>CM062814.1:655767681-656473193 GCA_031772625.1 Pinus tabuliformis | reverse complement strand
AAAAAAAACAATGGAAGTAGTATGCTCGTCAAACATTGAAATATTCTCAGGATCATATGCAAAATATTTTTAAGGCGATATAATGGTTATTTATGGGCCACCACAAACTAAAAGTCCTAACACTCCAGCAAAGGCCTGACTACTCCACACTAATTTGGTTGATAGCCACGACCAACCGATTATCACAGTGAATATGGGAAATAATATTGTAGATCATTTCCAAAACATGTTTACTATTGGAAGTAGTGTTCAAATTACATATTTTTCAATAAGAAACAAGGGTATTTATGAATGAGGAAACAGAAAATGTTTCATAGTGTTACATAAAAAATCATGGTTGAATCAATTGAACAGGTTTGTAAAAAATGCAGTTTGGCTCCAGTTACAAAAATACACTATCGAAACATTTCAACTGATGCATATTCAGTTGGATCAATATGAGAAATAATAAAACATTGCCACCAAAATAACAAGAAACTAGAGTTTCATTATAAAAGAGGGTGAAGTTGGCGAGGCCAATGCAATTGTAAGTTTGTCGCTAGAATAACCATACTTGCATTTTGAACAAAAAAATCTAATAGTTTCGTTGAAACTGTGTTATTGTATCTTTGTTTTGCATTGTTATAAAAATAGAAATTATCTCATTATTCTTTTTGCATAGATTGTTTAACCAAAAATATGTTGTCTGGTTGACTGTAGATGCTATTGAATGATAGTGATACAGAGCATTTTTTCAAAATAGAGTATGAATTGGAATAAAATATGACTTCGTTCTATCTACTAAAAAACGTTGTCAAAAATTATGTGAAATGGAGTCAAAAGTTACAGTTTGGATCAACAACTTTTCTTGAGTCACTGAATGACGAATGTCCAAGAGTGCATTTATTGTCCTCTGTAATGTCAAGAACACAAGTATGTCTACCAATACTTTCTTTGTTCAAGTAACAATATTTTTAGTTTAATGTGAAAAATCTTGGATTTTGATAATACATATTGGTTCTAACAATTCAATTTTCCTCATGGAAAAAAAAAAGACATATATCCACGGAGTGATGAAAGCCATAAATATTTCCTCTCCTCCTTTTGAATGAATTTTAAGTAAATACAAACAACTTTTCCATCTAACCACAGATGAATGCACAATTTGTAAAGATGACACAACATTTACCTATGAGCACAGTCTTAAATGCACGTTGGAAACAAATAATTGTAAAATTGATTCTATGCTACCGATGCCACAACTAAAAGAAAATTTCCCAGTTATTACTAAGACAAGTTTTCAAGAATACATGCAAAGCATATCATCTACATTCTTCAATTTAAGAAAACTTTGTATTCGAGGTCTTTGTACTTTAACAATTAACAATATTATTGCTGAGATAAAATAACTATGATGAATAGACAAAAATATTCTTTCATATATCAAGTCCATTCATTTTGACCAATAATTTATTGTTTCTCTTTTCATTTTTTATTTTCTGTATGGCATGAATACATAATTGACAAATACTTTCAGAATTACCAGTATATAATTTTTCTTTTATTGTAGGTTGCGGAATTACAAAACACCAAAAAACATTTAGTGAAGTGTTTTCTGGATATATGCTGAAATATTTCAATAAAAATACATTTTTTTTATAACTAGTTATTTTTTCTCTTTTTCTTGTAATTTTCTTGCTCCACATGAAAACAAAGAGAAAATTGCACACTATGCAATATGATATTTCAATTATATCAAATTTTCTATAAGACTATGGTCTCATTTTTTGTTAATAAGAACATTAGATCTTAGCTCCATAGTAACATAATATAACTCTACAATATATATTATGCCAAACTATATATTTTCCGATGTTTTGCTCTCCACTATTAAAATACTAGTTTGCTTTCTGATTTGCTATAAATTTTGGAACTCTATTTTGTTAGGAAAAAAAAAGAAAACTAAAAAGAAGGAAGCAAAATAGTTGCATGTGTATCAATGTCTTCATTTCTACGTATGCACAATTGAATACTCTATGTTAAAAGAAGAGAACAAGAGATTTGAGGTAGTTGTATTTTCAGTTTATTTTTATACATCGAATCATCCTTATTTTTATAGTTGTACAAGTGTTTCTCGCAGACTGTGTGCTTCTATTCACTGACTTTTTGACGCAAAATCGTGGTATTTCCTAAGCTATATAGTGTTGCATTGTAGTTATATGTAATTGTGACTCTATTATCTAATGAATTAACAAAATCTTAGATAATTTTTTTTCTCTTTATCATCAGTGATGTGTGGTCACGTGTATGCATCGTTTCTGTAGCCACTTGTTTTTCAATTCCAAGCTAAACAATAGAACATGTTAATAGTGTCAAATATTTGGTTTGTGATAATGGTTCTTTGATGATAACGAGCGATATAAGAACTATTTGAAATCAATGATCATTTTTTTGTAGCACATTGTCATTGCTATGAATAATAAATATATTAGTTATTTTGAACTATGAGCTCTTATGATAATTTTTTCATTGGCCTATGTAATCAATCTTACCTGGAAATTATGACAGATTTTAGTTTCTCTCTACCATAGTGTTTTTTGTAACAATATTTCCTTAGGTATTTTATGTATTTATTATTTAACATATTCAATTTAGTGCTCTAGATATATTGTAAACAAGAGATTGAGAAATGTGTAAAATAATCTCTCAATCATTAGTATCTTGATTTCTCAATTTCAATTTCTCATGTCACATTGGAGCCTGTGTTTTCACTATAACAATATGGAACTCATTAAGATTCATAAGAATACCATTAAAATTATATATTTGGATGCACCTACTTCCAAAATGTTGAAAGTTGTTGAATAGTTGAATCAAATCCTTTTATCCTTGTATTCATTAAGCATAGTAAAACTACATTAAATGTCAATTCAGTTTATTTGCCATGAATTATAGGTAGGAGCTTCTATTTTCATCATTACACCAATAAAAAACACATGTCATATAAACATGTTAAAATATATTTACGGAGTGCAACAAAAAATCTGTCTATAATTCCTCTCCAACCACCTGTTTTTATTGTACCAATATTGTCATTGAATCAATGAACTGAAGCCAATGATGATCAAAAACTGTTGGAATATGTAATTCCTACTTGTCTCAATTATGACTCTCTTGTAAAGGAGTATATTCCTACTATTTAGGGTTGTTATATCTAGATGTTCCTAGATTGGTGTGTGGTTGAGATATTCCCTCAACTAGGTGATTGTGTGTCCAAGATAGTCTACGTATCTTGACACAGCACTAAATGTATTTATATGTAATCTTATTTGATGTGAATATATGATATTTTGCGCATTATCAAAACTTAAGTTGGTAACGGAGTTTGTATGGGCCTGGGCCCTTGGCCCCTTCTAGGCCAAGTGGAATAAAAGAGGATATTTTGTTTAATTTTTTTTAGTTTGTCCATCGAGTAATTTTCTGATTCTTTTCTGAACATTTTCTGCTCTCGACACTCAGTGACACAACTTGTTTTTTGGTGAACACTGCCTACATTAGATGGTTACAATAGGTTGTTCCCATAGCGTGGATCTATTGGAGGGCCTGTCTGTAGTCATGACCGATTCTACGCATTACATGTGGAGACCCACTGAACTCCAATGAAGGAAACTTGTTCGACAATCATGTTTTGAATCTATGACGGGAGGCTAGATCCCTGAAGAGAGATCGATAGAGTAGATTGAGCTTGTGTTGATCGTCGAGTTGAGCTCACTATGTTGACCGTGGAGGCGGTGTCTCCCATACGCTTTTAGAAGGAGGAGGTGCAACTTAACTGTTATGTGGATTGTTGTCAAGTGGGTGACTTAAACTCCTCCAGTGGTGGAATGAGTTGATTTGTCAGACAAATCAGGTGTGGTTGAATTCGTTCTGTAGTGGATCGGTGGTAACCTGCATGGATCTGACATCTGAGGCATCGACACTCTGTTTTGGTGCGAGGACACATGTGATTAGAGCCGAGGAAGGCCACACACTTTTGTGAGGGGACAACTACACCATGTAGCGTCTTGAATTTGATAAGCGCAAGATTCAGGTAATTGTTGCAGTAACAAGTTGGGTGACAACCAAAGTGTTTATGTTGCAAAGGTATGCAACTTATGTAGAAATAAATTTATTTCCATCGACTAGGAACTGTTGCGAGGAATTTCAATTGATTCGTGTGTCTCACATTGCCATGGGTCTGTGGATTGTCTTTTGCAGCAAGGTTCCAATCACTGAGTCAGTATTTGATATTTCAATTGCTAATAATTGGTCTAATAACAATGTTAGGAATCATTTCAAAAGTTTTTGCTACAACACTTCATCAAAACTATTCAAGAATTTAGCAATGGCTGGAAAAAAAATGAGTTCCCAAAGGGTTGTGACATGGAGCCTCAAGAATAACCAATGGATGGCTCCATCAACCTCAAAGGAAAGCCCATTCTGAAGTCCAAAACTGGAAGATGGAAAGTTTGTTCATTCATTATTTGTTATGAGATTTTCGAAAGGATGGCATTCTATGGAATTATCTCCAATTTAGTGGAGATGTTGAAGGTAGTGTACGCCCTTGAAAAATTGTTCAAGTGTAGAGAGCATATCCACTGCACTTCCAAGGTGGGATACTTTTGCAAATCTGGCAGAATTAGGAAAAGCTAGTTTAATCATATTACGTGTTAGTGCTTTTGCATTAACACATAAAATCATAGTCATTTTTAGATCATGGCTTGTGCTTTTATTTAATATTGTTTTGAAGGAGAATATGAAGTCAATTTGTTAGAATTCGTGACTCTAACTGATGAAAGGTAAAGTTTAAAGATCCAATAACAATATATCCAAGACTCAAAAGTACAAAGTCTATAATGGAAATATTCAAATGAGAAAGCAATGGTCTGTTACAACATATGAATGGTGTGGTATATCCAACATGAGTGGCAAAGGATCCAGGGACATCCCAATGGATATTTGTGTGAGTTAGTGTGAGTTTGTGGAATAGACTTCTAATTTTGATAAAGTATGACTCACACATTGTAATTATAGAAAATCTACATGTCTTATATTGCTTTGTAATGGTCCGTTGTGGTCATTGAAATGATTTATGTACCTAACATATTCTTAATCTTGGAGTATATTAAAAGGGAATATGATTGTAAGACCTGGAGAGGCATGCATACCACTTTTTTATGTTTTCCCTAGTGACATCAAGTTGTGGAATCAACCACTCGATAGGTACGAGCGTGGCAGGTGTACTCGTATCTAAGCTTGATATGTAATCAAAGAATTGAGTCTTCGATTAAGTCAGGGAATTGTGAGATGGAATAATCTAAAAGTGTAAAGGACCAAGTCAGAGAAATTTCATCAAGAAGTTGGATGAACCATGTGTGTGAAGGACTTCTTATTAGATCAACAGTTGCATCAGTTGGGTACCCGTGCATTCCGGTGGATGGTTGTTCCTGTTAGTGTCAGTATTTTCATACTACCATCAATGATAAAAAATCGTCTTTTCATATCATATTAGGACCCCATTCTGAAATGTTTGTCATTACACTAGGTCATCATGCAAAAATTTGGTCACGGAAGGTTGAATTAGGGTTTCCTTTACTCCTTTTAGAAATGTACCCTTTGTTGGCTCATTTCAACCTTGTTGAGTATCCATTTTCCATAAAGTTAATGACATCATGCTATTAGATCAGTCATGTCATATTGAAATCCAGTCCTTCAAGTCTTATT
Organism: Pinus tabuliformis; assembly: GCA_031772625.1. Taxonomy (NCBI): domain Eukaryota; kingdom Viridiplantae; phylum Streptophyta; class Pinopsida; order Pinales; family Pinaceae; genus Pinus; species Pinus tabuliformis. The sequence goes on along the minus strand of CM062814.1, from coordinate 656,467,451 downwards.
AGGCCTTTTAGGTTTTTCAAGGTTTCATTAGGTCATTAGGCCAAGCTTCCAATAAAACTCCATTCCATTGCATAAGACTAACAAGTAAAAGGTGATCAAATAACATCTCTTCACCATGTGAAGATGATTTGTAAAGAGAAATTTTTATTTAATCATTTAATTTTGAGTTCAAATGTAATGTTTTTAATTTTTATTTTGTAATTTTATGTCATTTAAATGTAATATGTACAAGGTTCCCAAGCTGTTAACTCACTGTTTTGAAGTTGCCAGACCATCAAAATATCAATTTTTCAAAGGAAATAGTCAAGTGAAAGAGTAAAGTTTCAAAGGGTTAAGTGAATGGCAAAGGGAGTTGAATTTTCCCAAGGGTGTCCAAATCATCATTTTCCACAAGCACTAAACTCTAATTTCCTCTCCCACAGAGCTAGGCTAGAATTAGAGGCATTTGAACAGAGGAGGAATAAGGGAGGTCATTTGAGCAAGTATGAGGCCATTCGAACTCATAAACATCATGTCTCCACCACTTTTCAAGAATTCATTCCAAGGGACAAATCATTTGCACACATATGGCTAGTTTTTCTTAAAAGTATGTTTCCAATCAAACCGAAATGAATTTTACAAAATTGAGAGAGGTGTTTGTCCACAATAGTCCAAGGATGAAAAAAATCCTTCAGTTTTTACACACGTGTTATGGTGTTGGAGAAATTTCAAAAAATACAGTTGCTACAACCGAATTACTGCACTTCTGGTGTGACATTGGGAAAATCAACTTTTCTCCTAGATAGATTGTCCAAATGGATTTTTTGATGAGTGAAATGATAACTACGTAGCAAGAGATTTCCAGTGAGATATAATGGGTACAATTTGGAGCTGAGGAAGACCTCCACAAGTTTCTTGCAAGATCACACTTCATTTTTTCACCCTCATTCTGTACTTTTTGACGAGTCTTGGGAGAAAAAACTTTTGGAGGCTAAAATCAAGTCCATTTTGAACAATCAACAAATATTTGGAAAATAGACAAGATAAAATTTCCAATGAACTTTTGTGGGCTCAATTTTGACAAGTTGTGAATTATTGTGTTTTGTGAGGCATTTTAAGGACAATGAAAAGGTCAAACACACAACACCTATGGTGTTCCGCTCCTTTTTTGGGGAATCTAGTGAGAAAAAGATCAACATCATTGGATTCAGCGTGATGAGGACATGCACCCTGTGCATTTCCTAGGCATTTGGAGACAGACATTCCAGTCAAAAAGGTAAAAAACAACAAAAAAACCACCTTTCTGCCTCATTTCTAGCTTGGGCGCTGTGCATTTACTAGTCTTATGAAATTGAGTTTTTGACAAGGAAAATGAGCTCCAATTTGAAAAATGAATACATTTCTACAAATTAGATTTGAAGGGCTTTCAAACAAGCCATCTTGGAGAAAATTTGGACACCGGGAAGGCACCCAAATGCAGTCTCGAACTTGGAGAGCACATTTGACAAAGAAAGGGTGAATTTGACAAAGAATGGGTGCGTTTGAAAGTCTTCTCCAATATTCTCAGCTTCTCTCCTGTTTTGGTTTTCACCTTGGCAAATGATGATTTTACCTATGTAAATTATCAAATTGGATGTAATTATCATGTTTTTACTATTACCTAGGTTAAATGCATTAGGTAAATCAAGAAGATGAGCTGTAATGAATCAGTTCATTTAAGATAGGAATGAGTCACCTGGACTATCCTACAAGATAGATATCAATGAAGATTTTTGTGTAATATCTTACTCACCTCATGGATTCAACCCCTAAGGATGAGGGGAAGTGGTTTTCATGTCTGTTTAGTCCCTTTCTTCACCATAGAGAAAGTTTGGACTTAGTTGGATGTTTGGCTATTGATCAGAGACACTAGTGTAATCAATATTTGGCATAATTTAATGAATGAGTTGCAGCTATTTTGATGGAATACCTGTGGTATGGAATTTTAACATAGTTTATTCTTATGTTGCATATATTTAGATGTTTCTTACTCCCATATTTCATTTCACTTCTGTGATATGTTTATTTTCAATTTGATGAGTAGAATACATCGTATATGCTCTATTTTGGGGAAATCTTCACAATTTGTCCATTTTCTTCAGTTTAGAAAGAATACATGCTTGTATTTCTCTTTCTAGCACCTCACCAGTCTTTTCCATATCACTTCATAATCTTAAAGTTTTTGAGTTCATAGCTACCTTGCTCCATCAGAGGTCTGCAATCATACCCTTATTTGCCCTGAGCTTGTCTCTTGGACCTAATCCTCTTCCAACAACCTGACCAAATCAAATAAAACAACGTTTACACATCATATCTAGCCTAAAAACCTAATCTATCTAGCCCTCTTGGCTATGATCCTTCGAAGAGAGCCTTCTCTGACTTGGTAGGGCTAGCTACCAAGTCAAAAGATTTGTTTGTGGTTACCTTAGCTGGACTCTTTCTTATCCTTGGAGATCCAGAGGAGTGATAACATATTGGCATCATTGTCGGGGAATGGAAGGTTCATTTTCCATGGGAGTATGACTAGTTCTCATTGGAGTTTGGTCTTCTGGATGATGGGACTAAGCTTCACAAAGGTTGATTCAGTAATTATAGTGTACGATAAAGATTCATTTTCCCTGGGTGTACGATAAAGTTTAGATCTAATTGTTGATCGTGAACAATAGTTGGACACATAGGAAGTTTTTACCATTCACCTGGCGACTCCATTAACTGAAAAATAAAAAAAATCAACACTTCATGGCGACTCCACTGCATTAATATCAGTAGCTTGAAGAACTTTCAAGATGGGATCTATTGCAAGAAAGTATGCTCCATTAAAAAGAGGTCACATTCCAGGTTTCCCAAATAAAATGCCTAAGGTAAATTGGCAAAGCAATTTGCCTATGTTCAAAGATGTGAAAGGTTATGATGTTGCTCTTCATCTGGTGAGACTTCACATCCATGTTCATAGATTAAAGATTGATTTTCTTGAAGATTTCTTGATGAAGATATTCATGGCCACTTTGGGAGGTGAAGACCAATCTTGGTATGAAAGTTTGCCGCCTGCTTGTATTTATTTTTTAAAGGATTTTCATACCATGTTCTTTGAAAGGTATAAAGAATTTTGTCCATCCTTAATATTAGTTCAAAAACGTTGTAAACATGTTGATATTTTTATTGAAAATATTGAGAATGCTTAAGGAGATGATGAATTCATGGAAGATGAGATCATGGAAGCCTTGTATGAAAATACATTTTAGCAGCATAAAGAAAGCTTAGAGGATACTTGTCAAGATGTTGAGGAAAGTTCGCAACAGGCTGAAAATCTTTGTACAATTGAAAATGATGGAAGGCAAGGTTTTATTTCAGATCTTCTTGCAATAGAATATGGTATGAAGCAAAATCAAGTTCCAGTTTTAGATTGTGTTAAGGTCAAGTTGAATATTCAAGATCTAGATTTAGATTGTGATGATGAAGAGTATGTTGTTCTGAATCCCATGAAGGAGAGCTCTATTGTTGAGATCACCTTGAATGAAGAAAACAAAGTTATCAACCCAAGTGCTCTCATCCCTTCAAGACAAAGTCTTCAGAAGGAGGTAATCTAGTCCCTTTATGAAAAATGAGATGAGATCTTTGCTCAAGTAAGTGAAAAATCTTCTTTCGATGACTCTGTTGTAACTGATAGAAATTTCAGTTTTGAGTTTCAAGGACAATTTGAAGAAGCTAATCACTTTGATACATTAGCTTCCTCTTTGATTGAAGATGAAGGAATTGTGCATCTTGAGAGTCAAAAGGAATCACATGAAATAAATCAACAGTTTGATGAAAATTTATATACTCCCTTGTTTGAAATTAATGAATATATTCAAAATCCTTGTCAAACTTTAGGAGGGAAAGAAGACAATTACTGTTTTAGAAAAAGAAAGCAAAAACTACTATCTACTCTATTTGAAGATGAGATATATCAACTCCTAAAAAAGTCATGTTACAGCCCAAGCTAATGTAGGTTTGCAGTGTTTACATAGTCAAGAAGGTGTTAGTGAAACTTCTTCCACTTTTGAAAATGGGGACTGTCTTGAAATTAGATTTATAGATTAGCTAACAGATATTGCTTTCTTTCATGAAGATGATATGGCTGTCATGTTTGATAATCTTGAAGAATGTTTCCTATTTAAGGATGACTTCAACTATGAATTTGAGCATTATGAGCCCGAGAGAGATAGTATGCCAGAAATCAAGTCAGAATTCTCATGCTCAAGGAATTTATAGCCAACACTCAGATAGCAGAAGGTTATACTTCCTTATGCCTTCCTATCAATCAACAACCAACTATTCTTTCAGATCAGAATGAAGGGAATACTTATATTTTGGCTGTTGGATCTCAAGACAAGGTAATGCTTCTAGATTTTCAAGATCCATTCAATAATCTTCTGCAAGCATTGGAGAGGATGAATGTTGTCTGGTTTGTTAGCATAAGCCTTGGTTTCAGTTGCTATTGTGAGTTGCCTACATGTACATCATTCTGCCTGCTCGGGGAAAGTGAGAGCAAAATTTTAGTAAGTAGCCATCTGCTGGATTGGTTATATTGGAAGGCTCACATCACATGATTGTAATATTTCATCAGTAGGAATGTGGTTTTCATCAGGATTTGAAGCCCACAAATCTCGATGGTCTATTTCCATTAATAACATTTGTAAGTACTTGCTTCAGTTAAGTAAGTCTTGAGTCATTTTTCAGTCAATTTCAAGTCAGTTTCGAGTTAGTTTGTGTCATTTGAGTTGTCAGTGTTTAGTCTTGCATTTTAGTTAGGATTTTTATCATATTTGCCCACATGGTTAGGCACTTGGTCTATGATGTTCTTCACACCTCCAAGGAGCTGCCATCCCCAATAAGGCCGATGTTAGTGTCAGTATTTGCATACTACCATCAGTGATAAAAAATCCTCTTTTCATATCATATTAGGGTCCCATTTTGAAATTTTTGTCATTCCACTAGGTATTCATGCGAAAATTTGGTCACTGAAGGTTGAATTAGGGTTTCCTTTACTCCTTTTACAAATTTACCCCTTACTGGCTCATTTCAACCTTGCCGAGTATCCATTGTCCATAAAGTTAATGACATCATGCCATCACATCAGTAATGTCATCCTGAAATTTAGTCCTTCAAGGTCTTATTATGTCTTTTAGGGTTTTTCAAGGTTTCATTAGGTCGTAAGGGTTTCCAAGCTTCCAATAAAACTCCATTCCATTGCATAAGACTGGCATGTAAAGGGTGATCAAATAACATCTCTTCACCATGTGAAGATGATTTGTAAAGATAAATTCTTATTTCGTGACGTAATTTTGAGTTCAAATGTAATAGTTTTAATTTTCATTTTGTATTTTTATGTCATTTAAATGTAATAAGTACAAGGTTCCCAAGTTGTTAACTCAACATTCTGAATATTCCAGACCATCAAAAGATCAATTTTTCAAAGGAAATAGTCAAGTGAAAGAGTAAATTTTCAAAGGGTTAAGTGAATGAAAAAGGGAGTTGTCTTTTCCCAAGGGTGTCCAAATCATCATTTTCCACAAGCACTAAACCTTAATTTCCTCTCCCATAGAGCTAGGGTTGGCTATAGAATCAGATATATTTGAGTAGAGGATGCCTAAGGGAGGTCATTTTAGAAAGTATGAGGCCATTCCAACTCATAAACATCATGTCTCCATCATTTTTCAAGAAGTCATTCCAAGGGACAAATAATTTGCTACACATAGATCCAGGTTTTCTTCAAAGTATGTTTCCAACTAAACAAAGATGAATTTTACAAAATTGAGAGAGGTTTTCTGTCCACAGTAGTCCAAGTACAAAAAAAAACCCTTCATTTTTTACACAAGTGTTATTGTTTTGGAGGAATTTCAAACAATATAGTTTCTAGAAGAGAGTTGCTACACTTATGGATTGACCTTAGAAAAATCAATGTTTCTCCTAGATGGAGTATCCAAATGACTTTCTTGATGAGTCAAATGATAACAAGGCAGAAGGTGATTTGCAATGAGCTATCATGAGCTCAATTTGGAGTTGAGGAAGACCTCCCAAAGTTTATTTCAATATCACACTTCATTTTTGCACCCTCATTATGAACTTTTTTATCAGTATTGGGAGAATGAACTTTTGGAGGCTAAAATCAAGTCCATTTTGAAAAATAAAGGATGTTTTGGAAACTAGAGAGGATAATCTTTCCAATGAGCTATCTTGGGCTCAATTTTGACAAGTTGTGAGAAAATTGTGCAAGTTGTGAATTATTGTGTTTTTTGAGGCATTTTTAGCACAGTGAAAAGGTTAAACACACAACACCTAGGGTGATGTGCTCTTTTTTGGGGCATCTAATGAGAAAAAGGTCAATGTAATTTTATTCAGAGTGATGAGGACATGCACCTTGTGCATTTTCTAGGAATTTGGAGACAAACAGGTCAGTAAAAAAGGTCAAAAACCACCAAAAATCCACATTTCTGCCTCATTTCTGGCTTAGGCACTCTGCATTTACCATTCTTTGGAGATTGTGTTTTTGACAAGAAAAATGAGCTCGAATTTGAAAACTGAACACATTTCTAGAAAGTAGACTTGAAGGGCTTTCAAGTAAGCCATCTTGGAGCAAATTTGGACACTGGGAAGTCTCCCAAAAGTAGTCCTAAACTTGGAGGGCACATTTGACAAAGAAAGGCCGCATTTGACAAAGAGAGGGCACGTTTGAGAGTCTTCAAGTTTCTGAGTTTCTCTCCTATTTTTCTTTTTGCCTTAGCAAATGATGATTTTATCTATGTAAATGATCAAATTTGATGTAATTATCATGTTTTTACTATTACCTAGGGTAAATGCATTAGGTAAATCAAGCAGATGAGGTGTAATGAATCAGTTCATTTAAGACAAGAATGGGTCACTTAGACCATCCTAGAAGTTAACTATTAGTTCAGATTTTTGTATAATATCTTCCTCACCTCATGGATTCGACCGTCAAGGATGAGGGGAAGTGGTTTTCATGTATACTTAGTCTCTTTCTTCACCATAGAGAAAGGTTGGACTAAGTAGGATGTTTGGCTATTGATTAGAGACACTAGTGTAATCAGTATTTGGCAGAATTTAATGAATGAGTTGTAGCTATTTTGATGGAATACCCGTGGTATGGAATTTTAACATAGTTTCTTCTTATGTTGCATATGTTTGCATGTTTCGTACTCCCATATTTGATTTCACTTCTATGATATGTTGATTTTCAAGTTGATGAGCATAATACATCTTATATGTTTTATTTTGGGGAAATCTTCATAATTTCTCCATTTTCTTCAGTTTAGGAAGAATACATGCTTGTCTTGCTCTTTCTAGCACCTCACCAGTCTTATCCATCTCAATTCATAACCTTAAATTGTTTGAGTTCCTACCTACCTTGCTCCATCAGATGTCTGTAATCATACCCTTATTTGCCCTGACCTAGTCTCTTTGACCTAATACTTTTCCAACAACCCCACCAAATAAAATCAAAGAACCTTTGCACATCATATATTGCCTAATACCCTAATCTATCTAGCCCTCTTGGCTATGATCCTTTGGAGAAAGAACTCTCTAGCTTAGTAGGGCTAGCTACCAAGTCAAAAGATTGATTTGTGGTTACCACAGACGGACTATTTCTCAGCCTTGGAGATCCAGAGGAGTGATAACAGTTCCTCTATATGGACATCGACAATTTGAGGATGTTTGCATGAAAAAGGTACAACGTGTAATTGCCATATTGGACTAGAACTAGACTTTTCATGTTGATATCGATACAAGTACTCATTAAGGGGGTGTCGTAATTCCTACTTGTCTCAATTGTTACTCTCTCTGTAAAGAAGTTCGTTCTATATTGGGGTTGTTATATCTAGATGTTCCTAGATTGGTGTGTGGTTGAGATATTCTCTCAACCAGGTCATTGTGTGTCCAAGATAGTCCACCTATACTGAGACAACACTAAATGTATTTATATGTAATCTTATTTGATGTGAATATGTGATATTGTGTGCACTATCAATTGTTAAGTAAAACACATGCCACACACTTCAAACAGTGGAATGACTAAGAGAATAGGAAAGCATAGATATATGCATAAAGAGGTATGTGCCTTTTAAGAACTAATTACCTATTATCTAATATTATCAGGATGTGTTATGAAATCATGTTTGAGTACACTCATCTACCATTTGATATACCTATTATAAGAGTATTGTACACCCACATAATCATGATACAGTTAGTAATGCAGTCATTTATGAAACTAAAACTAGTCTGTATGTATTGCACATTTTAATATTTTAATGTTGATATGATAATTAATCTCACAATGCATATTTTTCCCTATAATTATGTGATTTTCAGTCTTAGTTTTTGTTTTATCATGTACCTTTGCAAATAATTAATTCTTATCCCTTTCTTATGGGCTTTGTATTATATTTTTCTTTTGTTTGCAAAGTGCTACAAATTGCTACACTAGGTCACAAAATCCAAAAACTAGGAAAACAACATTGATGTTAAAATCATTTGTAGGTAAACCGCGAAGTCATAAATGGCATTTTTACTATTGTTCTTTTTGAACCTTTTTACTTTACGTTGATACTAAGGCCCTTTTTTCATAAGATGAATTATGATATACTTATTTTGTACTAGGAAAGACATGCTCTTTGTCACATCTTAAGCAATATAAGAAATAATATATAATATGAAAATAACAAAATATGAAATTATAAAGAGGCTAGTTATATATATATATATATACTTTATTGTGGGCCATGCGAGAAGGAAGTCTATGGCTAGGGTGGCTATGGGATCAGAGGTTGGCATTGTGTTTTGAATGGTTCTATGACATTCTTTCATTAATTAGCCTCCTTGTAAACACACCCAACTATGTGTACACCTTTCTTTTGTGGTCCCTACTGAAAGCAAGTCGAAAGATGGTCCAGTTATGAGGTTGGAAGTTAGACTTTTGGTTTTCGTATGTTTGGACACTCCTAACTATTGAGAATCCCCAACCAAATTGGCTCTATCTACAATAATGTATAGAAAATTCTAAGTGAATGTTGTTTTAAATTTGAAAATTATTTATTTAAGTTATAATTTTAGAGAATGTATTCTAAAATATTAAGTGTGTGTATATATATATATATATATATATCTATGCTATGAGAAAAAACAAAAATTAAATTATAGACACATATGTTTGTTTTGTGGGAGGTTGGGTTGGCTATGAGGATACTAATAACTATATGCACATATTTCTTTTGTGGCTCATTCTGAAAGAAATTCGGATGTTGGTCCCTACTATGAGACCAGAGGTTGGAATTGTGGTTTGAATGGTCTCTCTAGACACTGCCTACTACTAACACATCTCCACCAATTCGGCCCCATCTTCAATATTTCATTTTTTTTTAGAGAATGGGATAATGGGTTCACCTATTTTAAACATTTTATCTTATAAGTATAATTTATTCAATTTATTTTTTATTGAACAAAAAAATAAATTTGTTTAAATTAATTTTATGAGATAATATAAAGTGATAAACTATAAAGAATCCAATTATAGATATATTTTTCTTTTTTGGGTCGTTCCAAAAGAAACTCGGTGGTCAAGTTGTCTATGAGATTGAAGGTCGGCATTGTGTTATGGAAGGTGCTAGGAAATTCTGTGATCCATTTGACTCCTTGTAAACATGCCCAACTATATGTACATACTTTTTTTTGTGGTCCCTATGGAATGCAAGTGGAAGGATGGGTCCAACTATGAGGTTGGAAGTCAGATTTGTCATTCAAATGGTCTCTTTAGACACTCCCGACTATTGACAGTCTCTTACCAAATCGACTCAATCTACAACACTGCATGGAAGCATTCTAAATTAATTTTGTTTCAAGTTTGGAAATTTTATTTAAAATACAATTTTAGAGAATGGATCTAATATATATATATATATATATATATATATATATATACATATATATATATATATATTAGATATATTTATATATATATATATATATATATATATATATAATATATATATATATTATATCTATATATATCTATATATATATATCTACATATTTATATATTATATATATATTTTTTTATTTTTTTTTTTTTTTTTACATATACACTAATTATTTTTATTGTGGATATATATATAAATTATTATATATTTTCATTTTATGTTATATTAAAATATTTGAGTATCTCTATTTTGTTCATAATAAATTTTATAAGTTTTTTTACGTTGTGAGCATTTTTTGATTTTTTTGACCTAATTATTTTTTATTGAAAGTAACTAAATTGTTAATTTTATTGTTTTATTAAAATTTGAAATTTCAGATGATTATTAAATTTACAATTTTGATTATTTTGACTATTATAAAGTAAACCAGATTTTGCTTAAGTCATGTGAATGTGAATTAATTTTATATTTAAATTTAAATTTATTCATATATTTTGTAAATTAAGTATCTGGAATAATAAGTAATTAATAAAATTAAATTTAGCAATATATGGTAGTTTTATCTATATATATATATATATAGAGAGAGAGAGAGAGAGAGAGAGATTTTTCGTATAAAAAAACATATATTGAAATTTAAATAATGTTGGATTCTTTTAATTGTTTACATAATGCTAAGATGTTTTATTATCAAACTTTATTGTTTTTATACACAAATAAAAAAAGTATTAAGTTATTACATTAATTTGTTTTATATTTTCTTATTTTTAATTCCATGAATGCTAAAATTACTCATTAGGCTAGTATTCCTGAACATCATTGTGATATTGTGTCATTTATATTGGATTTAAAAACATGTAAATCAACATGAAAAATGCAATAATTTAATAGTTAATAAATACATTGTCTTGTATTATATTATATATCTATATATATATATATATATATATATATATATATATATATATATATATTATTATTATATTATTATTATTAAGTGATATATATATAGAAACATGTTATTATTTTTAATATTCAAATTTTGTAATTCATGATGCATTGTTCGATATTTGATGAACATATGTTACTGGTAACAAACAAACAAAAAAGATTTAATTGAGAAATAAAATTATGGAGTCATGGATACAAATTGCTAATATACATTATTCTTTTTAGTTTTTTTTTTTAATGTATATAGATTATGCATTGGTTTAATGCCTTCATAATGTTTATGATGGGCCTTTGAAATATGCATTTTTGGGATTTGATTAAATAATTTCCATTTTGACTGAGAAATATTTGTTTCTGTATGTGATTTTTATTTTATAGGTATGGAATTGTAGTGTTTAGGATGTTCTAGATATTTGTGCAATTTTGAATTGTCTCTGAATTTTAAAGTGATGAATACTTTTATGTAGATGGAGCAATTTTCAAAAGTTGATAGATTTTTTAGAATTTTTAAATGAAATTTATTATTGTCCATTAATTTGGGATTAAATTACATGTTACTTATGGCTATATTGCAAGTTAAGATTTTAAAGGGTTTTTTGAATTATGGAATAATATTATTGTTTTATGTAGCAATTATGTGTTTTTTTCAAAACAAGTGGAAAGCAATAAAAAAAGAGATTGAAACAAGGAAAAATTAAATAATGTTACAACCTTTGTTATTTGGAATTGTGGTGTTTAATAGTATTTAATGTCTAAACACTTAAATATAACTATAAGCATTTTCAAATACTTTTAGATACTTAGATTTTACATTTTTGGCCAATTGACATTTGGTCTGATTCGATGTATAATGCCTAATCTTCTTACAATTGAACATCTTTGACTATTGAAATTATATTTTAGAACACATTTTCTTTATATTATTTATTGTAGTTGACACTAACAAGCCTCTAAAGAGTAGTATTATTTACATTTTATAATCATTATTTGACTTGATGGTATACTCGATTCAGATGATGTCTGCTAGTTTGGGTGGAATCTATTATAGAACAATGATATGCAATTGTGAATGATTTTGACTCATGGAATGTGTAGTTGTGGAATTGTCAACATTGTTGCAAGAACTTATAAAATAGTAGTTTCATAATAAAAAATTGTGTTCTACAAATAAATCAAAGAAAAGGAAAAAGAAGAATGGTTTGAGTGAAACTTTAGAGACAGACGGATTAGTTGCAGTTTTAATTGGTGCAAATTTTTATGTTGTTACATGAAATATCTTTGTTCAAATCCATAGAACAGTGAATGACCCTCAAAGTCCAACATGCATGAATTTGTTTTCCGTGATTTAGATGTTAAATTTGTTCGTTCACTATGTCTCAAGTGAGAAAGAATTTCTACAGATTCTAATGCTAAAATCAGGTATATTAAATGCACCTCTAAATCTCATAGTCATTTATGTTGTGTATGTCTACTTGGAATCTGTATTCCAAGATGAGTGGCTATGTAAGCTTTAATTGTTGAATTTCTAGACAATTTTGGTGCAATATGTTTTGTCCAATTTGACACGTTTACTAAAGTACATATCCAATGTAATGTTATTATAGAACTATTATTCATATTGAGTGATGGTTTTTATTTTAAATTACTCTAGTCATGTGTGTATAGAATGTTATTTATTATTTATGGCATAGTATATAACAATTTCAATGTATAGCAAACAATATGGTACAATGTTAGCCTGCCCAACATGGTTGGCATTTTAATATAGTTATAGTTATATGATTGCAATTGAGAAATGGTTTTTTATTTTTTATCTTAAATTAGAGTTGTTTATTATTGAAAGCTATATTGTCATTTGGATTTCAAGGTAATAATTGGACTTTTTTTTCATACATTTTTTAAAAAAATTATAATTATTCTCTAATGTACCTCTTGAGCTGACCCCGGAAATTCACCACTACGCTCTCATTCTTAGAAGTTTCCTTCATTTATAGTTAAGGATTAACCATCATCATAGGTCATTATTATTATTATTACATAAACTCGTATTATACAACATCAAGTTAAGGAGCCATGCATCCTACAAAAGTCCTTCAGTTAATCCACACAAGCATAAATGGTCATTAATTTTAGCCTATGGTAGCTAACATGATCATAATTCTTTATGTAAATCCAAATGAGTTAGTGATATCACTATTACGTAAACTTAACTACACTAGCCTCATGCATGGCAAAGATAATTATGTATCACAGACTATATAGTAAAAGCATTCTACCATAACTGATCTGCATGCATAAGTATTTGCCAAGTTGTCACATAACATTAAGGCATACTATGTTCCTTCACTAAATTTAATTATGACCACGTTTAGGTTCAATAACTATCTCAATTATCCATAAATGATCATTCCATAAACAGGTTAGTGCAAGTAGATCTACTCATATATAATGGTGCCATGCAAAGTCTATCATGAGTAAGATAGCTCCATGGCCAAAGCAATAAAAGCCACCCATTTTTCTTCTACCACTAACTCTACTTTTAGGGGCAATAAAGTCACATGCATCCATCTAAAATCATCTAATAAAACCCTTAATAAAAAATAATTCTACTCATATATAAATGACAAATGCAAATTTGATCATGAGAAATCAAGCTCTTTGGCACAAATATTAACAACTAATTACCATGATCCACCACATGATTTAACAACTTCAATAGTAAGAAGTAAACATAAAGGTAAGAAACCACATACATTACATCACATGCAAGAGTATAGAACCAAGATAGAAGAAGAACATCAGTTGGAGAGTGGAGCACCACCACCGAACCATGAATCACCTCTGGTTTCCCTCGAGCCAAGGTTCTTGCTATGGATCAACTACCTCTAAATTATCAATAAAATGGGTATTTAATACCCTCTTTCATGATATGGTTTCCATTAGCAGCATCCCGATTTTATGGATTTTTATCCTTTTTCCTAGGTCCTTTTCAGAAAATCACGCCTTTATCCCGCGAGGATTTTCCTCATAAAATATTTCCTTTATCTTCTACAAAGATTTTATTTTTTTCTTTATGGATATTCATCTCCAATCCATCCAAAGTATATTTATATCCAATCCTTCCAAGCTTATCTAGAATCACATTTAGAAGCTTTATCATGAAAGATTTATCCTATCCCATTCCTCAATGGGATTTGGCAAGAATCTCATCCCTTGGTGTCTCACTTTTCCAAGTGATCAATTTATTAATTATTTAACAATGTATTTGCTTTCAATTTTACATATCACACCTAGCCTTCCTCAGCTAAGGTTTACAATATTCTAATGCACAACGGAGGGGTGTTACATGTTATTAAAAATTCTTTACGAAATTTTGGAAATTAAGTATTGTGTTCTGAAATTGGTCGAAAGGTAATAATGCTTTCGTAGCTACTATTTTAAATTTCATAAATGTCTGTAGTTTTAAATTACATTTCAGTTGCAAAAAAATACAATCTTCAAGATTTCTTATGACATTTTTATCCACCCTTTTGCCACAGTGCTAGGTATTAATTTTCTTAGTATTGTTAAACAAAAAACAGGGAGAGAAGATAATCACAAAGACAATGTAGACTAGATAATACATGATGTCTAGAAGTTTCATAGTATCATGTGTTTTGATCGGACATTCAATGCATTCCATGCTATTAATTCTATAAATCATTATCACATTTGGTCAAGTTGTTCATTTCTTTAAAAATACTTTATGGAAACAAGTAATAATTTTTTGTTGAAAAGGATCTAAATTGCAATAAATTGAGCACAATTTATCTTGAATCAATCTACATAGAATATAACATTTCTTCTATTATCACAACTACTATTTATTTGAGTCATTTGTTTTCTTTCTTCACTTTCGCTATAGTTTAGCTGAAATACAACATCAAATTGTAAACCAATTTCGACTCTGCTTATCTCATGGACATCATGATGATTTGCATTCATTGCATACATGCTTGACTCTTGAATATGTTTAAGACCTTCATCTCGTTAATTATCTTGAAATGTACTTCTTAGTATTTCGTACACCTTCTATTTGTGCTTAAACTACAATTAGCTTATGCGGGAATGCATTTTGTATCAAATGGTTCTTCAAGTCATTGTCAATTCCGTTCAATGTTTGGCTATTTACAAATGGCCAAGCATATCTATGGTTCAATTCAGAAATTCATGGTTATCGATATAATATTTTTCTAGATAATAAAAATCCTGCACGTCGACATTTTGAACAATTGACGCTACATAGCATAGTATATAGTGTAGCTTTAGTAAGTACAATTATTTGTCACAGATTTTCCCATACCAATTCTCATACGAAAATTTCACCACATTGTCAATTAAGAAAATATTCTTTGAACAAGGTTACATGATCTATTGACAAAATTTCAATGGTTGTGATGACTCTTTGTTTGAGTGTATTTTCACATTTGCATGATGGTTTCGTATACCTAATGTAAGAAAAACAACTGCACAAAATTTTTACAATTTTTTCATTTGTAATGATGATAAAGCTATCGGTTGATTTCAACAACATTGAGTGCTACAATGGATATGTGAACTCCTTGAGGTTAACATATATATCTAGAATATAGAAACAAAATATATTTCATTGAGATTCTATTCTTAAAAAAATTTCTCCAAAATCATGTATCTTATACATATACCAATATCTACAACACAAACACATTTCCATGCAACTCTAGAAATTCAAAACGTTGAGAATATTAGTGAGATTGATAATTCAAAACACATGCTCCATGGAATATCAGAAATATATAACTGCAAGCTGACTTCAAGTGTACCTTGTATATATCCTATTAGTAAAGAATCTAGGTTTACTATATGTTCTACTTAATTGAAACATTTGTCAATTGACAACATAGTATCAAAAAAAATAAAATATGTTGTATTATCAAAGGATTCCACATCATCAAAATGAGGACAATAATTATTTTTCAATTGAGACACAAAATAACAAATATTTCTCCACTTCTTTTTTCAGTGCCTATAGTAAGTGGTACACTCAATTACATTAATTGTAATATGCAATATGTGTAGAAGGTGCTATAATACAAGAAGCACAAAAGAAACATG
The DNA here is from genome assembly GCA_031772625.1 of Pinus tabuliformis. Classification (NCBI taxonomy): domain Eukaryota; kingdom Viridiplantae; phylum Streptophyta; class Pinopsida; order Pinales; family Pinaceae; genus Pinus; species Pinus tabuliformis. The sequence goes on along the minus strand of CM062814.1, from coordinate 656,451,375 downwards.
TAAAGTCAAATAAAACAATTGTGACATATTTGCAATCAATCCAAGAGATGCCTAGATATGCATTTTGCATTTGTGATGTATTGTCCTTTGGAAAGGACATGCGGTCTACTAACAAAGACGTATTATCTACTATTTTATATTTCATTCTTTCTTCATAGTTAAAAACGATTAAAATCAATGAACAAATATGAAACTCTTAACAATGCAATACTTAATGAAAAAGTCCCTACATTTGCATCACCTCTTCATATTCTGTGAAATGAAAAAAAATTATGTCCATCACACAATTGACATATTTGGAACAGAGGTTAGTGGCATCAAAGATGGATTTTCCACAAATACAACAACTTGGCTACAAAATATCACAAATTGGATTAACAAGAACAATCATAAATTTTCCTTCTAGTCTAGATGGAATTTAGAGAGCATTACCTAGAGAAATTGATGGCACCATGACAGTGGGAATTATGCTAAAAATAAAATTGGAATACAAGAGTGCCTATTTCTCTCAAAATATTTGACCCAAGAAAGTGATGTGTTCATTACATGAGTTGTGCAAAACAAATCTATACAAAACAAAACAAATAGAAATCAACTATGAATTATAACATTATGATCAAAGTAGACAAGACCATTAGAACGATAGTCCAAAATTAAAGGAACTAGACTCACATTGTACCTGAAGAGGCCCACCTTATCCATGATCTTGATACAAGAATAATACAGAATGTACCTTCTTAAAGGGTTTGTCCCGTAGGCATTTTTCAAGACAAATTCTCTGAATAATTGAATTTCTTGACATTGTTCTTTGAATGAAGTTTCCCCACTAATGTTATCAAATTATTTGGAAAGAAAGGTATAATAATTGTATTTGTTGGAAAAGTTTCATATATTGCACATTGTGTTATATTCCATTTAGCTTTGCATTTTCCACTTTCACTATATCACATGGTGCTATTGCCTTCTAACCCACTTGATGTATTGAGAAAAGAATGTGAACAAGTTAAATTTCTATTGATAGATGAGTCTTAATGAATTGGATCTTGATTTCTTTATAGCATTGACAAGCAACACAACAAAATTATGCATACTCCAGCTTGTCCATTCAGGAGCCTTGACATAATATTTTATGGTAAGCAATGCCAACCACAACTTGTATGTGATTGTTGGATATTTGAAAGACCACATCTTAAACGAGCCAATGCTCCTTACAATTTTTGGATAGAAAATGTGAAAACTTATGAACTAAAACATGTAATGCAACAACAAAATAGAGAATTTGTATCCATCTTAAACATAATCAAGACATGTTCACATAATGATGTTAATATTACATACTTGAATAACCATCATTATAGATCAACACCAAATTATCCAACTTTTCCATACCTATTTTATTTAAACAAGAATGTAAATGAACATAATGAATGAATGTTGTCTCTCATCAACAAAGAAGAAATTATATTAAATGCATATGATAGAACAACTGACTCGACAAATATAAATCACAATAAAAATATGAAACTGAAATTTCCATATTCTATTGTGTTGAAAGAAAATATGCTTCTTGAACTAATTGGGGGAAATTACAATATTCAGGATAGCTTGGTCAATGGTGTCATTGGGATCAAATTTGTTGGTCCAGTTGTTGGCACCATTTAATGGGAAGAATGGTGCATCTGTACAAATATGGAATAATATCTACATCGACACTTGTTACTAGAGTTTGTAGAAATAATGAATCAAAGGAAAAAATGGTTTATAAGAGAACAATTTCCTATTGAACTGGCATGTACATGAGCTATACATTGATCAAAAGGATTAACAATTGAGAAAATCTAATTTTGACCCAAAAGGAATTGGGCAGCGTGGACTTGTCTATAATGCACTTTCTCATGTCAACGCTATTAAGTGTTCTATTTATTAAATGAATTGGAACTTAGCAACTTTTCTCTTAATGAAAAAGTTTCTATTGAGATAAATAGACTTAGCCAAAATGCATGGTATGAGTTTCAATATAGCATATATCAAAATAAAATAATTGACGATTTGATGATATGTTCATTGAACACTCTAATTTGTCCTTGTATTTCAAAAATATCTTTTCTAGCTATGATCTAGTTAGCACTGACAGTTTTTGTTCCCAAGAAACAAAAGAAAAATCATCTCCATTGAATCCATTATTGTCTAACAAATTTATGAATAATTACATTTATACCATTTACGTGGAATTATCACATACTATATAAAAAATATTGTGGTTGAGAATCATATCACTTATACAAAAGATGAATTTGAATCAACAATTGCAACATTCCATGTTGAAAACAAACCCAATATAGTTGCAAATGCATATATTCGACAAAATGCAAAAATCAAAGAGATACTTAATTTCATCAAACTAATTTTAGAGAAGTACACATGCAACAACTATCCAATTATTCTTGTTGGCAATTTCAATTTGGACATGTCGCAAACTAGCAACAAAAAAAACTATTTTCATTTATTCAAAATAATGACATCAATCTTGATACATAAAAAAATGAAATTTGACTATAGTTCAATGCTAGATCACTTTTGGACAAAATTTTCAGCTACTGTTGTTTCTTTCCATGTCTTTGATGCTTATTGGATAGATCATCATACAAATGTCTCACCATATCATTTTTTTCACCTTGAGTAATTTTTCCAATGTTTGTACTGCAGAATTTCATTGTTAGCTTGTCAAAATATTTGTCACATTTTCAAATATGCACCTTTCACATATGCCTTGATTTGCAGATGTTGAAAAACAAATAAATTATGCAGAACAAAAAAAAAAAGAAAACAACAAAAACATGCAAATTTCAAATTGTAACAAGTCTTTAATCCACGAACATAGATTTGTTCTATTTCTCTTGTTTAACTATAAATTTTAATGAAATTCTTGATATTCAATTTATGCATTTTTCATTTCCACTTTGTTGTAATTTTCTCCATATACTGAATAATATTATTTTCTTTAGATTGTAGTTCATATTTAATTATTTCTTGTGTGACTGCTTTTGATAGAAACAAATAAGAAGTAGAAGAAGAAGAAGAAGTTCCCATGGTAATTCATAATAACACATTTTTAGAAGTGGACTATATGTATATTTTCCAATGAAATCTATATAACATCTTATTTATTGTGACTTATGCATATTTACTACATAGTCACGAACCACTAGCTAATAGTACTATAAAAACAAAATTCATGTATATATAATTTATTATTGTAGAGTATACATTGTTTTAAATTTCATTTGTACAATTATGACTTATCTAATGACTTGCATTTTCATTTTCTAGAAACGATTGGTCCAGTCATTTGGAACAATTTCATGGAAATATCTACCTCTAGAAAGAAAATAATGGAAGAATGAATGGTGGAAAATGAGAATCCAAAATGGTTAGGTTTGTGCTTCAATAAATGTTTGTATAAGAAAACAAGATATTTTCAATAAATTGATGTCAATGAGTTTTGAAGAATGTTGTTTTGAGTTTGCATATAAGTAGAGCAAAAAAAATGGAAGCAATATCCTCGTCAAATATTGAAATTTTCCCAGGATCATATGCAAAAAAATTTGAAGGCGATATATTGGTTATTTATGGGCCAACACAAACTAAAATTCCTTACTCTCCAGCAAAGGCCACACTACTCCGCACTAATTGGCTTGATCGCCACGACCAATTGATTATCACAGGGAACATGGGAAATAATATTATAAAGCATTTAAAAAACATGTTTACTGTTGGAAGTAGCGTTTGAATTACATATTTTTCAATAAGAAACAAGGGTATTTATGAATGAGGAAAGAGAAAATGTTTCACAGTGTTACAAAAAAAAAAAAAAAAACATGACTAAATCTATTGAACAGGTTTGTAAAAAACATAGATTGGCTCCAGTTACAATAATGCACTGTCTCATAGTTTCAACTAAGGCATATGTAGTTGGATCACTAGGAGCAATAATAATAGGTTGCCATGAAAATAACAAGCAACTAGAGTTTCAATATAAAATAGGGTGAAGTTGAGGAGGACAATGAAATTGTAAGTTTGTCTCTACAATAACTATACTTTCATTTTGAACAAAAAAGCTAATACTTTCTTTGAAACTGTGTTATTGTATCTTTGTTTTGCATTATTATAAAAGTAGAAATTATCTCATTATTCTTTTTTTCATAGACTATTTAACCAAAAATATGTTGTCTATTTGACTGCATCTGCTATTGAACGATAGTGATAGAGGATTTTTTCAAGATAGAGTATGAATTGGAATAAAAGATGACTCCTCTCTATTTATTCAAAAGCATTGTCAAAAATTTTGTGAAAGGGAGTCAACAATTATAGTCTGGATCAACAGCATTGCTTGAGCCATTGAATGATGAATGTGCATGAGTGCATTTATTTTCCTTTGTAATGTCAGGAACACAAGTACGTCTACCAATACATTCTTTTTTCAAGTAACAATAGTTTTAGTTTGATGTGAAAAATCTTGGATTTTGATAATACATATTTGTTCGAACAATTCAATTTTCCTTGTGGGCAAAAAAATACATAGATCCAAGGAGTGATGAAATCCATAAATGTTTCCTCTCCTCCTTTCAAGCGAATTTTCAATAAATGCAAACAAATTTTCCATCCAACCACAGATAAATGTAAAATTTGTAAAGATGACACAACATTTACCTATGAGCACAGTGTTAAATGCATGTTGGAAACATAGAATTGTAAATTTGGTTGTATGTTGCCGATGCCGCAACTAAAAGAACATTTCCCAGTTATTGTTGAGACATGTTTTCAGGAATACATGCAAATCATACCATCTACATTTTTCAATTTAAGAAAACTTTGTACTTGAGGTCTTTTTACTTTGACAATTAACAACATTATTGCTGAGATAAAATAACTATGACCAATAGACAAAACTATTTTTTCATATATCAAGTCCATATATTTTGATCAATAAGTTATTGTTGCTCTTTTCGTCTTTTATTTTCAGTATGGAACAAATACCTAATTGATAGGTACTTGCAAAATTACTAGTAAATATTTTCTCTTCTATTGTAGTTTGTAGAATTACAAAACACAAAAAAAACATTTAGTCAAGTTTTTTCTAGATATATGCTGAAATATTTCAATAAAAATTACATTTTTTATAACTAGTTATTGTTTCAATTTTTCTTGTAATTTTCCCGCTCCATATGAAAACAAAGAGAAAACTGCACACTATGCAATATGATATTTCAGTTATATCAAATTTTCTATAATACTATGGTCTTTTTGTTTTGTTAATAACAACATTAGATCTTAGCAACATAGTAAGATAATGTAACTACATAATAGATATTATGCCAAACTATATATTTTCCAATGTTTTGCTCTCTACTGTTAAAATACTAGTTTGGTTTGTCATTTTCTATAAATTTTGGAATTGTATTCTCTTAGGGAAAAAACAAAACAAAAAAGAAGGAAACAAAATAGTTGCATGTGTATCAATGTCCTCATTATTGCATATGCACAATTGAGTGCTCTATGTTAAAAGAAGACAATACAAGAGATTTGAGGTAGTTGTATTTTCATTTTATTTTGCCATAGGTAGGATCATCCTTATTTTTATATTTGGACAAGTGTTTTTTGTAGACTGTGTGCTTCTATTGATTGACTTTCTTACACAAATCTTTTTATTTCCTAAGCTATATAGTGCTGCATTGTAGTTATATATAGTTGTGAGTTTATTATTTAATGAATTAACAAAATCTTAGATAATTCTTTTTGTTCTCTTTATCATCAGTGATGCATGGTCACGTGTATGCATCATTTTTGTAGCCACTTGTTTTTCAATTTCAAGCTAAATAATAGCACATGTTAATAGTATCAAATGTTTGGTTTGTGATAATGGTTCTTTGATGGATGGTGAGAGATATAAGTACTATCTTAAATCAGTGATCATCTTTTTGTAGAACATTATAATTTCTATGAATAATAAATATACTAGTTATTTTGAACTATGAGCTCTTATGATAATTTTTTCATTGGCCTATGTAATCAATCTTACCTGGAAATTATGACAAATTTTAGTTTCTCTCTACCATAGTATTTTTTGTAACAATATTTCCTTAGGTATTTTATGTATTTATTATTTAACATATTCAATTTAGTGCTCTAGATATATTGTAAACAAGAGATTGAGAAATGTGTGTAAAAATAATCTCTCAATCATTAGTACCTTGATTTCTCATTTTCAATTTCTCATGTAACTTTGTAGTCTTTGTTCTCACTGTAATATATGGAACTCATTATGACTGATGAAAATATCATTAAACTTGTATATTTGGATGCACGTACTTCCGAAATGTTGAAAGTCATTCAATAGTTGAATCAAATGCTTTTATCATTGTATTCATTAAGCATAGTAGAACTCTCTTAAATGTAAATTCAGTTTCATTTATTCTTGAATTGGAGGTAGGAGCTTTTATTTTGATCATTACACCAATCGAAAACGTATGTCAGTTTAACATGTTAAAACGTATTTATGGAGTACAAAAGAAAATGTGTCTACAATTGCTCTCGAACCACCTATTGTTATTGTACCATTAGTGTCATTGAATTAATGAATTGAGACCAATGATGGTCCAAAACTATTGGAATATGTAATTCCTACATGTCTCAGTTGTGACTCTCTATGTAAAGGAGTCTCTATCTATTCTTTAGGGTTGTTATATCTAGATGTTCCTAGATTGGTGTGTGGTTGAGATATTTTCTCAACTAGGTCGTTGTGTGTCCAAGATAGTCTACCTATCCTGAGACAACACTAAATGTATTTATATGTAATCTTATTGGATGTGAATATATGATATTGTGTGCACTATAAAAAGTTAAGTTGGTAGGGAAATAATAGAGGATATTTTGTTTAATTCTTTTATTTTGTCCATCAAGCAATTTTATGAGTCTTTTGTGAACATTTTCTTCTCTCGCCACTCAGTGAACACAACTTGTTTTTTGGTGAACCCTGCCTACATTAAATTGTTACAGTAGGTGGTTTTCGTAGGGTGGATCTATTTTACGGTGGATCCACTGCAATGACTGATTCTGCGCATTATGTGTGGGCACCCACTGAAATCCAGTGAAGGAAAGCCGCTTGATATTGATGTTTTTAATGTAAGATGGGAGGCTAGATCCCTGAATAGATTTCAATAGAGTGGATCGAGCATGTGTTGATCGTCGAGCGGAGCTCGCTGTGTTGACCATGTAGGTGTTTTCTCTCGTATGCCTGGAGGAGGTCACAGCAAGGTGGATCTATCGGGTTCTGATTAATTCAAGGTCGACACCCTCTTTGCTAGAGCGCTTCACCGTCTAAGAGGTGGTGCAGTTTAACTTCTATGTGGATCTACTGTCACGTGAGTGAGTTAATCTGCTCCAGTGGTGGAGTGACCTGATATGTCAAAAAAATCTGGTTTTGTTGAATTCGTTCTATAGAAAACCAGTGGTAGCCTGTGTGGATCTAACATCTAAGGCATGGATGCCTTGTTTTGGTGCAAAGATGCCTATGATTAGAGCTCAAGAAGGCCACACACTTTCGTGAGGGGACATCTGCATGGCGTAGCATGTTGAATTCCATACGCGTAAGCTTTAGGTAATTGTTGCAGTAATGGGTTGGGTGACAACTGAAGTGGTTATATTGCAAAGGTATGCAAGGTACACTAAAATAAATTTATTGCCATCGACTGGAAAGTGTTGCAATGGATTTCAACTGATTCATGAATCTCACATTTCCATGGGTCCGTGGATTGTGTTTTGTGGCATTGTCATAGTATTTGATAGTTCGATCACTAATAATTGGTTTGGTAGAAGTTTCAACGATCATTTCAAAAGTTTTGGTTATAACACTTCATTGAAACACTTCAATCATTCAATAATGCCTGAAAAAATGAATTCCTAGAGAGTTGTGACATGGAGCCTCAAGGATTTGCAATTGATGGCTCTGTCAACCTCAAAGGAAAATTTGTTCTCAACTCAAAAAATGGAAGATGGAAAGCTTGTTTGTTCATTATTTTCTATGATATTTTCGAAAGGATGGCATTCTATGGAATTCTCTCCAATTTAGTGGAGGTGTTGAAGGCAGTGTACAACCTTGAAAAATGTGCAAGTGTATAGAGGATATCCACTGTGCTTCAAAGGAAGGATACTTCTCCAAATCTGGCAGAATTAGGAAAAGGCAGTTTACTCATATTACATGTTGGTGCTTTTGCGTTAATGCATAAAATCATAGTCATTTTTAGATCATGTCTTCTGCTTTTATTTCATATTGTTTTGAAGGAGAATATGTCTTAGAAATTTGTATACATATTGAGATTCATAACCTCAGTATGAAGTCATTTTGTTAGAATTCGTGACTCTAACTGATGACACGTAAAGTTTAGAGATCCAAGACTACTATATCCAAGACTCAAAAGTACAAAGTCTATGATGGAAATATTCAAATGAGAAAGCAGTGGTCTGTTCCAGCTTATGAATGGTGTGGTATATCCAACATGAGTGGAAAAGGATCCAAGGACATCACAATGAATTTTTGTGTGAGTTAGTGTGTCTTTGTGGAATAGACTTATGATTTTGTGACTCACACATTGTAATTATAGAGAATATATATTTCATAGATTACTTTGTAATGGTCCATTGTGGTCATTGAAATGTTTTATGTACCTAGCATCTTCTTAAGCTTGGAGTATATTAAAAGGGCATATGGTTGTAAGACCCTGAGAGGCATGCATACTCGTTTTTTATGTGTTCTCTAGTGACATCAAGTTGTGGAATCAACCACTCGATAGGTACGAGGGTGGCATGTGTACTTGTATCTAAGCTTGATATGTAATCAAAGAATTGAGCCTTCGATTAGGTGGGGGAATTGTGATATGGAATGATCTCAAAGTGTAAAGGACCAAGTCAAAGAAAGTTCATCAAGAAGTTGGATGAACCATGTATGTGAAGGCCTTCCTATTAGACCAGCGGTTGTAGTAGTTGGGTACCCATGCATTTCGGTGGATGGTTGTTCCTTTATATGGATGTTGACAATTTGATGATGTTTGCATGAAAAAGGTACAACGTGTAATTTCCATATTGGACTAGAACTAGACTTTGCATATTGATATCGAGAAAAGTACTCATTAAGGGGGTGTGTTGGAATATGTAATTCCTACTTGTCTCACTTGTGACTCTCTATGTAAAGGAGTTTGGTCCTATTATTTAGGGTTTTTATATCTAGATATTCTTGGATTGGTGTGCGGTTGAGATATTCTCTCAACGAGGTGATTGTGTGTCCAAGATAGTCTACCTATCTTGAGAAAACACTAAATGTATTTATATGTAATATTATTTGTTTGAATATATGATATTGTGTGCACTGTCAAAAGTTAAGTAAAACACATGCCAAACACTTCAAATGGTGGAATGACTAAGAGAGTAGTAAAGCATAAATATATGCATAAAGAGTTATGTGCCTTTTATGAACTAACTACCTATTATCTAATATTATTGGGAAGTGTTATGAAATCATTATTGAGTACACTCATATGCCATTTCATATACCTAGTATAACAGTAATGTACATCCATGTAATCATTATACAGTTAGTAATGCACTCATTTTTGAAACTAAAACTAGTATGCATGTATTGCACATTTTAATATTTTAATGTTAATATGATAATTAATCTCATAATGCATATTTTTCCCTATAATTATGTGATTTGCAATCTTAGTGTTTGTTTTATCATGTACCTTTGCAAATAATTCATTCTTCTCCCTTTCTTATGGGCTTTGTATTATATTTTTATTTTGTTTGCAAAGTGCTACAAGTTCCCACACTAGGTTGCTGAATCCAAAAACTAGGAAACTAGCAATGATGTTAAACTCATTTGTAGGTAAACCAAAAGTCATATATGGAATTTTTACCATTGTGCATTTTGAACATTTTTTCTTTACATTGGTACTAAGGCCTTTTTTTCACAAGATGAATTATGATATATTGATTTTTGTACTAGGGAAAAAACTGCTCTTTGTCTCATATTAAGCAATATAAATGTGGTTATGTTTTATCTATGCTTATATCATCTCAGCTTCCAACCTTGCAAGAAATTTCATGGTTCTTGAATACTAGAACCACCATGTGTCCTGGATACTCTTTTATTTCCCTTGTCGTTAGGATAATAAAACTTGCAAGTTTTCCTTATTTTTCATATCTCTCTTTTTATTTTCTCATGCCATTTAACTATAGGTATACAAATTTTATTACGTGAGTGGCATATGAATAAAAAAAACATTGATCAACATTAAGTCAATCTAAAGATCATTGGGCATAAAAAGAATCTTTATGAAACTCTAATCATAGTTCTTATTAATAGATTTTCTTTAATAAATGATACAACATACTTCTCCCAATCATCGAGCAATGTTCCATTTTCCTAATGAATCTAATTGAAATAAAGAAATATGTTATCACTGCAATTCCTTTCATGTACTTTGTCAATGTTCATAGATTTCCTCTTGTTGATTTTGCAACAATGCATTATGAAGAATAGTCATAAATATATGCCACCAGAGAGGAAAGAAGTGAAAAACATGATGGATATGATATATTTAATGATCTTAGGTATACCCTCCTTTGCTCAGAGATTCAGAATGAATAAAGTTCATTACTTATTTGTCTCTCCTATTTCGATATGGTTCTTATTCACTTCGTTCATTGCAATATCGCCACACATGATACAAGTGTCTTTAAAGAATTTTTATTGCAAAAATATCTTTGATTTATTTGGAAAAAAAAACATTATTGTATTTTAGTTGGAGGAATAGTTGAATGTATAGCAAGTCTATAATATGCTTTCAACTGCCTAAACAATTTATTTTGTGGGTATTAAACACAGTCTACCTTAGTAACTTTAACTATCACACATGTAAAAAATTATTTAGAAATTACCATGTCTAGCCTCGATCGTTAGTTTTAGGTAACTAGAATCCAAAACTTTATTTAAAAATTTACTAATCGAGTCTTTATTGCTAATATTAAGTAAATATCATAGAAGAAATAAAGGTATAATTTCATATGTCATTCATTCTTCATTATCAATAGTAGTTAAATTATGAGCATAAATTAATTGTATACATGAGGAACAAAAAACCTTTGTGTTATCATTAATGTTCTTTGTGATTCAAAACAAAAAAACAATAATCACTCTTTCCATGATCCATGTTCTGTAACTTTTTGACATGAAATAAATACTTTACAAATCTAGGCAATAATTTTCATTCTTGCTATAAGGTTTACAAGGAGCCTTTCTTCTTTTGTGCATCACAACATAAAAAAAATAAAAAAACATTAAACAAATTCATCTCTAGACTATGCGACCTTGTGACCATGCGACTAGAAAGTTTGGATGACTATGCATTTCATTATAAATAATATTAATGACCTCCAAACTCAAGTTGGCCTGACCATCGAACTAACTGGCCTGATCAAACCAACCAACTACGGTATAGACAAGGTGGGAATACAATAAGTGAATCACAAAACAAAAAAAATCTACCAATTATTCGACGTCTTGACTGTATGATTGGTCTAATAAAGAGAATAATTAACTATGTTATAGTCGTAATCGAGACATAACAAATTAATCATAAAATAAAAAATGTTCGACTAGTGGAATGTTGTTCCTCCGATACGTTTGATCATGTGAATAAAATATATTTTTTTGTTGATTTGTGTGAAGTGCGATCCAAAGTGGAGTCATCGTCTAGCAAATGAAGTAGTGGTGGAGTTGTTATAATCAGTCTCCAAGTGGGAGATTGTTTGGTGTGGAGCCTGATTATCTTCTGTATTCAAAGGTTTCAACCGGATGTATACCCTAGGAAGACTGTACACCCCTCCACGTGGGGGTGTGCGGGGGGGGGGGACTTGTCCCCCTCATGGGTGTCTGCGGGGGTAAATCCCCCGTGGCTAGAGGGGTCCAGGGGCCAGCATTCCCCCGATGGGGGTTTGGGGGCAGCACCCCCGAAGCTAAAAATAGATGTAAAATTGCCTTGTAAAAGTCTAGTAATTTCTAGTCAATCTGGACCGTTCAAGGCAAATGATCTGACGGTAGAAGTTATGTTTAATTTAGGGTTTCTTTGCCCTAGAAGCCAACCCCTCACTATATATGAGGGAATTGTATTGTGTCTATGTATATCTAGATTCTGAGTGAGGAAGAGAGAGGAGATTGAGAGTGAAGAGGTTGTTACAGCGGATCTGTTGTAGGCTGTATCTCTTTAGTTTGCTGGATAATATAAAAGGAAGGACTAGTTGCTTCTCCGTGGACGTAGCCAAAACTGGGTGAACCACGTATATCTGTGTCTCTCTTGTTTTATGTGTTTTCTGTGTTTATATTTATGCAATATTTTATGTGTTCCATTGCTCCGTAATATATAATTTTCTAACATTTTTTATTTCTTTACAACTAGCTTTGATAACACCATAGTGTGTGGATTCACTGAATGGATATTAGTTGTTAAATAGAGGTAGTATTAGTGGTTTTCCTAAATCATAGCTTGGTGGTTCTCAACGTTATCTAGATACACTGTTGTGGAGTATCGCTTTTAATCGTTCCAATGTTTTTGATGTAATATTAACATCGTACAACCAACGAAAGTGACAATAAGAAATTTGAAGCAAATTGTATCCAAATAGGAAACAATATCCGTAATTGGAAAAAAAATCTTGAAGTTTGACAGTTGTAACCCCTTGTTAGGCCACTCTCTCCCCCAAAAGCAAAGAAGCAACAACATGGAAATGCCCATTACAACTTATTCTATATCAAAATGATATAACCAAAAAACCTTGTGCTGAGAGGAACTAGTATAATTTTCAGATGTGGCACATTTATGCTTTCCCTCCCCAGTTGACTTGAAAAGGATCGCACACACTTGTATTGATGTGGATCTGCAAATACTAGTGATAAATCTAGTCTAATAATCGTTTATCAAAAATGGCAAATACTATGAATCTGTTGGAATTATATAGCATTAGGCAATAGAATGAACCCAACAAAACAACTGATAGATCAAAAGAATAGAACATTATGAAATTATAATAAGGAAATTATTGTAACATTCACATGAGCAATAGATAAAGTTGCACTATTAATTAAGAGAGAAATTAAAGAAATGACTACAACAAAGAAGAGCTTATATTTTCTAATCACACCAGGATGCTCTGAAGAGGAGCCTCACAATTACTATAATTCCCTACTCAATCATAATGTTTTTTGTTTCCAATGTGGGCAAATGATGCACTGCTAATGCACCAGAAATGTTGTTATTTAAAATGAAATATAACTAAATGATGCATTACTACTGCACCAAAATTGTTGTTGTTATTTGTAATATGCTAAATATAATGTTTAGCGATATTTAGATTTAAGATAGCTAAATTAATTACACATCGACACTTTAACTTCCTTTTGTATCCCTGGTTTCTCGCCCACATGCCATACTCCACATGTCCTTTGGACAATGAACATTTACATTGTGTAGACTGAAACCTTCCATTAATGGAAAATACAAAGCTTAAAATCAAGGAACATTAGATCGATGATATATTTACATTTCAAGAGCTATTATGAAAACATAGAATCAAAGATTAGAATCGTAATTTTCAAAGTTTATTATCAATTATAATACATATTGATGTTTATGGATCATGATTCTGGAGTTGCAGAGTAAGAACTTGGTAATTCTTTATCTAGAATAACCATTTCTCTTGAATTTCTCATCAATTTGGTCTCAAAGCATGTTGAAATGACTGAATTTGAATCATAGGTCACAAAACTTTCACACAATTCATGCACGTTGGCAGTCATAAACAAGTTTTTTAATTAAAAAAATTACAAACTTTTGTTCATGTTGACAGCTATAAACAAGGTTGGTTTCCACTACTATTTTATTACCTCACTTTAGGAAAATCTACCAATGTGAAAACACTAGTGGTTTTTCTACACAACTCTGTAATCGACTTATTTTTCGCTAAAGACTTTGTTAGTTAACTGATTAACGATCATGATGTTATAATGAAAGATTTCCACTTCCATAAGTTTTTTCTTTTCGCATAGTTCTTCAACATTATTATAATTATATATTATTTGTAATATTTTAAATGTAAATATCGCTAAATATTTTACTAAAAATTGTACCAAGTGCGGAAAAAAAACTAGAAAATCAAATATGTCCAAAGCACAAAAGTAAAATTAAATCTTTTATTGTAAAAAATACAAACTAGAAAATGCCCCCATTCTCATACACTCTACCCATTCTCCACGTAGTAAAATCTTCGCACAAGGAAAGCTTCAAAAAAAGAAACATAGTAATACGAATTTGAAAATTTTCTCATAGTTAAATTAACTAACCATTCATAGCATAAATTTCATTATGTGCCTCATTTTCTAGCCCATACCCTATTCTTCACACGTCCTTTGGACAATAAACATTTACATTATGCAGACTCAAACCTGACATTAATAACAAAGAAGAAGGTATAGAATCAAAGGAAATTTAGATTGATGATATATTTACATTATTAGAGCAACCCTTCAAACATAGATTCAGATATGAGAAGTGCAATTCACCAAGTTGATTAGCGAGTATAGTATAGATTAAAGTTCATGGAGAACGATATTCGAATTGCATAGAAAAGGCTCAATATTTTTTGACCTAGAATAGTTGATCCTCTGGAATTTTTCATTGATTTGATCTGAAGACATGTTGAAATAATTCAATCTGAAGAAAAAGTAATTTTCAACTTCTAAATCCGAAAATGGAAATATTGGACTTGAAGATGGAACAACTGCAATTGGAAAACAAAAAATTTAGTTTCCATCTGGATTATTTTCCTCACACTGAAAATGCCAATTCTGAGGAGGACACTAATGAAAGAGATGATGATATCATTTCCATTGACCAAGGTTCCTCCCCTTATAAACTTTAGCTAGCCCATGTCGCTATATTATCGAGGATATGTAGTAATTTAGATAGTTGTTAGTTTTTTTCCATTTTTTTGTGTTGATAAATCAAATGAGTTTATAATAGTTGTCCTTCTTCAAGTTTTTGAACATTAGAACAAGAAATTTGGCTGAATTCAAAAATAACAAAATTAATTCCCATGCATAACATTTATCTGTATTTCTCTATCTAATTCATTTCCTATACCCTATGTAAAAGTAAATCGATGAAGATTTAGTTGTTTTTTTTTCTCTCGATAATTTTATTTTGCAACTTAATTTGTACATTTGTCTATTTTCCTTTATGGCTAAACTAAACATTTATTCAAAAAATAAACATAAATTCCCCATTTTCCAAATAATCAAAGCTCCACACAATGAAACATTATAATAATAATAGTTTAATATTAATAGTTTTATGTTGATTTCCCTATGCACACCACCGTTCTCTCGAAGATACTCCATCCTGTGCATGGTAAAAGAACTACACAACGAAACATAATAATAATCCTCTTTCCTAATATAAAATCTCAGCATAGTAAAATTTTTGCACAATGAAACATAATAATATTAATTATCATGTTCTACAACACATATCTCATCCTTCACAAAGATTCAATTCTAACACAAATGGTCAGAGCAATAACACAATGGTAGAGCATTCACGAAACTCATAGTTTTCCACATATATAAAATCAAAGCTCTACGCAACTACTCTCCCACACCTAATTCATTACTCACACAGTAAAAGCTCTAAAAAATGAAACCTTTTAACATTAAGTTCCCTATCCACCCCCATTCTCCTGCAGATACCTCATCTCTCTCCGCAAGAAAAATTTGTAACATTATCACTATGCACAATAGTTTAGATTTGGGACTCGAGTTATCTCTGAAGTGATTTTTAGATCTTGTTAAGCATATCAGAAATGAACTAGAGTTAAGCATCAATCTATTTTATTTTAGAGTTAATTATTTATTATTAAGCATTAATGGTTAAGATATTTTGATAAAAAGCTAGTTATTTGATTTTATTTTATATTTGTCATATGCTTAGCATATAAATGTTATTAGATTTCTTTGTCGAGGTACATTTGAGCATTGACCTTTAAAATTTTTTATGTAACCCCTGCGGAATTGTAGATGCGAGGATTTTTTCTTGTAGAAGATGCTTTATGTGGGCCACCTTTTTTTATGGTTTCTATGGTTTCTAGTCATAAATCTATTTGGATTATTTTTTTTTAACCATTAACAACTTTGATGTAACATGTGCATCATATGCTAGATGCCAAGATTTTAGCTTGTAGTAGATGTTTTATGTGGCCCACATTATTTTTTAAGAAATTAGTTTTCTTATCCAGAGGTTTTCTTAGAGAGGAGCTTCGACATTTTTGGTTCATGAATTTCCCTTTTTATGTTTTTCAATGGACATAAAAACTTTATCAATAAGAAAACTAGTAAAAACCATGTTCATAGTGTCTTAAATTGGTAGACCATGTTATAAACAAACTTGATGTTGAGGGGGAACTGCAGAGATTCAGAGCAAACACACCCTCCCACACGTAATTATGAATAATTGATATATAACAATGGTTACTATAGTATAATAGAGAAAATATCTGATCCATCTTCATATCTGACTGGAGTTAAGGGAAATAAGCCATAATGGAATGGTATGGATTTTAAAGCACATATTTTTGAGTTACCACAGATCGCAATGGACATCATTTTCTTCTAAACTACAAAGTTTTTATCAAGTTTGCTGAAGAAGGATGACCAATGTGTGAAGAGCCCTCACTTTTCGTGAGTTATGTTGCAATTATAATAATTGGAGATTTGTTCTCGTTCAACGAACCTCTCCCCCTATCTAATCTCGTTCAACGAGCCTTTTCCACACCCCCATCTACGTAAAAGACACTTCCTCCGCAAAATGAGTTGGACATTCATTTAGGCCTCGCCCCCTCCTCCTCTCCCATCCTCCCCTCCTTATGTCTACATAAAGCACCTACAACCACATCAGTGCTTGTATAACTAGGCAGTGTAGTTGTATAATAGTGTTAGTCTCACTGTGAGTGTCAAAGCACTCACCTACATAATGGCTGCTGACAAAATTATTATTTTTCCATTTTTTAAATTATTTGTTAGGCATTGACAAATAGAAAAAATAAAACAGCCTCAACCACCTACACAATGGCTGTTGACAAAATTAGTGTTTTTCTGATTTTTAAATTATTTGTTAGGAATTGAAAAATAGCAAAAATAAAACAGTCTCAACCAGGAGAATTATGTCTCATCAAAGCTTGTTCAGCCAATTAAAAATTACAAATAATACTACCAAAAAATTAGAAAAATAATTTCATTTTAGTGGAAAATTAGAAAATTAAGAATGTTCTTCAAACATTGTTTTAAATTGCAATAAAACCGAGAAAATATTGGAAGTCAATTCACTTTGACATGAGGGGAATGCTGTAGTCCTTGACGAGGTGGGGAAAATAATATAATTATTATTTATTTATTTTAGCATTTCGTTTTTGAGGACTTTATTAATATTTATTCATATCATCATCTCTTTAAAGGGCCCTATAATATTATAGGATTAAGCACATTTTGATGTTTGGTTCATTTATATCTATATATTTTAAAAAATGCTTTAGTATGTATTTGTAATTTTTTATGTTATTGAGAGGCATTGTATAAATATAATAACAATAAAAAATGAGTCAGTTTCAAATAATTTATGAATTAATATGTGATGTTGTAATATTATATAATATAATAATGGGAATAACATGAAAGCATAACATGCTCCAAGAGTTAGTTCAATTGGTCAAGTACCCATCACATAAGCACCTCCTTATGAGAGGTCAGACAGTCAATTTTCCTTGACACTCTTGGGTTAGGCCACTGCTCTTCGAAGTATGTGAACCACATTAAGAAAAAAGAACATCAATGCACAACAAAAATTAAAAATGTACGGAATATAGCATTTAGAGAGTTGGGCTAGAATGGAGTATTAATAAGTGCACCTGGAATTGGAGCCTTGAAATGCAAAAGAACATTGACATATGCTAGGTATTCCACTTTCTAAATCATAGTAGCATCCACTGATATGTAGTCAATACTAAATTAATAACTTCTATTTCAGTGTATCTAATGCTAGAGTATAAATTTTATAGGACTCATTTTGGGCAAGGATAGAGTGGAGATACAAAAATGGAAAATTCAATTGAATTTGATACCTTTAAATAAGCTTCATTACAGAAAGATATTATGAAAAAATTCATGAATTAAGAATATCATAAAAATCTGAAAACCATAACGTGACATCCTTTTATACTAAAATAAATAATATCTCAATTATTTTTAATTTTTAATTATTAGTTTTATTTTATTTTTCATTTTACTTTTACTTAATTTTACAGAATCAAGATAATAAAAACACAACACAAAGAAAATGAGACACGAGATTACAAGATCTAGAAAACCCCTCTAAACGCAGTTATTAGTCCCTGCCTATGGCAGCGCAGGGACTATTAGCATTCGATCCATAGTTGACTCGCTATTAATTCACACGTTGACCATCAATTTGTACATGTTAATTACTCTTTAACCAAAGATTATGCTGGGAACTTTCTCTGCAAGATAATTTTAACCAAAGTTTTCAATTTACCCTCTTATTGCCCGCATCACTTGCCGAAATGTTATTTTAGTGTGGGCAACTTAATTTATCCTAAGTTTTCTCAAAACAAAGTTATTCTAGCGTGGGAAACTTAATTTATTAAGTTTTTCAAAACAAAGTTCATACCAAGTTTCAAAATTGGCGTGTATACATTGCATAAACCCAGCACCCTTATACTTGTCACTGTTCGCTGACATGATTGTTTACAGCTGTCGACATCTCTTCATTCCACCACCCTCTATCTTCATTCTATTGAAAGCAAAAGTAAAAACATTCATTCCACTGCCCTCTATCTTCATTCTGTTGAAAGCGAAAGAAAAAACATTGTTCATCCACTCTCTCTTCATTTCAACATACACATTGTTCATGTACTAGTGCATGTTAGCAAAATATTCAGGTTAGCAAACACATTGTTCATCCATTTGTACGTACACATTGTTCATCCACTAGCGCATGTTAGCAAAAGTTTCAGGTGTTTCAGGAAGCTAAGTTTCAGGTGTTTCAGGAAAGACCATAGTTATTGCAAAAGCTCTAATAGAAAGAAAATCGTGCAGCACAAGCAGTGGCAACAAGAGTTCCAGCACTTGGGAGGGCATGAGTAGTATCTTGTAACCTGTCGTGTTTGTATAACTTGGGCTTTTGGAAACTTCACTCTCATCTGCTCGTGGGAAGGAGGATATACCCCGTATTTCTCAGACGTAATACTAAACCTGGGCACCAACGAAGAGCTCATCTTCTCGTCTTCATATTTTCCTACGTTTTTCTCTACGTTTTCAGTAGTTGGGTACAATCATAGGTTTTATGCATAATGGAAAAGCTCAACTATACCACCGTAAACATGGATAGCGTGGTAAGCCATTTCTTCACTTGTTCAGTTCGTTTTTACTTCGTATGATAGGAAATATTATAAGCAAATCTTGTTGACCGGATGCAAAGCATTAGTTTGTTTTCATTGTCTTCTAGGGTGGGGATTTTTTCATTGTTTTCTAGGGTGGTGGTGGGAAAAGCTCTGGAATTTAAGATCGTGATGACATTTTACCTGATCGACATAGTTTATGCCATGGAAATTAACACTAGGGAATTCTGGGCACCATCGTCAATTTGCATTAGATTCATCGTGGGCACCAACATATTGACGAAGGTGACCTTTGATGGGGGTGCATTTACATAAATACAATGGAAAAGGGTTTTGAATTGGGAGCAGTATTATTAAGATTGGCAGAGGCCAAGAGAATATTGAAAAAATAGTAGAATGTAAATTGTTGTCAAGTGTATTTAACAGAAAGGAGTACCAAAATTACAATATTCGACTGAGAAACCGACTTGCTTCAAACTTGTGTAGGATGATAGTTGCTTAGTAGTTTAATGAACATAGTACCAAATCTATCGAATTAACAGGTAGTTAGCAAGCCCATTTATTTTTGTGACCATGCTTACATCATATACTAGAAGGTGAGCAGAAGGACACTAGCATGGAGGTTAAATCTACCTATTCTTATTGTCCTGGTAAGTTTCTATGAGCCAATTTAAATGAATAAATTGTTTTTTCCCCTTTGCAAGTTCCTTGTTGACTTATTCTACATGAAAGAGCTTCTTTAGAACTGCTCCTCTCCTCGAATGCTTGCATAATTGACAGTTCTCAAATGCTTGCAGAATTGACAATTCTCCCTGCTATGGGCATGGAAGTGGTAGGGTTGTTGTTGGCTTCTTCCACCTGATAGAACCATTGTTGGCTTCTTCCACCCGATAAAACCTTCTCCGTCTACAGGGTTCAAAACCTTCTCCATCTGCAGAGTTCAAAACCCTGTTCAAGCACCTATAGAGGGGATTGTTCTCTCTTCTAACCTACAGAGTGTGATTTCTTTCCCTCTATGGTAAGAACCAACATCTTTGTAGTGGAAACCAGAGGTCACAGGTGGCTGGAGCTATTGGCAGGTGGCCTGGCTAGAGCTATCACCAGAACAAATGGCAAGCTGTGAAGAAATGGTAAGCTGTCAAAAGCAGCATCGTTACCATACTAATCTAATAAAATAGATCACAAACATTCAAACATTTAATCTTTGATATTTAATAACTTGGGAAAACATTGGACGACAAGAATCATAATAGTTTTGTGGACAAACGTGGCCATTTAAATACTCCCTTACCTTTTCGGTGAGATAGTCAAATCAGTGAAAGGAATTCTTTGCCAACTGTCATGGGGCCAGCTCTGAGTTGTCATTGGATACCTAAAGTCCGGTGGCATGAATATATACGTCTGTTTGTCTCCGAAGGCCTTCATCTCTCTGCTTCTTAAACCCTGCAGCTTCCCGTCATTACCATAGTTTCTTCTAATGTTATCTTCTATTTGATTCCAGGGATGTCTTTCCTTTAGTAGGTAAGCGATCTATATCTTCATCATTCTCCTAAAATGTTTAAACATTATTTACCATTTGTGTTTGTTGTTTCAAAATCATACAAGAATATAGCTGTTTCGTGATATAGTTGTCTCCAACTTTGAATTTCGTTTTTTTCTCATTTCTAAAAGCATCGAGAATGTACATATTCTGCACTTGAATATACATTCTAAAGGTTTAACGATTGATTTTATCAATTTAGTTGATTTCGTGAGATTTGTTCTCTACCTTCCTATTCCTTATGCTAGTATAGGTTGCAAAAGCTTATTAGAAAAATGGAAAACTTACTGATTTTCTCCTCATTATCACAGTGTAATTCATGTCAATTCTAAACCACACGCGGAATATACGGAACTTGTGAATCTTATCTTCAAATAAAATGGTGTTCATAAAGGAATTTAAATGTATTTCAATAACTAACGCTATAATTTCTATAATTTGCAGGCATTGAGTTTCTTTAGAACTACTCCTCTCCTTGAATGCTTGCATAATTGATAGTTCTCAAATTCTTGTAGAATTGATAGTTCTCCCTGCTATGGGCATGGAAGTGGCAGGGTTGTTGTTGGCTTCTTCCAGCTGATAGAACCGTTGTTGGCTTCTTCCACTTGATAAAACCTTCTCCGTCTGCAGGGTTCAAAACCTTCTCTATCTCCAAAGTTCAAAACCCTATTCAAGCACCTACAAAGGGGATTGTTCTCTTTTCTAACCTTCAAAGTGCGATTTCTTTCCCTCTATGGTAAAAACCAACATCTTTGCGATGGAAACTAGAGGTCACAGGTGGCTGGAGCTATTGGTAGGTGGCTTGGCTTGAGCTATCACCAGAACGAATGGCAAGCTATGAAGAAATGGTAAGTTATCAAAAGCAGCATCGTTACCATACTAATCTAATAAAATAGATCGCAAACATTCAAACATTTAATCTTTGATATTTAATGCTCTTCAAAATTAGCATTACTTGAAGTGTTTGATATAGAAAGTTAGGATATTATTTTCGAAATATTTTAGTTCCTTTCAAACTTTGGATAAGAAAAGCCTTGCATATGTATTTTTCCCTCGATACACGTGAAGTTTCCGATAAGAGGTCAAGACAAAACTTTGTGTAAATTTTTCATGAAGCTAAATTGCCATCGAAAACTTTGGATAAATTTTGGCAAAGCATAAGCACTCCCCTGTTTTACCATAATGTTCATTGGTTGGCTTAATATTGATAGGCACTCCCCTATTTTACCATAATATTCATTGGCTAACTTAGATGGGTCATTTATGTGCCTCTTCTGATGGTAGTTAACTCATATATATATATATATATATAGAAGGTTGGATTATATTTATATTTACTATGTGTTTAAGTTGCCATTGGAATAATGTTAATGTTACTGTATATGTGGTATGTTTACTCTTCTTTACTATGTGCAATGGTATATCACAATTAAATATGGTCTCTGCAGGCACAATGCTTGGAGATGGTCTTTATTGGCTCAATGCTTCAAATGGACCAATTCAGTTATGTTTACTTAGGTTTGCAAAAATAGATTTACAATATATTTGTAAAATATTAACAATCAATCAGCAAGTTGGTGACAACTACTGTAACTTCAAAAAAACAACATTTACAAAAAAAAAAAACATTTACTGAAATTCGGCAGGGACTATCGCTATGTAGTTGCCCTTGTTTATATAGATATTTACGAATTCCTTTTCTTACCCTAATTAAATCCTAAGAGAGGCCATGTTTATCTTCCCTCACAAGTCTTTTGAAAAGGTCATAAAATAACTAACACAAAGGACCTCTGTCTTCCACTGAAAAACTGATGAAATACTTTTAATATCTTCATGGTTTTTCATAGAAACAAACCGTCATATCAATCTGTATGCTTATGTTGTTATTCTATTATGGAAATTATACGTCATTGGAATATATAAGATAGTTATTATTATTTAACATGGGTCATAAATTGTTTTGGACATTCATCTTTGCATTAATGGTAAATCTTTTAGGTAAAACTTTGTACATTTAGTAAATTTTATGAGACATTTTGTATATTCATTATATCTTTTATTCTTATTTTATATTTCTTTTGCTAATAAAAATACATTTAATTTTATTTTATTACAATATATATCTATATATATATATATATATATATATATATATATATATATATATATATATATATACAAAGCCCTAACTAAAAGGAAGAAGAGGCGGTACATTCGTAAAATACAAGAGAATCTTTTACACCTCTCTAAGGTAGCTCCTAAGAAATTTTGGAGGTAGATTCTGACTAGAAAAACTAAAGATAATAATAAAATTACTCTACATGATTGGATTTCCTATCTTAAAAAGCTTTATGAATGTCCAAATGTCATGGATAACTTTGAAACCGTGCTCACAACAAAAAAAGTTTTCTCTTTAGAAGACATTGAGTTTGGGATTAAACGCCTGGCTAATGGGAAAGCTAAGGACATTGAAGGTTACTAGGCGAAAATCTTAAAAGTTGGAGGTCTTGTCCTCATCCCCCACATCCACAAGCTTTTCAATCAAGTAGTTAAGCAAGGGTTCCCTAAACCATGGACTGAGAGCCTCATTATCCATATTTTTTAAAAGTGGGGATACAAATAACCCCTTTAATTATCGAACAATTGTGATCAGCCCTCTCTTAGGCAAGTTATATGGTAGTATTTTAGAAATGAAGTTGATCATATGGCTTGAAAATGAAGGTAAGCGGGCTAAAGGCCAAGCGGGTTTCAAAAGGCATCACTCAACAATAAACCACCTTGTTATGCTTAGGATCATTATGGAGGAATGTCGTAATGATAAATCCAATCCCTTTTGTTGCTTTGTGGACTTTAGAAAGGCTTTCGATATGGTTTCTAGAAACAAGTTTTGGAATAGATTAGAAGAGCTAAAGGTTCCTTTCGAGTTGAGTGATGCCACTATAAGGTTATACAAGAATGTAATTACCAAGCTAAAGAGCAATGAGGGGTGGTCGAAAGATATTAAGTGTAATATCATAGTTAAACAAGGTTGCCCCATCTCCCCTACCCTATTTGGCATTTACATCGACAAGATCGAAGGTTATTTAGAGGAAGCAAGATGTGCTGGCACGATCTTAGCTGGGATAGTCCTCATCCTTATTCTCTATGCTGACGATATTGTTCTTCTCGCAAGGTGCCCATCTAATCTTGATAACCAACTTAGGCTTCTTAAGGATTTTTTCTCTACCATGGGTATGACTGTTAACACTAGAAAAACAAAATTTATGATTATCAAATCCAAGGACACTTACACTAATTTTATGTATGATGAAAAAACTTGGGGGAAGTGTATTCTTACAAGTACCTAGGAATTGATATTCATCACAAGTTCAACTAGAACTATGGCATTTAGAAAAGGATTAATGGGGGGTGGAAAGCTTATTTTGGTCTTGAAAATAATTGTAAAACGACAAACCTCGTAATGCGGAATAAAAATAAGTTCCTCTTTGAAACATTAGTCACTCTTGTTATCTTATATGGATGTGAGGTCTGGGGTTGCAGCATCTCTAGAGAATCCTGGAGAAAGATTGAGTAAATCCAGAAGTGTTTTATAATGTATAACCTGAAAATTAAAAGCAATACACCCTATCCTATTCTCCTTATAGAAGTAGGTCTTTCCCCTATCGAGAGCCTAGCTATGATTAGGCTTCTCTTGTACAAGCACACACTCAATAACATAAGAGATCATAGACTTCCTAAGGTAGCTTTAAATTCTAGCAAAAACCACCTAAGGCTCAAATGGGGGTGGCATAAAGACACGAGGGCCTGGTTAAACTATTGGGAGATCAACGAGAATAATGCATTGCAAAACATTAATAACATTAAAAATATTGTCACTTCTAAGTTCAAAGAAAAAATGTGGTGTGAGAATGATTTAGCAGCTAAAAGAAAATTAAGTTATTATAAGAAGGTCATCATCCCCAGCCTAGAAGATCAATAGTATCTCTCTATTTTAACTAGCTCAAAGAAAAAAATTAATATAGCGAAGATTAGAACGAACTCTCATGGGCTCCATGATGAAACAGGTCATTGGGGAGTTCCTAAAACACCATGGATAGAAAGAATCTACCATCTCTGTGAGAATAGGAACATCGAGGATGAAAACCACTTCCTCTTAGAGTGCCCCACGTACAACCACATTAGATCTCAGTTTCATAATCTTTGTCACAATACTGACCTTCCTAGCCTTTTCCGCTATCAAAATTATTGTGAGCTCGGAAGGCTTCTCTCCAAACTTTTTGGGCATTGGAATAAAATCTTAAATCAAACTAAATAATTTGTTTCTTTAGGTCCGATAGACCAAAGTTTGGTCTCAGTGGATGTTGATCATCATCATCATCATATCATATATATATATATATATATAATAAAAGTTAACAATGTCAATTTTCTATTTAAAATTTTCCATTTTAATAATATATATATATATATATATATATATATATATATTAATTTATTAAAAGTAAAATAATGTTCTAAAATTCCTTCAAAATTACCATTTATTTTTTAAAACCTCATTTCCCCATACCCCCACACACACATATATATATAGATATATATATATATATATATCCGGCGGAATTACTAATTATGGCATTCGTTCTTGTCCCTCTTTTGAAATTAGATGGGGTGTGGACAGTGGAATAGCTCCAATTTTCTTCATCCTTTTAAATCTCATTGTTCAACAGTGAGTTCATAGCCTTATAATTAATTATACATTGCAGCTCATTCGATGACATTGAAATTAGATTCCAACGCGTTCTCAGGTCGACGCGCATATTATTTTAGTGAAACCTGCTCTGTACTACAATGTGCTGGTGGTACATTGGGATAGTGTCGAATATTTTAGAGAGACGTAGGATCAACGGTCGACTTCAACCATTTAATCGTCGCAACACGAGATGGAATCATCCAGCCTGGCCAACTGTCTAAGCAAATCAATGTAAAAATGGCTTCAGCATGCATTGCCATAAAACCAATTCAACTTCTATTAGGCGTTTACCAGCATGGAGTTAGACGACTGTGCTAGTTTAATTTGATATGCTCAAGTCGAAGAATAATTAAAGCATGGAAAATCATGCGAAATTTTTAGTTCTTTTAAGCTAAACAGGTAGGAATTTTAAGTTTGAAGCGCCCACTAAATTTAACAGTTTTCACAGTTTTAATGTTCGTTTTATTATCTTAATTCGTAATGTTTCACACATTTTTTCACTCTATTTAAGTGGAAAATCACCCTATGAAGGCCACTTTTCCATTCCATCCGCGACGGACAGGCCATCATTTCCATTCCATCCCTGACGGACAGGCCATCATTTTCGATTACTATTGCTTTCAATTGTACAATTTTGTTACTTTAAACTTTAAAGACTGAATTGACCACGGCCAACCCTGCTTCACCATTTGTATATAGGCGGTGCAATATTAGCAAACGACAGAAGGAATCAGCCGTAAGCAAGGCAGAAAGGTGGCAGAACGCGTATATGGAAATAGTCCAATGAATAGTACTCAATCATTGAATGAATGCATTCCCTTAAGAGATCATGCATGCATGTCCTGAGAAGGAATAAAGCAGAGTGACCGGCACGTCCTTTGATAAAAATAATTCAATACCTTTAAATCAAATCAACAGCTTTATATCGATTGACATAATCATTTATATTTTAGCTGATCAATGACATTTCCTTTTTCTAGGTTGCACCAAAAAATAGTTAGTGATCTTAAAAGAACAAGAGGCAGAGTGAAGACTTAAAAGTACTGTAATATAGATTTTGGGTGGGGATAGAAACACAAAAGAAAATTCAGAAATTCGCTACAGCGAGGAGCCTTTCTCGGAGCTTCAGGATGGTTAGCGGAGAAGCATCTCTAAACAAAAAAATCTACATACGGAGGTGGTGCATTACTTTAGTGGTTTATTCAGTGTCAGGGAACACATGGACATAGAAAACCAACTGAAGCTAATACAAATTTATCCTAGAATGTTCCAAGATGCAGAAAATGATATTATTAGTAGGCCCATATCATATGAATAAATGGTTACTGCCTTAACATCGTTGGCCAATGACAAGAGCCCTGGTCCGGATGGGTGGACCTTGGAGTTAATTTTACACTTCATTGATATCATGGGACCATATTTCTTAGGGGCCTGATTATTAAGGGATTTCAGGTACTACCAATTCTACCTTTATCGCATTAATTACTAAAGTTGGTAGGCCTTCATCTTATATTGACTTTTGGACTATATCACTCTGCAATATCACTTATAAAATCATCTCAAAGAATATTGTTGTCAAGATTTCAAGTGCTATGAATTCTACTTTTATCACATTAAACTAGAAAGAAAGGAAGACAAAAGATGAATGAAATCGACAATCCTCACAAGAGGAGTCCATGAGGCTTCCCACACCACTGAATATATTCATTGAATTAACAACAATCAATTAGAACCTTATAAAGATGCATAGGAACGGGATGGTTAAAAGTAATCCCCTAAAATGAGGAACTAATTCCTAATTACAACACAACCAAATAACTATCCGTTTCTCCATTATTTTCAAGTTTCCCCCTTAATGGAGAAAATATTGATTTCCAAACTTAGCATCTCCCTAAACAATTCAAATTTTATCTTCCGAATGGGTTTTGTGAAAATGTGAGCAGCATTTTCACAAGTATGACAATATTCAATAAAAATTTCTTTACACTATATCTCCTCTCTAATAAAATTAAAGTGGAATCAACGTGCTTTGTCCCTGCATGAAGGATTGGATTATTTTCCAACTTCGAAGATCTCTCGTTGTCACACTTAATCACTGAAGCCTTTTTTGGTTCTTCTCCAACATGTTGAAGAACTCGCCTCAACCAAACAACTTCACAAGTCGCTGCACACAAAGCTTTAAACTCTGCCTCTGTAGATGACAAAGATACAGTAGGCTACTTCTTGCTGCTCCATGAAACAATCCCAAATCCAATACTGAAGGCATAACCTATAGTAGATATTCTATCATTCGGATTACCATCCTAATCTGAATATGAGTAACCTATCTCGACATCAAATGTTAGACAAAAATCAATTGTACTTTTAAGATACTTGAGTACTTCTTTTACAACTCCCCAATGGCTTTCTAGAGGTTTGGTCATAAATTGACTCAGCACACTAACTGAATATGCAATATCAGGTCTAGTGGTAGTAAAAATATTTAGACTTCCAACTAGTTGTCTGTACAATGTACTATCAACCTCATTTGAACCCTCATCAAAATGAAGCTTCACATTCTCTTGCATATGAACAAAGGCAACTTTGCACTGATCCATCTTGAACTTTTTAAGCACTTTTGTGACATAGTGACCCTGAGAAAAAACGTTTCACTAACATTTGGCCAAACTTGAAGACCTAAACAATAATGCAATTCACCAAGATCTTACATCTCAAATACTTGTGACATCTGCATCTTAATTTCATTAATTAACTTGATTGAATTTTCTGTAATGATTAAATCATCAACATATGAAGAAATCAGCACCACATACCCCTTTGCATCAAATTTGGTATACGAATTTGGATCACTTTGACTTCTCATAAAAACCCTACTCGGAAAAGAAAGAATTTATCTTTTCATACCACGTCCTAGGTGCCTATTCCAGCCCCTACAAAGCTTTATTTAATATACAAACTAAATGTTCCGACCCCTTTTTCACAAACCCTTCAGGTTTTGTCAAATAGACCTCCTCCTTTAAGTCACCAGTCAAAAAAATAGATTTTAAATCTAGTTGGTGTAATTTCCAATGATACTTTGTAGCTAATACACTTAACAATATAATAATGTTCAATTTAGCTACAGGTGCAAATGTTTCTTCGTAATCAATACCCTCTTTCTGAGAGTATACTGTTTCCACCAATTTAGCTTTATATTTATTTATGCTACCATCTTCTTTAATCATGGCTTTGTATAATCATTTTTATCCTATGGGCTCTTTTACTTTATGAAATTCAGTCAATTCCAGGTTTTTATTTTTAATTATGGATTCATATTCTTCCTCCATACCTTTTCTCCATTCTTCATATTCATTAACTTCATTAAAGTTCATGGATGCTATGACATTCAAAATACTAGTGATGAGATCATAGTCCTTGTACCTTTCAGGTGATTGAATCCCCTGTGTCGATTTCCTTCGTGCTTCATTGCTTTCAACTCTATTCTATGAAAGTAATTCTCCACTTCTGCTTGGGATCTGACTTATGGTGCTGTTCGCATCACTGGATTCTTCGCCAACCTTTTGCTCCTTACTATCTTCTGTTTTTTCTTTTGCTTTATTGTCATCAACTTCACGAATAATGTCCCATCTTTCATAGTTGTTATCCTTGTTGCCTTCATCTGCATGGTCATGGAAAATGACATATTTACTCACAAATAATCTGTGACTAGATGGATCAAACATTTTGTACGCTTTAAATTCTAAATAGTATCGTACAAAAAGACATTTGATACCTTTAGTATCAAGTTTCTTTCTTTTCTCCTTTGGAATATGTGCGAAGGATTTATAGCCAAATATCCTCAAATGATGAACTATTGTTTTAAAACCATACAAGGCTTCGAATGGAGTCTTTAAATCAAGATATATTATTGGACTTCTATTCTTTAACTAAACAACAGTACTAATGGCTTCTGCCCAAAAAAAAATTCAAATATTATTACCTTTGATCATACTCTGTGCACATTCCACCAATGTCTTGTTGTTCCTTTCTACAACACCCTTTTGTTGTGGAGTATAGGGAACTATGAATTGTTTGACTATTCCATGATCCTTGCAGTACTTGATGAAGTTTCTCAATCTGTATTCTCCCCTATGATTTAAATGGGGAATCTTTATAAAATTGCTTGTTTTCTTCTCTACCATGTTTTTGAATTATTTGAAATACTAAAAAGCATCACTCTTTTTTTTAAGTACACCCAAGTGTACCTTGTGCAATCATCAATTAGAAACAAAAAATAATAGGTTATTCCTAGGGATTTGGTCTGCATGGGTAGACAAACATCATAATGCACAAGTTCTAATATATCTCTGCTTCTCTTATCAAAATTAAAGGGGAATTCATCTATGTGAATTTTACCTAATGCACAACCTTCACAAGTAGCATATTCATTCTTTAACATAGGGAGTCCTTCAACCATACTTTGTTTTCGCAACAACAATAAATCACGACAATTGATGTGACCATACCTCTCATGCCAAATAATTTATGTTGACATAGTTGTAGAAGTCAATGCTTGGTGACCTTTTTGGTAGCATCAAGCTTGTACATGCCTCCAACTCTGACTCCTAAAGGAACATGTTTGCAATGGTCCAACACATCTTTCACTATACAATGTTATTTGAAGAATTCAACATTCATGTTTTGATCTATAATTGTAGACACAAAGACCAATATTTTCTTCATCCCAGGCACATACATGACATTATGGATGCACCTAATATTTCCATTTGGTAAATTTACAGGTATATCTCCATATCCCATGATATTATATGCACGATCATCTCCAAGGTAGATACTTCCACCAATGCTTATTTCGTTGAAGTTTTCATACAAGTCCTTATTGCATGTCATGTGAATCAAGGCTCCAAAGTCCACAAACCATGTATTAACATCATCCATTTCAGTAGACAACATAGCATTACAAACAAATAGCTTGAGATTTTTTGAGATTAGAATTCAGGGCTTCTCTTGAAAAATGTCTTGATGGTCTTCTATGTTTATGACTAGATTCATCACTTTTCTTCTTATAGCAGTCTTTGACAAGATACCCACTGGTACCACAATAAAAAAAAATTATTCCAGATTACATGATTTGATTTCAGTTCTGAGATGAGCTTCCACCTTTGTTTTCTCCTCCCTGTTTCCTTTTGAAGAATTTCTTCCTTGCCACAAGCGCTAAATATGAATTATGGGGTTTCAAATTATTATGCCTTTATTCTTCCTGCATCAATGCACCTATCAATTCTTCAAAATTTCGCACTTTCACCATGGTTGCAAGACTTGTAATAAACATCTGATAGTCTTCTTACATTCTATTTAATGTGATTGTTACCATATCAATATTATGTACTCACTCTCCTATGTCTCCCAACTTATATTTAAACTCTTAATTATGGAAATAAGGGAATTAACATATTCGTTCTCTTACATTTTAATTTACAAGAGCTTACTTTTCAAGAAGAGAACTAAATTTGTGTTTTTAGTCAGATATAATTATTTCAGTTTTCAGTGTATTCCAAGTTTCAGTAGAAGTCTTGCAATCACGGATATGAGGAATTATGTTATATTTTACAAAAATTCTAAGCAGTAACTTTGCTTTATTTTCTCACTTCTCCCAGTCTTGAATTGTTGTACTTATCGTGCTTACAACATGTTTTAATTCATCCCCATTTGTAATGGTCCAAGTGTCATAGCTTTCAAATAATGTTTGCACATTGAATTTCCAATTGACATAGTTTGTTCCATTTAGTTTATTGGCTTCATTTAGGTATGGCTCTACAAACAGGTTCACCATCCTCTCCCAATGTCTTTCAAAAGTATTTCCAGCAGCTTCAAATGGATTCAAATAGAGGCTAAAAAATTAACAGGGCTCAATTACTTCTTAAAACAAATAAAGCCACCTTTTGTTTTAAGAAAATTCCAAATAGGTGCCAATAACTTAGCCCCTTTCACATGGGCACTCGAAACAAAAAAAACAGCCTTTTTTTAAGCATGAATTGTACTGTGCAAGCCGACCACTTTTCATGTTCTTCCTTTTAAAAAAAATAAAGAAAACTTTTGTCCTCAGTCAACTTTCACCAACAACCACTGCAAGCTTCGTTAGAGGAGGGAAATGGTTCATTTACAAATTTGGAGTTTCGTAAGTTTACCTATATCAATGCAGGTCACTACCTACTAGATGATTCAGTGGTCAAACTACAAAAATGATTCACCATTCTTCACCGTTGCACCTAGAATTGATTCATAGGGGAAACTCACTACCCTTTTGTGACCAACAGATTGCGCGTTGAAAGCTCAATACTTCCCCACACTCACTGCTCACTGCTTCCCCACGTTGCCTCAACACATGTGGATTTCTTCATGTTGGCAAAAATCAGGGAGCTAGCCACAACCTCCATGGATCCATATCATTATGCTTTCGTTGCCACCCTACTTTTACGACCTTTGAGTTTCACTGTGATTTCGCTATCAACAAAGTTGTCTCACCACTAGCTCCAGGATTACACATTGGCTCAACACTGGCTCCAGGAATATTGCCAACATGCCTAAACAACAACGACATACTGTCTCTAAATAAGCTCCCTATCATTGAAATTGCACAACGCCACCACCACTACTCACGCCCTCAACCTCAAGGCGAAATTCCTTCTTTTTAAGTGGCAGAGCAATCTCTGATACCAAGGTGAAGAAATCTATAGCACTTAAAAGTATGTTGAACAAGGGGGTTACACCTTCTATCAAGCCTCCTCAATCGGCTTAGATCTGCAACATCGAATAGACTGGCTAGCTAACTCCGCAAATTTCTCAACTCCTCCCTATGCAGTTGCAAAAACTCTTATCCCACTGAGTCACAGGAAAAGACTCTGCCTAAAGGCCTTTCTTACCAGTTGTCCTGATTAATTTCCCGATGCTCTGAGACCGAATAGACTGGCTAGCTAACTCCGAAAATTTGTCAACTCCTCCCTATGCAGTAGCAAAAACTCTTATCCCACTGAGTCACAGGAAAAGACTCTGCCTAAAGGCCTTTCTTACCAGTTGTCCTGACTAATTTCCCGATGCTCTGATACCAACTAGAAAGAAAGGAAGATAAAAGATGAATGAAATTGGCAGTGCTCAGGAGAGGACTCCCAGAGGTTGCCCACGACATTGAACACATTCATTGAATTAACAATAAACAATTACAACCTTATAAAGATGCATAGCACTAGGATGGTTAGAACTAATTCCCTAAAATCGTGAACTAATTCCTAATTACAACACACAACCAAATAACTACTTTTTTCTCCATTGTTTTCAAGTATTAATTCCTAAATCTTGTAGGATTTTGTCTTACATTGATTTTTGGCCTATATCGCAATGCAATATCACTTATAAAATGATCTCAAGGATTATTTCTATCTGGATAAAAGGCACTGTAGAAATACATTACTACTTAACACTTTGATTTCTTAAATCTTTGACAGATATAAAATGCAGAAGGCATTGACACAATTAAAACGAAGGAGGGATGCTACGATAATGAAAATTTATTTGCATAAAGCTTAGGATTATATAGATTGGAGCTTTCTAAGGATGGTCTCCCATAATAATGGTCTTTCCTTGTAGGTTGTACATTGGATTATTATTTGTGCCACACTGCAATTTTTTCTGTTTTAACTAATGCGGTGCCATCTTGATTATTTAACGCATCGTAGGGATTAAGATAGGTATGTTATTTATCACCTCCATTATTTATTGTGGTGATTGGTGGGCTGATCAGGCTGGCATCTAAGGCACACAATAGTGGGCCTTTCACAGGCTTTTGGGTTGCAAACAATATCTCAATATGTCACCTAATATTTGTAGATCATGTTCTCATCATAGGGAGGGCCTATGTTGCGGAATCGAGGTTACTACATCAAATTATTGGGATATTTAGTGATGCATCAGGATTATACATGAATAAGTAAAAATCATTGTTGTAGAGGGAGGACTATGTTGTAGAGATTGCAACTATTTTTGAGGTGGCATTCACTCACTTGGATGTGGCTATCAAATATCTTGAATTTCATATTAAACCTTCAAAAATTATGATATTAATGACTCGTTTTGGCTGATAGAAAAATTTGAGCATAAACTTCCTACCCGAACACAGATGGATGACTCTTGGGGTAGAATAGTCCTTTTTCAATCAGTTTTATAGAGTATACTTATATTCTTCATGCATTTACATTCACTCCCCAAGAAAATCATTAGGAGTATTAATTCTTTTATTTCCAAGTTCATATCGGGGGGTCTAAGGATGTCCACAAGATCCATCTTACTTATCCAGAGGTAATATCTAAGTGTCGCGAGGAGGGTGGACGGGGGTTATTAGACATTGAAAAATTCAGTTGGGATTTACTAGTAAAGAGTATGTGGTGCACATTAAATGGAAATGGAATTTTGTAGAAAATTATCAAGGTGAAGCACCTAAAACATTTATATTTTCCAAAATGGTTGAAGCATGGTATCCGAGCTCCTCGCCCTGTCTCACATATATGAAACAATATGCTTCATGTGAAACAATATGCTTAATGTGAAACAATGGATGATAAGATATATGAAATGTGAAATTGCAATTGGTATTCGTGTTGAGGTAGGTCTTAATCCTATTAAAGGATTTCATGGCAATCATTCACTACATGTATCTCTTAAAAGACACATCTATAATTTGGGTATTTAATACCTCAATAAAAATCAAATTCAGCTATCACATGGACACAAATGCATATATTACACATGGATGAGCTCTGGGGGTTTGTGTCTTTATGGTGAGCTGGCAACATGTTCGGATAAGTGTATAAATGGCATTCATATGATTGGTATAACATTGACACAAATGGATGATATAATCACTTGGGAAGGAAAAAAATTATACGGTCATATTTCAGTTTTAGAGGTTTACGAGTATATCTCTTGCTCCAATTTTCTTTTCGAAATTTATGGGTGGTTCCTCAAAATTTGGAAGTGAAATCTTCCACTCAAGCTTAAATGTTTTAGGGTGGCTAGCTTGTTGAAATAATATATTAACCTGGGACAACCTATGTCAACGTTGTTTTGGTGGTCCTAAAATATGTATTTTCTATATTTTGGAGGCAGATGATGTGATCGACTTATTCCTTAAATGTCCCTATGCAGTCTCCATTTGGTTTAGAATCATGAATATCCTTAACTTATGGGCTAATTCAAATTCCACATCAATTGAGGTTTTCTTACAGGGTTAGATGTATGAATACAAGTAATTCCATACTCTTCCAATATACATTTTGGGGTATTTAGAGATCTATGAATGTCAATATTTTCAAAAACTACTCACTAAGCATTAAACACACTTGTTTGAAGGTATGTGTATATTTTAACGAAACAGGGAAAATGGTCTATAAGGTACTTTCATGGAACATCCAACATATTGAGATCTAGAGCATTTTTCCTGTTGAATTTTTCAATGGGGCATCTAGTAAGCATTTCGTTGTTGTGGGGCTTATATAATTATTAGAGCTCGACACTATTACCACTTCTTATGGAATAGTTGGTGGAGTTGCAATAGTCATACATAGATCATTTCCTTGTGGGGGGTTTTATTATTCCTGCACTACTTATCCATTCTGATGTTGGTGGTATTGGGCATTAGAAGTATGTCGTTCATTGCACTATGGGTCAGACTACATTTGAGCATCCCATGCTCACTAATTGGATAAAAAGAATTAGGTTATTGATGGGACTATTCCAAGGGGTGACTTTCTCCCACATTTACAGAGAACATAATGGTGTGGCAGATCCTCTTTCGAAAATAGGACACATATATCATATAAGGGAGATTCCATATTCAGCCTTTTAAAATGATATCACTTACATGATGGATAAAATATACATCAAATAAGATTTGTCTCCTATGGCGGACCTTCTACTTGATTGGCGTATACATTTTTGGATCTCTTGTTACATTTATGTGAGGTTGTTTTTCTTAAGAGGAAGATGGGCACTTTTTGCTTATTCTTGAACTATTAGAATTTATGTTTTTTTTGGACTGGATGATAGTTATTTGATGGTATTTATGTAGTTTTATGTATTTCTATTATGACATTCATTAGACATTATTAAGCTTGATGGTAGTCCTTTGTGGGTGATTACGAAATAGATGGCATATGTACAAAAACTCTTATATAATATAAAAGGATGTTGTTATTTTATCTTGAAAAAAGAAAAAAGAAGATGATGATCAAATCAATAGTTTTAGACAGATTTCTATAGGATAACAAAAGGAAAGATTAAACAAATATTATTAATATTATACGGAATGTTATCTAACACTCTCTTTTATATTAGGTGTGTGAAGTTGTCGATGCGATCACTTCTAAATCCTTGATTTCAATGATAGAGTGAAAAAGTGGTCCATTGTTATAACATTGTCAAAAATAATATAGTTATATTCATCACTGGTCCATTGACCATTTGTGTATTCATTTGAAGGAATATTCAATTGCAAATTCCATAGTAACATCCTATATTGAGTATAATAAAATGGAGTTTAAAAAAAGAGGATTCTAAACTCTCAAAATTCACTACTTTCCGTTTCCCTTCCCTGTGTCTGTAATACTAATTTTGAAACATGAACATCCTCTCAAAATTATATGCATAGTAAGCGATAACATTCATCTCCACATATCTCTAATTATTCTAATCATAATTCAGACCTTATTAGAACTGCATATAGTAATTTCCCAAGGATATTTTATACGCATCAAATTTGATCTTTGGACGGATAAATTTTAAGAGCTTGAATCCCTGTGAGCCTCTTTAGATGAACACATTCCCAATAGGTACATATATTGAGTTAATTAAAACAAAATTAGTCTTGAAAATTAATAAAAAATAAATTTTAGAATGCTAACAGTCTTCCCGCTTATTATGTTGGATGGAGATTGTGTAGATTTTGAATATAATGGACAGTTCAATCACTGAATAGCAATTACCATCAATTTGGAGGGTTCACTCACCGAGTAGAGATTCCCATCAACTCTTTAAAGTTATTGGGGTGACTATCCTTACTAGGTTATAAATTTAAAGGGCATTTCTATTTCTTTCTATATGACATTTTATTAATATATTTTTTCTTGTCATTTAATTTTTTCGTTGATATAAATTTTGTGTTTTATTTTATCAATTTTAGCATAGACATAAAATATAATGAAACCAAGTAAAATTATAGATACACACATTAAATGAAAAACACATTGAATCATGTTTGTCATCGTAAAACTAGCCAATGATTTAGGAAAATTATGTATAGCCATTGGTTATGTTGTTTCAAAGCTTTTACCAAAAAATATTTTGCAAAATTTCTCTTCTAACATGCTCAAATTCATTAGTTTTAATGTATTTTGAAGAGGAACAATTGATCTCAATTTTCAATGTGATGAGTTGGATTGAAAAATAACCTTTTAAATAACAAAACAAATTTGAACACACTTTTAATATTCAAAGGAATTTTGGAGGTGTTGTAGATACTACAACACACTCCAAAATTTTGGCCTACACTCAGTTTCAGAGCCTTCCTTGGTCTTGTTCATTGTTTTCACAAACATTAGAGCTTATTTTGTGAGCTTTAGTGTAGTGTTTTGTTAACTTTTTCATGTTGGGTTAACTATCGTCATTCAACATATTTGGTTGCTATGCAATGGTCACAAGCCTATTATGATGGTTTTGAAGGTCTCTATTTATGTATATGAGTTATTCTAACTATTTCAACACCTATTTCACTCATGGAAAAATTCCTAAGCACTACCGCACAACTATCGCCACAGTTGTCCCAAAGTCTATCTTAAGTGTTGCACTTGTCGTATCTTGTAGTAAAGGATTCACATGGAGGGAAACTTTTTATTCATGTGTTCAGATTATATATGTTGTCTTTTCATCAAAGTATGCTAGGTGTGTTATCACAGTCAAGTTTTGTCATAGTTCATCACCTATCCCACACTTATACATTTTCATAAAACATCCCTATCGAGAAACTTAGCTTCACTGGGACCCTTCTAAACTACGCACTACACATTTAATGTCTCCTAGGGTTCCTGTATATAAATATCATGTGCTCAATCCCTAGCCTTGACCTCCAGAATTGCGCAGTTTTTCCTCCAACCCAACTTAAACTGTGAACTTCGCATCATCAAGCCTCAAAATCATCCCCCGAGTCCTTGAGTTGCGTAATGGAGCAGTAGCCCAGCCTCCCTTGACTCTCAAAATTGAGCAGTTAGCTCTCCCAACGTCCATTCCCTTAGCCAATCCCAACTAACTTTGGAAACTACACAGTCTTGTCCTCCAGGTCTGCTTGATCTACACATTGTGTAGTCTCAAAGAATATTCCCCCCATGGATTCTAGAATTGTGCATTGTGGAGTCACTGAGTCCCTCTTCCCAACCCACCACTTGTTCTAGGCTTAGTTGGTGGATCATAATTCTTCATCTTAGACTAGGGGTTTTTCGGATTGATTTCATCTCATCATGAGTAAATTACAAGAATAGGTACACTATCATGTCATGTTAGGATGATATAGAATGAGAAGAATGATGGAAGAAAGCCCAAAGACTCTCTTCTAGCTGAAATTACAAGTTGATCAATCAAGAGAAAGCAAAGGGACACTAGTTTGCGACTACTATCCAACGATGGGGATCATTGAAGATTCTACATCACCAAGCCATGTGGAGGTGAAGAGAAAGCACATTCAAGAAGACTCCATCACTTACCCATAACAGTGGCTTCACATTGCCACATCCCAACCAGTCCACGTTAGCATTGTCATGGCATGTCATGTGATGAGTTGTCATATGCCACATCACTATTATGGATCATGTATATTGTATTCAAAATGTATTTTAAAGTGAAAGTCCAAAGGACACACATGGAATGTAAAGATTCATGTAATTTGAAAATTCATAGGAAGTCAAACATTCACGAGGGTAGTTGAAGCGTCATCCTTGGTTATATATACTCCCTCATTGTATGAGAAAAGTACTTTTCACCTTGGCTCCTCTTGCAAGGCATTAGAGAGGTAAGTTATTTCTTTGAGGAGAAAGGAGTGACTCCAATGCTCCACTATTGGAGCTAGTGCTTTAAATTGTAAACATGTGTCTTCGAAATTTTACTTAATAACAGAAGCCTTCAAGGCCAACATGTTCTTCATGCATGGACTATGAATGTTTGTATGAATATTTTGTGGATGTTTGCATTTCATGATTTCTTTCACATGTGCTAAGATAGTTGAACTATTTTGTTTATTTTAGTACTTATCTTATTAAGAATGTGTTGTAATAGTTGTTATTTTTGTTCCATCCTTGTTGACTATTTTGCAGGATATTGATCTTTCTTCATTTGTTGGTTGTAACCATAGTCGCATCCACTGTGGGATATTCTGCTAGATTATAGATCGACCATTCTTTTTCATGTGTGTCTCTTCTTGGGTAGTACTATTACCTCTCACTTAGAGGCTCACTTTTCCCCCCTCTCTGTAGTAGAAAAACCTTGACACGGTTGCAACTAAACACTCACCAGACAAACCTTCTTGCTTTTTGAAGACACAATTACATCTCTTTCTCTTGTTGATGGTTAGAGCCAAGGAAAATGTTTAATAATTCAGAAATCAGTCCTTTATAACATATGGGACTCCTACACTAAATGGTGTGAAGTCTAATTGGGACTTGGAATCAAGGAGATCTCTTCAATGTTGGTAGGTTTAGCATAGTAAACATTTAGGGTGCTAGAAGAAGGGAAACTAGTTTTTAATGGATGATAACCCCAACATCTCATCCTCTTGTCAAGGAAACAACATTCATTACACCTCCTCTAGTCGTGTTTCTCAAGTTGGTGTTTCTTCTCAGCCCAAGCCTGAACGAACTTGTGAAATACCATATGATCAAATTCGGTCCATCCATCCTATAACACACCAGTTCGGAATAAATGTTGGATTGATCCTGGGAGTAATCAATCTTCCATATTCTCCAAAGAAGAAAAATACCACTGAGACCACAAGGATAGTGGTTTCTACTCTTGAAGATGTGGTCCTTGCCATTCTTGAACAATTAGTAGACTCTGTGGAAAGGGAAGAAGAGCCTCCACTCTTTCACGATGGTGATGGAGATAAAACTATACTCTCAAACACATCTTTTGGTCGATCAAAAGAAGAAGATGAAAAGGAAGAAGAGCCATCAGATTCTAACAAAGAAGAGGAGGAAAGTGAGTAATAAGACATGCACACCAAGATGTGGATTGGATGACCCAAGGCCCACTGACACTTCCCAATGTTTTACACAAGATTCCAAAGCATGTGGAGAAGCTCCTAACAAAGTGTGACCATGATAAAACAATGAAGACTCAATATGATTTAGACAACTTTTAACTACATCTATAGACACTTTAGGTACGTCATGATGATGTTTCATGTAGAATTTTTCCATATACCTTGGATGATAGAGCAATTTTATGGTATCAGATTCTTCCCCCAAACCCTATCCATAATGAGAGGGGGTTCAAGAAAATATTCGTTGAAAAATTTTCTGATGATAGGACCCTCACCATGTTGAAAGAGCTGGGTAGTATTAAGATCGAGAAAAAGGAGAAAGTGAAATACTTCAATTAGAGGTTCAATTGCATCATGAATAATTTTTTAGAAAACATGAAACCTCATGACTAGATCATGATAGATTAATACACTTTTGCCTTGCTAGCAAGCATTGCACATTTTGTGAAGAAAATTATGAAACCAACACTAATGGAAAATTATGAAGAGGCTATCTTTGTTGAGAAGGACTTGCGTGAAATTGGAGTAATCTCATATGATGAACCAACAAAAGACTCCAAATACATAGGTCAAAGAGAAAGAAAAATCCATCTGATCTTCAAATCTTGACCCATCTTTTCAAGACTCTATCAAACGAGATGGCAAAGATCAGACAAAGGTCAAGAGGGACCGCCGTGAGTAGCAATCCACTTATATTCAACAAGTTCATATGGACTACAACATCCGACACTAGTAGCAACCAACCAGAAAAGTTTGCGTAGAGATCAAGTGTTGTGTTGAACATCAAAAACTTGTGCACATATCCATATTGTTCGTATCAACAAGAACATCATTATGAGAAAACTTGCCCACAGTGGAATCATGTTATGAGCATGCTTGTTATGAATCTTGTTGATGTAGTAATGGTCGCAGATCATACTGAGTGTGCATAAGAAAAGGAAGAAGTTGATGTAGCCAATGAAACTCCAAGTGTCGGGCATGCAATAAACATGTTCAACTTTACACTCACAACCTAGAAGAGTACTTACGATAAGCAACCTCCAAGTGATGGCTCGACCCTGAAGCAGACTAATCGGTACAACTTAATAAGCCAAAGTCTAGACACTATGTTCTAGCTGCTAAAGAAAAAATTTAAAGAAAATATGTTGAGGGAAATCAGTCCACTAGTCAACTCAGTGTAAAACACTTAGAGAAAGTTTGGGAAAGCAGTCTCAATGAAAAGTGCTTCCACAAGCAGTAAGGACAAAACCAACACTCCTAAATTCATAGACCAAGTTACATGCCCAAACAGTTTCTCCATTATTCCCGCTGTGGAATACAACATAGTTGATTACATGAAGAAGGTTCATACGAAAATTTCAATGTTTGAGTGAACAAAGGTCACAATCCAACAGGACATCCTCTTACAAGCACTTGGGAAAACCACCACAGGTAACGTCGCCTCTTCAGACAAGATATCTGTTAAGTCTTATGGTTCTCTCAAATCTATACTTAATGCCTTAACAATGGATGCAAACACTCTCTGCACACATTTCTTGTTAACTTTCAAAATGTTTGATTTCGATGTATGCAATTACTTGGTTGATTTTGGTGCATTAGTGAACATAATGCCATTATCTGTTACCAAGAAAAATAGTGCAAAATGAGATTTAAATGTTATTTAGCTGAACAAAACTAATGTCCATGTAATTGGTGAACTCAGGGATGTCATCATCCACTTATCATCTGATGGGCGAGTCCACCAAGGTATCAACATGGTGATTGTGGACATTCCATAAGCATATGGAGTCTTATTGAGCATAGATTGGTCCAAAAAGATACAAGGGTACTTTTCCATGGATTGGTCACATCTATGGCTTCCATATAACGGTAAAAATAATAAATAATCGGTGGACTGAAAGAGATACATGAAACACATTTTCATTCCCTTAAACAGACAAAATGAACCAGTGGCTTTCACAGAACTTGTTTTCAACAATTGATTCCTCCAAACCCAACTGGGGTGCTATATTGCATAGACATCCCCAATCCCACTAGAAATGTAGTTGGAGCTCCTTCCTAGTCCAATTGGTGAAAATGAGTACAATTAGTAGTAGAAGTCACAGTGCTAGTGTAGTTCTCAATCCCTGTACATATGATATGTGGACTTTGTACTTTGATGGTTCCAAAACGAAGGAGGGAACAAGAGCTCATTGCATTTTAATATACCCATTAAGAGAAATTATTTGATCTCTAGCCCATTGGAATTTGAGTGCACGAACAACACTGCAGAGTATGAAGCACTCATCTTTGGCCTAAAAAGAGCCATTGACCTCAATGATACCATCCCAAAAGTAGTAGGTGACTCAGAAATGGTGGTGTGACAGGTATGCAATACAATACATTGTGTATCACCTTGAATTAGAATTTATCAACAAGAAATATTGTGCTTCATGTCAAACACTGATATGTTCAAAGATGCAGTGATCGATGAGGAAGAGCACAAAAAGGCATTGTAGGATGCAGCTAGTTCAAGTAAAGGAAATGTCATCCCTAAGGGTGTGGTATCATTGGAGAAGTT
This sequence comes from Pinus tabuliformis, assembly GCA_031772625.1. Lineage (NCBI taxonomy): Eukaryota > Viridiplantae > Streptophyta > Pinopsida > Pinales > Pinaceae > Pinus > Pinus tabuliformis. Next base: position 656,408,597 of record CM062814.1, on the reverse strand, counting down.
GTATGACCTACAAAATTTCTTCTAGGCACTTGTGAATGCTATGACCCATAGTTCCACATTGTCACATGAACAAATTAACTTGGGAGTAGAAAAAGATATGAAGTATGTCAATATCAGTACTTGTTGTACACCACAAGAGCAGTAAGACTTTATCCACTTATTCAATTAGTACCAAGATGCGTTCACGTGGATCTACAATGAGCTTAAAACATATCACACGTGAATCATCTAACATGTGATACCAATAAAGGAAGGGGCCAAGCCATTCCAATAGAAGTTGAGAAAAGTACATCCAACACTTGAGCCTCTTATTCAAAAAGAGTTGAGGAAACTGCTAGATGCTAGGATCATATACAGAGTGTAGCACTCAGCCTGGGTGTAAAATTTTGTCCTAGTGAGAAATAAGTCTTGGGAAATCCACTTGTGTTTATATTTCTAAAATGTCAATCGTGCCTCAGACAAGGAAAACTACCTCAAGCCATCCATGGAATAAATATTGCAAACAATATCGGGGTCTGAAATGTTTTCTTTGTTGAATGGTTTTTTTGAATACAACCAGGGTCTCATTGTAGATCTCGACACAGTTAAGACCACCTTTTGAATGAAGTGCGTCACATTTCCATTGAGGCAAATTTCGTTTCAGTTAATGAACATTGGTGCAACATTTCAACGCGCTATGGACATCACTTTCCACGGATTGATTGGATAGAGTGTAGTGTTCTGTCTTGAAAATGTAATAGTGTTCTCCACAAAAATGTTAGAACACATACACAACTTAAATAAGATTTTCTAGCGATGTCACAAGTACGAGATATCCTTCAATCCCAAGAAAAGTATCTTCGCATTGTCCAAGGCTAATCTCTTGGGACACATCATTGCCAATAGCGGGATTAAGATAGACCTAGATAGGGTCATGAAAATGACACGGATTACCTTCCTGATGAATAAAAAATGATATTCAGTATTTCATGGGGAAAATCAACTTCCGCCACAAGTTCATCTCCGAGTACGCTCAAATTTTCTAGCTAATACAGAAGATGGTGAAGAAGGATGCAGTTTATAAATGGGATAAAAGGGAAAAGGATGCATTTTCCTGTATTAAGAAGGCTATAATAGAATCACTCACATTGTACAACCAAAAGTTCAATAAATATTTATTTCTATAAAAAATTTCTTCTAACACTTCTCTTGTAAGTGTATTCACTCAAAAGGATGAATTGAACAATAAGTGGCCTATCTCCTTCATGAGCGTGAGCCTAAAAGGACCAGAACTTAACTACCCCATAATGGAAAAAATAGGATTATGTGGTATACAAGATGGTAAAGCATTTTTGGACCTATCTATTGAAAAATCATTGTGTCACCTTTGTCCTCCACCCAATAGTCAGATCACTGCTCGTTCAACAAGAGCTGGGTGAAAGGAGAGTGAAATGGATGACTAGGTTGCAAGACTATGATCTAGAAATCAAGCCATTTACTAAAATCAAGGGCCATGGTCTTTACCAACTAGCATAAGAAGCAATAAACACAAAGAAGAAGAAGATATTTCAGGATGGGAGCAAGAAATTGAGATGTACAATGTTGAGCGAGCCTCCCCCACTACTAGCACAAATCCTTGGTACATGTATGTGTGCCAATACCTTGAGGACAACACATTTCCCTCCCACTTTTCTTCGTGATAAAAGAGGGAAATCACACTTAAAGCATTATCCTATTAGTTGGTACATGGGGTGTTGTTCAAAAAGCACCACAACGAAGTATTTCTCAGGTGTTTGGAAGCACATGATTCAAAAAAGATATAGTGTGACATCCACGATGGAACAACCAATGGACACATTGTAGGTAAGACAATAATTCATAGGGTTATGCGGGATGACTTTTACCATCCTACATTATTCAGAAATACCCATGCTTATGCTATAAAGTGCCTGATCTGTCACAAGTGTGTTAGAAAAAACAAGAAGTCAACTGCCCCACTATAGCTCATCGCAGTAGAAGAACTTTTTCAACAGTGGGGCTTGGACATTATTGGGGAAATTTTCCTGCATTCATCAAATCAACATCGCTACATCCTTACTTCCACAGATTACTTCACGCAGTGGACAAAAGTAATTCTACTCAAACAAGTGAATGATCAGGAAGTCATTAGCTTTTTGTAGTAGAACATCATTTCCAGGTTCTGCATTCCTACTTCACATGTTTTTGAAAATGCAAGATACCTCTTATTGCTAAGAATTTATGATTTTTAATTCCAAAATGGTATTATATTGAAACATTCAGCTAACTATTATCCATAAGGGAATGGTCTTGCCAAATCCATGAATACTAACCTAACCGCATTATTAAAAAGACAATATTCTCTGAGCAGCGAAATTGGCACTCCACTTTGTAGATGCCTTATTGGTTGAACGAGTCATTCCAAAACATTCCCTGAACAACTCCCCTTACTTCCTGGTGTGTAGAAAAGAATCCATTCTGATGCCCAACATCTACTTTCCTGTTATCCAACTCTCACAAGAATCCCAAGGAAAGTTATGTATGTTAGTACATCATAGGATGGATACCCTTCATAAGCTACATGAATAAAGGTTGAAATCAAAAGAAAAAATTCCACTTCACCATAATCATATCAAGAGCTGGTTCGACAAGAAGTCTACACGGAAAAACAGATTTAGTGTGAGTGACTTGGTCTGCAAGTTTGATAAATCCCACAAGGACAAAGGAAAACACACTAAGTTTCAATCCTTGTGGATTGGGCCATTCATGGTGCATGAAAATCTGGCCAACACACTTAACATCTTCAATCACTTGGTGGGAATATTGACTCTCTCCCTGTTAATGGCGAGGACTTAAAACACTATTTTCAATGAAGAATTGGTTCTGCCGTACACTGCGTACATAATGTTTTCTTTTTTTGTTAATTATTTTTTGCTTGACTTCTGTTTTGGTTTTCATCATGTGAATAAGTGTTCTACCTGTACATGTTGTGGCTTTTAAGTGTGTGTGCAGATGAGCTTTAAAGATTCTTATGACACTTCAAGATTTGGCTAGCCTTTTGTCCATATCCCTTATGTTGGTTATATCTTTTATCCGATGAAGTTCCCATGGAAAATATGATCCATCCATAAGGAGAGCTTTGGTCCAACCATGAAACCATGTCTATTCTAGAAACATCATTCCTACACATGGTCTTTGTGTTTCATTGTCTTCATGCCTATTAAACTAGTAGAACCAAAGAACGGAAAAATATAAAGGATAAAAACTAAATCAAAGGTCTCTATATGCTTCTTTGAAGGAACACCCTCTTCTTCTGTCAATAAGTCAGGATCCCTCCTCCATCCAAAAATAAATAAGTATCGATGCATAGTTATCTTTAAAATAAACAAATAAAGGGGAAAGAAGAGAAAGGCTTCCTATCTAGAGAGGTGAAGTAAGAAACTTTGCTGGGGTCCTTTCCAAGATCACTGGTAGCGGAGCAATGTTTGTGTTCCTAAGTGAGTCCTGCAGGGTACTATCCAGGCCTAATAGCAACAAAGAACCACCAAAGATGAAAAATTATACTCTGAAAATCTTGTGAATATTGTGATATTGTTGAATATTATGTTGTGTTCAACTGACAAGATTTAAAGGGGACCATGTCTATTCATGGGGTAAGTGGGAAGGCCAAAGTAATCTAGATGATGAATCAGTACTTTGTGAAGAATCGAGGTCTTTCACAAAAGAAGTTAACCAAGATAGAGAAGTTGGAGTTCAACTATTGTGTCGCCAAGTGTTGTAGCTACTGCAAGACCCTCCAAAATTTTGGCCTACACTCAATTTTAGAGCCTTTCTTGGTCTTGTACATTGTTATCACAAACATGAGATGATTTTTCGTGAGATTTTTTGGAATGTTTTCTTTCCTTTTGCATGTTGGGTTAACTGTCGTCTTTCAGCATGCTTAGCATTCATGAAATGTTTTGAAGCCTATTTTTATGGTTTCAAAAGTTTTTCATTGTGTATATGAGTTTTTATAACTATGTCAACACATGTTGCACTCATGAACAAAGTCCTGAACATTTTTGCACAAGTGTCGTCACAGTCATCCCAAATTCTATCTTAACTGTCGCACTTTTTGTATCTTGTCATAAAGTAGTCACATGGAGGGAAATTCTTTATTCATGTGTTTGGATGATCTATGTTGTTGTGTCATAAAAGTATGCTAAGTGGGTGATCATATTCAAGGTTTGTCAGAGTTCATCACCTATCCCAAACTTAACCATTTTCAGAAAAATTCTTGATCGAGAAAATTAGCTTCACTCGACCCCTTCTAAACTACACATTATGTAGTCTTAGCCCTCTAAGTTCTGACCTTGCTACTTGGCACTATGCAATGTGCAGTTCCTGTCTCACGTGATTTCTACAATGCATAGATCCTGTGCCCAAGCCCTGACCTTGACCTCCATAATTACATAGTTATGTCCTCCAGCTTGCCTTAAATTGCGCACTTCACATCCTCAAGCCTCAACCTCATCCTATGAATCCTTAAACAACATAACTGCATAGTAGCCCAACCTCCCTTGACTCCCTGAATTGTGCAGTTGGCTCTCCCAATTTCAATTCCCTCGGATTGTACCCACTGACTCCGGAAACTATGCAGTCTTGTCCTTCAGCCCTGCCTGAGTTGAGCACTGTGCAGTTTTAGAGCTCAAGATTTCCCCCCTGGATGCTAGAACTTCACATTATGTAGTCATTTAGTCCCTACTCCCAGGTTGTCAATTGTTCTGGGCTCAGTTGGTTGATCATAATGCATCATCTTAGACTAGAGGTTTTCAAATTGATGATTTCTTGTCATGAGTGAATTGCAAGAACATGTACCTTGTCATGTCGTGGAAAGATGATGGAGAAGGATAAGAAGGAGGCAAGCATGCCTAAAGACTCTTGAAGTTGAAGTTACAAGTTTATCAATCAAGAGAAATCAAAGGGACATTACTTTGGGACCACTATCCAAGAATAGAGATCATTGAAGATTTTACATCACCAAGCAATGCAGAGGTGAAGAGAAAGTGCATTCAAGAAGACATCCAACACTTAGTAGCAAAAGTGAATTGACATTTCCACATCATCAAGCAATCTATGTCAGCAGTGTCATGTCATGTAACTTCATGATTTGTCATATGCCACTTCAGTATTATTGATCATGTATATTGTATTCAAAATGTTTTTTAAAGTAGAAGTCCAAAGGACACACATGGAATGTAAAGAGTCGTGTAATTTGAAAAGTCATAGGAAGTTAAACAATCATGAGGGTAGTCAAAGAATCACCCTTGGTTATATATACTCCCTCATTGTATGAGCAAAGGACTTTTCACCTTTGCTCCTCCCACAAGGAATTAGAGAGATAAGCTAGTTCTTTGAGGAGCAAGGAGTTGCTTCAGTGATCCACTATTGGAGCTAGTGATGTACATTGTCAACATCTGTGCTAGAAATTTTACTTAATAACATAAGCCTTCAAGGCCAACATATTCCTCATGCATGGACTATGAATGTTTGTAAGACTATTATGCAGATGTTTGTATTTCATGTTCGATTTCACATGTGCTAAGATAGTTAACCTATTTCAATTATTTTTGTACTTATCTTATTGAAAATGCATTCTAATGGTTTTTATTGTTGTCCCATCATTGTGGACTATTCCGTGAGATATTAGACAAATCTTTCTTTATTTGTTGGTTGTAACAACTGTCACATCCACTGTGGACTATTCTATTGGATCTTAGACAAACCTTTTTGGTTCATGTGTGTCTATTCTTGGGTGGTAATATTACCTCTCACTTACAGGTTCACTTTGCCCCCTTCTCCACAGTAGAAGAACCTTGACACAGTTCAAACATAACACTCACCAAGCACACCTTCTTTATTTTCAAAGACACCATTGCATATCTCTCTCTCTTGCTGACAGTTAGAGCCAAGGGAAATCTTTAAGAATTCAATAGTCGGGCCTTTATACCGAATGGGACTCCTATAGAAAATGATGTGAGCTCTAATTGGGACTTCACATCGGGGACACGCTCTGAATATTGGCAGGTCCGGCACCGTCCACAAGAGGATTTTAATATTTCAAGTAGTAATAATATATAAGGTGTGACTTTTAATGAAATTCAAGATTGTCTAGCAAGGATAAATCTCTATGGTAGGTGTCCCAAGATTTAAAAGATGCAAACCTTCCTAGACATTGAAAGATATGAAAGACCAAAAGCTTATAATTTTTAGATTCAATTATGAATTTATGGAATGCATAAGAGTTGTGGTAATTTTCCATTTGGTATTTCGAGTTTGAACTAATAAATAGATCTATTTTATAAAAATTGGGATGTATCATGAGTATACTAACATTGAACAAATTACATGAAAACTCTCAAAATAAAAAGTTTTTTTTTTTTTAAGGCACTAAAACACCCTTAAATCTAATTACTATATTCCCATACCTCTTTTTGTAAACCATATTGATGGCCCATGGGTGAGCATGTGAGTTTCAACCTTTAGGTTCTCTATGGGATTGCATGATGCAAGCTAACACAGAGACAACATTTTCTCTACCACACACAAAGCCGCACAAAGTTCGGGTAGCGAGTGCACAACTTGTGTTTATCATATAATCTATAACCACCATCCAATATGGGCTTATATTGGACTCTCATTGTGTGCCCAACTACATTTATTTTCTCTAATCAAATTTCGAATAGCTTATATCTAAGATATAGAGTTATAAATATATATAATAAATATATCTCTATCATCTATAATGCCAACATCTTTCTCACACAGAAATAAATACTAATAAATTTTTCTCTCACCCTTAAAATTGACCGTTTAAAAAATTAAGTAGATATCAATAATAATATGCCTATTTTAAAAAGATAAAAATAAATATCTGTCAAATTTGACCATTGATCCCTACCATAAAACTAAAAAGCATTGAATATATACTCACGAAAAAGGACAATGTGTAACTCACTTAACTCCTACTGCATGAACAATATTAAATTCCATAAACAATTCAGTAAAAGCCAAATTCTCTTCCAATGTTCTTCACATTACCTAACAAACTTTTAACAATAAACTCAAAAATGGGATCTATGTATCCTCACAAATTTTACCATTACCCAATTATGAACGTGATAATTATATTATTTAATGTTATCTTAAGTATTTTTGTCGTGATAACAAATTAATGTTATCTTAAGCATTTTTGTCGTGATAACAAATTAAGATTCTTTGTTATGTTATTTACTTACGGTTGCGGAACACTTAGACCTTATACATATAAGGAGAATTTTCCAAAAACTTAAAAAACAACCGAGGAAAATTTTCCAGCAACGTATAAACACTTATATAATTATAGGCATTGGAAATTTACAAATGCATATATTCGTAGGATTTATGTGATAGACCTATGCGTATTCATTTTTGAATTATATAGTCACATGTAATAATAGAGATTTGTTTTACGATTGAATATTGACCTATACATTGGAGCATGAAATTAGAATTTCATGTTCAATGTTATCCGGGATAAAATTTGATAGTAACATGTTAATTAAATATCATTCAATTCATTTTATTTTATTTTCCATCTAGAAAAGGTCTTTTTCTCTTCGTCATTTTATAATTAAATTTCTCAAATTATAACTCTAATGGAGGGATTTAGGTTTAGGTTTTTAACGTATAATTATAATATTTATTATATTTACTACTATTTTACTACAATCTTTTCCACCACCATTAATAATTTTTCAACCAAGTTATCGTATAGAAACAATAATAAAATTTCTAACCCTTGCTATGATAATGATTGTAGAATTGTCAAGAAAGAGATTAAAGATGCTCCTAATGAAATTGTTAAGTTTGAGAATATAAGTGTATACAAAGCTCTTATCAAAAGGAAGAAAATGTCCTATTTTAATAACAAGCAAAAGCATCTTCTTCACCTTTCTAAACTTGAGCCTAGAAATTTTTGAAGAAATATATTTGTTCACAAAACAAAAGATAGTCATTTGATCTGCTTAAAGGATTGAGATATCTATCTTAAGAATTTTTATGACTCTCTGGACACCATGGAATACATCTTAAAGACTCCTATAAAGAGAATATATTATCTTTGAAAGAAGTTGACTTTAGGATTAATAAACACGTTAATTAGAAATCTAGAGATATTGAAGGCTATGAAGCCAAAATTTTCAAAATAGGAAGGTCTATCCTCAACCCTTAAATTGATAAACTTCTCAATTTGGTAGTAAGATAGGAATTCTCTAAGACTTGGATGCAAAGCCTTATTGTTCCTATCTTTAAAAGTGGTGACAAAAACATTCTCTCTAACTATAGGACTATTATGGCTAGCCACATTTTAGCCAAACTATATGGAATCATTTTGGAAAACAAGATTAGCCTCTAGCTTGAAAGCCATGGTAAAAGAGCTAAAGGGAAAGTTGGTTTTAAGAAACATCACCCAATTATTTACCATCTTGTCACTCTGTTGTGGTAAAAACACAACCCTCCATTATTGATTTGTTCACTTCAAATAATGGAGACCCTTTCTATAAAAATTTTGGTTAAACACCTTTTAGAATTTTTATTTAGTTGACTATCCTACGCTTTTGTTAATTTTTCATTCTTTTTAGACTTTTGTTTTTTATTTCTTTGTTAAAATAGATTTTTTATAAACCTCCCATTGATACTTATTTCGCCTCAATTGGACAACTGGTTTGTAAATGGTATTCCTTTGAAGTCTAATCATTTATGTCGCCTGGGTTAAAAATGCATAAAATTAGTTCAATAATGCATTTATTTTAAATATTAACCCCTAGTTAGTTATTACTAACATTTTTCATTTTTTTACTTATACAGTCAAATCATGAAGCAACAGGGTTTTAGTAATTCACTCCAATATTTCAAACAAATTACTAATCTCAAAAAATTAAAATGTCAAAGTGGCTGTAGCTGTTTTTTTTTAAGTGATTGTAGTTTAAAATAATTCCATAACTAAATTGAACATCATTAAAATAAAACCAAAAAATAAAATTATATAACAAAAAATATAAATAAAAATATTTTTTTTCTATTATACAATCATCAAATCGCATCAGGAAATTTCAAATGAAATATCTTTAAAAACCACAATATACAACATCCTCTCGATTTGCCGATTGCGAAAAACAAAGTGACATAAATATCATTGCGAAACTTCATTATTTATTTATTTGTTTGAGTTTCAATGTGATCACTCCATCAAATTGGGAGTCCTCAATTAGTATAAGTTTTATGAACCCCTACTCAAGGCTTCCTCCAATGCGATAAGTCAAACATTGACTTTCAAGCTCATATCTTCCTTTGTTTTTTTTGAAATGGCTTATGTATGAACCGGCTTCCTCCGATGCGATAAGTCAAACATTGACTTTCAAGCTCATATCTTCTTTTGTTTTTTTGAAATGGCTTATGTAGGTTAACGTATGGTGAGAATAGTTATAGTTTAAAATTAGTTTAAATATTTAATATATTAAATTTTAAATTAAATAATTTAATTAGTATATAAAATTTAATTAAGTTAATTAAATTAAAATTTAATTATTATTTAGATTAATTAGCTTATAAATAGTTAATTATATTAATTAGTTAGATTAATAAATAGTTTATTTAATAATTATTTTAATTTATGATTAACAATTAAAATAGTATTAATTATTAGATAATTAGAGTCTAATTTGAGATTAGATTTTTAATTAAAATTCTGATATTTTAGTCCAGCAATAGAATTTCCATATTTATGCCAGATTTGGCCCAACAATTTTGGAAGCTCATAGATTGAGTTATACTTAGCCAAATGAGGCCTAGGATGGTTCATTGGAAAGATAAAATCAAGTAGAACGTTTTTGAGGAGGTTTTACTAACAGATTTGGTCATTTATTGGGTCAAAAATCAGGCAGAAAATCAAGCTCCGAATTTGTAAAACAAAATCGATTTTCTGAGTTTTATTTTCTACATTTTCATTTTTCCAAGCCTCTTCTGAATGCAGATTCATTCGTCAATGATATTCTTGGCGAGTTAAACCATTGCAGGCATCAATAGAAAAATTATATTTTGTTTTCAATTATTTAATTGATTGCATTTGATTGGATTTGTTTTAATGCAAGAAATGACATTTTAATTTTTTTGTTGCATCTTAATTTATTTTGATTTCTTTTGCAGGAAAACCGTAGAAGAAATATGGAGAAAAGGATCTCAATCAATGAGAAGGCTCTAGCAATTAAAGATTGGAATTTTGAGCAAATAAAATTAGATTGGTCAGATTTACCTTCAACAGACTTTCCTCTCAAAAATAACTTTGAAAATATTATAAGTAACAGATTGCAGAATGTAATAAGGGGTTGCTCTCCTCTGCAATTTTGGACTTCTAAAAGCACTTTTGCAATAGGAATTTAGAGTTGTAGGACGGAGGAGAGAAAATCTCAAATCTGGGGATTATTGAGGATTTTTCCTTTGTATCTTGAATTATGTATGATGGGTAGAGTTTGCACTATTGTAGCTCTAGTTTTGAAGGCAAAAGTTCAAGCAATTTAAAGGATTGTTGGAGAACAAGGTCAGAGAAATGGATTCAATAAATTGGTATTTCCAATACTATTGTTTCAAGTACTAATTTCATTTTTATGATAACAAGAATGTGTCATTTTATTCATGTTTGTGCACTTGTGTTGATATGGGTAATTTGTCTCAATATTGTTATTATGTATCTCTATTCTTATGGATTAAATTCTGATTTTTGAGTAACTATTTACTCAGAAATCTGTCTTATAAAACTAATTTATTAAATAGTAATGTGTTGTGAACTATTTCTACATATTATTGTTTAATAATTGGATTTATTGATTTGATAATCAATATCATTTTTGTGAATTACTTCCCGAAATGTTGTTGGTTTATTATTTCAGTTAAGAGGTCTCAATAGGATGTGTTTCGGTATTTACAAATGTCAGTTAATTGAACTACTTCGTTAGCTTGATATTAACTAAAATCTAGACATATTTAAATCCTTATCATTTAATCATCTTGCTCTTAGTTGGGTTAGATCTATATCTACCTAATTGAAATAGGATTAGGATTAGTTTCTTTTTGTTTTCATTATAGAATAAGCTTGCATTTAGATTAATCTGCATTCTTTTAAGTCCTCTTTTCAAAAAGGAAAAATTTTAGTTGTGGCTTGGCTGAACCCAAATCAGCTTGAGGGTCATTCTCTTGCCTAATCAACAAGAAGAAGTGATCTAATATCCTTGTCTATTGGTAGTTAAAGATACATCATAAACCAATAGCGATAAGGAGAAGGTAAGTAGACCTAGTTAAACCAGTCGAAGCCACTACTCCAAATGGAAAAGGAGCTGCTTTAAGGTCCCAACCAGGTGATTATCCACCAATGTTGAGGCAGACATTTTTGGCCCTCAACATTTTTGGCTCTAGAAGGAGGGTCTGAAACTTGTTGTCTATTGGAGTCCTTCCAATTTTAACATTTTATTTAAATCATGATCACTCCTCTTAAACTTCCAATTCGGAGTCGTATCCATGGATGTGCATATTCCAATACTCTATCAGAAGTGGTAAGACTCTTGTCTCAGGCAAAGTTCAATGGTAAGAGAAATTCTTCTACTTTCAATTATGTCTTTCAATTTATTCAAAAAGTTTCAAATTATGAATTTCAAGAAATTGATGAAGGCATTTTATGCAGAATTTTTGCTCTCACATTCGCGGCAAAAGCTAGAAACTGGTGTATGACTCTTCCGGTTGCCTCAATTCACCACTGGGATCAATTTGTTACAATTTTCATTTGTAACTTTGACGGCTATAATCATGAACATGTATGTGATGGAATTTAATATCTACGAAGGTTTGAAAATGAGTCTGTTATTGATTTTAATATTCGATTTCGTTTGAATTGTTTAAGATGTAAAATCAAAGATTAACCAATGGAAGAAAAATCACTAGATTGGTTTGAATATATTTGTTCTCTTCCTCCCATTCCCAATCCATATGAAATTAGTTCAAGCTTTGTTCCATTCCCTTTTAACATAAATGGGAATTCCAATATGGATGTGAAAATAAATTGTGATGGAGTGGTTTCACAAAGCTTACAAAACATTTCTAATCATATGCATGAAGACAACAGCAGCAATTTTCGAGAAAGAGCTGCCTTGAAATCTAAAAATTACTCTGCATTAAATTCAGAAAATCATATCACAAATCAACATGTGCAAGCAACGATCAATGTAACGAATAACACACAAACTGCTGTACAAATTTCTGAATATTTTCATGATGAACAAATGCCGAAATCAGAGCAGCAAAGCAACCTTCTTCAAGAAATCATGAGTATACAAAGGAATGATCTAAAATCTAAAATTTATAGTGAACTGAATGCACAAGAGTTCTCAAACAAAGACATGCATTATTTCAGATTCACATTTCTCCCTTTATCCTGATATTTTTAATGATGTTAATTTTTCCCCTCTTGGTATAAATGATATTTTAGAAAATAAAGAGGGTGATTTAAATGAATTACCAATAAGTTTTTATCAAGATAGAGAAACAATTCTTGATCATTCTTTTTCCTTTAATAAACATCAAATGTTTTTTCTTCTTTGTTTTGATATATTGAATGAGATCGAAGGGAATTCTAGAGAATATTGTGAAGTCATTTATGATAATTACTATGACATTGAGGATGTTGATTTCTATTCTTTTCAAGAGAATCCTCATGATTAAATTCAAATAACATCTGAGACTGCGGAAAATTTCAATTTAAAAATTATTCCAACCAATCCTCATTCTTGAACAACGAATTATCTTCATGATTTCACCATTCGAGAAAACATTCCAATTTATGATTCATATCATGATCAAGCTCTCATTCCTACTCATAATCATAATTCTCTTTCTAATTCACAAGTTGGAATTGGCAATTATTCAAATTCCATTATTCTAGCCAATCCTTGTGAAAAAGAAATTATTTCAAAACAATCTCAATTGTGCTATAACATTAGTTGCATCAATAGTGATTTCATTTTATTTTTTCTTTTTCACTTATTTTGTTTAAATTTAGATTTATTTTCTGATTTTTTTCTGATATATTTTTTGACACTTTACACTGGCATATTGAGCACTTTAATAGTGAACACTCAATTAATGCATTGCTCGATTGGGAAATCGAAGTTTCATATTATAATCATGAACAACAAAAGCTATTAATATTTCAATTTCAATCAATGCTAATGTTTTATCAAAAACTCCTATCTTCTCAAAGGCAATGTCAACAAGAGAATGTATTTTTACAACCTAGCCAGTAATCCAATTCAATTAATAATCTTCCATTATATCTAACAAATTTCCATCCATTTTTCATTAACTCATTTGAAAAATATTTGGAAACTTTTCCTTCATGGAAGATTGTTAATAGCTTAACATTTGTGCATAACACAAACAATTTTTTCCAGGCCTTTGAATTTAAAACCTCATATCCACAATCTGGCTAGTCATCTCCTCTTTTGGACATTTTCCAATCCTTAATGGAAACCCATCCAATTTTTTATGATCCAATTGGAATTCAATTGGAAAAGACATTTGAAAAGAAGGTGATTGTAAATAAGCTGCTAACAATAACTGTAAATTCTACTTACAGATTTAATTTTCTTAGTTTAGTTAGATTTATATTTTTATTACTAACATTTGAATTGTACATATATGCAGGAGTTAAAATGAGAGAATGGTTACATTGGAAATATGACTATACTTAGCCATTTTCTTGCATATGGTTACAATAAGAGTAGAATTAACGTAGTTAATTTATTTTCAACAATTCTGCATATATAAATAAAGCAAAATAATCAGCCCTTCTCATACATGTTCAGTGAAACATTTTCTTGTCATCGGAAAATTTTTAATTCTTTCTTCCCATTTTTAAATCAAAAATGTCTTGCAGCAATACCTCTACCCATGAATACATCTCTGCTTATTCCGAATAATGTCTTGGCTTTAATTGAGTTCGCACTTGGCACCAATCACCTCAAAGCCACTTTTCTCCATTTCGAGATGTCCTTATAAGATTTTCTTTTGAAATTTATTTGTTAAAGGTGTTGAGGATATAAAGCTTCATGATTTCATTATCCCATGTAATATATGACTGTCTATTATAAGCTTAATTCCAATTCAATTATTATTAGTTAGCCTAACTTTTCACTAGAATCACATGAAGTTTATGTTATTTTCCTCGAAATTGGTCAAAATGACCTTAGGGATGTCTATGTTGCTATATGCACACATTTAAATCTGTGTTGATATTTTTTCACAATGAATGGCTTTATTCCATTTTGATATTTAGTTTATTATCTGATACTGCAATAGGCATCATATTTATTTACTAAAGGCATTATTAAACAGTCACTATAACAATACAAATTCTTCTCAAGATTAACTCGGAATGAGCAGAGGTAATAAATTGTTGTTACAATTCAAAAGGAAGCATATTTTATTTTTCGTTTCTAATGGATTCTATGAATTTTAGATTTTTTAAACATGAATAATTGATTTTCTTTAGCTTGATTGCCCACTCTAATTTAGAATAAATAATGAGATGATTTTGAACAAAGTCAGAATTCTGATAAATAGAAGGAAGTATTTGAAGATTCATGAGGTAAAATCTACAGAGAATTTCCTTCCAGTTATGCATTTACTAGTTCATTTTCATCTATTATTAGTTTCTCTTTTCCTTAGTTTAATTTTGATTCTTGTTCTGTTTTATTTTCAGGTTTTCATTTCTTTCGAAACTTGAAGTAAGCAACAAACCCATTTCAAATTTGCAATAGGTTCAAGGAAATTTTATTTGTGATTCATTAGAATTTGAGCATTCTTTAACTTTGCTTTCTTTTATTAGAGAACCCAATTGAAATTCAAAATAGTATCACATGATTCATATCAGAAACATTTCAACTTAATTTTCATATTGCTGATACTAGAGTGAATATGTATTCACAATATTCTCATCCCGTTCATCTTCGTCAATTATTTCATTCTGCTATTACATCATCCATATCACAAATATCTGTATCGCAATATCCTATCGGAAGTGACTCTTAGTGTTTGCCGATAAAAAATTGCTGATACAAGACCTCCGATGTGTTACCTCACTCATTTTCTCATAAAATTCCATATCGCGTTTCGCATATCAAAGGTTTTCAGTTGAATATACTTCCATTATCTTGAATCACAGATCTCCAATAATCAACTTTACCAATATTTTGATGTAGACATAATTCTGGACCCGATATGAAAGTTAAATCAAGTTTATAAGAAATATCATGCCCGATCAATCACAATAATGGTAGAGGCATAATTTTAAAAGTACCAATGTCTCGGATCCGATATGATATTAAATCTCATAACAAATTTGTCGGGTCCATTCTTCATCGCATATCAGCTTATCAAGAATATTACATCATATACTTAAGATTTTGGATCGTTGATTTCTTTTGAGGTCCAAAGCTGGTCCCACCTAATAGCCCCATCATTCATCGCATATCAGCGTCGCAAGAATCATATTGTATTACATCCTGTACTTAAATTTTGCTGATCATCGAGAGCCATGTCATCCATCGCATTCTCGCTATCGCAAGAATCACGTTGGCATTTCCTACACGACTATTTTTTTATATTTTGATAAGCCAATATTGCAATCGCTTCATTGCATTTTTATTTATGCTCATATCACAATTCTGAAATCGGCAATGTGCGATGTGCAAAGCACGATGTGGCCATTTCCCGATCCCCGATATAACAATTCTTCAATGGTGTGATCGCTCCATCTCATCACACATAATCTCATCTCATGTTCTCATATCACCAATTTTCCAATGCAACTTCTGATGTGATACACTCCAATGCATGCCTCTATGCCATTAACATTTAATTGATATATGGCATATCAGCAAAAGACAAAACTTTGGCAAATCGAAATTTAAGCATAATGAAGAAACATGCAATGTGAATCATCCGATAAGGCATTGTGTCGTATGGAATATTTTAAAGCAATATTGGGTAACCACTATTGTAGTAAAGCAATTGATAACAAATTTACAACATATTTAAATCATTTTGATTTCTCATATATTTTAGTTTTAAATAATTCCATAATTAAATATGAAATTCAGGACCTCTCTATCTTCACATTTAAACATCATTATCTTGGATTTGGTCTTAATTCTGGACAATTTATAACAATCATGGAGTTTATATGAAACTTATAATATTTTGAGAACATTCATCGCTGCATATTCTCTTTCTCATGTTTAATGCATTTGTTTTAATTCCCTTGAACACAAAGCATTCCATTTTTTAATTTTTACTACTTGTTTTAGTTTAAATAAAATAAATAATGATTTTGGGTTATAGGATTTTGGTTAGTTTGATTTTTTCATTTTTTTAATGTTAACTAAAAGAAGAAGTCAACTAGTATTGGAGAAACTGATACCTTTCAGGTAAGATCAAATGCAATTATCCAATGGTAAGATTCATGTACCCACTTTCATTAATTTCTATTTCGTTACTTTAGTTTCGGTTTTTTTTTTTCTGATATATAAATCTGTTTTGTGGACTTCTATGAAAGCTTTCAATCCTTCGCCAGATCATATTGTGGAAGTCCTATACTCTTCTCCTAGTTTTATTTCAAGAAGTAACGATAATCTTCGTTGAAACATCTACACTAGGAAGTTTCTAAACCTTTAACCTGTTTCTTTAAGCATTCCTTTTATTAGAAAATGATTAAGATGATGCTTTGAAACAAGAAGATTGACATCAGATAGAAAGTTCCTATTGTGGCTGAATTTTATCATCACTGCTATCTAAAGCCTAAAACATTTACAACCCTGCAAGGTATAATTTATCTGAATCTCGACATAAGAGGAAATTGTTACATGATTATTTTCCTTTGCTTCGTTTTTTTGAGACATTCGTATAAACATTCTTGTTAGAGTTTATCTTTCAAAAACTGGATTTTCCTTTCCACTTGTAAATTTCTTCATTTTTATTTTTGTTCGCTAATTTCTTTTCTCACTATAGCTTAAGAATTACTTTCCTTTGGTTTTCAGTTTTAATTTTGGTGACTCTGCCATGATTTATATGGAAGGCCTTCTTGTTACCTAACAATGGTCGGCATACATAGGGAAAAATTGTTAATAGTCTACTATTAGCTTTTTTCTTAAAATCTATTAATAGAATTTGTTTTTCTTATTATAAAGGTAGACATACTTAAGGAAGAGATAACAAAACAAGAGAAGCTGAAAAAGTATCATAGAATCTGAGAAATTTATTTTTCATCAAAACTGTAATCTTTTTGAGATTTCAATATTTTATTAAGATATTTCAAATTTTTATTTTCAGTCAAGAAAAGTTATTTTTAACTAAGTAAAAGAACTTTATAGCAAAGCAATTTCAACTCTGAAATTGTCACTCTTAACTCTTAAGGAGTCAATGATTCTCCCTGTCCCAAAGAGTCTTATTTTTCTAGAGTATAATCCATAAATATATTTAAACTTAAAAGATAAGAGGTCTCATCATGAACCTGTTTACCATGATCATAGGGGAAAAATAGGCTAAAATTACCAACACTGCTAAACAAACCAGGGTAATGGCTTATGATTGCAAACAGTTATAAGACAAGGGGTCTCATCATGAACCAGCTTGTTCAGTCCAATTATAACTAGTGAATGGCATTGTCAACTATCTGGCTACCAAACTAGGACAATGGCTTTTAAGAACTAAAAAAATAAAAATACAAAATACAAAAAATAAAATTATATAAATGGATTTATCTCTAGGTCAATAATACTGAAATAGATGGGATTCTGAATCATTGATGATTCAAAGGTAACCCTGTTGAGACTATAGATGTTTGTTGGTAGCAGTGGCTCTCCCTGTGACAAATGAGTATATTTTAAAAGCTAAGCTATAAAGTGGCCCTTGCTTTATCTCTACAACTAATTAAGGACTGATATAGAGTTTTGAAATATTTTAATTTATAAGGAATTTTAAGAAAAATTACAGTTAGATGGTTCTTGTTTTTATTCAGACTAATGAGCGTAGTCAAGCAATCCAAAATAATTTTCTATTATTTAATTATTTTTACTTTAATTTTAGGAAAATCTCATTCATATCAAACATAGATAACTGGTTCTTCTCCCATGTGTCGCCATTGTTGTGGTAAAAACACAACCTCCCCATTATTGATTTGTTCACTTCAAATAATGGAGACACTTTTTATAATTTTTTTGGCTAAATACCTTTTAGGATTTTTATTTAGTTGATTATCCTACGCTTTTGTTAATTTTTCATTTTTTTTAGACTTTCATTTTTAATTGTTTTGTTAAAATTGATTTTTTATAAGCTTCACATTGATACTTGTTTCACCTCAATTGGGCACCTGATTTGTTAATGGCACTCCTTTGAAGTCTAATCATTTATGTCGCTTGGGTAAAAAATGCATAAAATTAGTTCAATAATGCATTTATTTTGAATATTAATCCCTAGTTAGTTATTACTAACATTTTTCATTTTTTTACTTATATAGCCAAATCATGAAGTAATAGCATTTTAGTAATTCACTCCAATATTTCAAACAAATTACTAATCTCGAAAAATCAAAATGTCAAAGTGGTTGTAGTTTATTTATTTATTTATTTTTTAAAGTGGCTATAGTTTAGAATAATTTCATAACTAAACTGAACATCATTAAAATAAAACCAAAAAATAAAATTATATAACCAAAGATATAAAAAATAATATTTTTTTTATTATACAATTCATAAATCGCATCGGGAAATTTCAAATGAAATATTTTTAAAGAAACTCGATATACACCATCCTCCCGATTTTTCGATTGCGAAAAAACAAAGTGGCATAAGTATCATTGCGGAACTTCATTATTTATTTGTTTGGGTTTCAATGTGATCGCTCCATTGCATTGGGAGTCCTCAATTGGTATAAGTTTTATGAACCCCTACTCAAGGCTTCCTTTGATGGGATAAGTCAAACATTGACTTTCAAGCTCATATCTTCATTCGTTGTTTTGAAATGGGATATGTATATTAACATATGGTGAGGATAGTTATAGTTTAAAATTAATTTAAATATTTAATATTTTAAATTTTAATTTAAATAATTTAATTAATATATAAAATATAATTAAGTTAATTAAATTAAAATTTAATTATTATTTAGATTAATTAGTTTATAAATAGTTAAATATATTAGTTAGTTAAATTAATAAATAGTTTATTTAATAATTAGTTTAATTTATGATTAAAAATTAAATTAGAATTAATTATTAGATAATTAGAGTCTAATTTAGGATTGGATTTTTAATTAAAATTCTGATTTTTTAGCCTAGCAACAGAATTTCTAGATTTATGCCAGATTTGACCCATCAACTTTCGAAGCTAATAGATTGAGTTGTACTTGGCCAAATGATTCCCAGGATGCCTCATTAGAAAGACAAAATCAAGGAGAACATTTCTGAGGAGTTCCACTAACCGATTTGGTCATTTATTGGGTCAAAAATCAGGCAGAAGATTAAGCTCTGAATTTGTAAAACAAAATCAATTTTCTGACTTTTATTTTTTGCATTTTCATTTGTCCAAGCCTCTTCTAAATGTAGATTCATTCGTCAATGATATCCTTGGCTGCCTAAACCATCCTAGGCATCAATAGAAAGCTTATATTTTATTTTCAATTATTTAATTAATTGCATTTGATTTTATTTGTTTTAATGCCAAAAATGGCATTTTAATTTTATTGTTGCATCTTAATTTATTTCGATTTATTTTGCAGGAAAATAGTAGAAGAAATATGGAGAAAAGGTTCTCAATAAATGAGAAGGCTCCCGCAATTAAATATTGGAATTTTGAGTAAAGAAAATTAGATTGGGTAGATTTACCTTCAACAGACTTTCCTCTCAAAAATAACTTTGAAAATATTATAAATAACAGATTGCAGAATGTAATAAGGGGCTGCTCTCCTCTGTAATTTTGGACTTCTAAAAGAATTTCTACAATAGGAATTTAGAGTTCTAGGAGGGAGGAGAGAAAATCTTAGATTTGGGGATTATTGAGGATTTTTAATTTTTATCTTGAATTATGTATGATGGGTAGAGTTTGCACTATTGTAGATCTACCTTGGAAGGCGGAAGTTCAAGCAATGTAAATGACTGTTGAAGACAAGGGTCAGAGAAATGGATTCAATACTATTGTTTCAAATACTAATTTCATTTTTATGTGAACAAGAATGTGTCATTTTATTCATGTTTGTAGACTTGTGTTGATATGGGTAATTTGTCTCAATATTGTTATTATGTATTTTTATTCTTATGGATTAAATTCCAATTTCTGAGTAACTATTTACTCACAAATCTGTCTTATAAAACTGATTTATTAAATAGTAATGTGTTGTGAACTATTTCTACATATTATTGTTTAATAATTGTATTTACTAATTTGATAATCAATATCATTTTTGTGAATTACATCCCGGAATGTTGTTGGTTTATTATTTCAGCTAAGAGGTCACAATAGGATGTGTTTCGATATTTACAAATGTCAGTTAATTGAACTACTTCGTTAGCTTGATATTAACTAAAAGCCAGACATATTTAAGTGCTTATCATTTAATCATATTTCTCTTAGTTGGGTTAGATCTATATCTGCCTAATTGAGATAGGATTAGGATTAGTTTCTTTTTTCTTGCATTATAGAATAAGCTTACATTTAGATTAATCTACATTCTTTTAAGTCCTCTTGTCCAAGAGGCAAAATTTTAGTTGTGGCTTGGCTAAACCCAGATCAACTTAAGGGTCATTCTCTTATCTGATCAACAAGAAGAAGTGGTCTGATATCCCTATCTATTGGTAATTAAAGATACATCATAAACCAATAGTGATAGGGGGAAGGTAACTGGAACTAGCTAAACCAATCGGAGCCACCACTCCAAATGGAAAAGGAGTTGTTTTAAGGTCTTGACTGGGTGGTTATCCCCCAATGTTGAGGCAGACATTTTTTGCCCTCAACACACTCTTAGGATCATTTCCAAGGAGTGTCGCAACAGCAAAATTAACCTCTTTTGTTGTTTCATTGAATTTTGAAAAACATTCAAGGCAGTTTCATGCGATAAGCTATGACAAAAACTTGAACAGATAATGGCTCCTCCCGAGTTAACGATTGCTATGATTCAACTTTACAAGAATGTTGTTTCCAAACTTCAGACCAGGAAGGGGTGGTCTAAGGAAATTAAATGCAATATCAGGGTTAAACAAGGGTTTCCCATACCCTCTACCCTTTTTGGAATTTAAATTGATAAGGTATAAGAGTGTTTTGAAGTTGTGTGATGTGATGGCCCCAAGCTTATCGGTATGGTCATTACTCTTCTATTTTATGTTGATGGTATATTTCTTCCATCCACAAGCCACAATGATGTCAAAAAGGATCTTAACATCCTTCATGATTATTGCTCCAAGATGGGTATTTCTATTAATACCGACAAGACTAAAGTGATGATAGTTAAATCCAAAAAGATCAAACATGATACTTTCTTATATGATAAAAATTATTTGGAGGAGTTTTATCCATACAAATATTTAGGTATTGATATTCATCATCAAATTAAATGGAATTATAGCAATAATAAAATGATTATTGGTGGTTGAAAAGCTTATTATGAGCTTGAAAATAATTGTAAGTTGATTGATCTTTATATTTGGAGTAAAAATGTTCCTCTTCGAGACTCTCATCGCGCATGTTATTTTGTATGGCTTTGAGGTTGGGTGTTGCAATATATCTAGAGAATCATGGAGGAAGGTTGAGTTCATACAAAATAGATTTATAACCTAGAACCTCAAGGTTAAAGGAAATACTCCTTATCTTACACTCTTAATTGAATATAGTCTTTCCTCCATTGAAATCATGTCTAATTTTAGTTATCAAATTTATAAGAAGAATCTTTCCAGCATGGAATCCAAGAGGTTCCCCAAAATTGCCTCTCACTCTAGCCAAAATCCCCACCTCCACCTCAAACGAGGATGGATTAAGGATTCCCATTATTGGCTCAACCATTTGAGGATAAAGGGGGAGATCATCTTGGAGAATAAGGATAATATTAAAAATACTATTAGCTAAAAATAAAAAGTAAAAAACGTGGGATGATAAGGAGCTAGAGGGAAAAAGGAAGCTAATGTATTGTTGGAGGAGCTAGTTGGTTTAACCTTGTAGTCGGATGAAAAAAGGGGTAGTCGACAGGGTTGACTATCCCTAGACAAGTCAACAGTTGATAATGTGATGCAAGGTTAACTAATGAAAGTTTAAGAAGCATAATCAGTCGGAAATTTAGACTTGTATACATGTCTTGTTAGTCTAAATATACATTTCTATGTAGCAATGTAATAGGCCAGTAAAAGAATAATAAAGATTACATATTTATGCATCTTAGCTATCTCTCCATTATTGTATGTCATGTATCTTTATATGCTTACCATGTAATTTCTCGATGATTGTCTACTGGTAATAATGTATGCTATTTGATATATTACAATATTGGTTTCGTTGCGGGTAATTATAACTCTTGTCATATATTATGCAAGTATAAATGTTAACATTAGATGAGATATAATTATGGTGGGAAGTAAAGATCAATAATTATTTGAAGAACTACACTTGAAGGAATCAATTGTCCCTTGCGGAAGCGAAAGCTAATGCCATCACAAAATCACATGAGCACTTTATAGAAGGTGCACAAGTAGAGGTCAAAAAGTTCCTCGACAACATCACCCATGAAAAATCCTCAAAATGAAACTAACGTACGACTATTACTGAAATTTTCAAACAGTGGTTGAATGAGATTACTTGACTGTCTCTAATTGATTATGGAAGACTTGTTGGCATTATGATTCAGGTGTTGTCCTTGATGGCAAACCCATTGAGGTGATAAATCAAGAAGGACGCAGGAAATATGTTCAGCAAGTGCGTCCCCGCAGGTATACCATACAGAACCCGCGTCCAGGGACGCCGGCCAGCCGTTCAGGAGGTGCGTCCGCCCAGTGCACACATTTCAAGGCAGAGAAAAGCACGTGGGGGTTTCTTGTGTGGTATCTAGCCGACGGTTTTGCGTTTCTATGGTGTCGGCTCGTGGTTTTGTTCCATGTTTTGGGGAGAAGCTTGCCTATATAAAGCAAAGGAGTTCATTTGGATTAAGCATCATCTTGGTTGAATATCTTTTGGTGAGACCTAGTCCAGATCTATGAAGGCGAATCTTCTAATGGACTGTGATCTCTATGGCGCATGATCAGATCTGTGGATCTGAGTGTTTGGGTTGGTTCTGAAGTCCTCATATCTTTTATATCTGAAGGGACGCAGGTTCAGTGAAGGGAAAGTGCGCCGGGACGCAGTACAGTAAAGGCTCAGGTGCGTCTCTGAGGCAAAGGACGCGGCGCGACTGTGTTATTGGGTGCGTCTCTGAGGCAAAGGACGCGGCGCGACTGTGTTATTGGGTGCGTCTCTGAAGCAAAAGCCGCGGCGCGATAGTGTTTCTGAGTGCGCCGGTCGCAGCAAAGCATCGAGGAACAGTGCGTCGGCACGCAGAACAGTGGAAGATAGACTGCGTCCAGTCGCAGGTCACAGAAAGAAAATATGCGTCCCTGTCTTAAGATGATCTGTTGACTGTATATTTCTGTTCATAAGGTGTTCTGGGTTATTTCTGTAATTACTGATCTGATATCTGTAGTGGACTGTATCTGTTATATACTTGTTGATCATTTGATTCTTCATGAAAAGAAGTAGGGGGTTGTAGCTCCCTTCCAGGAGAAACTGGAAAACGAGAGAGAGTTGTAGCTCTCTGCAGGTTGCAGCCTGCGTGCTGGTAAAGGACTGCACCAGTACAAAGTCATTGTAAAAAGAATTTCTTGAAAGAAGATAGAGACATATTGCAGCAGGTGGTTTTCTCCCGCATTGGGTTTCCACCTTACATCTTGTGTTCTTTGGTGTGACTGTCTATTTTCTTTATTCATGCTCATTGTTTTATGGTACTGATATGTAAGAATAATTCAAAAGATCAAATAAGGAAGATTTGGTAAATTGCTTGATAATACTGATTCACCCCCCCCTCTCAGTATTATTTCCAACAATTGGTATCAGAGCAGGTCCTTCAGAAAAGCTTGATCGCTTGAAGGTAGATCGTTCATCATGAGCAACTACGAGAGAGAAGCATCAATCAGGCCACCAGTTTTTGATGGGACAAACTTCAATTATTGGAAGGTAAGAGTTACTGCATATCTTCAATCTCTTGGTACTGAAGTTTGGGACATTGTAGAAACAGGCTATGCTTTTCCTTCAGCTACTCCTACAGATCCAGCTGAGAAAAAGAAGTATGAAACAAATGCAAAAGCAGTCAGTACTCTATTAGGAAGTATATCCCAAACAGAATTCATGAAGGTAATGCACTTCAAATCAGCAAAAGAAATATGGGACAAAATGATCACAAGCTATGAAGGAGATGAACAGGTAAAACAAGCCAAACTTCAAACTCTCAGAATTCAATATGAGACTCTCA
This sequence comes from Pinus tabuliformis, assembly GCA_031772625.1. Taxonomy (NCBI): domain Eukaryota; kingdom Viridiplantae; phylum Streptophyta; class Pinopsida; order Pinales; family Pinaceae; genus Pinus; species Pinus tabuliformis. The sequence continues at coordinate 656,383,943 of CM062814.1, read as the reverse complement.
AGATGTATAATGATGAAAGTGTGGCTAATTATTTTCTTCGGGTAGATGAGATTGTAAATTGTATGAAAAATTTGGGTGAAGAAGTAAAGGAGTCTCTAGTAGTTCAAAAGATTCTAAGATCATTATCCCCCAAGTTTGAATCCAAAGTATCTGCAATAGAAGAAAAAGAAAATCTCTGTGTTCTTACTATGTCCCAGCTACATGGAATTCTAACTGCTTATGAAATGAGAAAGGGAGGACCATCAGACAGAAGGGAGGCTGCTTTTAAAGCATCAGGCAAAGAAGATTACTATGAAGCAAGCCATGATCCAGAAGAAGAGGAAGAAGAATCAAATTTTGTCAGAAATCTTCAAAAGGTTCTGGAAGGTTCAGAGGTAAGCTACCTTTCAAATGCTTTGCTTGTGGAAGAGTAGGTCATTATGCTGCAAAATGCTCCTATAAGGATAAAGGAAAGGAACCAGTTAGATGGAACAAGAAACAAAGCAAGAAAAGCTACTACACCCATGAAGATAGTGATGGCTTATCAAACAGTGATGAAGATGAACAAGGTAATAAATATAGGTTGTTAATGGCATTTGAAGATGATGATTATGAGGATGCTGTAGATGTGGATAACCTTTATGATGAAATTACTAGACTCAAGAGATGCATAGAAGAAAAGAACATGATTATTGATACTCTACAATTCCAAATTGATGAAAAGGAAAAACATCTTGAAAAATTAGAAGGTGAAATTGTTGGTCTTAGAAAAGAAATTGAGAAAACAAAAACTATTAATCTCAAGTTTGTCAAAGGATCTGAAACTTTGGATGAGATTATCAGTGTGCAGCGGTCTCCTCTAAATAAGACAGGTTTGGGCTATAATGGAGAAACTTCTCAAGCATCCACTTCAAAAAGTTATCTTGATGCAGCAAGAAGAAATGAGCAAGAGCATAAGGAAGATCATCAGGTAAAGCAGGGACAAATGTCAAGAAGAAACTATCAGGGGCAATCCAGCTTAAGGGTGAACAAAAGCCACAACCAGCCACAGGTAAAATCTTCTCAATTTGGTTCATGAATAGATGAAAATAGAAATTACAATCAGTTGGCTGGTAGATCCAATAATCGCAGAAGCTTCTTCAATGGACAATGCTTTTCTTGCCATAACTTTGGTCACAAAGCAGCTCAATGTGTTGCATATAAAACAATCATGACTAGGGAAGCTCAAAAACAAAGAAGTATGACAGGGATTACAAAAAGGACCTATAACAACTTTTCAGCTCTTGAAAATGAAGTTGAATGTTCTATTTGCAATAATTTTGGACATAAAGACTTTGAATTCAGAAGCAGGTTTCCGGAAAGAAAGGTACAGGAGCAGAAAAAGGAACAAGCCTCAGGCACCAAAACATGGAGAATAAAGGAACCTCAAACAGAAAGATGTGGGATAGCATTTTATGCAGAAGGACAAGAAAATCTATGGTACATTGACAGTGGATGTTCGAAGCATATGACAGGTGATAAAGAAAAACTTGAGTCTTATTCTAATTTAGAAAAGGGAAAGAAAGTCTCTTTTGGAAATGATACTCCTGCAACTATAAAAGGAAAAGGTATTGCTCCTTTAAAAGAAGATGTTAAGGCTGGAAATGTTTTGTTTGTTGATGGATTGAAGCATAATCTACTAAGTGTCAGCCAGATGTGTGATCAAAGAACCGAGGTTATATTCAGATCAAATGGATGCCTTGTTCGTGATCTTGATACAGGTAAAACAGTTCTCAAAGGAAAGAGAACTCCAAATAATCTATACATATTTGATGAAGGACAACAACAATGCTATCTAAGCAAGAATGAAGAGCACTGGTTATGGCATCGAAGGTTGGGACATCTAAGCTTCTCACAAATAAGGAAAGCTTGCAAATATCAGGCAGTTCGCGATCTTCCAGATATCAAAATTCCTGACAACACCATATGCAGATCATGTCAGTTTGGAAAACAAACCAGAACTAACTTTCCAGAGAAAGAAGGATCAGCCAGCATGCCTCTTGAGCTAGTACATACAGATGTATGTGGACCATTCAGAAAAAGAACACCTAGAGGAGAGGAATACTTGATATTATTTATTGACGATTTCTCCAGGTTTGTTTGGTTAGGTCTTATGAAGCACAAAGATGAAGCATTCGAAAAATTCAAAACCTTCAAAGCCTTGGCTGAAAATGAATCAGGTCACAAAATTAAGTGCCTCAGATCTGACAGAGGTGGGGAATTTACTTCAAATGAATTTTTCGATTTCTGTGATGAACATGGGATAAGGAGAGAATTCTCTACAGCTAGAACGCCTCAGCAAAATGGAGTTGTTGAAAGAATGAACAGAACAATCCAACAAATGGCTCGTGCTATGCTTGATGAATCAGGAACCCCCGCAACCTTCTGGGGTGAGGCTGCACATACTGCGGTTATTATTCTCAACAAGACAAATGTCCGGGTGAACAGCACTCAAACCCCTCATGAGCTCTGGAGTGGTAAAACTCCTTCGGTAAAGCACTTCAAAATATTTGGGAGCAAATGCTATATCAAGAATACTGAGGAGCAGCTTGGCAAACTTGATCCTAGAGCAGATGAAGGCATTCTTCTTGGCTATTCTCCACATAGCAAAGCATACAAATGCTACAATAAAAGACTTGGCAGAATTGTTGACAGCATTGATGTAGTGGTTGATGAAAAGGGATATATTCCTAGGCAAATACATCGTGAAGACATCGAAGAAGATGAGAGCTACCCTCAAAGACAGAATGATGAAGAAGAAGAACCTCAAGAAGAATCTCAAGAAGAACCTCACGAAGAAGCAGAAGAACGGACAAGAATAGAAAAGACTCCATCCAGATATGTTCAGAAGAACCATCCAGAATCTCAGATCATGGGACAAAAAGAAGCAGGTATACAAACTAGAAGAACAGTTGCAGAAGCTTCAAGCTATTTGGCATTACTTTCCTCCACCGAACCACAAAATGTGAAAGAGGCATGCAAAGATGAATGTTGGGTGAAAGCAATGGATGAAGAACTTGAGCAAATCGAAAAAAACAACACTTGGGAGCTGGTTTCTAGACCAAAAGATAAGAATGTTATTGGAACAAAATGGGTCTTCAAAAATAAATTGAATGAAAATGGAGAAGTAATTAGAAACAAAGCCAGACTCGTCTGTAAAGGGTATGCGCAGCAAGAAGGAATAGACTTTGAAGAAACTTTTGCTCCTGTTGCAAGACTTGAGGCCATCCGAATGTTCCTTGCTCTCTCAAGTTTTCAGAACTTCAAAGTATTTCAAATGGATGTGAAATCAGCCTTTTTGAATGGAGACCTGGAAGAAGAAGTATACATTGAACAACCAGATGGGTTCATTCTTGGAAATGATCCAAATCTTGTATGCCGATTGAAAAAGGCTCTCTATGGTCTCAAACAAGCTCCAAGGGCTTGGTACTACCGGTTGGACAAATATCTTCATCAACAAGGTTTCTTAAAAGGTTCAGCAGATAGCAATCTGTATATAAAAATTGAAAATGACAAATTGCTAATACTTGTTGTGTATGTAGATGACATTATTTTTGGCAGCAATGAAGAAGGTATGAGTCAAAGCTTTGCCTCAGTCATGCAGAAAGAATTTGAAATGTCTTTGCTAGGAGAACTGACATATTTCCTTGGTTTGCAAATCCAACAGAAGGAAGGAGGAATCTTTTTATCTCAAACCAAGTATCTCAAGCAGATTTTGAAGAAATATGGCATGGAAGATGCAAAACCAGTATGTACACCCATGGTCACAGGATGTAGTCTCAGTGCAAATGATGAATCTGCAGCAGTACATCAACCAACCTACAGATCTATGATTGGAAGTTTACTATATTTGACAGGTACCCGACCAGACATCATGCATGCAGTTGGAATAGTTGGAAGATTTCAGGCAAATCCGAAGGAGACTCATCTTCAAGCAGTAAAGAGAATTTTCAAATATCTTCAAGGGACTCAAAATTATGGCTTATGGTATCCTAGAGATACAGATCTTACTCTTCATGCCTATACAGATGCAGATTGGGCTGGAAGCGTGGATGACAGGAAAAGCACAAGTGGTGGTGCGTTCTTTATGGGTCCCAGACTGGTCTCTTGGTTCAGCAAGAAACAGAGTTCAATTGCCTTGTCTACAGCTGAAGCGGAATATGTTGCTGCTGCATCTTGTTGCACCCAACTTCTTTGGATGATGCAGACTTTGCAGGATTATCACATCACTTGTACACCTCCTATTCCTATCTTATGTGACAACACAAGTGCAATCAGCATCTCAAAGAATCCGGTTATGCATTCAAAAACCAAGCACATACCAATCAAGTACCATTTTCTCCGGGAACAAGTACTTGAACAGAAGGTCAAGTTGGAGTATTTTCACCAAACCGTTGCCCAGGGACACTTTTGAATACCTCAGGCAAAAGCTGGGGGTTGTTAATGCATCATCTTACTGTTGATCATCTTCCTACTGGTAGTATAGGCTCAGGGGGAGCACATAATGCATTGTTGGCATTATGGAAAAGGTGATCTTGGAAATAGCTGCAATATGTCTCTATCTCCTTCATGACGGATTTCTGGTTACAGATCTGGAGATGCATGAGCATAGGGGGAGCATACCCTTTGCCCTTGATGTCAAAGGGGGAGAATGAAGCTGAAGATTATGTGGTTGCCATCAAGTCCAAAGGGGGAGATTGTTGGCATTATGATTCAGGTGTTGTCCTTGATGGCAAACCCATTGAGGTGATAAATCAAGAAGGACGCAGGAAATATGTTCAGCAAGTGCGTCCCCGCAGGTATACCATACAAAACCCGCGTCCAGGGACGCCGGCCAGCCGTTCAGGAGGTGCGTCCGCCCAGTGCACACATTTCAAGGCAGAGAAAAGCACGTGGGGGTTTCTTGTGTGGTATCTAGCCGACGGTTTTGCGTTTCTATGGTGTCGGCTCGTGGTTTTGTTCCATGTTTTGGGGAGAAGCTTGCCTATATAAAGCAAAGGAGTTCATTTGGATTAATCATCATCTTGGTTGAATATCTTTTGGTGAGACCTAGTCCAGATCTATGAAGGCGAATCTTCTAATGGACTGTGATCTCTATGGCGCATGATCAGATCTGTGGATCTGAGTGTTTGGGTTGGTTCTGAAGTCCTCATATCTTTTATATCTGAAGGGACGCAGGTTCAGTGAAGGGAAAGTGCGCCGGGACGCAGTACAGTAAAGGCTCAGGTGCGTCTCTGAGGCAAAGGACGCAGCGCGACTGTGTTATTGGGTGCGTCTCTGAGGCAAAGGACGCGGCGCAACTGTGTCATTGGGTGCGTCTCTGAAGCAAAAGCCACGGCGCGATAGTGTTTCTGAGTGCGCCGGTCGCAGCAAAGCATCGAGGAACAGTGCGTCGGCACGCAGAACAGTGGAAGATAGACTGCGTCCAGTCGCAGGTCACAGAAAGAAAATATGCGTCCCTGTCTTAAGATGATCTGTTGACTGTATATTTCTGTTCATAAGGTGTTCTGGGTTATTTCTGTAATTACTGATCTGATATCTGTAGTGGACTGTATCTGTTATATACTTGTTGATCATTTGATTCTTCATGAAAAGAAGTAGGGGGTTGTAGCTCCCTTCCAGGAGAAACTGGAAAACGAGAGAGAGTTGTAGCTCTCTGCAGGTTGCAGCCTGCGTGCTGGTAAAGGACTGCACCAGTACAAAGTCATTGTAAAAAGAATTTCTTGAAAGAAGATAGAGACATATTGCAGCAGGTGGTTTTCTCCCGCATTGGGTTTCCACCTTACATCTTGTGTTCTTTGGTGTGACTGTCTATTTTCTTTATTCATGCTCATTGTTTTATGGTACTGATATGCAAGAATAATTCAAAAGATCAAATAAGGAAGATTTGGTAAATTGCTTGATAATACTGATTCACCCCCCCCTCTCAGTATTATTTCCAACAAGACTACTGTGAAGAACAAGCCCTAGAAGACTAGACTTTTGTTGATCATACAAAAGCTGGATTTGACAATGATTTACACGATGGTTTCCTCTTCACAATTCAACCTTACTACACAAGTTTCTTCTTTCCAAAGGTGCATGACACATTGTCAAGTATTGACCACCATTATGACCACTAGTAAACACTAATTGGACAAAGGAACAAATAAATTGGCTTAAAATTATCGACGCCCACTATAAATATACAAAATAAACATGACATTGATTTTTAAGAAAACAATTATGGATGAAAAATACTCCCCTACGAACCGACACTAGTCAGGTCAACATGGGGGGTTAACTAAACATGATAAGTAAAGAATTAAAGAGAAAGAAAAGGAGATAAATTTGGAGAAGTACTTACAATGTAAAAATATTGAAGGAAAGAAGTCATATATCAAGAAAAAACAAGAAGAAAATAATCGACTAAGTAGTTATCTACAATAAAAACAATCAACTGACATACAAAAAATAACAAAGGACAAAAGGAAAAAACTATAGGATCAAATTAGAGAACAAGAATAATAGAGGAAATGAAGGATCGAGATCGTGAGAGTGAAGATGCATAGGACTTCTCACAAGAGTTGAAAGCCATAGCACTGCCTACACCGATGGAGAAAACCGGTTTACTGATAAACCCTTGAGAATAAGTAGATGCTATGGAAGTTTACGACTCTGGTCTTTAAATAAGTAACACTCTAGCTAGATTTATATCAAGTCCCAACATTATAGAATTTCTTTAGTCGCAAAATTATTTTGAAACATTTGTAGTGGAAGACCTAAGACCAATAAAGAAACCATCAATAAAATGAAAATGTCATTTGAAATCAACTAGATAATAACAATGGATTAGAAAAAATACTTCTCCAACTGATTAATCTCATGATCATAACCACCCTGGCATAACTTGTATTCGTTGAAGACCCCAAAATTTTGGAATTGATCGACGAGGATTCATGACCGGAAGTAAGTTGGTTCACAAAATACATAGATCAAACTTTTCATACATTCAAGTAATTATACCAAGACATAAATGATAGTGAAGAAAATAAAGACACAAGATCCGATGAGGAAAGTAACCAAACAAACCAATTTCATCTAACATAACCCTATACGAGCAACATGATCCTAAATTATATAACCATCTATGAGACCGATGAAGACCTGAAAATACATTTGTTTTTCTGTGAAAATTTTTGGACCACAAACGACATCAATGATGAATATAAATAAATGGCACAATTTGGTGCATCTTTAAGGAAACACACTCTAACATTTTCCATGAACCTAAACAAAAAATAAAATAAAACAAAATATGAGATCAAAACTAGCTTCCTCACATTGTTTAAGGAACAAAATGTTAAGTATTTGGTAGCACAAAAACTAAAGGATTTCAAGGAGAGACCAAATGAATGTAAATGATAGTATGACAAACAATTAAAAAACATACTAAGTCAAATCCGATATATTATTGGTGATAATATTCTTGTATAATGGTATGTGTTGGGCTTACTTTAGAAAATATGTGGACCGCTATGAATGCATGAACTCAAAACATACAAGGAAGCCCTTAAATTAGCACAGTCAATCGAAAAATATGATGAAGGCTAATAGACCATCGCACCAACTGACAATAAGATTGAAGATAAATTAGAACAAATGCAAAATTATTTTATGTAGTTGTTAGTTTAAAAGAATCATCTATGGTGTACCAATTTTCATATGGAAGGCCATATGAAAGACACCTATAAGTTCTTAGACTATTTTCATCAAGATGTAAGAAGAATACAAGCTTAGGTATATTTTGATATTCATCAAAATCCTTCTAATCACTCCACTGAACACAACCATTATAATTTACGGAATTCCAAGCCAAAATGGTGTGAAATTTGTGAAGATAATGTGCATTACACTCTCGAAGGTCCATTGAACAGTAAAATTAAATGTAACTACCATGGTGTTTATCATACTCAAGCTACTATTGAAATCCCTGGATCAACTTCATTTATTGGAAGAGGACAAGTTCATGGAGGCTATGGAGGATGTCATGGTGGTTATAATAGCATAGGTCATGGTCGTGGCCAAGGATGAGGTATATTCTATTGTTATACCTACTGGAAAGAGGGAAATATTATGAATGAATGTCCATTAAAATATAATATTTAATTACGCTTTTGTAATATTTCTGGTCTGGGTTACCATTTGTTCAAAGACTGTGCTAAAATTTTAGAAAAAAGTCTTAATCAAAAAATCTATCAATCTACTAAAAAATATTCCGAGACATGAAATTATGAATTATAAAATATTCACGTAGTTACAAGGTCTAAAATAGGAAGAAATAATAAGGATAAAGACCATCAAGTAATTTTTCCAATAAATAATATGACAAAATATTCAAATATGCAAGGTGAAAATGATTGAATGAAACAAGTTGTTGGATTTTTTATGAAAGAAAATGAAGAGGAACATTTAACTAATGATGTAACCTTGGAATAATTCTTTGATCTATTAAATTTGTTCATCTTGTCGAATTACTAAATATCTTGAAAAACTACAATGAAAATAGAGAAAGAGGAAAGAACATCACACAATTATGACAAGGGAATCAGATAGAAGATCAGATCCATAGGTGGACCAAGAAATAAATGGTTTTATGGTTAAACAAGTTGTTGTTGATTTCATATGGTAACTAAATACTCTCCCTAGGGAAACATGGACTAATATGGGATGACCAAACTTCTAATGAACATCTAACTATATTAACTTGGCCAACCAAATATTTATCGAACCAATTGCCACATTACGACAAGTCCAAACATCTATAATGGGGATTCTGACGATAGTCGATTTTGTAGTCATCGTCTTAGTCGACAAAATTCCTCCTTACAGAGCGTTAGTTAGTTGAACTTAGGAATGAATAATGAAGGCATCGATATCATTATAAAAACACAAAATAAAATTAAAAAAATATAAATAAAAATATTATTATCCCCTTAGACCCTCGAGAAGGTACACCATGGGTAGAAGCTTATGATGAAGAAGATGAAGTAAGGAAAATTTACTATGTCTTTCATGATGAAGAAGACAATGTTGAACCAAATGATTATGGTGAAATTTTAACTAGATTGCCTCTATTAATCGGAAAAAAACTCGAATGTTGTGCTATATGAATGACAAATTGAAAACTACGAAACGAATCCAAAAGAGTCTTGGACAATCCAGCTTATTCTGACATCAAATATTCAACCATTCTTTTCTACTAAAGAGGTACCAATTATATGAGAAATAAATTATCGAAAAACACCATCTTTACTTCCAATAGACCTAACAAATGATCCCAATAATAATATATGTTTCAAAGAAATACTATCCTTTGTCAATTATATAGAACAAGTAACAAAATTTATTGGTGAAAAATGACAAATGAAAATTCTAGTACAAACTTTTGTCGGTTAGGCAATGAGATGGTGGGAATCACATTCGCCTTAAATCCAAACATGGGCAATGAAGACAACTTAATTTATTTAATGGTTTGGAGGGGAAAAATTATCTACATAAGAAAATATACCCTCCTTTTGTGTTGGAAACTATCCTATTGAACGTATCAAAAATTGTGAATTAGAGTGATAAAGAATTGGCTACAAAGATGAACATGTTTGGCTGCATATGTTCCCTAGTACCTTAGTTGATCTACTGAATAAGTGGTATAAGTTAGAGGAAGTAAGGCGCCAATCGCTACAATGGAAATAAATGAGTGAAAACTTCATTAAGGACTTTGAATTAAAACCATAGGAAGTAGGTTTAAAAGATGCAGTCCAGAAAATTAAATAATTTATCAGAGAAAAACTAATTGATCATCTTAACTCTATATCATCTGAAATCAAGTTTACTATGGATCTTGAAGAAAACGGTAAAATTCCTTTTCTAGATGTCCTGATTAGTAGAAAGGAGGATGGTACTTTGGTACACCAGGTATTTAGGAAGAAAACACATATGGAAATCTATCTACATGTCGATTCATACCATCATCCATCGCAAAAATTTGGTGTCTTAAACACTCTTGCTGTTAGGGCTCTCAAAATTTTTGACTCTGATCACCTAAATGAAGAAATTAAACACTTAACCTCTATTTTCATGGATATAGGATACAAGGAGTTTAATATTAAGAAATCTATAAAAAGAGCTCAAGAAAAGATCCTCTATAGAGGCCCCCGAGAAAACTACGAGAAGTAAAATTGTGGGAAAGTGTACCTACCATTCATTTAAGGGGTTATAGACAAAATCGCTAAAATTTTAAGAAAGAAGGACATAGACACTCAGCTTACAACATGTGGAATGATTAGGTAGAAAATGAGGTTAGTTAAGGATAACATAGATCATCAACAACTTAAGGGTGTGTATAAGATTGATTGTTTGTGTGGCAAGAGTTATATTGGGAAACAAGACGATCTTTGAAAACAATACTTAAAGAGCATGGAGCTGATATTAAGAATGGGAGATCTCGTACATTGACCCTTGCGGAACACTCATCCAAAACCAAGCATCATGTGTGTTTGGAGGACACCAAAATTATTGCAAGAGAGGATCATTATCAAAAGAGGAAAATCAGAGAGGTTATCGAAATTATGAAGTTTCCTCATCATCTTAATAGGGACAATGGAAATGAGATTAGTGGAAACTGGCTTCCCCTGATTAGACATATCAATTGCTCCAGATCTTTCGAAGTGTAGTATCACTGGTATCTTCCTCCCAATTCCTTAATTAATAGCATCTATCTTAGCGATAAGAAAAAAAATAGGAATTAATAATTATTTATTTGACATAACAACCACTTATCTGTAAAGAGATAAATAAATGATTATTGTTAATAATAAATAATTATTAAGATTAATTTAAGATAATATAGATGATTATTAACTAATTTATAAATTAACTAACTAATAAAACAAAATAGTAAATTTTATTCTAGTGACAATAGATTTTATCATTAGCTTTATTAAAAATTTATAAGTTAATTAATCTATAAATAATTTATTTCTTTGCTAGTTAGGTACTTAGGGTTTAATTATCTATAAAAAAATTATTTATTATTAAATCTTAATAATAAATAATTATTAAGATTATTTAATATAGATTATTATTAACTAATAAATAAATTGAGTAACTAATAAAACAAAATATACAAATTTATTCTAGTGACAATATATTTTAACATTAAAATTATTAAAATTATAAATTAATTAATCCATAAATAATTTATTTCTTTGTTAGTTAGGTATATAGGGATTAATTATCTATCAATAAAATTAATCTATAAATCATAAAATAAGAACAAAATAATTAAATCTTAATTAAATCAAATCATTTATTACTTTCCTAGTTAGGTATTTAGTGGATTAATTTATTTATTTATTTTTTTCAGTAAAAATTTATTAGACTTATATTTTTATATAAAAAAAAATATATAATTTAGTAATCCCTATTAGGTTAGAATAAAAAATTGAATTTAAATTGAAATAAACTAATTATATTTAATTAGGTTACTAAATTAAAAGAAAAATTAAAATTAAAATTAGATACTAACTAAAATTAATAAACTAATTATATAAAAATTTAAACTAATTATACAAAATGAACTTATTACATTATAAAAATAAACTTATTACATTTAATCTATTTAAATCTATTTATTCATTTGTCATTTCATTAGAATTAATTAGTTTTATTATTTACTAATTCATATTAGGTTAATTAAAATAAGGAATTTAATTAAAATAGATAAATTAAAATTAAATTAAAATAATTAAAACTAAAAATAATAAAAATTGAATAGTATATGTAGGTTAGTTTTAAATTAGTCAACTTCTACTTGAATTTATCATACATTGGGTATTTATTTATCTATTCTCGTAAGTAGATTCTTCTCTCAATCTATCATTTATTTTCAGTCCTCATGATGGATCCCCTTTGGGGTTCAAAACGTCGACATAATGATCACAGTACTGTGGATAATCTAGATCATACTTTTTCCATATAATTCTACTTAATTGTTTAGTAACTTATAACTATATAGCTAGCACCATATAACGAAAGTTGGCTAGTCATTTACAAATGGAAGAAATGCCAATAGAAGGTCATATCTTTTTCTTGAATGAGCATCATCTTAAAAAACACAAGAAAATCTAATCAATATACAAAGTGACTGAATAAGGTATAGAGAAACCATACAAGTTAGACTTTATGGCAACCTACCAAGAAGCAAAATTTAGAGAAAAACCCCTTGAGAAATAAAAATCCCCTGATAAGATGGATGAAAAAATCAGAATACAAGAAGTAGACATATCGAATGATGACCAACCAAAAATTAAGGAATTTAGACTTCTGTGATCCATAACATTGTCTAGAAATCTTCGGCAAAATCACATAATCAACCTTTTGTCGACGCGTTTCGAACCAACCAGTGTGGTTCATCGTCAGGACAAGTTGAAGAACCAATCTGGCTTAGCTCGAATAAATATAGTGTGCAGAGACTCCAACGGCTAAAATTCTAACGGCTAATTTGACCTAAAGAACCTGGTCAAATCACTAAAAAAGTTAATTAATATTTTTCTAAAAATTGGTAAAAAAAAGGAATTCATTTGTTAATTTAAAATAAATAGATATATTATTAATATTATTTCTATTAATAGAATCTATAGTATAAATGGTTAAATGATTTATTATAATTTATTATTTAAAAAATTGAATAATAATAAATTCATTTAAAAATAGATATATTATTAATATTATTTCAAATCTCTAGTATAATATTAATATTATAATGGTCATTACTATTTATTATTTAATATTAATAATAAATATATATACTATTAAAATGTTAGTTAAATAGATATATTATTAATCTTGTTTCAAATATTAAGAGAATCTATAGTATGATACTTCATATTTTAATTATAATGGTCATTATATAATATATATTAAATGATCTATTATTATTCAATTATTATATGGTAATAAATCACTACTATTTTTATACTTTAGTTACATTAGGTAATTATGTAATAACTTAATGGTCCATTGGTAAGTTCTTTAAAATATATCATATTCATTATTTAAATATAATGGTCATTAAATTAAGTTATATAAAGTAATATAAGTTATGGTAAACTAAATAATGGTAAACTAAAAATAATGGTCCTAATAAACTATATCTTCATATAACCTATATTAATTAATATTCCCAAATTATTTAAATACAATAAATAGTATTAAATTACTATTATAATATAGTTACAATCGGTAACAGTGTATATAATTATTTAAATTTAAGGGTCCAATGGTAAACCAGATCATCATTTTTACTAATTATTTAAGTTTATTAATAATCTATATTTACTTAATAAATTATAATTCTAATATTATAAATAGTATTCAAGTTAAATCATTATTATGTAAATACCATAATTCAAGTATATGTTTCTTAATAATAGCATATCCATATTATATCATATATTTCTAATACTTTGTTGTTTATCATTTGAACCTCTTATAATTAATTTAGTAATTTATATCCATTAAATTATCAGTACAAGGCAATGAAGAAGAATTAAAAACCTATGCAAAGAAACTAATCTAATTTAAAATCACCCCTGGGATAAGGTTAATACTATAATTAGCCCGAAATTACTTAATAACAATTAACTAAATCCTGCACTCCAAAACCCGCCAAAAACAGAACTCGAGGACAGGGAAGACAGAAACCCTGAGACCTAACAAAAGGGGAATGAGGAGGCTAGGAAGACAAGGCTGGGACCCAGCAACGACTAATCTTCCAGCCATCATCCCTATTAAGATTGTTCGGCCTTTTCTCAATCTCCAGGGCCTCTCTAAACTTTCGATGGTGAAACTGCGCAACTTTGGCAATGACTTGAGCATCTTCTATACAGACATGATGCATAGTCTTCCCCGCATGCTCAGCCAGGGCTGAGGACTTGGTCCTACCATGTCTTAAGTCAGCCGAATGCTCGCTAATCCGTTGATTGATCGAGCGACCAGTCTCACCAATATAAGGGGCCCCACAGGAACAGGGAATGGCATAGACGCCCTTCATCTCCTTAGGGTCAATAGGATCTTTCACAGACCTGAGGGAGCTACGGATAGTGCGGAGAGGTCTAAAGGTTGCGGGCACATCATACTTCCTCAGAACCCTCGCAATCCTATCTGTGGTCCCTTGGATGTAAGGAAGGTTCACACCGAGGAAATGGTCTTTAGGGACTCTTCGGATTAAAGGCTCCTTCTTGGCCCTGAGGAAGGCTTTTCGACCCAGGTGCCTATTGTAACCATTCTTCTCAAAGACATCAAGGAGATGAGCCTTCTCCGCTTCCAGGCTCTCCTCATCCGAAATTCTTACAGCACGTGTGGCCAGCGTGCTAAGAACCCCTAACTTCTGAGCGGGGAAATGATGCGAAGACGCATGCAAGTATTGATCAGTATGCGTCTTCTTTCTAAACACCTGATGAGAGAAGGAACCATCCACCTTCTTAGAGATGAGAACATCCAAGAACGGAAGACAACCATTATCTTCTTTTTCCATCGTGAATTTTATGGCGGTGGACTGGTTATTGAGGTGACTGAAGAAACGATCCAGCTCGTCAGGACCATGAGACCAGACAATGCCAGTGTCATATACTTGACTTGGTGATTGTTGGTTACAGAAAAAAATCGTATAATTTGTCGAACTACTTAAGCAGTATCAAGATATGTTTGATTGATACTATAAATACATTAAATGGTTAGTCAAGGAAATGCGAGAAATGAAAATAAATCTCATTCTTGGAGCTAAACCAATAAAGAAGAGACCATACAAATTAGGGCATAAATATAAACCCATTCTACAAACATAAATATAGGAAATGATTATCACTAGTGTTATATACCCCATAGAAATATTAGAATGGGTGATCCATATGGTAAGTTAACCAAGGAAGCATGATCTAACGAGGCTACGCCTTTGTGTTGATTATAAAGGATTAAGTAAATTAATAGTTACTGATCCATTCCTGACCCCTTTCACCGAAGAGATTGTCAATGAAGTCACGAGACACTAATATTAATCCTTTACAGATGGGTTCTCACAATTCAACCAAGTATCCATAGTAGAAGAAGATAAAAAAAATGAATTTTGTGACTAAATTCGGACCTTTCGTGTATAAAGTGATGTCATTTGGACTAAAAAATGCACCTGTGGTATTCTCAATAATCTTTGTTAGAGAATTTTAGGAGTACCTTTACAAAACCATGGTTGTATATTTTGATGACTACACATTCTACACGTTATTAGAGGATCATATTCAATGGCTCAGGACAATTCTTGAAAGACACATACATATATGACTCTCCCTGAATATTAAAATGATTATCTTCATAACAGCAATTGTAGTATTATTGGGTCATGTTGTTTCGAAGCACAAAATTGAGGTTGACATGGAAAAAATTAAGGTAATTCTATATTTAAAGCCCTTGGTTAACCAAAAGAAAATTAAAATATTTTTAGGACATACAAGATATTATAAAAGACTTATTAAGCATTATTCAAACATAACATTCGCGATTGATGAACTTTTAAAGACATATGTTCCTTTTATTTTCTCTAACGAATGTGATGAATCATTTGAACTATTAAAAAAGAAGCTGGTCGAGGAACCAATGCTCAAATTTCCAAACTAGTATAAACAACTTCCTATTCATGTCGATGCACCAATTTTTACAGTCATAGAAGTCTTAGCGCAACCTGACGATGAGTTAATAGACCATCCAAATTCTTATTCTAGTTGGAAACTCAATAAAGCTGAACAAAATTACTCAACGACAGAACATGAATCCCTAGTATGGATATTCGTACTGCAGAAATTTTGACACCATCTCTTGGAAAACCGATTTATATTTTATATAGATCACCAATCACTACAATACCTTGTAAAAAAACTCGTTCATTAAGGAATAATTTGTTGATGGCTACTTTTATTTCAGAAATTTGAATTTGAAGTTCTTGTTCGACCTAGAAAAAGAAATGTCGACCCTGATCACTTATCAATGATGATTTTCCTGAGTCATTTCTATTGAGGATTGAAGTTCTTCTAGCCAAACTTACTGAAATAGTGGAATTCCTACATATAGGTAAATCATCAGAAGGATTATCATAAGAAAAGAAAAATATACTAACAATGAAAGAAACACCATAGACATTGATAAACAACCAATTATATAAACTAGGAATTGATGAAGTACTTTGAAGATACAAAGGAGGATCTAGAGGCCACTATCAAGGAAACACGACTGCTCAGAAAATAATGCTTGGAAAAAGCTTGTCTCTCGTGGCCGTTAGTAGACCCTAATTATCGATAGAAGGTACAAAAATGTGATATTTCTAGAGAACAGATCAACCTCTATAGAAAAATAAAATTCCATTACATTCCACAGTTCCATCATTACCATTCATAATATGGGTTATTGACTTCATTGATCCATTTCCTAAAAGAGCTAAACAAAAAAGCACAAAATACATCATAATTGTAGTTGAATATGTAACAAAGTGGCCTGAAGCAGAGCCCATAACACCATGTACTAAACAAGTAGTAGATAAGTTCATGTTTTAGTTGCCCTCTGGTCCTCATCAATGATGGGGGCGCACATTTTGTTAATGGCATAATTAAAGTATTAACAAAGACTTTGATGATAGAACACAGCAATACTACAACATATCATCGTCAAGAAAATGAAACAGTTGAATCGTTCGATAAAAATCTGCATAAAGGATTAATGAAAATTTATAACATACACAAATACGATTGTGATGATTCGATTCCAATGGTTCTATTGGAATACCATACAATGTACAAGAAGTTGACGAGGTCAATGTCATTTAAGCTTGTGTATGGATAAGAAGCATTCGTGTCATTCTACTGGTTATAAAATGCACAAACAGTATCAATGATACTAAAATAAAACACAATTTTTCAAGTGTGATGCATCATTTATTTACATAAATTAGAGGAAGATCGAATGTATGCATTATATCATAAAAAATTTAATAAATACCCTTAAAAAAGCAAAGAACGATGAAAATATTCAAGATAAACATATATAAATTGGTATTTAGTCCTACTGACAACTGTATGATAGTCGATTCAAAGGAAAACCAAAGAAACTTGAAATTTCATGCTTGGTCTATTTGTCATTGAGGATATTTGACCATCTGGAGAAGTACAATTAAAGACATTACAGGGTCACATTTTCAAGTATATTGTTAATGGTGCCAATTTAAAAAAATACATCATAAAAAATAATTAATATAGGTTAGTTGTAAGACTATTAATAAATAATCTGACCTACTAATATGTAAAATATTAGTTTCTTAATACAAACAATGAATAAACAATTATTAAATCATTATTTTAATCTTTTATTTTTTTATACTAAAAGTCAAATTAATAAAATTAACAAAAAGTAGTTATAAATATAACTAAGATAAAAATTGGCATACCAATAACAACAAATTCTAGGGATACATTAGGAAACCAGACTGAGTAATGTTATTGAGTGGAAAACCGACCTATGCAACCTCCTAAGAGAAAAAGAAATATCAGAAAGACAATAATATGAGGATGATCCAAACCGATAATACAGAAGAAGAAGTCAACCTGTGTCTCGAAAGAAACACTTGACAGATGAGACACATAAAGTATGATTTCATAAATTAGCAAACCCAAAAGAAAATGACAACTAATTACGTGATGCAGTTCCAGAAGACTATTTGCTTAGAAATACCCTGCGTGTGACTTTGATTGAGTTCTTCATAAAAGGAACCAAGAGGGACCTATAATATAGAGTAATTAAGTACTTCCATCCCTCTCTAACACGTCGCACACTTCACACATACCATCCCTGTCAAATAATCCATTAATTCCATTGAAATATTTTCCACGTTTACTACCCAATTCGTGGGAAAGGTGGAAAATTGATTCCATGCACAAGCGAGATTATGATCGGAGAATCAATAATAAATTGAAGAAATGGCCTGAAGGAATGAAATGAAGGGATAATTATATCACATTTAATGTCACTTCTATAAAAACTAATGAGTGCCCTGGGTTGTTAAAAATATTTCCTTAAATTCCCTTGCACTTCAAAGATGTCCCCGACTTTCATGGGCTTCTAATTTACCAATTAGAGCCTTTATATTGTCTCCAAACAAAATAATTTCATGACAGTTTCTCTATAGTGGAGTGGAAGGTCAATAAATATGAAGAAGAAGTCATAGTGGAGACCCAAAAAAATAATGTTTCGACCTCGTTGGTAAAACAAGGATAGAAATTCACATGCATAATTGTAACACCCTCCTCCCACATCTTCCCAAGTAACCGACCAACCAGGGTAAACATGTGATGAAGAGTTACTATGATATGGTTCAACTCACTATGTGTCAGTTAAGGAAGTGGAACCGACATAACACAACAAGATATACCTTCTAGACCTACTGCAGAACTCCCATGAGCCATCCCAACCTTCCAAGTGACTAACCCCTAATACAAATTGAGCTTTTACTACATTAATCCCCAACTCATGACATGGGCATGAGTGTGACTAGTACACTCTATTCACTCCCATAGCATGGGTATGGGTGCCACTAGGGACTTTCCCAAGCAGTTTTGTGCTTGTGACTTCGTGTTTTGTCCCACGTTTTTAGGCCCAGGGCTCATGTCACTACCTAGAACTCCATGACACTTCCAAAAATGAATTATAAGCATGGAATAATGATAAAAATGTAATTACTTGAACAAGGACTTAACTGGAACCCTACTAGCCATGATAAGAATTTCGCCAAACATGTCACAAAGATGCAATCTACAGGTTTAATTAACATATTTGAGCATAGGGGTCTCATACTTATTTGAGAATCACTAAGAAGAATTGATGCCTCATAACAATAACTACATTACCATATTCTAAGCCATATATTCATTTTACATTCAGTAACTAACCAAAACATGATAAGAGCCATACATTTCCACTATCATAAAACTCATTCATAACCAACATATAACAAACACAAATATCAAGGGTATAAAAAACATATAAACCTGTACATTTACCCAAACTACCAAGGAGAAAGAGAGATCTTATTTATTATTAAATATCCTGATGAGGTATGGGACTTCCATGAACTGCCTGACCATAGACTAGGTAGAACCAAATATTTCTTTGAGCCAGTCACCCTCATGCCATATTCCAAGCATGAATGTGAGATCTCATGAAACAAATCAATAAAAACCATCTAGGGATTCCAGAGGGAAAACCAGCTCAACCCTCAACTAGTGATTCCACCACATGATCAGACATAACTAACCATCACGAAATTGGTCTCTACCCATGTTGTCTAGGGTTCTAGACCATTTGTTCCAATGAAGGTTCCAAGACTAGTAACTCAACCCAAAATTGTTTTCAGGCTGTAGATAGTTTATACAAATAAGGCTTTAAGACTAGTAACTCGCCTCCAGAGAATTTATCCAACCAAGGCTCGAGGACTAATAACTCAACCCAAGCTATTATAGGGGAAGAATGTGTTTTACTAACGAAGGATTCAGGAACTAATAACTCAACCCACAGCTAAAGGAACAAGAAAACCAACTAGAAAACAAAATTAAAACCCACAACACCATGGCTATCCAGGAAATGGAAAGGCTAGGAAAAACCATTGTCAATCCAAGCAATCCTCCATCCCAATGAAAAATCATAACCAAGAAACCACAGGCATATCCATGCATGCCAAAACTAGTCATGAAAACATACATCCAACTCGGTACCTGCAAGAAAACCCCGCTGTAATTGTTGATCCCATTGTCCTCTTATGCTTTCCTAATCTTCTTTTTCCTTCTTGCTCCAAAACTCCAAGTATTTCACACTCCTCCCAGAGTGGTCCAAGAAAAATCTAAGTGTCCAAGACTATGAGAGAGATAATAGAGAGAGAGATCCAAAACTAAAGTGACAAAAGCTCACCAATTTGTCCTTAGAAGCCTTTTTATTAATGAGGATTCTATTTTTCTCATTTTCCATTATTTTCCTTCATTTTCCTCCTCACATGAAACCTGTGACATTTCACCTCCCTTTTCTCCTAATTTCCATCATTTTTCATAAATAAAATGCCAATAAATGCCACTTTTCCTTTCCAAATCTCTATCCATTTCCTTTGCCAATTTCCTTATCAATTAATAAACCGAAGTGACACCCCACTAAGATGTTTTCCCCACCATTCAACTTGGAATACGTGTCCCACGACCAAGGTCTTATTTTACCTTCATTAATTTTTACATGGATTTTTAACCAGGGCTGTTATAGAACCCTCCCCCTTGGGGGAAAATGGTCCTCAGTGCTCAAAGACACCTACAGCCACAAAAGTTATGTAAACAAAACATACTGCCCATGGAGCTTTATAGGTTAGAAGTTACAATATTTATAATCATGAACCTGCTGAGAAGAACAATAACATGAAAACCAAAATGGCATGACACCCGTACCTCTTATTGGAGCTTTATAGCATAACTCATGGCCAGATTTACATCGATATACATATGTACATATACCAAAAATTCATACCAAAGTATATACCAAAACATATTCAAAATACATATACCAACACATTCGTTCAATTAGCCAATAGAGAAGGATACAAATCCTGCATCTGACCTGCCATCTCCCACATGTTTTCATTGCGCCCAATGTACTTCCACTGTACTTTTACCTGATCAATTTATCAGTCCCGAATTATGAGCATCTTCTTTGCAAAATGCATTGAGGTTCCAACTTGAATTTTGAGCCATCTAGCTCTTCCTACAATACAGACCAATCAATCACACGATCAACATATTTAACATACTTCTTAGTAAATTACACATGGAAAACATCATGGAATTTCACTATCGGAGGTAGTGAAAGTCAATATGATACTAGCCCAATCATCTCAAGAATCCTCAAAGGTCCATAAAACTAGGGTGCCAGCTTGGCACACAATCCAATCTGCAAGGAGATCTCCTAGGGTTGATTCACAAATAAACCTACTACCTAACCTGAAGCTCCTTAAAAAACCTTTTCCAATCTGCATAGTTCTTCTTCCTATCCTATGTTTCTTTTAGATTCTTCTTGATTACCTACATTTCCTATTCCATTTCTGCTAGCATATCTAGTCTCATCAATACCATGTTAACTAGACCAGTCCAACTAATAGGAGTATTACAACTTCGCCCATAAAGTGCCTCGAATGGAATCATCCTCAAAGATTCTTGATACCCATTATTGTAAGAAAACTCAACCAGTGGAAGATATTATTTCCGATTTCATTGTTCATGCATCACATACATCCTCAACAAATCCTCCAATATTATGGTGACCCTCTCTATCTGTCCATCTCTCCATAGATGATAAGTTGTACTGAAGGCCAACTTTGTACCTAAACCTACAAAGAAATCCTTCCAAAACTTGGAAGTGAACTTCCCATCCATATTTGACACAATATTCTGTGGAAAACCATGGAATCTCACCACATCTCTGATGAAGGCATATGCTACATCATTGGTTGACTATTTATAATTCACTAGAATGAAGTGCGTTACCTTCAACATCATTTCCACCACGACCATGATGGAATCATGTTGCATAGGTGTCCTCTGAAAACCTGTGATAAAGTCCATGGAAATGACCTCCCATTTCCACAATGCAATTTGAATTGGTTGTAGTAATAATCTTGGATGCTTACACTCTTCCTCCACCTATTGAAAATCTAAGCACCTAACCACAAACTCTACCACATATCTCTTAAAATTTGGCCAACAGTAAAACTTCTTCACTTTTGTAAGTGTCTTTTGATATCCTGCGTGACCTGAATATGGTTTCACATGAAACTCCCTTAATATCATCTTATTGATTTCACTATTGTCTCACACATATATCATATCTCTAAACCTCAACAATCCATCTATCTGGAGACAATAGTCCACATCATGTACATATTCACCTATACCTGTACCACTGTTGGTACATGTACCACTACTAGTACCTGTACCTGTACTCTGATGGAATCTGTGCCTAAGCTCTATATACCTGGCATACTAATGACCTTCCTGCAAGATCCTATACTAGATATTTATCCCATCGGAGCTCATATCTACTATATGATTTACGTTTATTTGGCTTCTAAGAGAATATGCAACCCTGTTCTCCTTACCCTTAATATACATGATCTCAAAGTCAAACTCATTGATCGTGGCCAGCCATCTAGATTTCCTAGCATTCTAATTCGGTTGGTCAAATAGATACCTTAATCTACTATGATCAACTATCAATACAAATTATCTATCAAGAAGATAGTGCCTCCACATATTCAATGCTTGAATGATCACTGCCAACTCAAGATCATGTGTTAGAGAGTTTTGCTCATGCTCATTTAGTTTTTGTAACTCATAGAAAACTACCTATCCTTCCTACATAAGGACTCCACCAAGCTCTCTGTTGCAAGAATCTGAACATACCACAAACTCTTTGTCTGAATATGTGATCTTTAACATTGGAGAATGTGTCCACAACTGCTTTAACTGCTCAAAACTAGCTACACATTCCTCTATCCATTCAAACCTATTTCCTTTCCTTTGCAATGATGTGATAGGATAATAAATTTTCGATAAGTTCTTGATGAACCTCCTGTAATACCCTGATAACCCCATGAAGGATCTCATCTCATCCATGTTCCTAGGAGCTGCCAACTCCATGATAGATCTTACCTTTTATGGATCCATTATTATTCCTTCCTTCGAAATCACATGTCCCAAGTAATGTAACTGAGTCTGAAGGAAAATGTTCTTGCTAAGATTAGCATACAAATGATGCTCTCTCATCAATCTAAATACTGCTGCTAAGTGTTAGACATGCTCTTCTTCATTGTTAGAATATAGCAATATATCATCAATGAACACAATAAGAAACTTGTCCAAATAAGGATGCAATACACTATTTACCAAGCACATAATAGTAGCCGGAGAATTAGTCAAACCTAATGGAACTACAACAAATTCATAATGTTTGTACCTAGCCCATAAATATTTCTTGTAAATTTCATCTTCTTTAATGTGTACCAAATAATATCTTGATCTCAAATCAATATTCGAGAACATTGTTTATGCCTTCCACTAATTAAACAAATCATCAATCTTCATCAACAGATACCTGTTCTTAATGGTCAATTTTTTTAGCTAAATGTAATCAATGCACAACCTGAGAGTACCATCCTTCCTCTTGATAAATAGTATCGGTGTGCCCCATGGCTATACACGTGGCCTAATATATCCCTTGTGCAACATTTAGTTCAACTACAACTTCAACTCTACCAACTGTGTAGTGCTCATCCTGTAAGGTTCCTTAGATGTTGGTGCTGCCCCTAGTACCAACTCAATAGAAAAGTGTACTACTGTTTGAGGCGGAAACTATGAAATATATATGGGAAATACATCTTGAAACTATTTTAGAACTAGGTACCTACTCAAAAAATATGCATCCTCAACTTCCTTACCTTTGTCACTAGAGATATGCACTACAAATAACACACACTCTTTCCCCCGACTATGCTTGGCCTATATAGTTGTTACCATTCTCACTTATGGTTCTTTCTTCTTACCTTGCAAGACTCTTTGTTCACCATTGTCATCCAGACACTCAATAGATTTGTCATAACAATCCAACTTGGTCCTCATAAGATACAACCAGTCCATACCCAACAACATATTGTATAATCCCAATAGTAATACATTCAAATGTGTTGCAGTAGGCATACCATTCAAATCAAATGCACAAGCTCTTGCCCAATGATGAACTCACTTCTTTGTACCTGTAGCTAACATCACTAACGAAGACTCTGCATGTACTTCTTTATTCAAACCACACTTATCCACCAAGTCAGGATTAACATAACTATAATTAGATCCGGGGTCAACCAAAATAGAAACAACTTGACCACAAATCTTACCACCCATCTCGATAATAGATGCCTAGTGACCTCCCTCCCTATTATCCAACGCTGCATAGATCATAGGAATACTCTATCCAGCATCTCCCACCATCTGTGCCTCCTGAGCATTGTAGATCTGTGGTCTACCACCTTGATGTTGTGAAAAATATCTCCTATGATGCTCTCCTCCACAATTCCAACATCGCACGGGCTCGCTATTTTTACTCTTATTTTTCTCCTCAGACTGAAGTCCCTATCCTCTGTCAGATGTATTGGAATTCTTTGGTGTTGAAGCATTCTCTTTGTTACTTGTGTCCCGAGGCCTTGCTCACTTCGTAACCCATCTTCCTTTACTACTATCATTACCCTTCCAATCCTTCTTAGTCTTAGATCTGTGTCTTAATTTCTCATAACAACGCTTTAGATTTCTGATGGCTTCCTCCAATGATTTAGGCACATTGAACTCAATCTTGTCGTTGAATGCTATCAAAAAGCCACTAATGGATCTCTGAATATTTTCCTTCTCCTCCTTGAGGTAATGCACATACCTGAGTAGCTCCAATAATATTCTAGTGTACTCCTCATCGGTCATAGATCCCATCTTTAGTTCATAAATTTATTTTGTCCTCTCGCCATATTTTCTTTTCGATAAATACTTGTTTATGAATATTCTCTCAAATTCACTCCAAGTCAAATCCTCATAAATATCTCTAACGTTCTCTACATCTTCCCGCTAGATATCTTCTTCACCTTTAACACTAAACATAGCTATTCTAGCCTTCATGTTATGAGTAATCATGCAATCTAAAGAACTTATTCACTCGAAGCAACCATTCTTCTACATCATTGGAATTCTTCATCTCTCCATCAAATGTAGGTGGTTTTTCTTTCTTAAACTCATGTGGAAAATATCCCTTGTCACTCTTGTAAGGATGATAATGATGACGATCATGATACTTGTTAGGACAAGAAGTAGAATAGTACCTATGTTTATCACCTTTCTTATTTGGAGTGTCTAAGAACCTTCCATATCTAACAATGTCGTCTCTATCTTACCCATACCTACCACGAGATCTATTTCCATATGCCCCATTAGTTCTATCCTCTTCTTCATGGTTGATCCGAAGTTGTCCATGTCGCTACAATTCTAACAAACTATGCATGATTACTGCATTGACTTTTGCTTATTTCTCTTGTTTCTTTATGATTCTATCATGATATGTTTTGCAACTCCTTATTTCTACCTTCAACCTCCTCAATGTGTCTTCTATGTCAGAAGAATTCCCAACACCATGCTACCATCTGATCCCTAAGGGGAACCTCATGAATTGTAGTTTAACATCTTGCTAGTCATCTTGATCTCTTTTCTGCAAGGAATATTATGTGATCTAAACCAAATCATAAAAAAAAAAACATACATTAGTGTCATTCGGGGAGGATATCTTCTGCAAGATCAACCAATCACCGTAATACATGCATAAACATAATCATAATAGCATGTGAATATGTAGCATGTAAATATGTAGCATATACATAAAACAACATATCATCATTCCAACCATAGTCCAATCATGAATGTACGACCATATCAATCACATACCATGACCTCATGCATAACAAAAACAACCATACCAATGTACACTTGACAGTATGTAAGCACTTGACATGAATAAACAATGCATAACCAATCATACACTTATGATGACACATCCAACAACAACACCATCAACCTTCACATGGTGACATTAGTACAACAATGACCAACACACCACCCATCGAGTCCAAGGGGTGAACCTTGCTCTTATACCACTCTGTAACACCCTCCTCCCACATTTACCTAAGTAACCAACCAACTGACGTAAACATGTGACAAAGAATTACTATGATATGATTCAACTCCCTATGTGTCAATTAAGGAAGTGGAACCGACAAAAAAAAACAAGATATACCCTCCATACCTACTGTAGAAGACCCAGGAGTTATCCAAACCTTCCAGGTGGCTAGCCCATGAGGAAAAATGACCTCTTATTGCATTAATTCCCCAGTCGCTCCCATGACACATTAGGTCCCTATAATACTAGTTTATTCGGTTACTATTATTCTCAATGTAGCCCCTTATTGTTATTTTGTTCCCATGTTGTCCTCATTTTGTTATTATTGTGTCCCATAGAGGCCAACTACTGTTATTGTTGTTCCCTTACATTATTATTGTTATGCTAGCTCTGATTATATTGTGACCCCTTAGACTCCTAAATATAGAAAGGAGGTCTTCTCATTTGTATCATCCAAGAATTTTTCATTTGTGTGATGTAAAGGAGTTATCCCCCTCAAACAGGGTACTTTTGAAGTCATTGATCTATCTCTTTCTTCTTTTTTGTGAGATAGTTGCATAACAATTGGTATCAGAGCTTTAGATTCTAGGGTTTCGCTACTTCAAATAGGTCATCATGGAATTTTTGATATAAATTTTATTATATGAATATTTAGAAGATGAAGTTAAAACCAATTGGATCCAAACTGATGATGAACCTTGGGACTGAATTTCATATCTTGTCTCTCTATATTTTCAGAGATATGAACTGAGGAAGTTAGGGTTTTGGCAGGCTCATGAATTTGGTCTCAAACAGGTCATCTTGGGAAAATTGTCATAACTTTCTCCCTGAGAATTGCTTTCAAATTTCATAAAAGGTTACAAAAGGGGGATGGAATTTAGTTTGTTGGGTATCATTTTGAGAGTCGAAGGTCAAAACATTCACATGTGGCATGTCGTACAAGTTCGCTCTAATGAAATTGTCTATAATTAGGTCATTGTAGGATATTGGGCATAAATATTTCTTGGAGAACCCAATCACGATTAGACTTGTGGAGTTGGAAATAGGACCTAGAGGGTTAGGACAGGTGGAAATTTCATAACTTGGAGATCCGAAATTATAGAGTTACATTCATTTCAAGATCGAGTTCATACAAAGCAAAAAAGATGGTGTGTATTTTTTTAAAAAATTTCATAAGTTTTATTTGAGAAAGTAGTTTGAAGTGATTCAAAGGGAATTGTGAAGAATAATTATCATTCATTGATGACCCAAAGAAATAAATTGGAAACTCCTAGTAAGCAACCTGAAATCTCTACTATGACACATGAAAAATTACAAGAGAAAGTGCAACCAATTTCGCTCTCACAAAAAGTAACTAAAGCTAAGATGGATGGTTTAAATAATGGAATGGAAGCTAAGATGGATGACATGGAAGGTAAGATGGATGGTATATAAGAAAAAATTAAAAGAAACATGCAAGATTTGAAGATAGATTTGAGAAAGTTGCTACAAGAAATGCTTTCTAATGGCAAAAGTGTAGTAAAGGAAACTCATGATGAAAACAAAAGAAATGTTAGTCATGATTTCATAAACTCTAACATTGGATTGAAGACAAACCATGTTCCAAATATCAATATGAGCAATTTTGATGGAAAGGATCCTATAACATGGATACTATAGATGCAACAATATTTTGATCTCCATAATGTGCAAAACACACAAAAGGTACGCATTGCAACTTCATATTTGGAACCCAATTAGTTTGTATGGTATCGATGGCTTTTCTCTCAAAAAAAAATTGTCACTTGGGCAATTTTTGTGTAAAAAAATGATATTACATTATGAGGATACAAAAAAAAATACCTTTTTTAGTCAATTGATAAATGTAAAAAAGAAATGGTTCAATGGCGGAGCATATTGAGGACATTCAAAAATTGAATATAAGGTAAAATATATTCCATAGGAGCATAGTGTTACCGGGAATAGTGTCTATGCAGAATTGATAATCCCACTAAGGCTGGTAGCTACCTTAGAAACAAACAAACTAAAACTACTTTCTTTTTCCTTTATGAAAGATAGATGAGATAAGAATAAAGGAGACCAACCTCTGTCTTGCGCTTGGTTCCTTGCTCGATTCCTCTCTCTTCTGATAGTCCTTTGCTACTTGTTTTCGTACTCAGCTTCACAGAATACCTATGGAATCAAAGCAGCATAACACTATACGAGAACATGGATCTATTATCATAAGAAATATAGGATCCGATGTATATTAACCACACAAATGCATAAAACATCAATCACACAAGTGTATTAAGGAAAACTTGAATAGTTTTATTGACAATCAAGAAAGAGCCAAGAGAATTACAACCGATTGTTCAAACCCAGCATCATCCTCTTAGCAAGTAAGCCCTTCTTCACCTCATGAAAAGCTTAGACCACCCAACACTATGATGTTGTCTCAAGAAACCAACAGCAATTCCTTACAAGATGCAAAATTCCAGCCTCTGGATCTCTAATATGAGGGATCCATATATAGATGTCTGCAAGGGAGGTGAGTCAGCTTGAGATTTGATTAGTGTCTTCCCTCTGATATTTCTTGATTCCACTTGGAGATTGATGATCTCTTACTCATGCCTGGTCGAATTCAGAGAGGAAAGTGTCACAGGAGAAGTTTCTGGAAGATTCCATGCTTTTCCACCTTGCGGATTGATCCTGCCATTTGTCTCTTCTCACCCATCTCACCCCATAGAAGGGATTTTTGACATGCAATGCACCTACTATGTGTATTCAGGTGGGATGCAACGCACTTTGCCTATGGAGCAGGTGAAATGATCCAGTTTTAACCAGTTCTGAGTGGTTTTTCATGGAGAACTTCTGGGAGAAGTTGTAATCAGTTGACCTTGTTCTTTTAGGGGTTGGAACAACACCTTTAGGGACTTAGGAGTCCTTGGTTTATGGACATTTGTGCCTGGGTTTGCAGTGCCGAAAAATGTCTATAACACATAGGATTGATGTGTTCATAGCAACTTTGAAGGATAACATCCAACATGAGGTTTGGCTTTGGGAACCTGATTCATTGGAGAAGGCATTCAAGTTTGCAACAAAAATTGAAAGAAAAAATATGGCAACAAGGAAGCCTACCGATCAAAACTATAAATATGGAAGTGTTGTTACCCCTAGCCTTTCATAACCTATAAGGTTGACACCAAAAAAATTGGAAGAAAAAAGAGCAAAAGTAATTTGTTATAGTTGTGATAGAAAATGCACTAAAGTTCATAAGTGTGCTGAGAAGAAATTATTTTACATAGATTGTGAAGAGGGATAAGAAAAGGAACAAGAAACATCAAAATAAGAGGATACACACTAGGAACAAACCCTAGAGAAAGAATAAATGAATCTGACCATATCTTGTAATGCATTGGCCAGAATTACCACTCCTCAAACTATCGAGATAGAAGGACATATCAATAAGAAAAAGGTAATAGTGTTGATTGATTCAGGAAGTACCCATAATTTTATTCATTGTAAGATAGCCAAGTAATTGAATTGCTTCATATATCTAGCATTAGAGTGTCAAGTGATGGTTGCAAATGGAGGAACCATAAGTTTCACTGGAAAGTGCCATAATATTAAGATATCCATGGGATAATATGTGTTGAATAGTCCAATTCCTTCCATTCCAATGGGTGGTGTTGATGTTGTACTAGGAGTCTAATGGCTACAGTCTTTGGGTACAATAGCTTTTAATTTTCAAGAACTTTTCTTGATTTTTTTTCGGAAGGAAAGGATGTTGAATTAAGGGGTATCATAGGTAAACCAAGAAAGAAAATTATCTCCAACGGCATGAAAATTCTATTGAAGAAAAAAAACGAGGTGTAATTTCACAATTATGTTTGCTAGAGGTTCCGACATCGAAATCATGTATTTCTCCAGATCTCTGAAATGCCTTAGACAATCATTCCAAGGTATTTGAGCTTCCCAATGGCCTCCCACCTATTCATGATCATGATGATGTTATTAATTTGATTCCAGGAAGTGAACCTCCAAACATCAAGCCTTATAGATATCCCTATGCCCAAAATAGTGAATTGAATGTGGGGTTTGAGAAATGCTAGATGATGGTATAATTTAACCTAGTCAAAAAAAAAAAATATCTAGTATTATTGGTGCAGAAGAAGGATGGATCATGGCGCATGTGTCTGGATTAAACACAAATTTCCCATTCCTGTCATTGATGAATTATTGGATGAATTGGATGGAGAAATTTACTTCACCAAGTTGGACCTTCATTCAGGATATCATCAAATCAGAATGAAGACTAGAGACATTTCGAAAACAACATTTAGAACTCATGAGGGTCATTATGAATTTTTGGCCATGCCTTTTGGCCTTACCAATGCACTTTCTACAATTCAAGGTTTGATGAATTCCATTTTTAAACCCTTCCTTAGAAAATTTGTGTTAGTATTTTTTGATGATATACTAATGTACCACAAATCTTGGAAGGATCATGTTCAACATGTTGATAGAGTGCTCAATCTATTGGAGGAGAAATAATTATATGCAAAAACCTCCAAACATTTCTTTAGAGTACAAGAGGTGGAATATTTGGGTCATATTGTATCTCATAAAGCTGTTAAGATATACCCTAGCAAAGTTAACGCCACTAAGGAATGGAAAATCCCCACATCCATAACGCATCTGCGAGGATTTCTCATGTTGATAGGTTATTATTGCAAGTTTGTTAATAATTATGGGAGAATATAAATATCTCTAACAACATCACTTAAGAAAGATGCATTTTCTTGGACTGCAGAAGCAACGAAGGCCTTTGAACATCTTAAAGAGGCAATGCGCCAAGCACTGGTCTAAGCTACACTAAACTTCACAAAAACCTTTATTGTCAAATGTGATGCCTTAGGAAATGGAATTGGTGTTGTTTTAATGCAAGGAGAAATACCCATTGCTTTCGAAGGTTGTCCAATCAAAGTAAAGTATTTACACAAAGATATTTATGAGAAGGAAATGTTGACAATACTACATGGACTTAAGAAATTGCGACCTGACCTAATGGGAAGACACTTCAAGGTAAAATCGGATCATGATAGTCTTAAATACTTTTCAGAAAAAATATTATCTTCATAAGAGCAACAAAAATGGATCACCAATATGTTGGGTTATGACTTTGAAATCATCTACAAAAAAGGGAAGAGAATATTGTTGCAGATGTAGTCTCAAGAAAGGATGAGGATGTGGAAGCATTGCTTTGTGCCATTTCTATTATCCAACTAGATTGGATAAACAAAGTAATGGATGGATGGAAGAATGGTGAAGAAGTGTGGGCACTCATTCAAAAGTTGCAGTAAGATCCCATTACATATTATACATTTAGCCGGAAAAATGATTCATTATGGTACAAAGATTGCTTATACCTCTGTAAGAATTCCCAACTCAAACAAAATATTCTTTTGGAATTGCTCACCTCTCCCTTAGGAGGGAATTAAGGTTGTTTTAAACATTACCACAAGGGTAAGAAGGAATTTTTTTGGTATGGCCTTAAATCAGATATTCAAAAGTTTGTGGAAGAATGTTAGGTTTGCCAACAAAATAAAGTTGAGACAATTAAGGCCCTAGGTCTATTACAACCTTTATCCATTCCAAGTCAATGTTGGGAGGAGGTTTTAATGGATTTTATCACAAGTTTACCCAAGTCCGAAGGAAAGAGTTTCATCATGGTGGTAGTTGATAGACATACCAAGTATGCACGCTTTTGTGCATTATCTCATCCATTTAAAGTCAATACAGTTGCTACTGCATTTATGGAAACAATTCAAAAGATACATGGAAACCTAAATATGTAAGCGACAAAGTTCCTATTTTCACTAATTTTTGGACAAAATTATTTTCTTGTTTGCGTACTCAGTTATCTCATAGCTCATCTTATCATCCTCAATCTGATGGGAAATTTGAGATAGTGAACAAATTTTTGGAAGGATATCTTTGTTTCTTTGTATCTGATAAACAGACACAATGGGTCAAATGGTTGCCTCTGGCTGAATGGTGGTATAAAACTTCCTTCCATACTCCAACAAAAATGACCCCATTTGTGGCACTTTATGGATATCATCCACCATCCATCACATCATATTCAATAGATATTCTAAGGTTCAAGTAGTGGGAGATCACATCGAGAATCAAAAACAATTTCTCCAACTCTGAAAGGATAACCTGACTTTGGTGGATAATAGAATGAAACAACAGGCAGATCAACATCGTAGGGAAAGAAGTTTTGATGTAGGTGACTAAGTATTTCTATGACTACAACCATACAAATAAATGTCGCTCAAGCAAGCTAATACGGATAATAAATTATCACCAAAATATTTTGGTCCATAAAAGGTGTTGCAAAAGTTTGGTACTGTGGCATACAAATTGGAACTTCCTGCATCGTCCTGAGTGCAACCAGTTCTCCATGTTTCATGCGTAAAGAAGGTTATAGGCGACAAGCTCCCAGTTCAAACAATATTGCCAGAACTTGACAAGGAGGTAAGAATTAGACTATAACCTGAAGCACTCACAGAAACACGAACTCGATAGCTACGAAATTGATCAATTTCAGAGTATCTCACCAAGTGAAAGAACTTACCCTCTGAAGATTCCACATGGGAGGATGAGAATTTTGTGCATAAGCATCCAAAACTACTCAAGCATTGAGGACAACACTTTTTTGAAGGAAAGGGGCATGTTAGGTCCCTATAATACTAGTGTAGCCACTAATTATTATTCTCATTGTAGACACTTATTGTTATTATTGTGCCCCATTGAAGCCCACTATTTTTATTGTTGTGCCCTTACATTATTATTGTTATGTTGAATCTAATTATATTGTGACCCCTTAGACTCCTATATATAGAAAGGAGGTCTTGTCATTTGTATCATCCAATGATTGTTCATTTGTGTAATGTAAAGGAGGTTGCCCCCTTGACGAGGCTACTTTTGAAGTCATTGATCTATATCTTTCTTCTATTTTGTGATCTGGTTGCATAACACATGACAACACATTTGAAAAAAGCACCATCAATATTCACATGGTGGCATCACCATAACAATGACCAACACCATGCATATGCAACAAGCACATAGACCACAAGAATAAGGAACACATATGAAATTGACATGAATGGATGATGAACACACCGCCCATCCAGTCCAAGGGGTGAACCATGCTCTTATACTCCTCTGTAACACCCTCCTCCCACATCTACCCAAGTAACTAGCCAACCAATGTAAACATGTGACAAAGAGTTGCTATGATATGATTCAACTCCCTATGTGTTAATTAGGGAATTGGAATAGACAAAAAGCAACAACACAGACCTTCCATACCTACTACAAAAGCCCTATAAGCCATCCAAACGTTCCAGGTGGCTAGCCCCTAAGGAAAACTAACCTCTTACTACATTAATCCCCAAGTCGCTCCCATGATATGGCATGAGTGCAATTGAGACCCTCTAGTCACTCCTAGAGCATGGGTGTGCCTACGACTAGGGAACTTCCTGAGCAATTCTATTCCTACGGCTCTGACTTTTGTGCCACTTTTTCAGGCCCGAGGCCCAAGTAACTACCTAGAACTCGATGACACTTCCTTAAACTAAGTATAATAGTGGAATAATGATACAAATGTAATTACTTGAACGAGGACTTAACTCGACCCCTACTATCCATGATAGGAATTTCGTCAAACATCTAACAAAGATGCAATCTATATGTTTAAAAAACATATCTAAGCATAGGGGTCTCATATTTATCTAAGAATGACTAAGAGTCATTAATTTCTCATCAAAATAATTGCATTACCATCTATTAAGCCATATATTTATTGTACAGTCAGTGATTAACCAAAACATGATGAGAGCCACACATTTCCACTATCATAAAACTCATTCATAATCAACATATAACTAACAAAAATATCAAGGGGGTAAGAGCGATATAAACAACATCTAAACAAGTATATTTATGCATAAACTACCATGGAGAAAGAGAGATACTATTAATGATTTCATAGGTCAACCAATTATGGGACTTCCATAAACCACCTAACCGTAGACTGGGATGAACCAAATATTTCTTTCATCCAGTCACCCCTATGCCATATTCCAATCGTGAATGTGGGATTTCATGAAACAAAACAATCAAAACCATCGAGTGATTGGAGAGGCCAAACAATCTCAACCCTCAACCAGTGATTCCACATCAGAGTCGGACATCACTAACCATCAGGAGAGTGGTCTCTACCCAAGTTCTCTAGGGCTATACAGTGTTTGTTCCAACCAAGGGTCTATAACTAGTAACTCAACCCACAGTTGTTTCTCGACTCTAAAGAGTTTTTCAACCAAGGCCCTAGGAATAATATTTCAAACCCAACAAGGGCTCCAAAGCATTTGTCAAACCAAGGCTCTAGGACTAATAACTCAACCCAAGCTGTTATAGGGCTCCAGAGTATTTGTTAAACCAAGGCTCTAGGAACTAATAACACATCCCACAGCACCATGTGTATCTAGGAAATGGAAAGGCTAGGAAAAAACAATGTCAATCCAGGAAATCCTCCATGCCAATGGTATACCATAACCAAGAAGCCACATGCATATGCCATGCATGCAAAAAATAGTGAGGAAAACATGCATGCAACTCGGTACCTACAAGAAAAACCCATTGTAGATGTTGATCCCAGATATATATTGCACTTTCCTCCTCTTCCCTTTCCTTTTTTGTCCAAAGCTCCACACATGGCACACTCCTCCAAGGGTGATGCAAGGAAACTCTAAGTGTCCAAGAGTATGATAGAGAGAGAGAATAGAGAGAGCTCCAAAAATGAACTAATAAAAGGTTACCAACTAATCCTTAGAAAAGTTTTTATTATTAAGACCTCCATTTTCTTCATTTTCCAGTATTTTCCTTCATTTTCCTCCTCACATGCAACCTATGACCTTTCACCTCCCTTTTCTCCTAATTTCCATCATTTTCATAAATAAAATGCCAATAAATTCCACTTTTCCTTTCCAAATCCTTATCGATTTCCTTTTCCAGTTTCCATAGCCATTGATAAATGGAAATGACACCCTACTAGAATGCTTTTCCCACCATTCAACTTGGAATATGTGTCCCATGACTGAGGCCTTATTCTACCTTTATTAATTTTTACATTGGTTTTTGGCACGGGTTGTTACAATAATATTATTTAGGTGAAGGTGAATGAGCTTGCGTGGTAGAAGCACTTTGAAGCCTAACTTAAGTGGGCCAATATAGGATACTAATGGAATGCTCAAACAAAACTTTTAGAAAAATATCAAATCAGAAACAATATGGGTGCCCCAGTAGTTGCTGTCTTCCAAGGTATGAAAGAGGAAGCTTTCAAATACTTATTAAGTAGGTACCACAATGGAAATATGCGGCTACATCCACGAGATTCTATTTTCAAAACTACTCTCTATAAGATAACTTGATTTCCCTAGAAAGGAAGCAAGGTCTCGAGAACAACTGATGTAAATCATTGGCTCACAAAGCTCGCTGGACGCACCTCTGGGAAGAGTTCAAAAGGTTTGGACATCAGTCAATTCCAAGATCCTATGGCTAGATGGATATGGATAATTGTCTCCTTATGTCTTACCTAAGCAGGTCGAGATTCAGATTTCAAGATCACAATTCTTGAAACCATTCATGAATTAGTGAAGTCTAGAACTCAAGAGAACATGGCAGACCATGTAGCTAATATCGTTAAATCTAGCTTCCATGATTGTTAGAATTATGGTAATGCTATTTTCTTTCCGTCTCTGTTAATATAGATAGCTATGAGGTCAAATCCATAAGTGGTGGAGGAAAACTTCACAAGGAAATACACAACCCTTATGTTCAAAATATTTTCTAGTACCTACTTGGGGAAGCCACAGTCTATAGGCCCTGAAATTTATTCAGGAATTATCTACTAAATATTAAAAACATATCTAATAAGTGGAGTGCATCTCAGCACATCTATCAAGCGCTTCCCCCATGCTCACATAATCAACTTTTTCTAGATTATACCAATCTCAGGTATAACAATTCACCTTAGTTTAATCCCCAAGAACTCCCCTACTAGCCCACTATCGACCAAATATTTGAAGAATTACATCAATCAAAAAATAACTGAATCATTCCACCAATAGTCTTTGAACCCTCCCATGACATCATCACCTTCTTAAGTAATGTTGAATTGAAGAGGAAGCCCAGGTTGCTCTGTACTTGTAACCCTTCAAAGTTGACATGTTAGTACCCTTCCCTTACTCCTCCAACAATTCTATCCACATAGAATCCATCATCCCCAAGTCCACCCCGTCTAAAACCAAGTCATCCAAATGTAAAAAGGTGCTTAAGACAATTAAAATGGATGATATTTAGAAGCAACACCAGCTGGATGAGGCCATTAAAAAATTCCATCTCTTATAGAAAACAATAAAGGATCCCCACAATCCTTGATATCCCTCCATTAAGATGTAAATCCTTGATGCCTTAGAAAATTCCATAAGTTTTCCCACTTAGGGAATCTAACACAAAATGGATGAAGTAATTCAAAAATATAAGCATAATGGTGCTTCCTCTTCACAATAGTCTCAATTTAGTGGTACTACAGACCATTCTCATAATCTAATAGACTAGTTTGGTATAGTTACATAAATTGACTTAACAAAGGATAATCTTGTCCACTTGCTGACTCTTACTTTAGATGAAAAATCAGACTGGGTCAAGAGAAGTTTGAAGAGAAACACTTAGAAGAAGAGAAAAGTGATAAAAAACATGATGGAAAAGAGTAGTGTGACGAAGAGTAGTCTAAAAGAGAACAACTCGAAAAAGAAAAGTCTACATTACACCAGTCGGGACAATGTCAGTCAGAGCAAAAGTAGTCATTCACACTTAATCGGAGAAATCTCAATCATATTTGAACCAGTTGGAGGAAAATAAATCAGAACTAAATCACTCAGATATTCAGAATAGTTCAAAACATAATTCCAAATATAATTTGTTCAAGAGGGCTCAATCCGGTGAAGTTATCATACAGTAGAATAAGTGAACCACTGGTACTTCGACTGAGTGCTAAAAAGAGAAATAAAATGAAGTATTAGAGAAAAAATTAGCCTAAAAGTGACCCCTAAGGAAAAATAATTAAATAATAGGAAAATTAATAGAACAAGAGTTATGAATTTTGGAAGGAAAAGAAGAAAACTACCTTTTTTAATAATATGTTTGGCTTATCCCCTTATCGGTTTACCCAAATTTCAAGTGTAGAAACTTAATCGATCTGGAATTAAATTTTGTATCCACCGATTACACTTTATGCATACTTTTGAGAATACCCACATTGATAAAAAATGAACATACATTAAAAAAACATGTGTGAACATGTTTTTTTAATGTATCTTCAATTTTTATCTATGTGGGTCTTATGAAAAGTATGCATAATTGTTACTCGTTGGATGTGAAATTTAATTTCACATCCAATAGTGTCTACACTTGAAATTTGAGAACAGTTATAAGGAAATAATTCAAAAATATAATTTAAAAAAGTAGTTCTTTAATTTTCCCTCCAAAATATTTACGTGAACCTCTTCTTAAATTTAAAAGATTTTCATTGGTTTATGTATTATGTACATGAAAATTTCATGGGAACTTTTAGGCTAAAATTTCCTCTAATGTGTCTGTTTTCATCACACCAACTGCAAATAATCCATGTACCAAATAAGTCTTGACTACTCAAACAACAATTGAACCGGCTACATCATCCATTCTTGCAACTAAAGAGAAAAATAAGCCTATTGATATTACTACCAAATATTCTGACATTTAACTTTCTAG
The DNA here is from genome assembly GCA_031772625.1 of Pinus tabuliformis. NCBI lineage: Eukaryota > Viridiplantae > Streptophyta > Pinopsida > Pinales > Pinaceae > Pinus > Pinus tabuliformis. The sequence goes on along the minus strand of CM062814.1, from coordinate 656,346,194 downwards.
TGACAAAAAACACTTCCATTTTATTAAACAATATGTTAAACTTGCCAATAATCAGTTGTAGTAGAGAAATAAAGATATCGACAAGCATCAAAGTTTACAAAAATGGGAGAGGGAGAATTGTTCAGTGTGTCAAAGCCAAGTAGCAGAAAAATTAAACATACCATCTATAACCAATATTGAGGATCATCTGGTTGTTATCCAAAAGATGGTAGACCAATTGATCGACCATAATATCTAGCTTCAAGTGGAAGTGTTAGGGTTGCAGATCTTACCAACAATTGTCACAAATCCTAGCTTCACATAAGCTCTAGAGAAAGCCCATGGAGAGTTTTTAGTAGCAAAACAAACTTTAGAAGCCAAACTAGATAGAAGAGTTGTTATTTATAGTATATTAAACAATTTTCCTACTTATCGGGTTTGTGTTCATTCAAAGATAAGGACTCAGGAGATGCTTATTAGAAATCTATCAGTGAGACAATCTTCAAAGGCTAGAGTCTAGCGGATAATTGTAAAAATTTCTCATTTCCCACCCTGATTTTTAGTTTCACCTTATTTCTACAAAATAGTTAAATTCCCTTTCCCATATCCATACATTCAACAACTGAAAAATAAATTTTGCTGAAAACACAAATTCTAGAAATTTTACAGAATGCTGGAAAATGCAGAGATAAAAAAATCAGCACATACAAACTGCCATTTAACACATTTAAACACAGTAATTTTTGGTCAAGGTGACCCTGGAAAAACCCCCTACAACTCTTGGGGAAAACCAGTTCGAGAGCTCCTTCTTATTTCTGAAAAAATCTTTTTACAGTGAGAAATATTCAGCAAAAATCAGCAAGTAAACTTTTACAACTTATCTCGTTTTTCGTTCCTCACAGCCAACTGGAAAAACTTACAAACAGAAAAATCTAAACAGCAATAAATGCTATACGTCCTCCTCGATTTCTGTGCCAATTTTCAGCCTTAAATTTTGTTGTACAACCTGCTTAGAAAATCGTGCAAGCTGCTAGAAATTCTATTGTACGATTTCCTCGATTTCTGTGCCAAAAACTGTTGTACGGCCTCCTTGAAAATCTACTGTACGACCTCCTTGAAAATCATGCCAGGAAACTCAAATTTCTACTCCTCGATTTCTGTGCAAACTGTTGTACGTCCTCCTTGAAAATCGTGCCCAAAAATCTGCCTTTCACTGTATGCTAACTCAGTTGTACAGACTTGCTGGAATGCTGCCTTGGAATATGTGCTAAGCTGCTGCCTCCTTCTCCTCCCTGTCCAGAAATCTCCCTTGCTCTCTTGCTCTCCTTCTCCCAATCTGCTCATGAAAGAATGAATGACCTTTTTCTCCTTTTCCTCCTTTAATCTAACCCTAAGTGACTTTTGGGTGATCCCTAAATCCAATGGCTGAAATAGATTGAGATCTAGGGCTAAGATTAAATGCTCATTTAAATTTCACATTCTATTTTTTAATTCACCCTACTTTAATAAAGAACCACTTAGTCATTTATTTCCAAAGTCACTTTTCCTTTCTAATTTTACATTGACTTTATTAAAGTCACTTCAAAATTAGACTTTAGTAACTTTATCACTTAAAGTCACATTTAAATTAGATTTGACTTTATAAAAATTATAAAGTCACTTTAGGAGAAAAATTAAATTCTTTTGGACACTTTTCCCTTGGCCAAAGATCAAAGCCTTAGGGAACCACCTGTCCATCGGTACCAAATTTCAACACTCCCTCTTACCGAGGAAGGTGTTCCTCACCACACCCATCTTGTCTCTGAAGTAGTCATGCTTGCCTCATGGTAAGTCTTTGGTAAGAATATCTGCAACCTGCTCATCAGTGGGAATATACTCAAGATTCACAACGCCCTTCTGAACACAGTCTCTGATGAAATGATATTTGATCCCGATATGCTTTGACCTGTCATGAAATACTGGATTCTCCATGAGTTTAATGCAACTCTGATTATCACAGTAAATCACTGAAGGTCTCAACGGCTGACCAAATAAGCCAAACAACATCTTGCGAAACCTGATGGCCTCACAACTAGCTAGACTAGCTGCCATATACTCTGCTTCCGTTGAACTCAAGACTACTGACTACTGCTTCCAGCTGAACCATGACACTACTGCTGAACCCAACCCAAAACAACACCTTGAAGTGCTCTTCCTATCAGAATCACAACCTGCCCAATCAGAATCAGTATAATCTGCCAGTCTCACTCCATCCCCCTTCCTATAGTCCAGACCATAATCCACTATCCCCTTCAAGTACCGCAAAATGTGTTTTGCAGCCACCTAGTGAGCCTTCCTAGGCTCACACATAAACTAACTCATCTTGTTGACTGCAAAACAAATATCTAGTCTAGTGTTGACCAAATACATCAAGGAACCAATCAACTACTTGTACAATGTGGGATCCACCAACTCGGAATCTGAAGCATGAAGCTTCTTCCAGTTGGTGATCATTGGTGGTGACATGGGTTTACAATCCTCCATGTGGAATCTACTAAGAATGTCCACAATATACTTCCCCTACCCCAAGAAGAAATGCCCTCCTCCTGCCACACCTCCAAACCCAAAAAGTAATGCATCAAGCCGATGTACTTCATTTCAAACTCCACCGCAAGATCTCTCCTGCAGTGCTCTATGAGTCTCTCTGCACCTGTAATGACAAAGTCATCCACATACAGCACTAGAATGAGAGGCTCCTCACCTATCACAATAAAGTAAAGGTTCTGATCTGCCTCACTCTTTGTGAAACCCATCCCCTGCAAGTATGTATCTATCTTGGAGTACCAAGCTCTGGGAGCTTGCTTCAGGCCATAAAGGGCCTTCTTCAATTTGCACACATGGGACTCCTTCCCATGCACCTCAAAGCCCTGTGGCTGCTCAATGTACACCTCCTCCTGTATGAAGCCATTGAGAAATGCAATCTTCACATCCATCTCGTGGATCTTCCAACCCATCTCTGTTGCTATTGATATAATGGAGTAGATCGAAGTATATCGAGCCACGGGAGCGAAGGTCTCCTCATAATCAACTCCCTCTACCTAGGAGAACCCTCTAGCCACAAACCTCGCTTTGAATTTCTCAATGCTGCCATCTTCAGCATGCTTTACCTTGTAAAGCCATCTAGAAGTAACCACGGATTTTCCCTCACGCCTCGGCACCACCTCCCAAACATCATTCTTCATGATAGAAGAATACTCCTCCTGCATGGCCTTTCTCCAGACCTGCTGGCTAGCTGCATCCTCATAGCTAGAAGGCTCAGAGTCAAGGATGCTGGTAGCCATTACCATATAGCTACAAAACCTCTTAGGTGATCTACTCTCTCTGACCAGCCTCTTAGGCTCAGCGACAGATGTGACATCTCTCAAGGAGTCCTGAAACCACTTGGGCTTCCTCTTCCCTGGGTGCACTTCTCCCATAGGAGAATGAAACTCCTCCTCCCCATCATCATCAGGAGCCTAAACTCCTGACTGTCTGTTTGCTATCCTCCTGCCTACACCTGAACCTGTAGAAGCTGAGGTACCATGTGAACTGTCCATCAGTGGACTCCCTAGTGAACTACTCTGTGGACTGCTCTGCATGCTCCCCGGAGCACCACCCCTCTGGCTCGGCGAGCCACTGCTCACTGACGAACCTGACATCCTCATAGATGTACCTCCACGTCCTCCTGATCCCTGTCCACTGGATCCCTGTGACTGACTCAACTGCTGCTGAGGGTCTGGCTGATCTAGATACTCTAACTCTTGTGATCTCCTAAAGGCCCTGTCCTCCTCGAACTTCACATCCCGCCTGACAACAACTTTCCTCTATGCAGGAATGTAAATCTGAAAGGTTGTTGAGGTCTCACTGTAGCCCACAAAGATACCCTTCTCTGCGGTGGGCTCTAGTTTGGTCCTCTTCTCCTTGGTTATGTAGGAGTATGTAATGCATCCAAAGATATGAAGATGACCAATATCAGGCTTCTTCCCAGAAAAAGCCTCCTCCGGAGTCATGTGCCCCAAGGCATGATGTGGACTCTTGTTTTGTAAATAAACAGTTGTGTTGCAGGCCTCCACCCACAAGAACAATGGCAACGCCTGATCATGTAACATGGATTTGGTAGCCCCTACGATGGATCTGTTCTTCCTCTCCACAACCCCGATCTGCTGGGGGTTGTAAGGAACAATGAACTCCCTCCTAATGCCTACCTCCATACAATAGTCAACAAACTCTCCAAGGGTGTACTCTCCCCCACCGTCCAACCTCAGGGACTTGATCTTCCGACATGTCTGTGTCTCCACAAGAGCTCTAAACTCCTGAAACCGCTTAAAGACTTCACTCTTGGTCTTCAAGAAATAAATCTAGGTCCTCCTGGAGTGATCATCAATGAATAAAACATAGTACTCATATCCACTCAAGGAAACATGAGACATCCGATCGCTCACATCAGAATGAATCAAATCAAGTATCCCAGTCACTCTGTTGTCACTACTGGGAAAAGGGGATTTGGCAAACTTTCCCTTCGCACATCCTTTGCAAGTATCAAAGTGATCAGTACTAAAATCTGGCACACCTGTAATGATCTCCCGCAAGGTCCTCAAGGCTCCATGATACATATGTCCCATCTTGCGGTGCCAAATCTTGCACAACTTAGAACTGCTAGCTCTGCTATCGGCACTACTGCGCAATGCCAAAAGGGACTGGAATGCAAATTTGCACACCTTTGCATGGCGTACACCTATCACTCTAGGTGAATTAGCTGGAGTGCCCCTGGGATACATCAACACCTGTCCTCCCCTAAACAGTACCTCATATCCTCTGTCCTTCAAAGCTGATACGGATATGAGGTTCTTCCTCATCCTTGGCACATAAAGAACATCTGACAGTTTCAAGGGAGGTTTGGACTCCCTCTGAAATTTCAGTGTCCCCACACTGACTGCTCTAACAACTTTGTCATCGTTGAGTACTACCTCTATATCAGTGCCACTCTCTGAAAGCTCTGAGAAGCACTCACAGACTCCTGTCATGTGACATGAAGCCCCACTGTCCACATACCAGATACCCGAAGATGCTCCGGTAATCGAGGGAAAAGCATGCTCCCTCTGAACCTGTGTGGCAGGTGATCCTGCACTAGAGGACTCATACGTAGTGAACCCAAACTCCCGGTCAAAACGAACTGCAAAGTCCTCAACCTTTACTGAAGCTGCCACACTCTGGTTCTTCCCCTTCTTCTTCTTCTTCTCCATACACACAACTGCATAGTGTCCCATCTTTCGACAATTCCAACACTTCACCTTGGAATAGTCCTTCTGTGTGTCACCCTGTTTACCTTTACCTTTTCCTTTTCCCCCACCATTGCTTGTGGAAGCCTGCTTCTTCCCTTTGCCTTTCTTGCCTCCTGCCAACAGTGCTACATCCACATCCTGCTCAACTGGCTTGGCTTGTTGGCATTATGATACATATGTTGTACTTGATGGCAACCCACTCATCTCAGATAATAAATTATAATGTAGAGAAAATTTCACGCACTTATATGCAGAGAAAAGTTCATTTAATGTAGAGAAAAGTTCACGCACTTTTATGCAGAGAAAATTTTATTTCATGTAGAGAAAAGTTCACGCACTTTTATGCAGAGAAAAGTTTATTTCATGTAGAGAAAAGTTCACGCACTTTTATGCAGAGAAACGTTTATTTCATGTAGAGAAAAAGTTCACGCACTTTCATGCAAGGAAAAGTGTGTATATGTTGGAGAACTTACCTTTGGTCCATGGTAGTTAGTCCTTGGTATTTGAACTTATGGTTTTGGACCATGGTACCTCGTCAGAAGTGTTGATCCCAAGTATTGGGTTCGTGGTATTGGTTTATTATGGTTTTGGTCCGTGGTATTGCATGTAGAGAAAAAGTTCACGCACTTTCATGCAAGGAAAAGCACGTATATGTTGGAGAACTTACCTTTGGTCCATGGTAGCTAGTCCTTGGTATTTGAACCTATGGTTTTGGACCATGGTACCTCGTAAGAAGTGTTGATCCCAAGTATTGGTTCATGGTATTCGTTCGACAGTTTTTGATCCTATGGTTTTGGCCCGTGGTATTGCATCCAAAAGTGTTGATCTCACGCACTTTCATCGTTGGTTCATGGTATTAGTTCGACAGTTTTTTATCCTATGGTTTTGGCCCGTGGTATTGCATCAAAAAGTGTTGATCTCACGCACTTTCATGGTTGGTTCATGGTATTAGTCCAACAGTTTTTTGATCCTATGGTTTTGGACCGTGGTATTGAGAAAGGACTAAGGCTATAAAAGAGGAAGGAGATCATTTGACAAAGCATCTTCTGAATTATTGAATATCTGATAAAGTGCTAGATCTGGAATATTGTGATTGGGTTATGGTGCAGATCTGGATTTGAATGAAGAAGGAACCTGAGCGTAAGGAGAAGGATAAGTTCTATTGATGGGTCAAAATCTTAAGGCTGGAATAGTGGTATCTCTATATGATTTTGATCTGTGATATGTGGCATACGCTTGATCTATAAGTCTAATAATCTGGGTCTGAATTATTGATGCATGTTTTATTTTACACATGTTATGATCTGGGTATGTCTGATGTATGGAACAACTGCAAAGTTATAAGGAAATATTTGCAGATCTATATGCGGGTTGGCTTTGGTGAAATCATAGATTGATGATGCAAGTGTAGTTGATGTTTTTTTTTTTATGTTCTTGGATCCAGTCTGAAAATTAATGAAAAGTGGTCCTTGAAAGAAAAGAAGTAGGGGGTTGTAGCTCCCTTCCAGGAGAGACTGGAAAACGAGAGAGAGAGTTGTAGCTCTCTGCAGGTTGTAGCCTGCGTACTGGTAAAGGACTGCACCAGTACAAAATCATTGTAAAAGGAGTTTCTTATTAAAAGAAGATAGAGACATATTGCAGCAGGTGGTTTTCACCCACATTGGGTTTCCACCTTATATCTGGTGTTCTTTTGTGTGACTATTTTCTTTTCTTGTTTCTGCTCATTATTTTATGATTCTGACATACAAAGTAATGATCAATATTTGAAGAATTATTCAAAGTATAAATAAGGAAGATATATTGAAAAGAATTTGATAATACTGATTCACCCCCCCTCTCAGTATTATTTCTAACAATTGGTATCAGAGAAGGTCCTTCTGAAGAAGCTTGATCGCTTGAAGGAAGATCTAACATCATGAGCAACTATGAGAGGGAAGCATCAATCAGGCCACCGATTTTTGATGGGACAAACTTCGTATATTGGAAGGTAAGAGTTACTACCTATCTTCAATCTTTGGGTACAGAAGTATGGGACATTATAGAAATAGGGTATGCTTTTCCATCAGCTACTCCTACAGATTCAGCTGAGAAGAAGAAATATGAAACAAATGCAAAGGCGGTTAATACTCTTCTAGGATGTCTATCTCAATCTGAATTCATGAAGGTTATGCAATATAAATCCGCAAAAGAAATATGGGACAAGATTGTTTTGAGCTACGAAGGAGATGAACAAGTAAAACGTGCAAAACTTCAAACCCTCAGGATTCAGTATGAGAATCTCAGAATGTATAATGATGAAAGTGTGGCTAACTATTTTATTCGTGTGGATGAGATTGTTAATTGTATGAAAAATTTGGGTGAAGAAATAAAATAGGCTGTTGTGGTTGAAAATGTTCTAAGATCTTTGTCACCTAGGTTTGAATCTAAAGTTTCTGCTATAGAAGAAAAGGAGAATCTACAACATCTTAAAACGTCACAACTACATGGAATTCTAACTGCTTATGAAATGAGAAAAGGAGGTCCATCTGACAGGAAAGAAGCTGCCTTCAAGGCTTCAGGTAAAGGAGAGTACTATGAATCAGGACATGGGTAAGAAGAAGAAGAAGAATCAAATTTTGTCAGAAATCTTCAACGGGGTGCTGGACGGTTCAGAGGTAAGTTACCCTTCAAATGCTTTTCTTGTGGAAGAGTAGGTCACTATGCTGCCAAATGTCCTCATAAGGATAAGATCGACAAGGGAAAGGAACCTATTAGATGGAACAAGAAACAGAATGCAAATAAGAAAAGCTACTACACTCATGAAGACAGTGATGGTCTATCAAATAGTGATGAAGATGAACGAGGTAATGACTATAAACTTTTAATGGCATTTGAAGATGATGATTACATGGATGCTATAGATGTGGATAGGTTTTATGAAGAGATTTCTAGACTTAAGACATGTATAGAAGAAAAGAATATGATCATTGATACTCTACAATTTCAAATTGATGAAAAAGAAAAATATCTTGAAAAGTTAGAAGGTGAAATTGTTGGCCTTAGAAAAGAAATTGAGAAAACAAAGGCTATTAATCTTAAGTTTGTCAAAGGATCTGAAACTTTGGATGAGATCATCAATGTACAGCGTTCTCCGCTAAACAAGACAGGTCTGGGGTATAATGGAGAAACATCTCAAGCATCCACCTCAAAGAGTTATCTTGATGCAGCAAGAAGGAATGAGCAAAAGCACAATGGAGATCATCAGGTAAAGCAGGGACGAAATACATCAAGAACGAACAAAGACTATCAGGTAAACCAGGGGTAATCTGTCTTAAGGATGAACAAAAGCTACAACCAGCCACAGGTAAAATCTTCTCAATTTGCTTCAAGAATGGATGACAGTAGAAATTACAATCATTTGGCTGGTAGATTTGATAATCGCAGAAGTTTCTTCAATGGGCAATGTTTATCTTGCCATAACTTTGGTCACAAAGCAGCTCAATGTGTTGCATATAAAACAATCATGACTAGAGAAGCTCAAAAACAAAGAAGTATGATCGAGATTACAAAAGGACCTATAACAACTTTTTGGCTCTTGAAAATGAAGTTGAATGTTCTATTTGCAATAACTTTGGTCATGAAGATTCTAAATGCAGGAGTAGGTTTCAGCAGACAAAGGAACAAGCCTCAAGCACCAGAACATGGAGAATAAAGGAACCACAAACAGAAAGATGTGGGATAGCCTTTTATGCAGAGGGACAGGAAAATCTATGGTACATCGACAGTGGATGTTCGAAGCATATGACAGGTGATAAAGAAAAACTTGAATCATATTCTGCTTTAGAAAAGGGAAAGAAAGTTTGTTTTGGAAATGATACTCCAGTAGCTATAAAAGGAAAAGGCACAGCTCAGTTAAAAGAAAAGGTTAAAGCTAGAAATGTTTTGTATGTTGATGGCTTGAAGCATAACCTTCTGAGTGTCAGTCAGATGTGCGATCAAGGAACCGAGGTAATATTTCGATCAAATGGATGTAGCGTTCGTGATCTTGATACAGGGAAAACAGTGATCAAATTTAGAAGAACTCCAAATAATCTATACATATTTGAAGAAGGACAACAACAATGATATTTGAGCAAGGATGATGAACATTGGTTATGGCACTAGAGGTTGGGGCATCTAAGCTTTTCACAAATAAGGAAGGCATGCAAATATAGGGCAGTTCGTGGTCTTCCAGATATCAAAATTCCAGACAACACTATATGCAAATCATGTCAGTTTGGTAAGCAAACCAGAACCAACTTCCCGGAGAAGGAAGGATCAGCCAGCAGGCCTCTTGAACTAGTGCATACAGATGTATGTGGTCCTTTCAGGACGAGGTCACATCGAGGAGAAGAATACTTGATATTATTCATTGACGATTTCTCCAGGTTTGTTTGGTTAGGACTTTCGAAGCACAAAGACGAAGCATTCGAAAAATTCAAATCCTTCAAAGCCTTGGTTGAAAATGAATCAGGTTACAAAATTAAGTGCCTCAAGTCCGACAGAGGTGGGGAGTTTACCTCAAATGAATTTTTCGATTTCTGTGAAGAACATGGGATAAGAAGGGAATTCTCTATAGCTAGAACTTCTCAGCAAAATGGAGTGGTGGAAAGGATGAACAGAACAGTCCAACAAATGGCCCGTGCTATGCTTGATGAGTCCAGAACTCCGGCAACTTTCTGGGGTGAAGCTGCATATGCTGCGGTTGTTATTCTCAATAAAACAAATGTCCGAGTGAACAGCACTAAAACTCCTCATGAACTCTGGTATGGTGAGACTCCATCGGTAAAACACTTCAAAATCTTTGGGAGCAAATGCTATATTAAGAATACTGATGAGCAACTTGGCAAACTTGAACCTAGAGCAGATGAAGGCATTCTTCTTGGTTATTCTCCACACAGCAAAGCATATAAGTGCTACAATAAAAGACTTGGAAGAATTGTTGACAGCATTGATGTAGTGGTTGATGAAAAAGGATACATTCCTAGGCAAGTAAATCATGAAAATATCGAAGAAGATGAAGACTACCCTCAAAGAGAAAATGATGAAGAAGAAGAACCTCAAGAAGCACTAGAGGAACAGATAAGGGTAGAAGAGAATACTCCATCCAGGTACGTTCAGAAGAATCATCCATAATCTCAGATTTTGGGGCAAAAAGAAGCAGGTGTACAAACAAGAAGAACAATTGCAGAAGCTTCAAGCTATTTGGCATTACTCTCATCCACTGAACCACAAAATATAAAAGAGGCATGCAAAGATGAATGTTGGGTCAAGGCAATGGATGAAGAACTTGAGCAGATCGAAAAGAACAACACTTGGGAGTTGGTTCCTAGACCAAAGGATAAGAATGTTATAGGGACAAAATGGGTCTTCAAAAATAAGTTGAATGAAAATGGGGAAGTAATTAGAAACAAGGCCATACTTGTTTGTAAAGGGTATGCACAGCAAGAAGGAATAGATTTTGAAGAAACTTTTGCTCCTGTTGCAAGAATTGAGGCCATCCGAATGTTCCTTGCTCTCTCAAGCTTTCAAAAGTTCAAAGTATTTCAAATGGACGTGAAATCAGCCTTTCTGAATGGAGACTTAGAAGAAGAAGTATACATTGAGCAGCCAGATGGTTTCATTCTTGGAAATGATCCAAATCTTGTATGCAGATTGAAAAAGGCTCTCTATGGTCTTAAACAAGCTCCAAGGGCTTGGTACTATCGTTTGGACAAATATCTTCATCAACAAGGTTTTTCAAAAGGATCAGTAGATGGCAATCTTTATATAAAAATTGAAAATGAAAAATTGCTGATACTTGTTGTGTATGTAGATGACATTATCTTTGGCAGCAATGAAGAATCTATGAGTCAAAGCTTTGCCTTGGTGATGCAGAAAGAATTTGAAATGTCCTTGCTTGGAGAATTGACATATTTTCTGGGCCTGCAAATCCAACAAAAGGAAGGAGGGATCTTCTTGTCTCAAACCAAGTATCTCAAGCAGATTTTGAAGAAATATGGCATGGAAGATGCAAAACCAGTATGTACACCCATGGTCACAGGATGTAGCCTTAGTGCAAATGATGAATCAGCAGCAGTACATCGACCAACCTACAGATCTATGATTGGAAGTCTAATTTATTTGACAGGTACCTGACCAGACATCATGCATGCAGTGGGAATAGTTGCAAGATTTCAGGAAAATCCAAAGGAAACTCATCGTCAGGTAGTAAAGAGAATCTTCAAATATCTTCAAGGGACTCAAAATTATGGCTTGTGGTATCCTAGAGATACAGATCTCACACTTCATGCTTATACTGATGCAGATTGGGCCGGAAGCGTGGATGATAGGAAGAGCACAAGTGGTGGTGCATTCTTTATGGGTTCCAGATTAGTATCTTGGTTCAGCAAGAAACAGAGTTTGATTGCCTTGTCTACAGCTGAAGCAGAATATGTTGCTGCTGCATCTTGCTGCACTCAACTCCTTTGGATGATGCAGACCTTGCAGGATTTTCAAATCACTTGTACGCAACCCATCTCCATCTTGCGTGATAATACAAGTGCAATCAGCATTTCAAAGAACCTAGTCATGCATTCAAAAACCAAGTACATACCAATCAAGTATCACTTTCTCCGGGAACAAGTGCTTGAACAAAAGGTCAAGTTGGAGTATGTTCCTTCTAAGGAACAGATTGCTGATATAGTCACCAAACCATTGCCTAGGGAGACCTTTGAATACCTCAGGCAAAAGCTAGGGGTTGTTGATGCATCCTCTTGCTGTTGAATCTCTTCTGATTGCTGGTTGTACGCAAGGTTCATCTGAAGTATATGCGTACATGTGCTAGGTTGCGGATTGGTCAAAGATCGAATGGAACAGGTTCAGGGGGAGCATATCATGCATTGTTGGAATTATGGAGGAAGTACAGAAGGAGATCATGGATGCTGGTCCAAATATTGCTGCAATACGTCTCTATCTCTTTCATGGTCATGGATTATGGTTCTTCTTTGCAGATCTGGTTTATAGTCAGGGGGAGCATGTTCTTAGGGGGAGCATAACCCTTTGCCCTTGATGTCAAAGGGGGAGAGTGATTGGTTGTTGTTGCCATCAAGTCCAAAAGGGGAGATTGTTGGCATTTTGATACATATGTTGTACTTGATGGCAACCCACTCATCTCAGATAATAAATTATAATGTAGAGAAACTTTCACGCACTTATATGCAGAGAAAAGTTTATTTCATGTAGAGAAAAGTTCATGCACTTTTATGCAGAGAAAAGTTTATTTCATGTAGAGAAAAGTTCACGCACTTTTATGCAGAGAAAAGTTTATTTCATGTAGAGAAAAGTTCACGCACTTTTATGCAGAGAAAAGTTTATTTCATGTAGAGAAAAAGTTCACGCACTTTCATGCAATGAAAAGCGCGTATATGTTGGAGAACTTACCTTTGGTCCATGGTAGTTAGTCCTTGGTATTTGAACTTATGGTTTTGGACCATGGTACCTCGTCAGAAGTGTTGATCCCAAGTATTGGGTTCGTGGTATTGGTTTATTATGGTTTTGGTCCGTGGTATTGCATGTAGAGAAAAAGTTCACGCACTTTCATGCATGGAAAAGCACGTATATGTTGGAGAACTTACCTTTGGTCCATGGTAGTTAGTCCTTGGTATTTGAACCTATGGTTTTGGACCATGGTACCTCGTCAGAAGTGTTGATCCCAAGTATTGGTTCATGGTATTAGTTCGACAGTTTTTGATCCTATGGTTTTGGCCCGTGGTATTGCATCCAAAAGTGTTGATCTCACGCACTTTCATGGTTGGTTCATGGTATTAGTTCGACAGTTTTTGATCCTATGGTTTTGGCCCATGGTATTGCATCCAAAAGTGTTGATCTCACGCACTTTCATGGTTGGTTCATGGTATTAGTCCAACAATTTTTTGATCCTATGGTTTTGGACCGTGGTATTGAGAAAGGACTAAGGCTATAAAAGAGGAAGGAGATCATTTGACAAAGCATCTTCTGAATTATTGAATATCTGATAAAGTGCTAGATCTGGAATATTGTGATTGGGTTATGGTGCAGATCTGGATTTGAATGAAGAAGGAACCTGAGCGTAAGGAGAAGGATAAGTTCTATTGATGGGTCAAAATCTTAAGGCTGGAATAGTGGTATCTCTATATGATTTTGATCTGTGATATGTGGAATACGCTTGATCTATAAATCTAATAATCTGGGTCTGAATTATTGATGCATGTTTTATTTTACACATGTTATGATCTGGGTATGTCTGATGTATGGAACAACTGCAAAGTTATAAGGAAATATTTGCAGATCTGTATGCGGGTTGGCTTTGGTGAAATCAGAGATTGATGACGCAAGTGTAGTTGATGGTTTTTTTTTTTGATGTTCTTGGATCCAGTCTGAAAATTAATGAAAAGTGGTCCTTGAAAGAAAAGAAGTAGGGGGTTGTATCTCCCTTCCAGGAGAGACTGGAAAACGAGAGATAGAGTTGTAGCTCTCTGCAGGTTGTAGCCTGCGTACTGGTAAAGGACTGCACCAGTACAAAATCATTGTAAAAGGAGTTTCTTATTAAAAGAAGATAGAGACATATTGCAGCAGGTGGTTTTCACCCACATTGGGTTTCCACCTTATATCTGGTGTTCTTTTGTGTGACTATTTGCTTTTCTTGTTTCTGCTCATTATTTTATGATTCTGACATACAAAGTAATGATCAATATTTGAAGAATTATTCAAAGTATAAATAAGGAAGATATATTGAAAAGAATTTGATAATACTGATTCACCCCCCCTCTCAGTATTATTTCCAACATGGCTGCCCCATGCTGACCTTTCCTAATCTCTGTCTGAATGCAATCATCCCAAAACCTCTCCCATGTGGGAAGGGTCTCACATGCACAAACCCCATCAGAAAATTTCATCCATGAATGGGGGAGACCATTCACTGCAATCTGCACCAACTCAGTGGGTGGAATATCCTCTCCAACTGCTGCCAACTCATCTCTGACATTAGTGATCTTTGTGAGATATCCAGCTGCACTATCATTGCCCATGTTAATGGTCTTCAGCTTCTCCTTCAAGACCATTTTTTGGTTCCCATTGGTACTCTGGTAGAGATTGGACAATGCCGTCCACATCTCATGGGCATTTCTCTTTCCTCTCACATGAGGAATGCAATGGTCTTTGACTTCGTCTAGAATTAGTATCTTACCCTTGTTGTTCTTTAAAATTAGACTTTAGTAACTTTATCACTTAAAGTCACTTTTAAATTCGATTTGAATTTATAAAAATTATAAAGTAACTTTAGGAGAAAAATTAAATTCTTTTGGACACTTTTCCTAGGCCAAAGATCAAAGCCTTAGGGAACCACCTGTCCTCCGGTACCAAATTTCAACAATATTTAATGCCCAAATAGAACAAGAAAGGGATACCTACTCAGAAATCCTACGACAATGCCACTAGTGGTCACAAGAAGGGAAAAATTCCCATGATGAAGCTTCAAATGTGTTTGAATTCCTATAACAAATGATTTATCAAGTTGTTAGTATATAAGGAACTAAGTCATTTAGTCAAAGGATAGCAAACCACACATCGGTCGATGAAAATGTAAAATATTTGACTGATGTTATAGAATCCAATGTGAATAATAGAGTGGCAGTTAGAGAATGATCGATCTCTGATGAACACGTGTAGATGCTTTCTCCAGCAATCTACCAAACTGCTTTCCCAAGCACATCTCCATGACTGCGAGAACGTTCAACTTCACCACATCCCCAATGGCCTACCCATCAATTATATGCACCCAATGTTTCAACATTTTTTTCCACTTGATAACAATAATATTGTGAAGAGTAAGTAGACCAAACAATGAACTCGTTGTCTTAGCCAACTTGCGAGGTTTCGACCGTAGTAAAATACTCAGCACAATGCACTGGTCGAATAGTTGTCTTAATTTAAGTTTTCCTCATTGTAATGGTTTTTTTTGAAACCATCTACTTCCATATGTAAAAGTCCCTTTTCTGTTTTTGTCCTTTTTTTTATTCTGTCTCTCCCCTTTCTTTAGAAGGAATAGTGTGTGGGAAATGTTGGAGCAACTAGTTGGTTTGACCGACTAGCCGAATGCAAAAAGGGCTAGTCAGCCCTACTGACTAGCCCCAGTCAAGTCGGCAGTTTGTAATGTGATGTAAGGTTAACTAATGATGATTTAAGAAGCATAATTTGTATGAAATTTAGACTTATATAATTTTGTCATTAGTCTATAAATATATGTCTATGTATTTATGTATTTATGTATCAGGATGGTTCAATACACAATAAATATTACATCTTCGTGCGCCTTAGCTATCTCTCCATTACAGTATGTCTCATACCTTTATATTCTTACTATGTAATTTCTTGATGATTGTCTATCGGTAGAAATGTATGTTATGATTTATATAACAATGATTATTATGAGGTGATCAACCCCACCCTGGGTAACTAGAATTATATTTATCTCTTAACTAGTGCTAAGAATAAAATGAGCATTCGAAAGATGATAATTATTTTTCATGAGCTTCACGATGAAACCAAGCATTATTTTATTCCCAAAACACCCTAGGATGAATGAATTTGTCAACTTTGCAATAATAAGACAGTTGAATATGAAAAACACTTTCTCTTAGACTACCAAAATATTATTCCCATCTCTTCTCATTTCCGAAACATTTTCCGTGCTACTAAGCTTCTTGACTTGTTAAATCAACAAAAATATAGTGATCTAGGAGCTCTTCTTTACCTTATTTTTTATCACAAAAATAAAATATTAAAAATTCAATATTAATCTCTTACTCTCCTAAGATTCAATAGACCGCATTGGTCTTAGCGGATCTTAATAATCATCATCATCAGCTTAATTTAGTTTACATATTTTTGTACTCATAGCTCAAAGGGACATTTATGTCTTACAAGCATTGAAATTTATGAATGTTTTAGATAGGTTATATGGATGTCAATATATATTTTATAAATTTAGAAAATTTAATTTTATAGTGATTAATGGAATTTATTCTACGGAAGGAATAGATAAGGACTTTTTCCCCAAGATTTTATTTTTGGTTAATTGATATATTATCTTTTTTATGTACTAAACATTGATCATTAGTGTCTCTTTTTGTAAGATAATATTTTTAAAGAATATAATTTTCATTATTAAATAAATTATCATATCATTTCTTCACCTATCCTCTATGTTATAGTTTCGCTTACAGCATCCTAATTGTTGAATTGTGATTATTGATGCTACGGCTGGTCTAGCTATTGTTCCATTCCCCATTTGGAAAGAAATATCTACGATGCTACATAGTTTTAGTGTTGCTAAAAACAGTATATAGGACATTAGATTATAATTTACTTGGAATATAATATCCTATATACCACACGTCACGGTATTAAAGGCTATGTCTCAGAGTAAATGATGATCACTTGCCCCATTCCATCTCTCATCAGTGACATGCTTGTTTCAATGCTTTTCATTGTTGAATTACAAAGTTATAAGTCATGAAGCTTCACGATTATAGGGTATTATTTAAAAGTGAATTCACCATAAGGGTTATTATTAAGAGTGTGACTAAAATAAGGTTACTTTAAAATTTATGCTCATGTAATGAAATTATCAATTATTGATTTGTGTATACTATTAATAATATTATAGAATATTTTGTGTTAATTAAATCCCTCCAATTCACCTAATCATTATTCATACTTAAATTTAAATTGTGGAAGCCCTATTCCAAAATATAAATATAAATTCCTAGTGATGTAATGATGTAAATAGTTTCTTTTTACTTTCTAGGGAGACCAAAAAATGTTTAAATGGTTAATACAGAGTTGACGTATAACATTAAGAAAAATATTAATAACAAAAAAGCATTTCAATGTGGGTCAGATATATATATATATATATATAAATTTAAATAGAATTTTGTATTAAGGAAAAATTTGGAGCATGTACCTAAAGTACACCATAAATAATAGTATAAACAAAATTTCTTTAATGATTCGGGAAAAATAAAAAAAACCATCCTACTCACAACAAAATAATGGGAGATCCTATATTGAACTTGTTGAGCTTGAGCCTACTTTCTTTTGAGGACAATAGTAAATTATTATAAATTTAGTTTCACAAGATAATATAAAAGCTAAATATTTCTAATATTCAATTGAAATGAACCTCCTAGTAGACCCATAAGAGGATAAATAATGATGGGCACTAGATTGAGGATTTCTTTCTTCAATATTTGATACTTATTTTTAATGGAGGAGAAGATCATTGATTAAACTTTAGAACATTTTAATAGGAAGTTGACAAAGAGTAGAGATTGACCTTGTTATCTTCGTCAAAACTTACCTATTCTTCCTTCTTATATAAAGTAGTGGTTTCATAAATATCCTTATCTATATTCAGTTTGTCCATGAGAAAAATAATGTTATTTGAATCCACTTGATATGGATCTAAATGATATTCTAAACCTTCTATCTGAAGCACTTCAAATTTTCATATTCATTACTAGAGGGAAGGTGTTGATGATATTTAGGCCTAGGAATGAGACCTCTTAGATGAATTATTCGTCTACTTTATCGAAATTGGTTTCAATTCTCATTCCACATATTTACTTTGACCAAATGGTATATGGAGAGAAGCATATTGGGATATTAGAGATTTTGGACATCCTTTTGCAAAGTTAGTATACTAGAAAAAACTACATTTTATAAAACCCTCCTCCCACATCTACCCAGGTAACCAGAAAACCGGAGTAAACATGTGACATGAGGCTACTATGGGTGGATTTGACCTCCTATGTTACCTTAATAAAATGGAATCAATGAAAAAAAAAGAAAACAAACCTTCCACATCAGCTATGGGACCCCTAAGAACCATGCCAACACTTCAGGAAGCTTTCCCCCAGATCCCACTGAAACTTATGATCACTTTCCCTCTGGATGCTCTCATGTTATGCACATGCCAACTTCTAGGGACCTTTGGATGCTCTAACAGGCATACATGCTAGTGTATAGGGACCAATTGTCTAGTTTTGTCCCAGTGTCCCCAGGATTTAAGCCACCATTTTCAATCCAAAGCACAGTTCACTACCGAAAATGACAAGATATCTTAAGAGAAGTAAAATAATAGGGAAACAGTGAAGTAGAAGAAATTAGTTAATCCAACCCTTAACCATACCCCTGGTAGCCATGACAAGCATTTTGTCAAACATATCGCAAACATGTAATCTACAGGTGTATACAATAGAATTAAACATAGGTACCTCATACTTATCTGAGAATCACTAAGAACCATTGTTCCCTCATTTCATTTGTTGAATTATCATCTATTAGGTCATAGATACATTGTCCATTCATTTACAAGTAAAAACATATTTAGAGCCATACATATTTGTTGTCATAAATTATACATATAACCAGCATAGTAACAACATAAATACCATAAATATATCAGCCATGAAAACCCATATAAACCAGTGCATTTACACAGGAAAACCAAGGAAATGAATTTCTCATTAATGAATGCAAAAACCAACAGCATATGGGACTACCATGTTCTACCCGACCATAGATTGATTGAGCCAAGTCCCTCTTTCAACCAATCACCCCCGTGCCATATTCCAAGCATGAATGTTGGACTCATAACCAACCAAAAAGAACCAAACAAGCATGGATTCTATCAGAGTTATCCACGTAAACTGTGTGGAATTTGAGTGCCTCCTAGGCTCTCAGGATTTACCATAATCAACAGTTTCATACATGGATCACTAGGCCCTAGACCGAGACCCACTCTCTAGGCTTTACCATACATCCCATCTCAGGACTACTAGGACCAACGAAGAGCGATCCATCTCTTGGATTTACCGTATATCCCACCATTCACCAGCAAGGATTCCTAGGCCCACCAATGCAGACAATCCTGGCTTTACCGCAACCCATAATCTAGGTTAGAGGTTACTTGGCTAGTGTGTTTACCATGACCCACAGTCCCGTTCAAGGACCACTAGGCCATGTTTTTGTCATTTTAGAGATCCACCCTACCCAGCTTCGAATCCATCCATAAATATAGCTCAACCGAAGTATGGGAACCCATCTCATTAAGGCTATCAGGAAATGGAAAGACTATGCTAAAGAAAATTATCACACGAGGGAAAACCCATGCAATGATAGAAACAAACCACATGCTACACCATGGATGCCAAATCTAGCAAGGAAATTACACATGCAAATCAATACCTAGCATGAATCCTACTGTAGTTACTTGATCCTACCTTTCCCTACTTGATCTTTGGTTCCTCTTGCCTTCTTCTCTTTTCTTGCACTAATGTCAAAGTGCTCCAAGAAAACTCTAAGTGTCCATGAGTGAGAGGGAGAGAGAGAGAGAGAGAGAGAGAATAACGTGATAGCTCCAAAACTGAACTGACAAAAGGTTTCTAACTGATCCTCAAAAGCCTTTTTATTAATGAGGCCTCTAATTTCTTCATTTTCCATTATTTTCCTTCAATTTCCTCCTCACGTTCAACTTGTGACATTTCACCTCCTTCTTCTCCTAATTTCCATTTTTTTCATAAATAAATGTGCCAAACATGCCATTTTATCTTCCCAAATCTTTAACCATTTGCTTTTCCAATTTCCTTAGCCATAAACAAGCAGATGAACTCTTGATTTCAGTTTGATGCACAATTACACATGCTCCCCAACCTGAAACTCCTTGAAAAACTTGTTCAAATCTACATAGATCGTTTTCCTATCCTGTGCCGCCTTTAGATTTTTCTTGATCACCTGAGTTTCATGTTCCATGTATGCCAACATGGCTAGTCCAATTAGCACCTTGTTAACTAGATCTCTCTAAATTCTAGGAGTATTACAACTCCTCCCATACAATGGCTCAAAATGACTCATCCTTAATGAATCCTAATAACCATTACTGTATGCGAACTCAGGCAAGGGAAGATAATCCTCCCACTTCCGTTGTTGATGCATCATATGCATCCTCAACATGTCTTCCAATATCCTATTGACCCTCTCTATCTGTCGATCTATCTGTGGATGATAAGTTGTATTGAAGGCCAAATTTATGCCCAAACCTACAAAAAACACCTTCCAAAACTTGGAAGTGAACTTTCCATCCTTGTCTGACACAATATTCTTTAGAACACCATGCAACCTGACCACATATCTAATGAATACTTGTCCTACATCACTAGATAAGAATGTAGACTTCACTGGAATGAAGTGTGCAACCTTTGTCAACCTGTCCACAACAACCATGATGGAATCGTGTTGTCTCACTATCTTCGGCAACCCTGTGATGAATTCCATGGAAATGACCTCCAATTTCCACTCTAGAATCACGATCATTTGTAGCCTTCCACCTTGATATTTACACTCTACCTTTACTTGCTAACAGTTAAAACACCTAGCCAAAAAATCTGATACATCCCTCTTCAGATTTTTCCAATAATAAAATTTCTTCATTACAGTCAATGTCTTTTGATAACCTGGGTGACCTGAATAAGGTTTCGCATGAAATTCTGTCCATATCACCTTCTTGAGATCATTGCTATCTAGCACATATATCTTGCCTCTGAATCTAACCAATCCATCTTCCATAAGGCAGTAGTCCACCTCTCGTGAACCTGCACCTATAACTGTACTTGTTCCTACACTATCACATATACCTATACCTGTACTATGACCTATACCTGTACCAATACTCTCCTGCAACCTATGCACAATCTACATATAACTGATATCCTACTGACCTTCCTGCGAGATCCTATCATGTAATTCTATCACATAGCAGCTGATAGCTGCTAAGTGATTTACCTGTACCTTCCTACTAAGAGAATCTACCACCCTATTCTATTTACCTTTGATGGACCTAGTCTCCAAATCAAACTCACTGATCATGGCCAACCATCTAGCATGTCGGGGATTCAAATTAGGTCAGTCTTTGCATCCTTCCTCCAGTGATCAAACATGCTCTTACAATGTGATTTTAAGGTGTGAAGGTCAAATTTTGTCATTTCAGTGAGTCTTCAAGCAAAATTTGGTCACTAGGCATTAGGTCTAGGGTTTTATTTTACCCTTTTCAAAGTTTTCCAAATGTCAGTCCATGTCACTGTTCAGCTGAGTATACCATCATTCAGAGATTTGTCATTATCATGTCAAGTCCCACTGGGTCATTTTACACCTTGTTCATGCTTCAGTTGCACCTAGGTAAGGTCATTTCCCTCTCCTAGGGTTTTGAAGGAAATTTCTCTTGGACGGCAAAATCATCAGCAAAACTTGTATCCTGATGTTCATACACATTCCCCTTTCCTTAAAGTACCTTACCAAACACTTCCCATCACTGAGATCCCCCAAATTCCTCATTTTCACACAAACCCTAGTTTCTTGCTACAACTTGGCAATTTTCTAGGTTGGACCTTTGTTTTGCCTTTTTGAACCCCTTCCCCTCACTCAATCCCTAAGATTACACTTTCCCCTACTTCCTAACATCCCTCCCTACTTCTGAAAATTTCCTAAAGAATTTAGAAACTCTCTATCCCCTTCTTTTCGCTTCATTTCGACAAATCCCTTGTTCCACACATCGGGGTAGGTTTCACTCAAATGATGTTTCTGAGCAATCAAAGATGAATTTAGGAAAATTGAGATAGGTTTTTGTCCACAACAGACCAGGGAAAAAAAACTCCTTCACTTTTTATCCAGGTGTCATGGTTTTAGAGAAATGTCAAAAATACAATTTCCTTGGGAGAATTGATGCACCTCTGAACTGACCTTGGAAAAATCAAGTTTTATCCTAGCTAACTTGGCCACATGACTTGCTTGATGAGTCAAATGGTAACTAGACACAAAAAATTTCCAATGATCTATCATGAGCTCAATTTGGAGTTGAGGAAGGCATTCAAAAGTTGATTGTAATAGCACTCTGCCTTGAGGCATCCTCACTGGGCACATTTTGACCAGTGTTGGGAGATTTGACTTTTGGTAGGGCCAATAAACTCCAAATTGAAAAATTATGATTGGGTCGGAAAGTAGACTCAAAGACCTTTCCAACGAGCTATCCTTCACCCAATTTGGGCACGGGGAAGACCTCCAAAAGTCACCTAGAAAAGAGTGCAGCGCACAGAGGGAGCGCGGCACACTGGGACGAAATTTCCAGTGTAAATTTATAGTGGTGCGGCGCACATAGAGAGTGCGGCGCAAAGGGAAAAAAAGGCCTGAAATTGTGCCATTTTGCCTCAAATTTTTTGTGAAGCCCATCAAATTGCAAGGTAGGCTCTATAAACTCAATTGCTCATCAAATTTGATAAAAGATATGGTGGTTTTTATGCCTATGATTGAAATGAAACAAAACTCATAAAGAAACCACAAGAAAACACAAAGGGCCATTTTGCTAGGGTTGTGCAAAAGTGTATGCTGATGCCAAGGTCCCCTTTTCCCTTCCTTATCATTTTCCCTTGTTCCCCTATGCCATTTTTCCTATTATCACTACCCTAACACTACCAAACTCATATTCCCTTTCCCCTCCTCCTATTGGTCAATACAAACCCTAAAACCCTACCTTGCCAAAAACCCAAACCCTACCCTATCAAAATACCCAAAACCCCTTACATATCCCTAAACAAAATTCTCCTATAACCCCTATTCCCATTACATTACTCCCCTCCCATTACTCCCTTGTTTCATCGCTCCCCTTGGTGGCAGATATCACAAACAACAACCAGCTTCATCATCATCAAAGGGGCAGCCTAAGTACAGTTCATAAACAACAGTCATCTTATCCTCAAGGTATTTTATATAGTAGTCATGGCATCTGAGCATTCATCGGACTATGAGGTTATGAGTGCCATGAGACTACTAGTGTGCCAGAATTCATCACCTATTAGAGAGGCAGCAGGAATTTGTTTGCAGCAGCAAAGCGAGTGTTATCTCCACCCGGGGTGGAAGGGGCCTCACTTCCTACATCCAAAACATAGGTACAGGACAAGGACAAGAAACCCATGCATGATGAAGGGCCATCAGGTGAACAGGAGGCTAATTTCATCCTCATTCAAGATGATAATGCAGATGTGGAGAGCGCCTAACTTAGGATGACTATTCAGGAGCAGAACACAGAGATCCAAGACTTGTCACTCAATGTGGAGAGGGGAAATGGATCATCAAGTATTTGGAGAAGAGAAGCAAGCAGCTTGAGGACCAGCATGAGATCATGGAGCTGCAAAAAATCCGTGAAGACCAGCAGGCTGCCCAAAGAAGCCTAAATGAGAAGACACCTATTCAGCAGGAGATAGAGGCTGATTGAGAGATTTGGCTCGAGAGGATCCACATCCACTTAGAGAAGTTGTTGGTGAAAGCAAACAAGGGCAGGGACATGCTCAGGAACATGAAAAACCACTATTGGGCATGGAACAAGGTTTGCAAGGCACGAATAAGGAATTTGAAGGCAAACCTAAAGAAGGCATCAAAAAGGAAAAATAGGCAAAAAGAGCATGATCAACTCCGGATATTGGTTGAGGCAATCCTTAGACCACCAAAACACTTAATGAAGAAGCTCCAGACCAAATTTCAAGAAATTTGGAGCACATTTTGAAATTTTGAAATTTTTTGTGCAAAAAACAGGGAGTTTCTCCCTGTGCGCCATGCCACAGGCGCGACACTAAAATTATAGAGCTGAAAATGAGGAATGGCTTGCAGTTTTAGATTCAGCATAGAAAATCACGACTATTGGTGTCCAAGCAAGAAATTTTGACAAGATCTCAGTCTCCTAAAGGTCAAAAAACACCCAAAAATGGCCTCTCTGCCACTTTTTTGACACAAAGAAAGAAGTCTTGGGAGAATGGAGATTTGGAGGGGAAAATGAGCACCAAATAAAAAATTCTAGTCGAGTTAGAAAGTAGACAGGACAAGCTTTCTAGCAAGCCCACTTGGGCACATTTTGAACACCTGCAAGTGCCCCAAAACAGGCCCCAAAGTAGCGCAACGCATAGAGAAAATGGCACAGTGCACAGAGGAAAAATTGCCAATTTGCTTCTGTTTCGCGAAATTTCGGTTCACGACTTCTCCAAGTGGGCCTGCTCATCTACACTTCATTTTTTTGGCACCAAAGGTGGCATTTAAAGAGTTTTTTCTCTAGATTGGCTTCTATCCAAGTGGCGAAGGAAGGCAAACGGTCACCCCAAGCCAAATGTCATGTTTGCAGCGCTGCAACTGTAGTTGATGGTTGGCTCTCCATCTCCATTTTGCAATGATTCGAGTAACTCCCCAACCCTTGGGCGTTCTATCTCTTCCTCACGCATTCTATATATTTTATGCAAGTTATTTGCAAACAGTTGGTTGGCTTGTAACTTTTGGGAGACTGTGGGAAAGAAACTTTGTTTCTTCACTGTGTATTTTTGACAGAGAATTAATGAAAGGCAGCGGCTCTGTTTCATGAGATTCTGATGGTTGTGAGTGTAGCAAATGTGTCTCTTATGTTCTCATATGTATTTCGTTATGTTTCATAATTCAATTCATGTTCATTTCCAGTGAAATTTTCTGAGTGAGATTAGGTAGAATTCAATTTTATTGTTCTACTTGTGGGAAAATTTCATGTTCAGTGTTATTCTTCTGTTGGAAAGGATTCATGTCACTATGCCCTTTTCACTTTCTTCAGCAATCTATTCATTTCACGGTACCTCAAACTAAATTGTCACATTTCTCGCCTACCTTGCCTCACGGAATAATCTGTGCCTTTGTATTAAGTCCTCTGTTCTTTGCTGAGCGCCGGTCCCATAACATCCCAGAAGCTCGGTCATTTCATAAAATTGTTTCCAGAATCCCTATTCACTTACTAGCCTAAGGTAAATATTGCATTGTAAGTCATCTTAGACAGCTTTCAATCATCTATTCACTGAGCGTGACTCGGAGAGAGCCCTCTCCTGCTCTGGTAGGGCTAGCTACCAGACTGAGCGTGGTTTGTGGTTACCCTAATTTTTGCCTTCCTTCAGCCTAAGGCAGATTTAGGTGCTAACACCCAATATGATCACTCATCAGTAAAAACCTCCTACCAAGAAGATAGTGCCTCCACATCTTCATTAGATGTATGGTCGCTGCTAACTCAAGATCATGTGTTGGGTAGTTTTTCTCATGTTCATTTAATTTTCGTGACTCAAAGCATACCACCTATCAATCCTGCATAAGAACTCCACCAAGTCCTCTCTTGCAAGAATTTCTGCATACTATAAACTCTTTGTCCCAATCTATAATCTATAGCATTGGTCCATGTGTCAATAATTGCTTAAGCTTGTAAAAACTAGCCTCACACTCCTCTATGCATTCAAGCATATTACCATTCCTCTGCAATGATGTGATAGGATAAGAAATCTGCACGAATTTCCTAATGAAACTCCTATAATAGCCTGCCAACCTCATGAAATATCTAACCTCATCCACACTCTTAGGAGCTACCCACTGCATGATAGCCTTTATATTCTCTGGATCTATTACAATTCCCTCCTTGGATACAACATGTCCCAAGTAGTGTACCTAAGTCTAAAATAAACTACACTTGTTGTGCTTAGCATACAACTGATTCTCCCTCAACAACCTCAACACTGCCGCCAAATGCTCGACACACTCTTCCTCATTTTTAGAATATACCAATGTATCATCAATGAACAAAAAAATAGACTTATCCAAATATGAATGCAACACACTATTCATCAAGCACATAAACTTATTTGGAGCATTAGTTAGGCCAAATTGAACTACAATAAATTCATAACGCCCATACCTGTTCTTAAAAGTTGTCTTGTAAATGTCCTCCTATTTGATGCATACCTGATGGTATCCAGATCTCATATCAATCTTCAAGAACATTGTTTCTCCCTTCTATTGATCAAACAAGTAATCGATCCTTGGTAAAGGGTACCTGTTCTTAATGGTCGCTTTCTTCAACTTCTTGTAGTCAATGCATAATTTGAGAGTTCCCTCTTTCTTCTTCACAAAAAATATTGGTGTACCCCAAGGCAATAAACTTGGCTTAATGTATCTCCTATCGAGTATTCCTTAAGTTGCAACCTTAAATCCACAAACTCGGGTGTGCTCATCCTGTAAGGTGCTTTTGATGTTGGATCTACTACTGGTACTAACTCAATAGAAAAGTCTACCTCCCTATGAGGTGGAAACTCTCTAATGTCCTCAGAAAATATGTCCTAAAACTGCCCGAGAACTGGGTACCTACCCAAAACATCTACACCCTCAACCTACTTACCCTTATCACTATAAATGTGCACTGCAAATAACATACACCCTTTCTTGTGGCTATGTTTTTCCTGCATGGATTTCAACATCCTAACCGATGTGGATTTCTTTTTACATGGCAAGACTCTTGGTTCCCCATTGTCATCAACACACAAAATGGATTTTTCATAACAATCTACCTTGGTTCTATGAAGATACAACAAATCTATGTCCAACAACATACTGTATGATCCCAATGGTAATACATTCAAATGTGTTGTTGTAGGCATACCATTCAAATAAAATGCACAAGCTCTTACCCAATGATGAACTCAGTTCTTTGTACCTATATCAAACTACACTAACCAATATTCTACATGAAATTCCTTACTCAAACCACACTTATCCATAAAGTGAGGACTAACATAGCTATAGCTAGATCCAGGGTCAATAAAAATAGAAATAACTTGATCACAAATCTGATCATCCATATCAATGATAGTTTCCTAGTGCTTTGTCTGTCTGTTTTCCATGACTGCATAAATACAAGGAATACTCTGCTCCACATCCCCAATAGTTTGCACCTCCACTGCATTGTATATCTTAGGCCTACCACCCTGATTCTGTGAAAAATCTCTCCTAAGGTATTCCTCACCACATGTTGAACACTCTAACCAACTAGTGCCCTCACCTATATGTTGTTGTTGTCGCCCATGTCCATATCTAGCTACATTAAACTTCTTTTGTTGTGCCATACTTTCTCTCCCATCTACATTCTTAGTCGTTGCTCTCTTAGGCTTCCATTTACCTTTACCTTTGTCTTTCCCTTTCCATCCTTGATGAGATTCAATCTTATCCTTTGACTATTCATAGCAATACTTTAATTTCCTAATGACTTCCTCAAGTGACCGAGGCTCATTATACTCAATCTGATCTCCAAATGTTAATGGAAAACCATTGACAAATCATTGAAATTTAGCCTTCTCATCTGTAGGATATGGTACATACCTCAGTAGCTCTAGAAACTTGGTCGTGTACTCTTCATCTGTCATTGACCCCATCTTTAGCTCATATAATTCCTTGGCCTTGCTATCATAATACCTTTATGACAAGTACTTCTCCCTAAAACATCTCTTGAGCTCCTGCCAACTCAAGTCATCCATCTTGATGTCTCTGACCCACTTCACATCTTCCCACTAAATGTCTGATTTACCTTTCAAGCTGATTATAGCTATAATGGCCTTCATGTTATCTGTGTACTCATGCAACTCAAATAATATTTTCATCCCAAGTATCAAGCCTCTGCATCTTCCAGCTTCTTCACATCTCCATAAAAATTAGGTGGCTTTACTTTCTCAAATTCATTTGGAAAGTAGCCCCTATCACTCCTCCTTTAAGGATGATAATGATGACGACCATGATATCTATCGGAACCAGAACTAGAATAGTACCTGTACTCATCACCCCTTTGATATGAAGTGTCCAACCCCTTTCCATCTTTCACCGTGTCAGCTCTCTCTGACCTATGTCTACCAGGAGTCTTGCTATCATATGCCCCATTAGTTTTGTCCTCCTTTCCACGCCTGATCCAAAGGGGACCTTTTCACTACAATTTTGACAAACTATGAAGAAGTACTGCATTAACCTCTACTTATTTCTCTTGTTTTTGTATGATCCTGTCATTATATGCCTTACAACTCCTTAATTCTTCCTTCAAGCTTCCCATCGAGTCTACCAAATCAAAAGAGTGCCCACCATGCTGCTGATCTAACTCATAGGGAGAGTCCTGGTAGTCAACCATATTGCTATTCATTTTGACCTTCTTTCCTGCAAGGCATAATATGTCAAATAAACCAAACCATAAAAACCAAGCCACCTTAGTGTAATTTGGGGAGGTTACCTCATCTACAAGATCATCAAACTTAGCGTGATACATATATAACATAATGATAACATCATATAAACATATAAAAATAAATGCATCAACAAATAAACATAATTCTTGTTAGAGTCTAGTCATTAATGCAATAATATCAACAGTGCACGCTATGACCTCATGCATGAAAAGAACCATTACTCCATTGTACACATTACCACATGCAACTAGCATCATGGATAAGCAATTCATAATTAACCACACATACACATGAACACATGTGATTGAGCTAAGATAGCAATACTTGTAACCAAACATACAACACTAATACATTTAACTAAACATATAAGAATGAAACCTACATACAAGGATGTAACCAAGTGACATATAATTAACAAAGCGATATATAAAAACATGTAACCAATCATACACTCATGACGATGCAATCCACAATAACAACATCAAGTTTCTCATGACAACATTACTACAACCATGATCAACATCATGCAATGCAACAACCACATGGAATGCAAGTGTAAGAGACACACATCCAATTGACATGCATGCATGACCAACACACAACCCATCTAGTTTGAGGGGTTAACCATGCTCTGATACCACTTTGTGACACCCTGCTCCCACATCTACCCAATTAACCAACCAAGTAGGGTAGACATGCGAGAATAGCCTACTATGGTTGGATAGGACCTCCTATGTGATCTTAAGGAAATGGAATCGATAGAAAAACAACAAACAAACCTTCCACATCAGCTACGGGACCCCTAAGAACCTTGTCAATACTTCAATTAGCTTGCCCCTTGGTCCCACTAAAACTTATGATCACTTTCCCTCTAGACGCTCTCATGCTATGTGCATGCTAGTTTTCATGGACCTCTGGATGCTCTCACGGGCTTGCATGCTAGCATCTAGTTTTGTGCCAATGTCCTGGGGACTTGAGCCACCTTTCTTAGCCTTGAGCTAAGGTCACTCCCGATAATAGAATGATATCTTAAGAGTAGTAAAATAAAAGGGAAACAATGAAGTAGAGGCAATTAGTTAAGAAATCCCTTAACCATACCCCTACTAGCCATGATAGGCATTTCATCAAACATATCACAAACATGTAATCTATAGGTGTAAACAACAAAATTAAACATATGGATCTCATACTTATCGGAGAATCGCTAAGAAACATTGTTCCCTCATCTATTTTCCTACATTATCATTTATTAAGTCATAGATACATTTTCCATTCATTTATAAGTAAAATCATATTGAAAGACATACATATTTTTTTCATAAAACATACATATAACGAGCATAGCAACAATAAAAATACTATAAAGATATCAACCATAAAATCCACATATAAACCAGTACATTAACACATGAAAAAGCAAGGGAATGAATTTCTCATTAATGAATGAAATAACCAACCAAAGATGGGACTACCACGTTTCGCCCAAACATATATTGGTTGAGCCAATTATCTCTTCAGGTAATCACCCCTGTGTCATATTCCAAGCATTAATGTGGGACTCATAACCAATCGAAAAGAACCAAACAAGTGTGGATGGTACTGGAGTTCTCTACCTACACCATGAGTAATTTGAGTGCCTCTTAGTCTCTCAAGCTTTACTGCAATCCATAGTCTAATGAAGGGATCGCTAGGCCCTACACTGAGACCCACTGTATAGGATTTCTTGTACATCCCATCATGGGACTACTAGGCCCAATGTAAAGCAATGAAATTTTTTGATTTATGTTATATCCAACCATTCACGAGCAAGGATTCCTAGCCCCACTGATGCACACAATCATGGATTTACCACAACCCACATTCTGGGCCAACGGTTATTAGTCCAATGGCTTTACCGTGATCCACAGTCCAGTTCATGGACCAATAGGCCATGTTCTTTTCATTTCAGATATCCACCCCACTCAACTTTGAATCCATCCAACAATCCATCTCAATTAAAGTATGAGAACCCATCTCATCAAGGCTATCAAGAAATGGCAAGGCTAGGCTGAAGAAAAATGTCACACCTGGAAAAAACCATGGCATGACAAATAACAACTGCATGCAACACCGTGCATGCCAAATGTAGCAAGGAAATTACATATGCAAATCGATACCTACAATGAATCCTATTGTAGCTACTTGATTCTATCTTTCCCTACTTGATCTTTGCTTCCTCCTACCTTCTTTGTGCTTTTGTACCAATGCCAAAATGCTCCAAGAAAACTCTAAGTGTACAAGAGGGAGAGAGAGAGAGATAATATTGAGAGAGCTCCAAAACTAAACTAACAAAAGGTTGCTACCCTCAGAAGTATTTATATTAATTAGGCCTCTATTTTCTTTATTTTCCATTATTTTCCTTCAATTTCCTCCTCACATGAAATATGTGACCTCTCACCTCCTTGTTATCCTAATTTCCATTATTTTCATAGATAAATGTGACAAAAATGCCACTTTTTCCTTCCCAAAACCTTAGCCATTCCCTTTGCCAATTTCCTTTGCCATAAACAACCAAATGAACACCCCCTAGGATTCCTTGCCCAACATTTAGCTTGGAATTTTCACTAGGGTTAGTACACTTTTAAAAGGAAAAGGCTCATAATCTAGAGCCTCCATATGGGACCAACCCTCAAACTCAAGTTGGATTTCATTAGGGGAACCTTTCTCAAAATCCATTTCAACACAAATTCTAGCCCAAAAGAAGTTATTTTCCTTTCCTTAGTGGGCCAATTTTTGAACAATGGATTTCAAAATTCCATTACTATAGAAATTAAGCGAAATATATGTCAATTTAATACATAGATGCATAGAAGATATCTCAATTGTAGGAGTAAAATCCAACCAACGGGTGAGCAACATTCTTATAAATCCCATGAACTAGGGCTCATATTTGTAGATTATATCCCCATCCTCTTTTATCTCATAACAAAAATATAGATAAAAATTTCTAAAATATAAAGTACCAATGGCCTCATTATCTATCCAAAATTTAGAGTTCCATTCTAAAATAGAGCTATAACTTAGAAAAATTCTTGCGAGCTTACCAATAAAACTTCATTCCTTAATGTTTTTAACATTATTATTCACAAAGGAAGCATATCCTAGATCAAGAGAAGGAATTGTAGCTACCATTTTTTTAAATTGGCCATGGGGTGGAGAGCCATAACCATCCATGCCATGTTTTGAAAAAGATCACCTTTTGTACAAGCAAAGAACTTGATAACACTGACAAAGAGAATAGATCATCCAAGCCAATAACAAGTTGGGATAATAGAAAACCATGTTTGGAATCATGAATTAGTAAAATGAGCTCCCTATATACCAGAAATATGAAAACACTACACATGAATACTACAAATTGAAGATCCAGAACCAAATCCACTATGCAGATCTATAGTGAGTGGGGAAGAGAAATGGCGGCTATGAAATCCTAACTACTAGCTCCCTCGTTGAATTTGTCACACGGGTCATAAATAAAATTGTCTAATGTCCACATAAAGTGAAAATTTTCAAAGTATACATGCTTTTCACAAGCTACTAATTATTTCTATAGTTTAACATCAATTTGTGAGGTGGCATCTAAATTCATATTAATAACAAAAACATTTGAATGCCCAAGTTGAGAAAAAAGAAAATTGTATTAAATTTGTGTATTATGATGTTGATTACTATCATCCAGTTAGACCAAATTTGGTTTCTCATACATTAGTAAAGTAATGGACCACTTATCTTTATTTAGAATCTTATTTATATGCTGAAGAAGCATGAAGAGAATCATTTAAAGATCACCATATATTTGAGGAGTTAAAAGGTTATAAATGTTGATAGTATAATAGATCTTTTGGAACTAAGATATAATATTGACATACGATGGGTATAGGATGGACATTCCAAGAGGAAGTGATTTCAATCATGAACCATGCATTTGCCATGAAGATGACACAATCATTCATCCAATAGAGTTTTCAAAACTATCCAATGTTAACTAATCCTTTGGGATTATGTTTGTAGAATATTAATAGTTTCTAGCTTTTTACTTTTTGTTAATAAGCTACCAAGATAGAATGGTCTCCTACCTACCCTATGTTTTTATAAGTGAATCGATTCACAATCAATGTAATAGATTTCCATTGTGGAGTTTATTCACTTGACACAGTCTTATTTAATAATGGTATCACAACATGTTTATGAGAGGTTATGTGGAGAACTCCATGTTATGATATATTGATGTGCTGGATAAATTGAAGATTGCAAAGAGGATTGTCTAGAGGAAGTTTGGATGAATTGCATTAAAAAGGATGAGTATATGAGTGATGGATTCCCGTAAAATTGTGTGATTGGTCCCCATAAAACCATGTACGAAGAGTACTGGAGCCTATTGTAGTGACTCTAGACACATCAGAGGTGATGTGGACAAGTTGCAGGGACACCTGTAAATCCATGGTGGGATCATTGTAGGAAAACACTCTTTATAAAACAAGGTATGGGTCTTTGTCTTGAATAGTTTGTTTGAAGTAGTGTATAAAAAATAATATATAGGTGCATTCTATATAAACTTTTTTATAGTTTTATGCACTGCATGAGACTTGGATATAACCCATTTCACGAATATAACAATTCAAGAAATGGAATTTGCCATGCTTGATTAATCTGGGACATCTCGTATCTTCTAGGGTGAAGCAGCACATACAACGGTAAATATTCTTAACAAAGATAATATTCCTGTGAATAGTCACTAGTGATAAAACGCTTTATGAACATTGGTATGGTAAATGCCCAACTGTTAAGCATTACAAAGTTTTTGGAAGTACGTGTTATATAAACAATAATAAGGATAAACGTTCAAAGTTTGAAGCTCAAGGTGATGTAGGAATTATTCTTGGGTACTCCTCTATAAGCAAAGGATATAAATGTTACAATAAATACTTAAAAATATTGTTAAATGCATTGATGTTGTGATTGATGAAGCTTCCACAGGTATAAAAATGGAAGCACCAATAGACTATGAAGATCCTCTTACACCTACTGAAACCCCTAGAAAAATCGATAAAGTAAAGGAGGATATCATGCATCCAAATTAGTGGGTTTTCGCAAATCCTATGTATAAGTTTCATGATTGGTTAAGGGAAAATGACATTGGAAATTTTGTCAAAATGCTTCTATTGCGGTGTTTTTATTGTGTGGTCTTTTATTTCCCCTGTGTTCCTTTAAGAAAAACAAATCTGTCTAACTATTCCAGGTCGACTGATCCTAATTGTTGTGTTGACTATCCTGCATCTACACTTGGTTTAACTTTAGGTTTTGATTGCCGAATAAATGAACAAAATTTTCATTAATTTTCTAGACTAAAATGGCAAAGTTGAGCATTTATTTTATCATTGTTAATTTCCTTACAGACTCTATTGGTAGAGTTTTTTTCAATATTCCTTAGATCTGGGTAAAAACATTTGTTTATAAATTCTATCTCGAGAATAATTGATTCTATCTAGAAAAATTGGATTTTTTACTATCAGTTTTATTTACAAAAATGAATTCTCTAGTATCATCAGTTGGTGTTTTCCTTAGTGGGAAGGAAACTTATCAAGAATGGTTCATCAAATTCAAAAATACACTTGTTTTTAATGATGTCTCGAAAGGAATTTCTAAATGAAAAGGAGGTAATGCACCAAAGTAGCATGCACAGGAAGACCATCTTGAAATTTGGAAGAGTAAGGATAAGAAGGATTATCTGTTAGTTTCTACTTCAGTGGAAGATGAGATAATTAGATATATTATTCAAAGCAAATCATCATATGAAACCTTAGAAAAATTAAAATAAATTTATGATTCACATTATGAATTGGAGATTATTCAATTACTATTGAATTTGTTTAATCTGAAGAGGAAAGATAATGATCTTTTAAGACTGGCTTCATAAATTAAAGCTATCAATCATGAAATCGAGTCCACTGGTGTTAATATTGATTTACATCTTATTGGATTTATAAAATATCTCTACCCTAGTTTTCACACAAATTGGAATCTCTCCAAGCTACTGGACAATTAAAAGAGTTATACTTTGAAAAATCAATAGGTAAAATTGTTGAAAGAGAGTAGGCCTTTGGAAAGAAGGATCCTCTTCCCAATCCCAATTTTGAAACCTTGGGTGTACCACAAAAAAACCAAAGTCTCAAGAAGATTTTTCTAGAAATAGTAAGAGTAGCACAGGTCGTGATAGGATAAATTATAGAGGTAGGAGGGGGGGGGGGGGGGGGGGGGGGTGGGGGGGGGTGGGGGGGGGGTGGTTGGGATAATCAATAAGACAGACAACAAAATGATAGACACCAAAGGATTTTTAATGATAAACCAACTATCAAATGTTTTAGATGTGGTAAAATTGGTCATGTTGCAACTAATTGCATAATTCCTTGGGAGAATGTCAGTGAAAGGGGAGAACAAATGAATGAAAATAAATACCAAGAACCTCTAGATAAAGGAAAATCATCTGAGAATGCACATTATGTTGTTGCACATTGTAATTTCAATATCGCTGATGTCTTTACTACATTTTCTTCATGGCATGACAAATGGATATTAGACACATGTGTCACTTGTCATATGACATTTAGGAGAGATTTATTTGAAAAAATCATTGATAACATTGATGGAGTAGTTTATTTTTCTAATAAATTTCAAATTAAACCTTCACGGATTAGATATATTTGACTAAAGATTCCAGGACTTGCCAATTATATTCTACATAATGTTATTTATATTCCACATTTTCAAAGGATTTTTTATCACTTATTATCTCATATATTTAATAGTATAATATATATTGGAAGAGCATCTAATAATGAAAATATTATGACTAGTGTGGGAAAAGACAAACTCTTGAAATCGAAAGGCGTGTCGTTCATTGTTGAATTATACTCATTTGATTCAGCAAAATGATGGATCGTCTCCAAGTTTATTATGGAATTCTTGCTTTGGTCATATAAATTATGAAATTATATGAATTAAGAGATGGAAGGGTATTATGTTATGTCTAACAATTCCAATAAAACTTACTCCTTCTAATGCTCATATTTTCAGAAACCAGAATAAACAATCGTCTCAAAGTTCTATTTCTATAGCTTCAAGAAAATTAGGTCTCATACATTAAGATTTATGTGGATCTACACCTATTGCAACTAATAATTGTAATAAATATATGATAACATTTCTTCATGATTATTCAAGGATATTTTGGGTCTATCTTCTGAAAGAAAAGTGACAATATTTTGATGTGTTTAAAAAAATTTATCTCTTGATTACAAATGAAACTAAACTTAATACAGGTACTCTAAGAACTCACAATAGTGGTGAGTATACTTGACATGATTTTGAAATTTGTTTGCAAGAGAATGGCATCAAACACCAAACAAAAATTCCTTATAATCTAAAAGAAAATGGTGTTGCAGAATGAATTAATTGAGGATTGCTCAATATGGTTAGACCATTGTTGTTATTTAAGATTGAAAAGTTGATGCATTAGGGAGACGCAATGCATTATGTAGCTTATATTAGAAATCATTATCCTTTTTCTGTCATCAACAATAAAAATCCATATATGTGGTATAATCGTCTTCTTGTTGTTCAACATTTCAAATTTTTTTGTTCTGAATGTTATGCTTTGATTTCTAAACAACAAAGAAATAAGTTGAATACAAGAAGTAGGAAATGTATATTTTCGGATATTCCAATACTTCTAAGGCATACAAGCTATATGACGAATAAAGTAAGAAATTTATTTTATCAACACATGTGGCTTTTATTGAATTAGATAAATATACAGCCATTGTTGCTAGACAACTCAACCATTTAGAAAATCTCATGTCTAGGAAGGTTTATTATGAATATGATAATAATGTTCCACATCCTGGAGGAGGGATTCTGATTCTAGATAAGTCTATGGATTTTCCTTTAGTAAAGTTTTCTCTCAATGATGATAATGGTTCCACTCAAGAAAATTTGGATGATAGAAGTGTTGATTCAGGGACAGAAAATGTTTGTGTTCCAGAAGATTTTGCTCCACAAGATGAGAAACCACCTCCACAAGTTGAGCAACCGGTATGATTATCAACTCATATTAGAATAGTTCTAGGAAATTATGGACATTTTGAAACAAGAAGTTCTTCACTTATCTACTCTCATGATTTTGTATATAATTTCTTTTTTGATAGTGAGCCTAATTGTTTTTAACTAGTTGCTAGTCGTAACGAATAGAAAAATGCAATGCAAAGGGAGTATGATTCACTCATTAAAAAAAATTCTTAGAGGTTTGTTGATCCTCCTAGCGGCATCAAACCCATTGGTTGCAAGTGGCAATATACAAATAACTGTAAAACTATGGTTCACTTCATAAGCACAAGGAAATGCTTGTAACAAAGGGATATGCATAAAAAGAGGATGTTGACTATACAGAGACAATTCCTCCTACAACTAAATGGGGCACTATTAGAAGCTTGTTTGCTATAATAGCATAGAAAGGATTGAAAATTCATGATATGGATGTAAATGCAATATTTGTAAATGGAGATTCGAAGGAGTGTGTTTACATGTTTCAACTAGAGGGTTTTTATATCAAAGGTAAGGAACAAAAGGTATGCAAATTGGTGAAGTCCTTGTACAGTTTGAAACAAGCAACTCATGTATGGTATGAAAAACTAACCGAGCATTTTCTTAAGTTGAAATAATGCATTTTGATCTAGATGATTCAAATATTTTTGTTCGAAAGGTTGGAAGATCAATTGTGTATCTAGTTGTCTACATTGATGATTTGATGATTATAGGGAACAATGATGACTATATATCTTGTGTTAAGAAGCATATACAAAAGGTTTTTGATATGTCATATTATGGTTTACTTTGTGTTTACTTCATTGTCATCTAGGGATTGAAGTTTACCAAAAACCTCTACAGATTTTTATCTCTCAAAGGAAACATGTTGAAAATTTATTTTATAGATATGGAATGATGGATTGTAATACTTTTTCTACTCCAACAAAACAAAATTTGAAACTTACTTCAAATGAAGAAAATCCATTTGAAGATCCAACAAAGTACAAACAACCTTTTGGAATTTTGATTTATCTCTCC
This sequence comes from Pinus tabuliformis, assembly GCA_031772625.1. Taxonomy (NCBI): domain Eukaryota; kingdom Viridiplantae; phylum Streptophyta; class Pinopsida; order Pinales; family Pinaceae; genus Pinus; species Pinus tabuliformis. The sequence goes on along the minus strand of CM062814.1, from coordinate 656,308,618 downwards.
AATACTCAGCCTGACATAACTTTTGTTGTAGGGATACTTCCCAGATTTATGCATCAACCTTGTGAATTTCATTGGTTAGTAGAAAACAAGTTTCTCAAATATCTTAGAGGGAGTCAAACATATGGCATCAAATATTGTAAATATTTGGAGATTCATCTAACTCGCTATTTAGATGATGAGATTGATGGTGATAAAGAGAATGGGATGTCTACTTTAGGTTATTTGATGACACTTGAATCAATAACTATCATTTGGAGGTCACGAAAAAAATCTATTCCTATTGATTCTGCCACTGAAGTTGAATATGTTCTAGCAACTAAAGCTACAAAAGAAATAACTCAGCTTCAGAAAACACTTGAAAATATTTAGGAGAAATGAAAGACTCAATGGCTCTTCTTATTGATAATACTTCAGTAACTCATTTGGCCAGGAATCCTAAATTTCATGATCGAGCCAACAATATCAACACCAAATATCATTTTATTCAGCATCGTGTTGAGGTCAAAATAATTCATCTGACACATTGCCCTACTTCAGAGCATATCATAGATATTTTACCAAAGAAATGGGATGTGAAAAGTTTGAAAAGTTCAGAATATTACATGGTATGTCACATGTCCCTTTGGGTTAAGGGGAGAATGTTAACTAATCATTCAGCATTATATTTGTAAAATAGTAATTAGTTATTATTTTTTTACTTTCAGTTAATAAGTTACCAAGATAGAACTGTCTTGTATCTACCCTATGTTTGTATAAATGAATGTATTCACAATCAATGCAACAAATTTCCATTCTGGAGTTATTCACTCATGATCCTGTCCAACATCCATTGTCCATTTTAATGATGGAGATAATGAAATTTCTTCTTATTTTATCATTGTTTAGTGTCTTCTTTAAATTAGTGAAAGGATACATATAATTCCAAATTTTTGGACCACCCTATGTAAGTTAGAACACAAGTATTCCTTGGTATGATTTCAAAGATATGTATGAATAAGCCATCTGAAATGCCTAGAAAGGCGTGAAGAAACAAAAAATTACAATAAAAGGAAATGTATAACTCTGTAAGTCAAGGTCTTCCAAGAAAATCCAAAGAAAAATATCAAAATGGAGGCTTCAAAGAAGTAGGTAGTTGCAACTTTAGTTAAGTTGATAATACCAGTAAATCCAAAAGTAAAGAAACCAATTTTGGTTTTATGCACCAAAATCTATAAAAGTAATAAAGGTTGCATAAAGGAGCATCTAAATAAATAGACGCATCATATACCATAATTCCTCACATTGGAGAGTCATTTAATCACATATAAATACAAATGGGAAAAGGGGAGGTACCTAAGAATTAAAAGACACCCCAAGTACAACAAAAACTAGCAGTAGGGGAAGCAATCTTAGGCACAATCATATTCATGCTATTATTTCTCTTACCTCATTCCATGATGGAGCTAAAAAAGGCTAAAAGTGAGGCTCATAAGTGGAAGAGGGTATAAATATATAAAGGAATGTGGGAAATGATGAAATTATGGGATCAATTTAAACAATTGATGGAAAACATGACGATGTTAAAATCATGAAAACATGATAATATGAAATATTTATTAAAATAGATCTAGTTACTTAGGAAAGAGTTAGAGGATACCAAAAGACCGATAGCTAATAGAGATGATAAAATTTGGGTACTAGAATTTTATTTAGGAATAATGGCCAATATAGCCATGGATATGGTAGAGTACAAACAACATGCCCAAAATTACTCTATATTTTTCAGCAATGGCGTAAACAGGAAATCCACTATTTGGAAAAACAAGGTGAATTAAATATTCAAAAGATATAGCCTTTGACACACACATATCAAACTATCAAAATGGAAGAGAAATAAATACTATGTGGGTTTTACCTCCATAATCATTTCCTATCTCACCTACATTCTTGGACCCATGATCCTTATGCGAGAGATGTATAACTAATGGCTTTAGCATAATGGCTCAACCATGAACACTTGAGAGCTAAAGAAATGAAAAATATAAGGAAAAATACTTTTGTAGCTCCCTTTAGATAAGAGAAAATGATTCCAAAATAGAGACTATTTTGGAAGATCATGAGATTTTATGTTGTAATCAGATGATGGCTGCAATATGGAAGAATGTGTAGGGAGAATCTATAGTGCAATTTGAGAATCTAAGACTACTATTGGATGAAGCTATCCTAACTCAACAAAGGAGATGACAATATGTGCCTTATAGACTTTATATTTGAAAGCCTCACTCTCCCACCAATATATAGGATGCATTATTTTAAACACCAAAATCTAAGAGATGACTGAAGAGATTATAAATAGAATGGATTATATTTATATTCAAAAAATCACTATTACTCATACCAATAGCAAAAAAATTTCAAAGAAGAAAAGAGAAAGAGTGTAGGAAAAATAGAGGAATCAATAGTATTTTATCACCAAGTGGCCCTAACTAGTTACATGGGTTTGGATATCAAGACAGAATATAAGGAGTGGTATGATATGGAACAATAGTAGGGAGAACAACATGAGTAAGAATTATAGTTACACAAGAGTGTGCAACACTCTATGCTAGTGTGTATGAGCGTTCCTTGCAATGTTCATCTTATAAGCACATCAACAATACCATTATTTTCTTAAACACATATAATTTGAACTCCATTAATGTGAATTTTGATTTACTTTCATGTTTAGTCATGAGTTGAATTCTTTGATTGAATAGTGTGATCATTTTAATTGTTTCTCTTTTTTTTAAGTACAAATTGTGCATTAATGTGACATGTTACTATAAAAATTATTTGAATAATAACCTTGCATAGAATTAGGGTTCTTTCTCGTGATGTAAGTGGCACGCCAATGAGACAACCTAAGTTCATTTAGAGATACCTCATATAGCTGAATATTAAATATAACTAGTGAAGATACTCCTAAAAGTAGGGAACCCTAATCTTTGGATTTTCGGCAGAATTAGTCCACCTATTAATAAGGATTGTTCCATGCTCTTTATATATAAAAAGGGGAGGTAAAACCAAACAAAGAGATTCCTTTTTTTTAATTGTAGTATTGATTTCGGTCTCAAGAAAATCTTATCTAGTGAGACTTGTTGAACTATGTATTATGTTCTATCAAATTAATGGATAAGTGTTCTTTCTCAACTAGTTATTGGTGATAATTTCAGACTCATTTGGCGTCCTCAGGAGTGCCCACACAAGAGGTATCTAATAAACCTAATGTATTATGCTTTGGCTCGAATTTCTCCTTGCAATTTTTTCGTTTATTACTAGTTTCATATTACATGAATTTCTAGAATATAGTTCTTTGCATTCCTATAGAATTTAGTTTCATGATATTGTCGCATTCATGATTTCCATATTTTGTTTTAAGTTATTTAAGTACTATCCATGACCATAACAGAATTTTACTTCCATCCATTAATCTCTTTTACCCTCTGTTTGGATTTCTTGTAACTCTATAAAGTTTCCTATAATTGTACAACTAGTCCTATAGAACAATGCCTAATTTTATATTTATTACATTTCTCATCTAACAATGAATATTTTTTACCTAATATTACTTATGGAACCAGGAAATGATTTCCAAAAAAGGGAGCTAAGATTTATGTATATTTTCTTCAATTCTTGTTAGTACCCTATTTTATTATGGTTGGATTTTGTTTTTTTCTAGTTGATTATATATCATCACTCTTTTTCCTACAATTTTTTGTTCTGAAAAAATGAATGAGCTACAAGTAATTAGAATAGATTTTACATTAAGTAGTGATTTCATATTCTTGCAATTGAAGTTAAGACCTCTTATCTTTTATAGGTAGAAACCATGCACAACTTTCTCTAATAAACTTCCCCTTTACCTCAATATTCAATTTGAGATCCAAGATGTCACTTTCCCAACCATTAATTAGGATTTTCAATATAACTAGCCTACATCCATCTTAACGCTAGATCTATCAAGTGCTGAGAGTGATCAAATATCTCAGGGTGCAAACCTCTTTTTTTAGTGCAAAACTTGAGAAAAGGTTTGCACCTCAAGAGATTTGATCCCTCTCAGTGCTTGATAGCTATGGGGTTAAGATGGATCTATGATGATTTCAGTCATGTGTAATCATACAAAATTTGTTGAACTTCTAATTATTTTGATAATTTTAAATATGCCAAATATGTCTAAGATTAATTTAGTCAATTTAATCTTATATTTTCTTAGTTACCTCATTTTGTTGAGATGAGAGAGACTGTTAGTAATTGAATGAAGAAAAATCATGAAAAATGATGAAATGAAAATTTTGAGTGCAAAGTGAAAATGTAACAATGTTGAATGATAGAAAATGTGAATAATAAGAATCTAGTTAATTACAGAAAATCTTTATTGTGATCAATATCAAACTATTTTCTTCTACTGTTCTTATTGTCACACCTATTATTTTTTCCATTTCCTCATATTGATCATGTGAAAATGGAAGTTTAAACCATAGACCATTGATATATTTAACTCGAGCTACTGTAGTAAACATGATACCTTGTCTCTATTTCTCTCAAATATATATAGTACTTTTCTCCAAAGTCAATCATTATGACTTATGAAGTGTTAAACCCAAAATAATTTTAAATGGTAGTTATTTTCTATTAATATGTTTGACTCCAAAGTGATTAACAATGTTGAATGATGGAAAATGGGAATAATATGAATGTATCCAATTACAAATAGTTTACAATTTCGGGAAGAAAACATTTTGGGTAAGTGAAAATTTTATTTAGGATAAAAAGTCAACGTATTTATGGTTGAATTACTGTAACACAAAAGTCAATGCACGACATGAATATTTTTTATGTGCTTACATCGAGAGAGTGTGTGTATGTTTTCAGAGTGAGAACAAGAGATGAGGGATGAGAAAAGGGAGGGAGCGAGGGAATAATAAAGAGGAAAATACAGGGAGGGAGGAACATATATAGATATGGAGAGAGAAGTTTTAGAGAGAGAATGAGAAGAGAGAGCAATGGAGGGGAAAATGAAGGGAGACAGAGAGAGGGAGGCCAAAAGGGAGGGAGAAAGAGAGAGGTAGATAGATATAGGGAGAGAGAACATGCTTGGAGGGTGAGATAAAGAGGTGAAGAAGGAGATATTATGGGAGATAGAGATATATATGGAGGTGGAAAAAATGTGCTTACAATGAAATTAATGCAAACTATTAATCTAATTACTTTTAAACTAATGTACATCATACATCTATGTAGAAATCAATGCATCTAGTGTAAAGTATTAAATAGGATTACAAATCGATACCTACACTAAAATAAATGCATCTAGTGTAAGGTATTAAATATGATTAGAAATCGACATCTAGATTAAAATCAATGTAGCCAGTGCACGAAATCAAATAGGATTAGTAACCAATACCTACACTGAAACTAGCACAACCAGTGGAAACAATCAAATAGCAGTAGAAATCAACATCTACACTAAAATCATTGAATCTAGTGTAAGCTATTAAATAGGATTATAAATTGACATCCACATTAAAATTAATGCATCTAGTGCAAGTGAATAAATAGGATGAGAAAGAAACAACTACATTTAAATCAATACATCTATTTTAGTGAAAAACCAAAATATTCATGACTTTCTAGGTGTAACTTCTATGTATGTATTTGTCTCTATATGTCTCTTCATTCTCCCCTCTCTATGGACCTTCAATTTTGTGTCTATATTCGTCCCTCTCTCATTCTCTCTCTCCCCATCCCTCTCTCCCTCATCTCTGTCTATCTACCTCTCACTCCCCTTCTCTATATTTCTCGTCTTCCCTCTCCCCCTTTGCCATCTATATCTATACCTCCCTCTATCTCTCCTTATCTTTCTCTATATCCTAGCCACCTAAACACATGTCAATCTCTCTCTCTCTCTCTCTCTCTCTCTCTCTCTCTCTCTCTCTCTCCATATCTATCTCTCTTCCACCCTCCCTCTCTTTGTCTCTCTCTTATTCCATCTCGCCCCCTCCATCTATATATTTATATCCCTCTGTATATCCTTCTTTATCACTCTATATCAACCTATAAACATACACAGGCTCTCTCTCTCCATATCCAACTATCTATTTATCACTGGCCCTTCCTCTCCCTCTCTATCCCTTCCCCTTCTCTCTCTCTCTCTCTCTCTCTCTCTCTCTCTCTCTCTTCCACCCTCCCTCTCTTTGTCTCTCTCTTATTCCATCTCGCCCCCTCCATCTATATATCTATATCCCTCTGTATATCCTTCTTTATCACTCTATATCAACCCATAAACATACACAGGCTCTCTCTCTCTCCATATCCAACTATCTATTTATCATTGGCCCTTCCTCTCCCTCTCTATCCCTTCCCCTTCTCTCTCTCTCTCTATTTGACTTCTGTCTCTTCCTCCCCCTCTCTTTCAGTGTCTCTTCTTCCATCTCTCACCCTCCATCTATATCTCTATCTCCCCTTCTCTCTCATTCGCACCCCTAAAACATATACACTCTCTCTCCATATTTATCTATATCTCTCCCTCCCTCTTCCTCTCCATCTCTCTCCCCATTATCTCTCTCTTCCCCTTCTCTCTCTCACTCTCTCTCTCTCTCTCTCTCTATCTACATTTCTCTCTCTATGTATTTCTTCCCCTTCCAATGCCATCTATCTCTCTCCTCTCTCTCAAGTCCTCTCTCTCTTCCTTCCTCTCTCTCCCTTTCTCTCCCACGTCCCTTTTTCTCTCCTCCCCATCACACGCTCTCTCTTTCTCCACCCTCCAACTTTGTCAATATCTCCCTCCCTCTCTCCTTCTGGTTCTCCCCCTCTCTTCCCCCTCCATATATATGTCTCGTTGTGCCTCTCTTCCCCTTTATTTCCCTATCTCTATTCCCTCCTTTTCTCTCTCCTCCCTTGTCCCCTCTCTCCCTCATTCATATTCATCTCTCCCTTGTAAATACCTCTCTCTCTCCACCTTTATCTCTCAATGTCTTTTCTCTTCCCTCCCACTCTTTCCCCCTCCAAATCCATCTCTTCCCCCCTCCTCTCCTCCTCTCTCGCCCCTCCTCTCTCTCTTCCTTCCTCTCTCTCCCTCTCTCTCCCACCTCTATGTCTCTCTCTACCACTCTAATCCCCCTCCATCTCACTCTCTCTCTTAAATATGATCACATTGTATTGTATTCAAGAAAATATCTAAATTAAAAAAATATGTATAATTGGTTGTAAAATATTAAACCTATATTTTGGATCAATCATGTCAAGGAAAATACAATAATAAAAAACTTAAAATAATGATGCATTATCTTTCCTTTGTCATTGTTAGTCACTTTTCTTTCTCTCTTCACTTGGAACCTTAGATCAGATGCATCAAAAACTTAAAATAATGATGCATTGTCTTTCCTTTGTCAATGTTAGTCACTTTTCTTTCTCTCTTCACTTGGAACCTTAGTTAAGATGCATCTATCGTGGTTCTTTATAATATTATTTATATTATATAAATTTCACATATGTTTATATAAGTTTATTCTCATTTTTAATTTATTAAAACCTCGATTTAATTTATATGGGAATATTTTTAGTAGTCTTGAGGATGGAGGGTTTAGATATACCTAGAAAGTAATTATAATTTTTTTATTATATATTTAATAAAAAATTATTATACAATTAAATTAAAAGAAAGTATTTGTAAAATATTTTGATTATCAAATAAGTTATGGTTTTTGGGCATGTGGTATTGATAATCTAGGGTATTGACCCATGGTATTGCTAAACCATCATATTACCCCATGGTATTGTCAAAAAGCCTATTTATTTTATCTGGTAAAATGGCTGTTAATTTATAAGTACTATTTATATGTTATATATTTTAATGTGATATGTATATTATATTTTCTTTTATTTAAAAAATTGTTCACAATTTTATTAATAAAATTGTAATATAAAAAACATTGAATTTAAAAAATATCTAACATCTCGCATCTCATGCCTACACATATAACACGCACACATCCTCACATACATATATATAAAATCATTCTCATTTTTAATCTCTATGGAAATATTTTTAGTAGCCTTCTCATTTTTAATCTCTATGGAAATATTTTTAGTAGTCTTCAGGATGCACGGTTTAGATATACCTCAAAAGTAATTATAACATTTTTTATTTTACATTTAATTAAGAAATGTTATACAGTTAAATTAAAATAAAATATCTGTAAAATATTTTGATTATGAAATAATTTATTGTTTTTGGGCATGCGGTATTGATAATCCAAGGTATTGTAATAGAATACTTAAAAGACTAGATCCTTAATGTTATAATAAAAGAATAGATGGTCCATGGTATTGATAAATCATGCTATTATCCTATGGTATTGTAAAAAAAACATATTTAGAAGATAATAATATGCATGGTTATTCATGATTAAAAGTCTTGTTATATTGTAAATATTAAATTTTTATCCACTTGTTAATTAAATTTAAAGATGGTTATGGAATCATTGTTTTAAATTTTATGGTAAAATGGATGTTAATTTATACGTAATATTTATTTTTATATATTTTAACGTGATATGTATATTATATTTTCTTTTATTTAAAAATTTGTTCATAATTTTATTAATAAAATTACAAACAAAAAAAAAATGAAAAAAATCTAACATCTCACATCTACACATCTAACATCTTACATCTCACATCTAACTCCTAAACATCTAACCCCACACAAATCTAGTCTATACTGGTGTAAAAACCTTTGAACTATTGTTAATATTGTAAATTTGTGAACTATTGTTAATATTGAATTTACTAGTAGTTGTAAGTAAAACAAGAAAAAGAGTTTTATAAAAGTAAATAATAAATTTTATTATGTGATAATTTTAAAAGAATTTGTTAAGAAATGGAAACAAGGATCAGAAGCACCTGCGGGAGAATGAATGTGAATATTGCTGGAGCGTTGTCCTAACCTGGTCTATTTAGATGGAAATGAAGGTTCCATGTTGGACAGGCTAGTCTTGAGGTCTCAGTATAGGTTTTCAATCCATTGTATTGAAAAGTGAATGCTAGGGGTAATTTGGACGTAACTACCAGTTCCACTGGATGGGAGGAGCATACTCATTGTGAATTCATTTTCTTATACCGTTGAAGAGGAACATAGATAAGTTGACCATTTTTGGTGTTTGGTATATTTTGTGTACCTTAATGTATAAGGTCCTCTTAGTACAAGAATACAATTCTTTCTTTGGAAAAGTACTTTCCAATTAGAAGACAAGAAAAATTTCTGTTAATTAGAAAGAACCTCCGGGCATATGAGAATTTTGCAATTAATGAGAGTTGTATCCGAAGCTAAAGTAGTCGTAGTGTTATAAACACACCAGCAATAATTTCTCCACAACTTTATGTAACCGAAAGGAAATATATTATGCTGACTAGGTGTTTAAAGGTAGATAGATATTCAGTATAATTATAAACCCTATTGATGTGGTATGTAGACTCAGAAAGGTAGATTTTAGATCAAGCTCTACCGCATTAACTCAGTATAAGTAGATATGTTGAAGATTATCATTTTTTAGTCCGTAACAATTTTTTGAGTTTTATAGGAAATTTCGGGAGAAATGAAAACTGAAATCTGAAAAATGATGTATGAATAGGTTATGATAACAATGTGCATTTATTTCACGCATTATAATACTCAAGCAACATATGTTATTAGAGAGCATATTAATAACATGTAACAATTTCTATGTGAAGAAAAACCTTGTTCAACGATAAGGGTTTTAGTACAGAAAGAAATGGTAAAAGGTGAATGGTAGTTACACTATTACCGGGTTAGCTAGAGGCCAAGCTGCTTGAAGTGACCTCCGATGTAGTCTTGGAACAGAGTTCAACTCTGTGGCCATAATACATCAACAATTTAAGAAGACAATCTCTTTATTAAAACTGAAATCTAATAGTATGTCCAGAAGTGTAGAAACAAGAATGAGGTCAAATAAACTAACTTGTAAGATAACCGGATAATTGAACCGTATGGAAAACTTTCAAAATCACTTAAGTGCAAGAGGGACAAAAACAATGAAAATCCTGTTATTCATCAAATTAAGACTAGTATTACTCAGTATTGCAACAAGAACTATAAACTGCTAAGGTCATAAATATCATAAATTTGTCATTAAATAGTATGCCAACATAATATGCTCAAAATCCAAAATTAACAACAGAAATGAGTCTAGACCAACCATGTATGTACACCATAAAGTTTCATTTACATCAGTAGCGCATTTTCACCTGTTCAAATGTTAACGAGGTAATGGAGAGGTATAGAAAGATAACAATCAACAAGAAACCAGAAAATTTCCAGCGCATGAAAAATTAGAGCAAACTAGCCATAAACAACCTAAATCTCAGTCCGAGAAGGTTGTAATTACAAGCTACACAAGAATTTACAGACACCAAATAAAAGTTGGAGCATACCAAGTGAAACTTCGACCCATTAAACCAGAGCATGTATTTAAAGTAAATGGAAGCCAACCTAGCTAATCTAAAGATTGAGCCGAGCCTGGTGGCTCTAAAACCACTATATTTATCAAGTCCTCGATCATCGACTTGTTTTCCTGTAACACAGAAATGAAACCCTCATTAGGTTTGGCCTATGAACAAATTAAAACTAAATATGTGATAGAGAAATTAATTGAGTAACCCAGGTGTGTATTTACCTGACTCTAATGCTAACAAATTAACTTCAAGGCATGAAGATGCACATTCTAAGTTGTGACAGCCATCATGCGGTAGGACTGCAACAAGTCGAGCAGAGACAGCAGGTAAAGAGGAACCCTCTGCCTTGCTAAGCACATGAAAGGTGTTTTCGATCAAGCCAAATTTCCATGGAAGACTGAGGAGCTCCATGGTAATGGAATCGAAGGAAGGAAACAAAGGAAACAGGCTAGTTTTTCAAGTGGTAGGAGGCAATAATAAGGAAGGGTTATAGAGCCTTCCTATCGATGGTTCATGAACGAAAATGATTACCCTCAGACAAATCCTCGAAGGAAATTATCCTAACCCAAACCAAAGTCTCCAGCACTGTCGAATCTATGCCATCTTTAACAATCGGGGGATTGACTCCAAAGTGTCAGGTGTTGTGGAGCACACCTGGATGGTAGGAGTGTACCCTCAAGAAACACACACACTCGTTGGGACACAAGAGCTATACAAATGACATGTTCATAGATGTAAATCCATTGTATCGGATATACCACTATAGATTGCATAGGACCGGAGTAGATGCATAGTACCTATCGATTGTAAGGTTATGATTAAAAAAATCATTGATTAGACCTTTTTAGAATGCAGCATAGTTAAATTTTGGTGTTGGTACTAAGCGTCATGTAGCAAGATAAAAAAAATATGTATTATTTTGTATTATAAATGGTTTGTATGGTGTTTGTTACAAGTGGTATTAGAGCCAGAGGTTACAACACTATGGCCTCTATGAAAATAATAACCAAAGTGTTGATATTGCATGGAGAGAGAGAGATAGCTTAATCAATATGAGGAGGAGATCATCAGCAGGAGTTGGATCTGACCCAAAGATGTGGGTCCAGTTAAGCGAAGGCACTACAAACGTGAACATTATGTTACTAGAGATTGTCCAACAGTTGCGAGCAGAGATGACAAACTTAAGGGTAGATAATGAGTGGTTAAGGTTGGAGCAGGAAAGGATCTTGAAAAGTCTCTCAGACAGACAAAATTCGAGGAACCAAGATCCTAGTCTAGATAATGGGAATAGAGAAGAAATGGGGCTAAAAGACAAAGATCACCGGGAAGGTGAGGGAACTTGGATGTAAGAGGAGGAATATGGTAATACCTCAGGGCGAAGGAGAGCTAAGAGACCAAAAATAAAATTACAAGGGGGATTCAAAAAGATAAAGCCTCCATTGTTTGACAGAGAAGCAGAAGACGTTGTGGAAGCGTGGTTAGTCAAAATGAATAAATACTTCCAAATATATGAATATGAAAATAACTTAAAAGCCCCCCTAGGATTTTATCATTTGCAAGGGAAAGCCACACTTTGGTGGGAAGAAACAAAAACAGTATGCAACATCGATGAGCAGGAGGTGACTTGGGACACTTTTCAAAAATATTTTAAGGATAAATATCTTACCAAGAGGTCTTATGATGAAAAAGAAAAGGAGTTCCATGATTTGAAATTGGGACAACAATCCATGGATGAATTCATAACTAAGTTCACCTGTTTGTTACGATATGTTCCCTATATATGGTAAGAAAAGGAAAAAGTGGTAAAAGTTGGCCAATCAGGAAGGGACAGAGGAATCTTTTGGGTAACCATAAAAATACAAGATCCAGTGGAGCAAAGTTAGGACCCAAGAAACCTATGGGAGGAAATCTAGGGAAAGTTCAGTAGCAGAGTAGAGAAATGCATTATTTTAATCCAGCATCAGAGAAACCTCAAGCCACACAACCACAAAAACCACCACTGTAGTGTTGGGTTTTTGGGGAACCCCACTATTACTAGAACTTCCCTCATTGCATTAAAATAAGACCTACTACAAATATTCAAGAAGCTTCAATGGTGGGATATGTGGCCAGAAACACACCAAAGATAAATGCTTCCTTAGAGTATCATCAGGTGGAATATCAACCCACCATGATAGAGTTTGAAGGTAATATAGCTAACCCAACTATGTGTATTTTAATTGATCCCGGAACAAGTCTTAGTTATATTAGTCCAAAGACAGTTGAATTGTGTCAACTGTCAAGTGTCATGTTTAAATTCATGGTTGGTGCAAATTTCCACTGGGGATAAATGAAAGATAACTTCCAAGGTGGAGAACTATCCTTTGAATATTGTAGGGCAACAGATTAAGGTAAATTTGAATATATTACCCTTTGGGTCTTATGATGTGTTAGTAGGGATGGATTGGTTGAAAAGGCACTGGTCCTTAGTAAACTGTAAGGAGAAAACTATCAGTTTCCTTATAGAAGAAGGAAACAAAAAATAAATTTAGGGAATTAAAAGAAATGCTAGGCTATGATCTATCTTCACAAATAAGCTGAAAAAATGTGCTAGAAAAGAGTTCCAAATCTTTTCCATTCAAGTATGGTATGCTAGCAGGAAAGAGAAATCAACTTCTTTATAAAACATACCCATTATTCAGGAATTTGTTTATGTGTTCCCTAAAGAGATACCAGGGCTACCTCCAAAAATAAGTATCTACTTTACTATAGATCTTATTGCTGGAGCTACCCCAGTGTCAAAAAAACCATATCATATGAGTGTACCTGAGATGACTGAGCTTAAGTTGCAGCTACAAGAATTATTAGACAAAGTATATATCAAACCAAGTGTATCACCCTGGGGAGCATCGGTTCTGTTTGTGGAAAAGAAAGATGGAACAATGCAATGTGTATTGATTACAGATATATATATAAACTAAAAATTAAGAATAAATACCCTTTACCCCAAATAGATGACATGTGTGAGCAAGTTAAGGGTGATTCAATTTTCTCTAGGATCGATTTACAATTAAGAAACCATCAAATTAGAATCAAGGATGAGGATGTTTGTAAGATTTCTTTTATAACATGTTATGGCCATTATGAATTTATTGTGTTTCCTTTTGGGCTTACCAATACTCCTGCAACCTTTATGAGTTTGATGAATGGATTTTTCATCTTTATTTCGATAGGTTTGTTCTGAAATTTATGGATGATATTCTCATATATTCGAAAAATGTTGAAGAACATAAGGAGAATTTGACAATCTTCCTACAAACCTTAATAGAAAACCAACTCTAGGCAAAATTCTGTAAATGTGATTTCTTTAAGGAACAAATCAAGTATTTAGGACATGTAATATCCTCTGAAGGGATTGTTGTTGTTCTAGAAAAAAATCTAAACTATCCTTAAATGGCATGTTCCTAAAAATGTCATAGATATACGATCCTTCATGGGTTTGGATGGTTATTATTGACATTTCGTTAAAGGATTTTCTAGGATTTCCTACCACGTGACGTCTCTACAAAAGAAAGGTAGGAACTTTAAATGGACAACAGAGTGTCAATATGGTTTTGGTCAATTGAAATTTTTATTGACAACCGCCCATTTATTAAAAGTTGTAGACTCAGAAAAGGATTTCATAGTATGTAAAGACACTTGCCAACAACGGGTGGGAGGTGTCTTGAAGTAGGATGACAAAGTGGCTGTGTATGAATCATGAAAGTTAAAGGAGCATGAGAAAACGTATTTTTCATATGATCTGGAACTTACTGTTGTAATTCATATTTTAAAGTTTGGTGCCACCGCTAATGGGGTGAGAAGTTCATGGTAATGACAGATCATAGTAATCTAACTAGTCTTTTTAAACAACCTAGTCTGAATTCTCAACAAGGCAGGTAGGTTTCCTTCCAAAGAGAATTCGATTTTGATATAAAGAATCTTAAAGGAAAAGATAACCTCGTGGATGATTCGTTAAGCTGAAAGGTACATTATATATACGAAATTTGGTATCATCAAATTGAATTTGATATATCCGAGAAACTTAAGGAGGCTATAGTGAAGGACCTTGAATATAAATTTTGGTGGAAGCAAGCTAACCATACACATAATTCTGGAAACCAATCTGAATATGGTATTAATGGGAAGGGTTTATTAACCTTCAAGGGAAGGCTCTATATACCTAATCAAGTAACCCTCAAGCATATGTTATTTGATGAGTTCGATCATCATCCTTATGCTGCTAATCCCATATATCAAAAGTTGTATAATGCAGTAAAAAATGGATACTTTTTGCCTGGGATGAGAAAAGATATCACAGAATATTTATCCAAATGTTTGGAATATGAGAAAGTTAAGGTGCAACATCAGCACCTTGCTGGTTTACACCATCCACTCCTTATTCTTAGATGGAATTTGGGGATAATTACGTTGGAATTTACAACTATATTACCCAAAACCCGAAGACAACATGACCCCATCATGGTGGTGGTGAACAAATTAAGAAAAAATACCCATTTCATTCCTATTAATTCCTCTTATAAAACTATGGAAATTGTTGATATCTTTGCGAAGGAGATATTTCAGCTACATGGCATACTAAAATTGACGATTTCAAATAGAGATGTAAAGTTTACATTTGCATTTTAGAAATCCCTCTTCACTAGATTGGGTACACAACTACATTTTAGTATCACCTACAATCCTCAGAAAGATGGGAAAACTGAAAGAGTAAACCAAGTTTTGGAAGATATGTTATGAATGTATGTAATGCAACAACCAGTGAAGTGGGATGACTATCTCCATTTGGTTGAATTTTCCTATAATAATGGTTACCATGAGTCATTGAAAGTGAGACCATACGAGGTATTATATGGTAGGATGTTTCGAACACTTGCTAACTGGAGTAATCCAAAAGGTAAAATGATATTGAGACCAAACATATTGATAGAGATAGAGTTGGAGGTAAAGAAATTCTGCCAAAATTTAAAGGTTGCTCAGTATAGGAAAAAAACATATACTGATAAAAAATGAACTCACAAACAATTCCAGATTGGAGATCATGTCTATGTTCGAATGAAACCTAGGAAGAGTAACCTGAAATGGGGTAGTTGTTATACACTAGCACCTCACTATTGTGGACCTTTCCAGGTCTTAGAATGAATAGGGCAATTAGCCTATACGCTTACTCTTTCAAGTTACATAATGGTCCGTAATGTGTTTCATGTTACCTTGTTGAAGAAATATGTGTATGCTCCTAGACACATAATTAATTGGGAATAAATACAAGTAAGTATAATGAATTTTGAAAATACATGTATTCATGATTAAAACATGTAAAGTAATGATTTGAATGGTGTTGACAGGTTGAACCAAATGGGGACTTTTTGGTAGAATCTCTGCATATTCTCAAGCAAAGTGAAACCATGTTGTAGAAATGAGCTATCACCCAAATTAAAGTGCAATGGAAGAACTTTAACCAGGAAGAGACCATGTGGGAGGACAAGATTGTCATACAAAAAGCATATACCAACCTATTTCAAGGGCACGAATGAACATCGGGGATGATGTTCTACTGGAGGGAGGGAATATGTTAGACCTTCAAATGTGGAAGTAAATTCCTAACTATCGTTAATATTTAATTTAAAAGTAGTTGTAAGTAAAAGAAAGGAAACAACTTTATAAAAATAAATACTAAATTTTATTATGTGATAATTTTAAAAGAAGCTATTAAGAAATGGAAACAAGGATGAGGGCACATGAACTAATTTAAAACTTCCAAGGAATACTTACAGGCATTTATTCCTTTCATTCTGAATCCTGGAGATAAAAAAACTTGTGAGGGATTAGAAAGGTCTAGCCACCGGTATGAGGCAAAAACACGTGTGGGAGAATGAATGTGAATATTGTTGGCGTGTTTTCCTGCACTGGTTTAGGCTAGTGGAAACTTTCTATTTAGATGGAAATCTGATGTTTCCAGGTTGGACTCGGAAGTCTTGAGGCCTAAGAACATACCTTGTATAGTTTATCAATCCACTGTATTGGAAAGTGAATGCTAGGGGGGAATTAATATTGACGTATCTACCAGTTCCATTGGATGGGAGGAGCATACTCATTGTGAATCCATTTTCTTATACAGCTGAAAAGGAACATAGATAAGTAGACCACATTTTGGGTGTTTGGTATATTTTCTGTATGTTAATGTATAATGTATTTTTAGTACAAGAATATAATTCTAGCTTTGGAAAAATACTTTCTAATGAGAAGAGAAGCACTATGATGTTTAGGAATTTCTTTTAATTAGAAAGAACCTTTGGGTATATGAGAATTCTTCCATTAATGAGAATCTAAATCTGAAACTGAAGTAGTCGTAGTGTTGTAAACATACAAACAATAATGGTTACACAACTTTACGTAACCGAGAGGAAATATATTATGTTGACTAGGTGTTTAAAGGTAGAGAGATATTCAGTGTAATTATAAACCATGTTGGTGTGGTAGGTAAACTCAGAGATGTAGAGTTGAGATCAAACCCTACTGAATTAACTCAGTATAATAGTGGATATCTTGAAGATTACCATTATATTTTAGTCTGTAACAATTTGTTGAGTTTGATCTTTTAATTGAGGAAATTTCGGGAGAAATGAAAACCGAAATCTAGAAAATTATGTATGAATAGGTTATGATAATAGTGTTCAGTTATTTCATGCAGTATAACACTCAAGAAACATATGTTATTAGAGATAATATTAATAACATGTAGGAAACTCTATTAGAAGAAAAACCTGGTTCAATAATAAGGGTTTTAGTATAGAAAGAAATGGTAAAAGGCGACTGGTAGTTAGACTGTTACCAAGTTAGCCAAAGGCCAAGATGTTTGTAGTGACCTCCTATGTAGTCCCAGAACAGAGTCCAACTCTGTGAAGAAGAGAATCTCTTTATTAAAATTGAAATCTAATAATATGCCCACAAGTGGAGAAACATAAAGAATGTTAAATAAACTAACTTGCAAGATAACCAGATAACTGATCTCTATGGAAAAAATTCAAAAGCGCGTAAGAGCAAGATGGACAGAAGACAACCGAAAGATTGTCATTCATAAAATTAAGACTAGTATTACTCAATATTGCAGCAAAAATTGTAAACAACTAAGGTTATAAATATCATAAATCGGTCATTAAATAGTATGCCAACATAATATGTTTAGAATCCAAAATTAACAACAGAAATGAGTCTGGAGCAGCCAAGTTCGTACACTATAGTGATTCATTTACACCATAGTTACCGAATTCGAATTCGATTCGATACGAAAAAAATTCGACCCTATAAAATTCAATACGGAAAAAATTCGACATTATATATCTTACACATACTTAATTTTTATTTTTATTTTTATTTTTAATTTAAATAAGCAATCATTATATGAAAATTCATTAAATCTTTCTCTACCAAGTATATTAGAAGTTACTGTTTATCTATCTCTTTTATTCACAAGTGCAAACTTATCTTCATAATTTTTTGTAATATAGAAGTTGTCGTTTTTCTATGCTTTTGTATATGAGTTAAGCATTTGCAAGTGCAACTAAGGTTTCCATTTTCCATTTTTTATTATTTTTTTAATATTGGATTTATCCTTTTTTTTTTCTATTTTTTCATAAGCCTTATCCATTGTAAACTCAATTGTGTCATTTTATAATTTTTTGTAATATAGAAATTACTGCTTTTCTATTTTTTTGTATAAAGGTTGTGGATTTGAAAGTTTATCATTTTATATCTTTTATGATTTTTCTAATATTGATTTCTTATTTTATATTAGGTAATTGCAATTGCTTTTGTATATGAGTTAAGCATTTGCAAGTGCAACTAAGGTTTCCATTTTCCATTTTTTATTATTTTTTTAATATTAGATTTATCCTTTTTTTTTCTATTTTTTCATAAGCTTTATCCATTGTAAACTCAATTGTGTCATTTTATAATTTTTTGTAATATAGAAATTACTACTTTTCTATTTTTTTGTATAAAGGTTGTGGATTTGAAAGTTTATCATTTTATATCTTTTATGATTTTTCTAATATTGATTTCTTATTTTATATTAGGTAACTGCAATTTCTTATTTTATATTTTTCAATTTCTTATTTTGTATTTTTCATTGTATTCATTTGAATTTCACTGTGCCAAGTTGGGTTCAATTTATCTGTGAGTTGGACTGGTTTTTTTTTTTGGGTTTCTTTGTTTGTAGCACTTCATGCATAAATTATCATCCAGTCTGTATGTCAATGACTGGAGAACCTATGAGCAAAAGGTCTCAGCTTAATGATTGGAGAACCTCTCAGCAAAAGGTCTCACGTTGGCATTACAGTCCACGTAAAGTTACCCTTGGGTTTCAAGTTAAATATTGTACAGTACATAATTTAATATATGCACCGACTGCACAGAGCCTTACGACTCCTGGATTTATAATTTAGTTGAATTCAGGAGAGGTGTGTGCCTCGTTTTCACCTTTGAATTAAAAACAAAAAAAATTAGGATTAAAGATCGCTGTATCATTTTTCAATTATCAAATTTCCACGACTAAAACTCGAATTACTTACTCTATGATTTTCATTTTATCCAGCAGCGATTTGTGAACGTTCCGATCCATGGTTACACAGACACAGCATAGTGGCAGCACAGTGGACGCACAGCATAATGGCAGCTGACCAAAATTATTCAACCCTGACCCGTACCGAATTGGAAAACGACGAATTATTCGCTGTACCGAACCGAATCAGCGAATTTCCGAATTTTTTTTGCTGGTACGGCCGAACTGGGCAACTATGATTTACACCAATAGCACATTTTCACCGGTTCGAATGTTAATCAACTAACAAAGAGGTGTACAAAGATAACAATCAACAAGAAACAAGAAAAATTCTGGCATATGAAAAGATAGAGAAAACTAGCCACATATGGCCTAAATCTGGGGCCTAGATGGTTGTAATTACAAGCTACACGAGAATTTATAGACACCAAATAAGAGATGGAGGATACCAAGTGAAACCTCGGCCGATTAAACCAAAAAATGTATTTAAAGTAAATGGAGGCCATCTTGGCTAATCTGGAGATAGAGTCGAGACCAGTGGCTCTAAAACCACTGTATTTATGAGGTCCCAAATCACCGACCAGTTTTCCTCTAGCATAGAAACAAAACCCTCATTAGGTGTTTCCTATGAACAAATTAAAACTGAATATGTGACAGAGAAATTAACCGAGTAACCCAGGTGTGTATTTATCGGACTTTGATGCAAAAAAATTAAGCTCAAGGCATGAACAGGCCCTTTGCAACCACGAAGATGCACATTCTAAGTTGCGGTAGCCATCATTGGACATCACTGCAACAAGTCGAGTAGAGGTAGCAGGTAAAGAGGAACCCTCTACCTTGCTAAGGATAGGAAAAAAATTTGTCGAGGAAGCCAAAATGTCGTGGAAGACTGAGGAGCTCCATGGTAATGGAAACAGAGGAAGGAAACAAAGGAAACTGACCATTGTTTCAAGCACCGAGAGGCAAGAACAGGGAAGGGTTGCAGAGCCTTCCTATTGGCAATGCATGAGTGCAAATGACCACCTTCAGCCAATTCCTCAAAAGCAATTACCCTAACCCTAACCAAAGCTTGCAGAACCATTGGATATCTCCCATCTTCAACAATCGAAGGATTGACACCAAGTAGTAGGTGTTGTGCAGCGCACCTTGATGGTAGGAGAGTATCCTTGACAAACACACACACTCCTTGGGAGACAAGAGCCATACGAATGACATGTTTACAACTATAAATCCATTGTATCGAATATTGCACAGTAGATTGAAAAGGACTAGAGTAGATACATAGTACTTTTTTGTTGTAAGGTTATAATTAAAACAATCACCAATTAGACCTTTTTCTAATGCACCATACTTAAATGTTGGTTTTAGTACTATTGCGTCATGTACTAAGATAGAAAATAATTTTTGTATAATTTTGTATTATAAATGGATTGTAGGGTGGTTGTTACAACTGGGTTGTAAAGCGCCTCTCGATGCAACTAGCCACAAAATAAAAAAACTAAGTGTTTCTTAGACATATTGTATTTTGCATCAAAGAATATATTATTCTTGTTGTAAATATGAATCCCAAAAATAATATCATTTTGTGATAATTAAATTTGGAAGAAGATATTATTCCTATTGCAAATATAAATCCCACAAATAATATCATTCTGTTTTACACATGGTAGAAGATGGAATGGTGAAATTGTGAACATGGCAAACCTAGTACTATGAATTTATTGGCTTCAAGGACCCAATAAAATAGCTTAGAGTTAATGCATTCTCCCTTATGCTCTTACAATGTGTCTCACCCGTGGGAAAAATCTAAAAAAATTATATCATACAAATTTCAATCAATAGTTTTAGAAAATAACACTTATTTCATTATAATTGGAAATTTTTTATCACAAGGACATCACTAGAATTGATTTTTTTTTGTTATTTTGAAATTCCTGATTCACCATTTAATTCCAAATTTAATGAAATATGTGTTAAATGCCAAAACTATAAGATACTACCAACCCAACCGAACCCACGTTGTCTTAGTTATCTTATGCATGAAGTATATATATATATATATATATATATATATATATATATAATTTAAGTAAGGATAAATCCAAAACTCATTTTTAAAATTATGTTTTTAATAAAAACTAAAAATCATGGTAAAAAGAGTTCTTGTAAAAGAAAAAGAAGGCAATTACTAATTTCCAACTTGTACATTAGAAACTATAAATAACTTATAATTTAGAGTGAATATTACATTAGAAACTATAAATAATTTATAATTTAGAGTGGAGACTTTTGTGATTCATGATTATTAAACAAAACCTAATAGGAATTTGAAAAACGTCGATCCAAAAAACTTATAGTTTATTTGTGCCTAAATATCAAGTAGATCGTAGCGGGGATATTGAAAACATATTTATGCTATCTAAATTTATTTAGAGGTCAAACTATGTTAGTCACTTTTATTAACATTGGTAAATATATGTGAAATAATATATTGAATAGGTTAATTCTTCAGACGAGGATTGATGATGTTGGGTTTTTGGATAGTTTTTTCAACTTTTAAGGATATGAAATGTTTTTGTTTGTTCTGTTATAGACTCATAGATAGAATAGTTAGTAGTATTCAAAAAAATAGATATGACAGTATCAAGGAGAAAAACATTTTCAAATTTTGGCCTGCCTATAATGCTGATAGGTGGCGGCCTGGTTTCCTGTGGGCAAGCTAGCCACCTGAAACAGATGCTTGTTGTAAGAAATTTGGTTTTCGTAATATAGAAGGAAGTAATGCCTAAGTTCACAAAAAAAGAAATAATATATTGAATATATTGTTAAATATGAGAAGTTTTTAGGAAAAAGGTCATTCTGTAATTTAGTGATTTGTTTTTAATAATTATCTATTCAATATTTTGAAGCATGAACAATATGTATATGGTGTTTTAAATAAAATTAGTGTAGCTTTGTAAATTAAATGGTTTGAAGTTATTTATGGAACATTTATTTCATGATATAAATTAACAAAATACAAAAATTAACTAAATTATAACTTTATTTTAAATTATTATTGTTACTACTAATTATAGTAGAAGGAATAAATGTATGAGTTAAACATATATATATTTAGAAAAGCATATTTTTATTATGAGGAATTTTTACACTATAAATAAACTTTGTTGCAATATCATAATTTATTAATCTGGCATGTTTAAAAAATCCAAATAAATCTTAATTTTTAATTAATGAATTGATAAAAAAATAAAAAAACTCTCAAATTCTAATTTGTAAATTCTATTAAAAATATTTCATAAAAATTGATGATGATGATGATGGTTAGCCTCCACTGAAACCAAACTTTGGTCTATCGAACCTAAAGAAACAAATTATTTAGCTTGATTTAAGATTTTATTTCTATGCTCAAAAAGCTTGGAGAGAAGCCTCCCAAGCTCACTATAATTTTGACATCGTAAAAGGCTAGGAAGGTCCGTATTGCAACAAAGATTATGAAACTGAGATCTAATGTGGTTGTATGGGGGGCACTCTAAGAGGAAGTGGTTTTCATCCTCAATGTTCCTATTATCACAGAGATGGAAAATTCTTTCCGTCCATGGTGTTTTAGGAATTGTCCAACGACCTGTTTCACTATGGACCTCATGAGACTTCGTTCTAAACTTTGCTAAATTAATTTTCTTCTTTTAGCTAGATAAAACAAAGAGATACTTTTGATCTTTTACGGTGGGATTGATGACCTTCTTATAATAAATAATCACCGCTATACACTCAATAATAAATAATTATTAATATTTAAATAAAAATAAATTATTATTAATATTTAAATAAAAATTCCAAAAAACGTCTTTACCATAACATACATATAAACCTAATAATCCATTTATAGCGAAAACACAAACAGATTTCATACTATAAAATACGCAAATACGTTCCTGAAAAATAGACCCTTTTTTGGTGGGGTACATAAAAGCTATTAGCAGCCTAATGGAAAGGGCGTCACCCAAACATTATGGATTTGTTTTTCTAGTCAAGCGATGCGATTGTGCGCAGACAAGATTCTCTTTGATGAATCTTTTCATGTTTCCTTGACGTTCACGAGATACTTATTATAATTTATCATGGGGTAGTTTATTTAGGCTGAGGAGGAGGAATTGTTTAGACAGTAAAAAGTGACTAGAATTTAGGTAAAAAATTCAAAAAAATCCTGTAGATGGAGTGTTTGAATCATATTTTCGATGGTAGAAATAGATTAAACACTATTAAAAATTTCTAAAATATGAAAAATTATAAATTTGAACATTTATTTAGATTTACAAAAAATTTTACAATTTTTTTTAAATATAACTAAAATTTCCATAACTTTAATAAAAAAAAAAAACAAAAAACTTAATTGGTAGAGCAGTGATTTTTATTCACACGATGTCCGCAGGGAATCATGTGTAATCATGTGTCTACATAAACATGGCGACATATTCGAGAATTAAAAAACTGAATGGAAAACCAGCACAATCAGTTCAAAAATTTGAGCGTTTAACTGTGTGGCGTGGTACATATTAAAGAATTTAGCATCGCTATTTTCTGGCCTTAGTTCCTATAGTAGGCATGATATAAATTTGATGGGCATCTTTATTTATGAAATAAATATTTTATTTTTATGACAGGTTTTTATTTTAAATTGCTTTTCACATGAATTTTGATTTTTGTTTTTATTCATTATTTAGATATCATGCATTTTTTCGTTAATTTTTGTGGTGAATATAAAAATAGTTTTTTTTTTACAAAATGTTTTGTTTAACCTTTTTTTTATTACAAGTCTTAACCAAGTTATATCATACGGGTAAATGTTTTATATTATATTTAAAAAATCAATCATATTTAATCACTTTTAATTTTAATGTTAACTATTTTAACATAATATTAAAGATTTTACAAATTATACTAAGTAATTTTTCAAAAGTTTTCAAGTAGTTTGGTCAAGCGGTCAAGCTTGTTAGCTATAATGTATTTATTTTCTATAAGTTATACCAAGTCATTTTTCAAAAACTTTATGTTACGTCCTGTAACTTCTTATTGTTATTTTTGTGCCCATGTAGTCCTCATATTGTTATTATTGTGCCCCATAGAAGCCCACTATTGTTATTGTTGTGCCTTTACATTATTACTGTTATGTAGATTTCCATTATATTGTGACTGCTTAGACTCCTATATATAGAAAAGAGGTAATGTTATTTGTATCATCTAAGAATTCTTCATGTATGTAATGTAAATGAGGTTTCCCCCTCGAAGAGGATAATTTTGAATTCTTTGATTTATTTCTTTTTTGATATCGTTGCGTAACATTTGGTATCAAAGCTTTGCATTCTAGGGTTTCACTACTTCAAACATGTCATCGCGACATTTGTGCTTTAACTTCTTTTCTATGAAACTTCAATAGTTGAAATTGCAACCACATAGAACCAAAATCTTGATGAACTTCATACACGAATTTCAGATCTTGTCTCGCTATACTTTCAGAGATATCAACTGAGGAAGTTCGGGTTTTTGCATGGTGCATAATTCCGTCTAAAAAATGTGACTTAAGGAAAATATTCATAACTTTCTCTTTAATCATTGGATTTGAATTTTGTAAAACATGAGAGAAAGAGAACATATTGCAGTTTTTTGGGTATCATTTTCAGACCAGAAAGTTGAAACAGTGAGATGTGGCACTCCCTACAAATTTGCTATACTTAACCAGTCTATAATCAGGTCATTGTGGGCATAACTCTTTCTTGAATAATCTTACCTTGGTCTAATCTGTTTGTTTGTAAATTAGACTCAGAGGGCTACTACAAGATGGAATTTCAGACCTTGGAGATTCGCAAGTATAGAGATACAACAACTGCAATATCTAGTTCTTAAAACAAAAGAAATATGTGTGTATTTTTTAAATTTTGCATAACTTTTGTTTGAAAAATTAGTTTGAAGTGATTCAAAGGGCATAGTGAAGCACAAATGTCATTGTTTGATTCCAAAATGAATTGAAGCAAGAAAATGGAAACACCTAGTAAAAACCAGAAAGGTCTATTATGACACATGGAGAAGAGGAATAAATGCAACATGATATATCAAAATTATGAAACCAAGTGCAACAAAATTTTCTCTCGCAAAGAGTAACCAAAAATGAAATGAATCTAAGATGGATGGTTTGAATAATGCTTTAAAATTAGACATGGAAGATTTGAAGGATGGTTTAAAAGAAAACATGGAAGGTTTGAAAGAAGGTTTGACAAAGTTGCTTCAAGAAATGCTTCTTAATATCGAAAATATATTAGATGAAACTTATAATGAGAACGAAAAAAAAATTAATCATGATTTATTGGACACTAACCTTGGATTGAAGACTCACCATATTCCAAAGATCGATATGAGGAAGTTTGATGGCAAGGATCCGATAACATGGATACTACAGTTGGTCAAATATTTTTTATCTCCATAATGTGCAATGCACACAAAAGGTATGCATTGCACCTTTATATTTAGAACCCAATCAGTTTGTATGGTATTGATGACTTTGTTCTTGTAAACCACTTGTCACTTGATCTATTTTTACGGAGGAAATGATAGCACATTATGAGGATACAAAGTGAAATACCTTCTTTAACCAATTATTAAAGAGCACATTGAGGACTTCTAAAAATTGAATATAAGGGTAAATAATATTCCAAAGGAACATAGGATTTATGTCTTCATATGGAATTTAAAGGATAAAATCCAACATGAGGTTCACCTTTGAGAACCTGATTCATTGAAGAAGACATTTAGGGTGGTAGGAAAAGTTGAAAGAAAAATTATGGCAACAAGGAATTCTACCACTCACTACTATAAAGATGGAAGAGTTGTGTGTCCTAGCCTTCCACAACCTACAATGTCGACACCATAACAATTGGAATCAAAAATAGAAAAAGGGATTTATTACAGTTGTGATAGAAAATACTCTAATGGTCATAAGTGTGCCGAGAAGAAATTATTTTACATAGATTGTGAAGATGACGGAGAAAAGGAACAAGAATACATAGATTGTGAAGAGGAACAAGAAAAGGAACAAGAAATGTCAAAATAAGAGGATATACATCAGGAACCAACCCCAGAGAAAGAAGAAATGAATACCATACCTTGTAATGCATTGACAAGAATTACCAATCATCAAACTCTCAAGGTAGAAGGACATGGGAAGACGAGAAAGGTAATAATGTTAATTGATACAGGTAATACCCATAATTTTATTCATTGTAAGATATTCAAGGAATTGAATTTATCCCTATATCGAGCACGAGAGTTTCAAGTGACAATTGCAAATGGGGGAACCATAAATTTCTCTAGAAAGTGCCATAATATCAATCTAACCATGGGGAATATGTATTGAATAGTCCAATTCTTTTCATTCTAATGGGTGGTGTTGTTGTAATACAAGTCCAATGGTTACTATCTTTGGGTACGGTATATTTTAATTTTCAATAACCTTTCTTGAAATTTATTTGGGAAGGAGAGAAAGCTAAATTAAGGGGCATCACAGGGTAACCAACAAAGATAATCAGCTCTAATGGCATGACAAATATTCTAAAGAAAGAACAACGCGGCATAATTATAGAATTATGGTCATTAGATATTCAAACATCGAAATGATCTATTTCTTCAGATTTCCAAAAGGTGTTGGATAATCATTCGAAGGTATTTGAGACTCCCAAAGGCCTCCCACCTATTTGTGATCATGACCATTCTTTTCATTTGATTCCAGGAAGTTTTCCTCCAAACATGAGGCCTTACAAATATCCCTATGCTCAAAAGAGTCAAATTGAATGTATGGTTGCAGAAATGCAAGAGGTCAATATAATTCAACCTAGTCAAAGTTATTTTTTGCTCCAATATTATTGGTGCATAATAAGGATAGATCATGGCACATGTTTCCCGATTATAGGGAGCTCAACAAGATCAATATTAAAGACAAATTTCCCATTCCTGTCATTGATCAATTCTTGGATGAATTACATCGAGCAATTTACTTCACCAAGCTGGATCTTCAATTAGGATATCATCAAATAAGAATGAAGAGTGAAGACATTCCAAAAACATCATTTAGAACTCATAAGCATTATTATGAATTTTGTTCATGCCTTTTGGCCTTATGAATGCACCTTCTACATTTCAAGGTTTAATGAATTCCATTTTCTAACCCTTCCTTAGAAAATTTATGTTAGTATTAATTTATGATATACTAATATACAATAATTTTTGGAAGGATCATGCTCAACATGTTGACACAGTGCTCAAACTATTGGAGGAGAAACAATTATATGCAAAAACCTCCAATTTTTCCTTTGGAGTACAAGAAGTGGAATATTTGGATCATATTGTATCTCATGAGGGTGTTAAGGTAGACCCTAACAAAATTAAAGCCATTAAGGAATGGAAAATCCCAACAACCATAAAACAAACTCAAGGACTTCTTGAGTTGAAAGGGTATTATCACAAGTTTGTTAAGAATGATGGGAGAATAGCAGCACCTCTGATAACATTATTGAAGAAATATGCATTTTCTTGGACTCTAGAAACAACTATGGCCATTGAACATCTTAAAGAGGCAATGTGCCAAGCACCGATCTTATCTATGCCAAACTTCACAAAAACCTTTATTGTGCAATGTGATGCCTCAGGAGATTGAATTGGTGATGTTTTGATGCGAGAAGGAAGACACATTGCTTTTGAAAGTCATCCAATCAAAAGAAAGTATTTACAAAAACATATTAATGAGAAGGAAATGTTGGAAATACTACATGCACTAAAGCAATGCCGACCTTACCTAATGGGAAGACACTTCAAGATAAAAACATATCATGATAGTCTTAAATACCTTTTGGAACAAAGATTATCTTTAGAAGAGTAGAAAAAATGGGTCACAATGATGTTGCATTATGACTTTGAAATCATCAACGAAAAAGGGAAGCAAAATTTTGTTGCAGATGAACTCTCAAGAGAGGAGGATGATGTGGAAGAATTTCTTTGCGCCATTTCTATTATCCAACAAGATGGGATAACGGAAACATGGGATGAATGGAAGAATGATGAAGATGTGTGGACACTCATTCAAATTTTACAGCAAAATCCCATTATATATGATACATTTAGCTGAAAAATGATTCATTATGGTACAAAGATTGCTTATATATTTGTAATAATTCCCAACTCAAGTAAAAAATTATTTTGGAATTGCACACCTTTCCCTTAAGAGGGCACTTAGGATTTTTAAAAACTTACCACAAGGTCAAGACAAAATTTTTTTCCAAGGCACTTAAATATGATATTCAAAAGTTTGTCACGGAATCTTTTTTTTGCCAACAAAATAAAGTTGAGACAATTAAGACCTCAAGTATGTTACAACATTTAGCCATTCCAAGTCAACATTGGGACAAGGTTTCAATGAATTTTATCACAGGTTTACCCAAGTTTGAAGGAAATATTGTTATCATGGTGGTAGTTGATAGACTTACCAAGTATGCACATTTTTGTGGGTTATCTCATCCCTTTAAAGCCAGTACAATTTCTATTGCATTTATGGAAATAATTAAAAATATACATGGAAACCTAATGATTATTGTAAGAGACAAAGATCCCGTTTTCACTATAAATTTTTGGATGGAATTATTTTCTTGTCTGGGTAACGAATTAGCTGATAGCTCATCTTATCATTGTCAATCTAATGGGAAAACTAAGATAGTTAAAAAATGTTTGGAATGATATCTGCACTTCTTTGTATCTAATAAAAACACAATGGGTCAAGTGGTTACCTCTAGCTGAATGGTGGTATAACACTTCCTTCCATACTACAAAAAAAATGACCCCATATATGGCATTTTATGAAAATCATCCACCATCCATTGTATCATCTTTAAGATAAAATTCTAAGGTTCAAGCAATGAAATATCACATCCAGCATCAACAACAATTTCGCCAACTCTTAAAGGATAACCTCACTTTGTCGCAGAGTCAAATGAAACAATAGGAAACTCAACATCGCATCGAAAGAAGTTTTGAAGTAGGTGACTGGGTATTTTTACAGCTACAACCATATAAAAAAATGTCCCTCAAGCAAGCTAAGAAGCATAATAAAATATCACCAAATTACTAAGGCCTTACAAAGTGTTACAAAAGATTGGTACTATGGCATTCAAATTGGATCTTTCTGCATCTTCCCAAGTGCAACAAGTTTTCATGTTTCATGCTTAAAGAAGGTTATAGGTGACAAGCTCCCAGTTCAAACAATATTTCCAAAACATGACGAGGAAGGAAAAATCATATTAGAACCTGAAGCAGTCACATAAACAAAAACCCGATAGCAACAAAATCGATCAATTATAGATAATTTCATCATGTGGAAGAACTTACCCGCTGAAGATTCGACATGGGAGGATGACAATTTAATGCCGAAGCATCCAAAACTACTCAAGCATTGAGGACAACAGTTTTTTGAAAGGCAGGGGCATGTTAGGTCCCTATACTACTAGTGTAGGCCCTTATTTTTATTGTTATGCCCATATAGTCCCCATATTGTTATTATTGTGCGCCGTAGAAGTCCACTATTGTTATTATTGTGCCCTTACATTATTACTGTTATGTAGGCTCTGATTATATTGTGACTGCTTACACTGACATATATAATGTATTTTGGAGAGTAACAATAAAATCTTAGTTTTCATAATCTTACGAGAGGGAAGAAGAATAAATATTTCTTTCAAACAAGCTAATACCTAAAAGGCCTAAATCCATTTTGGTTTACATTTAACTGTGAATGTATTGAACCCATCATATCCTTGGTAACCACATATTTGAGTTGTCCATGTCAAACCACAATTTTTTTTTTTCTAATCAAACTAATAAATAAACCCATTTTATAAAAACTTATATCTATCACTAGTATGCCAACACTAAAGATACTAGCTAAAACTCTCAAAATAAAAAAAATAAAAAAAATATAAACAAGAAATTCAGTTTTTATTTTATATAGAATACAAATATCTCATTGGTGTGGACATGTCATGTGAGCCTAAACCTTTAATCTATAAGCCCCATTGTTCATGGTTTAGGTTTAAGTATATGTAATGTAGGATGGCATCCATTACGACCAATTATATGGTTATCTTGAAGTTTCAACTTAAAGTATTAAAATTGTGGGTGTGGCATAGTGTGATACTTACCTCAGAGTATCAACCAGTAGAATCATTAACTTTTTTATTTTATATATTTTTCTTTGAAATTGATTATATATATATATATATATATATATATATATATATATATATATATATATATATATATATATATATATAGATATAGATATAGATATAGATATATCACTCATCAATGTGACAACCTCACCCATGGTTCTCTCATAAAAATACATTGTAAATATTTTTATAGATATGTAAAATTTAAAAGAGGGAACTGAGCCAAAGGGACACATATTCCAGAGTTGAGGGAAGGCTTTCTTGCTTGGGAAGTTGATGTCTTCTTGTGTAGAAAATCTAAATTTTTGGAAATTCATCAAGCGTAGGATGATGCATGAATTTAATCAACAAGATCTTCAATTGAATGAGTTGTAAGAGAAATTACACATACCCATGCACTTGAGAACCTTCAAAAGGAAAAGAGGACAATAAAATTTATGGAGGATGTTACTAGCCAAGGAAATAAGGTCGAGGATGAAGCACCCTTACAGAACAACAAAAGAAACAATAGAGAGAAAGAGGGCATGAAACCGATTAGGGATTTCTCATTCCTAAGTTTAGGCAGGAGAGAAGAGATTCACACAATAGTCCACAAGAGCAAAGTAGAGAAACAATTCATAGGAGAGAAGATAGGTGAAGGAATTGATATTTTCATTCCTTGGAGGCTATGAGTTTAGAAACTACTCTTTCAAGCCTTGTAACAACTTGGGGTGCTTGGAGGCTATGGGTTGAGATAGGTATCGTTGGGTCCCTGTAACAGCTTGGGTTCTGTGGAGGTTGTGGGTTGGGATAGGAATATTTGGAGCCCTGTAATAGCTTCGGTTTCCTAGAGGGTGTGGGTTGATACATAAATCTATGGAGAATTGTAACATCTTGGGTTCCCTAGATGTTATGGGTTGATATAGTCATCCTTGGAGCATTGGACAACTTGCGAAGAGACCAGTCTTGAGTTAAGTTTTCTAGTGGATTATGTAATTCTGAGGAAGGAGGTGAATCTTTTCATTATTCTTAAGGGTGGAGGAGGTGAACCTTTGGGTTCTATGTGCATCATTTATTGCAGTGGGTAGGTGGTAGGATTGAGGAAATATCTCCTATGGAGTCCCTCTTCTAGCTGGCATGTTCGTGTTACATTACTCTAAGCTAACCATCATTAGTCTCTAGAATCTGGCTTAGGGGTGTTAGCTACAAGTGAGCTTGGTTCCAACTCTCTAAGGTTGGGTGGGGAGTCCTTGTCCCAAACTCAATTTCCCTGCAATTTTAAAGATAATTCTATATTGTTTAAATATTAATTAAATTGTGATTCCTTCAGGATGGAAATAACCTTGGATTATGGACTGTAACAATGCTACTAAAGTAATGAGCACATCGATGCACCTCTATGTGGAAATGACATTCATAGTTAATGACTGATAACCAAATATATAAATATATGATGCATCTCTGAGATGAATGATGTTGATAAACAAATTTGAGAAAGAACGTGATTCTAGATTGGAATGGAATGCTAAGTTAAATGCTTTTTGGTGTTGTTCAAAACATATAGTGTTCAACAAATTGAATAATGCTTTGCATGATAGCTAACTAGATTGGTATCTTTATGTTGAAATAAAAATATGTATGCAATGCTTAATTGGGTAGTCAAATATACATATGCAAACAAAATGAGAACATTAAGAAATTATATATGTACTAGAAGGATCCATAAGGATTTGGAATAATATTTGGAAACATTAGGCATAAAAACACTTTATATTAATCTTAAATTATTACATGAGAGACTATGTGCTTAGTAGGATCTGCGCATCCACATGAATATTTATTCACCTAGCTACAACCCTGTGAATCTGTACAGGAGGCTTTGTGTTAATGTTGAATGATCTATTCTCCCTTTTTATTGAAATGATAGCCTGAAGCCCTTCCATGAATGGTTGGTCATCCTTTCATCTTGAGTAGCTTAGATGTCTTCCACAAGCCTCAGGGTGTAGTTGGTTAGGCCCAAGAAGCCCTTGTATAGTGCCATGGAGATGATTTTATTCCTTCTTTGGTGTCTGGAGCTCCCAAATTGTGGCAAGAGAGGTGGATCCCTTCGAGAGTTCACTACAGGTCCATGGCAGAGTGTGGATGTAGGAGCACCTATTTCTGCACATAAGGAAATTCCCTATTCTTATATGGGGAATTTTGGAGGGTGAGGAACTCATTGGATAGGCCTTCGCCAAAACTCAGGAGGAGTAGAACCATGGGGTGTGTTAACAAGCCAATTTAGTCATCGTTGATGCAGAGCAACAATTTCGTTCTCAATGTTTACTAAACCCATGTGGTGGAACCTTGGTCAGAATAACCAATAAAAAGAAATTGGTGAGGAGTTGAAGCAAGAAATTTCAGTACTCATTGAAATCCAAATCATGTTCATTATGGAAAGCCTGATAAGGTTTCCCTGGCCGGGCCATGGTAGGGATCGAGCATCATCTTCAATGTGATGCAAGGAGCACTAAGCTCTGGAGTTATAAGGTAGAATCGGGCAACCATATTCAGTAACTACGAGGAACCCTAGTCATGGAAACTTCCCATTAGCATAGTTCAATTCCCCTCGATCATGATTTGATGAAGTCATAATGATGTGGCTTAGAGGTGAAAAACCCATATAGTAGAACTTAAAGGGTTTTTTTACACATCAACGGGATCGACTATGATGATGTTAGCGGGGATAAGTGGGTTAATATGAAAGCCCGATGATGTTTCCATTGGTTGAAACTGAAGCCCACAGGTGACACAGGGCTAGAATATCTAGCTTAGAAGAAGAGAAGAATGCACCAAGGGAAGCGTTGAGAACGTAAGTGAGGGGTATCATCCTGGAGGAATTATGGGTGGAGGAAGTGAAGGAATTGAGAAGAACCCAATGGGGTGATGAAATATGGTTGCGATGGTGAGACCCTCAATCCCTACTATATTTCCATTGGTGAAGGTAGGATCCACAACTAGGTGAGCCTGCAAGTTTTAGCTTGGAGAAGTAGGCAGAGAAATGTCGACATAAATGAGTCAGGATGACTTGGTATGTGCTAGGGTGTTAGTCAATGGTGGAGCAGTAGACCAATAGGAGGAGACCCTATGATGCAACTTCACACATAAGCTCAACAATGAGGCCCCAATGGTAAATGAGGTGTATTCTCTTGAAATCATCGAGAAGGTGTTGATAGTTTTTACCCCTCACCATTTAAGGGGTCTCCACGGTATGAAGTCCCAATTGGACCTCACACCATTTAGAGTAGGATCCCCACCCGAAATACGAACCGATTGTAAAAATAATAGGTTTAAGTGGTATTCCTTGGCTACGAAAATGCACAGAATGATTAGCTCATGAATTTAGTGAAACAAGTGTATAACTTTGTGAAGAGTCAAATGAAATGCATGAGAGGTTCTAACACAACACAGGGAAAGTGAGTGGGCACCCTAGAAGCCTGTAATAATGTGCAACTTGAAAGGGATAGATGAGGATAAAAGAAATAATAACTTATCCTGCAAACAATTCAAAAGATAATCAAGATTGAAAAGATAAAAACACGCATTCAACAACTTTCATAATAATGTAAACCAAATAGTTCGTAAGCATTAGCATAAATGAAATAACATACATTGTAAACATAACAAGAATAGGCCTACTACATCCTTGACATATGCTTGAAAACCATTAAGCTTTGAGTATTTTTTAAAGTGAAAGCCCCAAACATACATACATAATCTACAAAACACTAGTCCCAATAGTGCAACATGAAGCCAACACTTGCTCCTCCAAAGAAAGATACTCCCTCTATGTTATGGAGAAGGTAAGAATCTTAGCAAATCTCCCTAACTTTCGATCCTATGTCAAAATTTTGGTCAAAATACCTTTACATGAATAATGAGGGTGTATTTATAACAAATTTGATGACTATCCACCTCCCTTTGTGCTTCTTTGACTTCCCTCCTGACCTTTTGACTTCTTTTACATAATGACTCTTCATATTACAAAATTTACACTTGGAGTTCCACTTACAAAAATGTTTTAAATAAAAAATTACACATACCCATATAAGACAAAATTGGGTAGAGTCAACAAGACAATCCTAATAAGAGAAACACGTTAAGCTTGAGTTGGGGGGAAACACCAACTCAGCCACTCCAACTTGTAGCTTCTAGGTTACATAATGATACCAAGATTTATATTCTGTGATGACTTCCCCAAACTTTGTGATGGGATTGTTGTGGAGAAAAATGCCTATGGAGGACGATCCTATCCACCTAATGTGTGACAGTGCCTTAGCAACAAATAGAGACAACTATTCTAGTATTCTTCCTTTATGAATTAAGAATGAAGAGAGATTGATGGACTAACCGGTGTCTTCCGTTTGTCCCTCGATCTAGTTTCTCTTCTCTTTGGGAGTTCCCAGCTACTTGCCTTCTCGCTCACCCAGCTTCAAGAGGTTTCTGCAAGATCACAAGAAGAGAACACTACACAAAGACATAGATTCATATTCATAACTAGTTCAGGATTAGAAATAAACTAAACATACTAATGCAATCATACATCAAATATATATCAGTATATAGGAGAAACCAAGATAGCTTTATTGATGAATAACAAGGTTCAGGAAGAGATACAACCCGGAGGGCTCCAATCCAGCATCTCCTTCCCAGCAAATGGAATTCCTATCTTCACCCCCTTCAAAGCATTAAGCACCCAATGATTCCAATCTCAAACCAACAACAATTCTTTGCAATAACAAAATTCCAGCCTCCAGATCTCATGGAGGAGAGATCCATATATAGATGTTTGGAGAGAGGATGAGTCAGCTTGAGATATGACTAGTGTCCTCTCCCTCTGTCAGTTCTTGATTCCACTTGGAGGTTCTTGCTTCCACTTGGAGATTGGGAACCTCTTACTCATCACTAGTCAAATTCACTTAGGCAAGTGTCATTGAGGAAGATTCTGGAAGCTTCCTGGGTCTTGACACCTCTTGGAATGAACTTGCCATTTGTCAACTCTCGCTCAGCGCACCCTGGTAGTGCTTCTACCTGCGTTGCAGTGTAGGTAGCTAGTGTTGACTTTTCATTTCAGCGCAGACAGCTAGTGGAGCCACTGAATTGATCCTGAATTGACTTGTTTTTGAGCAGTTTCTGGTGGAGAACTTCTGTGAATTGTTGTGGTTTGTTAGCCTTGTTCCTCTAGGGGTAGGAACAACATGTTTAGGGACTTTGGATCCCTTAGATTATGGACATTTCATGCTCAATGCTGTAAGGCACAAAAATGTCTATAACAGTTGCCCCCTAAAGTATGAGGCCGTTTATCGGGTGAAATGCTTTATCAGGAGGATCCGAAGTTCATCCAATGCTGGGAGGAGACCTGTAATAAGATACAATACAATACATTATTTTTCATACTGCTTTCATGATCTAGCTGAGGCGGGCATTCCCATGCTCAGCTTTATAAATTCATTTTCCTGTACATAGAACAGACAATCGTCTGATGGTACACTGATAATTTTGATGCAATTATCATCCTTTGGATAGGATTATTATCTGCTGCAATGATGTACATGTCAATGTTTTTATCTTTCTGAATATATATCGCAGCCCGGATGGATGAAACTAGATCCGGGGTCTTCAAACTCGTTCGATCTTCACTCTAAGTACAAGTTGATCCACGTCAGAAATGTTCTGAAGTCGAACATGGAAAGACATCGCTTGATTACCGGTCAATGAGGTAAACCGTTAACAAGCGCGAGAGGAATCACCGATAATGATAATGACCCTCAAGGTACTGCAGTACAATTCACATGGTGTGAATAAAGGACTTGGCGTCGAACACCACGCAAAATATTTCGGTCGAAGGTCATTGATGTATACCTGTCGCCGGAAGTGAGAAACTTGCCATTGAGGCATGCAAGCTTCAAAGTACTGAAGGGGTTGTTCCTAGATCAACTTCTTGGATAATGAGTTGATGTCGACAAGAAGCGATCCATCAAAGGAGGGCCTTAATGAATCCCACATCAACGACACGGAATGGAGCTAATGATTTTGATGGAGGTGAAAACGATCTGTGACATATGATTCAGGGTGGCGGTCATGAAAGGATGAAGGATAATGTACGGCAGTGGATGGGACACGGTTGACTTTTCTAAACGACTTCTCTTCAACATATGGTGACATTGATGCGATGGATCAGTAGCATTACCCCAAATATGGATGGTATGGCGAGAACATGGTGATGTGACCGGTCAATGAAACAACCCAACTCGATTGTGGTACGGAGGAAAAGTGTCATGTTCAAGAGCGACTTGCTACCATCAAAGTTTTCTTGAGTTTCTCCCAATTTTTCCCCAGTCATTGCTGACCAGTACCTCTTTACTTTTGTCAAGCTTGAGGAGGATAACATATGCTTGTTCTATAACTTGCCCTTCGGGCAAGCCCATCGCTATGTTTTAACGAGCCTAGCGATAGTGAAACCCGTTCTCGTCTAAAGACAAGTTTGTCACTATTTAATGATTTTAACGAGTCTAACGACAAAGATAACTCAGTTCTTTTCATTTTTAGAGAGTCT
Organism: Pinus tabuliformis; assembly: GCA_031772625.1. Classification (NCBI taxonomy): domain Eukaryota; kingdom Viridiplantae; phylum Streptophyta; class Pinopsida; order Pinales; family Pinaceae; genus Pinus; species Pinus tabuliformis. Next base: position 656,271,690 of record CM062814.1, on the reverse strand, counting down.
GAAAAGGTACATAAAGTTAACTCCAAAAGCCCTTTTTCGTCATCTAATCCCTTAGATCCGAAAAAGTATAAAACAATACAAAAGGGATGAGTTTTCGATAGTTTTAACGAGCCGAATAAAACAAGCGCTCGATCTTTTTGTGCAATAATCCCTCAGGTCCAGAAAGATTGAAATCTAGAGGAGGGATAGCACTTCCTGTCCCTTTAACGAGCTGGAAGGCCAAGGACTCAGCAATCTTTTCATATTTTACGAGTCAGATGAAAAGAGCTTAAAGAAGACTCGTCTTTTGAGGAACGAGTCATGAAACAGGTTAGAAGCTGATTCCAGGTACAGGTTGGAATTTTCCAATCACGGCAGTGTCACAAGGATGGCTAGTGAAATCACTCTTTGCAACTGTTCCTCAAAATGGGTAAACAAACATATGGAGGTGAATGATCGGCCAATGGAAAAGTGGAGGTGACGGTGCAAACACGACCAAGGCTTTAATGGCTGATAGTGTTACATTCACAGTGGTTATTTACCGGGTAGTTCATTTTTTAACGAGCTTAAACGCGGGAAAACACTTGCTCGATCTTGTGTTTATTTTTTAACGAGCATGAACTATGCGCTAAAACTGCTCGGGTCTTGCGTTTATTTTTTAACAGGCATGAACTGTGTGCTAAAACTGCTTGATTACCCAGTCATATGATAAGAATATCTTAGTAAGATTCTATTTTTTATGGAGCTTCATCTTACAAAGCTATGCCCCGCATCCTTTTGTTATGCAAGTTCGCAAACGACTAATCCTACGAGTTTAAAGGGTTAGACCTACAGGTTTAAAGGGAGGACCTAAAAATTTAAAAAATAAATAGCCGCCCCTTGCTTGCACTCTGAAAGGTTTGCATGCCCCCAGGTATAAAACAGAGTTCCAAGGTTACCCCTACTTTAGTCCGGCAAAACAATTGTTTTACCGAGAGAGGCCTACCTCTTTCAGGTTACCAAAGATTGCTCCATTCGCGGCCACGAATAAAACACTTCTTCGGCAATGTCTACCGAAATAGACAAAGGTGAGCAACGAAGCCCGCCAACTCACATAACTTTGACAAAAGAATCTTATTCTAGAATAACCCCTCTTCCTAGACGGATGGGGTACAGACTAGTCATATTCTCCCGCAGAAACCTACTCTATACCCAAAGTTTTCCTGCCGAAGCAGACTAGGATGCATGCCCCCTGGGTTCCAGTCATATCCTCCCAGATTACTCGCGCTCATCAGGAGGATGGACTGTGGGTTGAGACACTTCTTGCGTGAAGAGACCATTTAGGGATGGTACATGACTATTTGCGATGCGTGATCCGGGAAATGAAAGTTGGTCCACGAGCTTGACCACTCTTCCTTCATGCGGAAAACACATTTCTCTAAAGAGTGAGGAGACGATGGCTCCCATGCAATATATATAGTCTCTTCCAAGGAGTAGGTTATAATCCAAGGGTCCTTGAACGACCATCACGTTCATTTGAACGGTCTTCCCTTTCAATGTTATGGGCACATTGGGGAGGATCCCTAAAGGTCGACTGGTTCCTTTATCAAAGCCTGATAGATTTCTCATTTCAGGCAAAAGCGCTGGCGAACCAAGCGCTTTCCAAGCAATAGAGGAAAGGATACTCACAGATGCCCCCTCATCAATGATAGTGCCAGCCATTACCATTCTGTATATTTGAACGATAATTCTGAATGGTATGCTTGTTGGCAACCGCGGTCTGCCTAGTTGGTTCCAGTCGAACGAGACAACTAGGTTGCTTGGTGGTGGGACCGAATAGACGGCCAGGTATGACTTTGACGAAGTTCCTTCCTGTGATAAAGGAATGGGCAAATTTCCCCCTTGTTCGTCGGAGTCTGTGTTGATGAAGAGAATTTGGACAGTGTCGTCTTTATTCTCCTCTGTGATGGTATCATTCGAAGATAGAGCCTCTGAAGGCAAAACCGCGTCAACTGCCGCCTCAACCTTTTGACTTTCGTCAGGTATGGATTCAGACGGTTCATCTCCAATGATAGGTGCTTCGGCTGACCACCTGATCGGGCCAGCCGGGTTCTCAACTAGTGAAGGACTTGGCAGGAGTTTTTGATATCCAGGAGGAAGTTGCACTGGTAAAACCGGGCGATCTTCCAAAACTCTTTTAGCCTCATCTAAGAAGGGACAACGGTGGATGGCATGGTCGCCTTCACACAGTTTGCAGGGAAATCTAGCTTTCCCTCTCTGTCCTGTGACTTCACTTTCACTAGTTGACGGTGAGCTGTCAACATGGCTATCAGAGGTTGACGCCACCGAATTGTGCAAATGGGGAGACCAGTCCCTTAGTATCCGAGGGATGCAGGGACAATCTCTGTGGAAGTGGTCTCCCTTGCATATGACACATGGCGATTTAGGCCTAGTCAGTGCTGTGTGTGGATTTTTATCAGACGCCACTTGTTTGCCCCCAGTCGCTTTTGGCTCCTTCTTCTTCTTCTCTTTCTTCTTCTTTTCCTTCTTCTCCTTAGGAACTTGGTTTTTTGTTTTACCAGTTCCGTCAAGCGAAGAGGAAGGAGGAGAGGGAGAATTAGATGAAGTAGAAGGCTGGTGGGTAACTCTGGTCTGGTCTAACTGTTGATTCGACTGTTCAGGAATAGTGGTGTTCTGAACGACATTGGTTGAAAAGAGCCAGACCGGCAGGCCAATTTTCAGTCCTGGAAGTGATAATGTGGCAATAAGGGGCGCACCAACATCTCCCCAAGAGGAGAAGGGACTAGGATTTCCACCAAGGGGAATTCCTTGGTTGGTGTGCTCCATTTTCTCAACCTAAAGATCAACGTAGGAATAGGGGTGATTGTTCCGTTTAAAATAAATTTTAACGACGCTTTAGACACAACTTGCTTTTTCAATTTTAAAGAGTCGAGAAAAAGCTAAAGATGACTCTAGTCTCCTTCGATGTTTTAACGAGCTCGAAGTGACAAATGCTCGGATGGAATTTTTCCGTTATAGAGTCTGAAAAAGGCCAAAAGGAACTGCTCTGGAGTTCTAGGTAGAGGGTGTGCCAAACTTTTCGCAAAACTGCAGAATACTTTTTAGGGTACGGGCGGTCGATCTTCCTGAATGCTGTGTTCAGTGCATTGCGATCAGTAGGGCGGCCGACACGGCTTCCTATGGATAAAGGTTATGTTCCTATAGGGGTCTCCAAATATATACGCGACAGTACGTGGGAGCACAATCCGTACTGGCACTATCGTCCCTCAGGAGGAATCACCCACCATCAACGAGATCGATAGTCACCAGGCTTTACGACGCCAGAACACGTCTCTAGCCTAGACCTCTATGTTGTGCGTTATGTTGCAAAGCATTGTTAAGTTCATTCAATTTATTTTAAGTTGATATTTTTAAAAGTTTGCCTTTCTGGATCACCACGAGATGTATGATACAATTCCTAAATGCAGTCTAAAGATGATAAGAAAGCTTTATATCTTTTCAATTTATGAAAATCCTAGCTACAAAGGGAAAAGAAAGACACCATCTTTTCTCAAAGAGCATTCAGCACACTCTAATGCACTTTTCCTAAATCAAACATGCAAACTGTCAAGATGCAAATGCACAATGCAGGTGTTTGTTTTCCGCTCTCTTAGTATTGATGCCTACAAAGAAAGCTTTTTGTACAACTTTGAATTTGCTTTTAAATGACAAATACAAACAAGTTTACTTTTTCGAAATCAGAGAGGGTAGAAGAGATTACAACACTTAACGATTTCCAAAATGAATACTTGTTTCGACACTTAAAAGAGACAAACGCAAACCAAAAGCAAAAGTAAATGTATAATCAACTGTAATCAGCCAATGAACTCTCTCCTAAGATCACAATCAACAGATCTGAATCAAGGGCTACAGGATGACTATTTCACTCTTGCAAAGGAAAATTGTAAATGACGCCACAAACACATAAAAACACTCACAGTCTTTTTATACAAAAGGAGGCGAAATTTAAGAAGAGAAAAGGAGTTATCAGACTAGTACCTATGCTGGTTACAGGCTGCAAAAATCAGAGATCAAAACAAGGCAAAATAGAGCAGAGAACCCCAGCTGCACAAGGCCTAACTGGATCAGCGCAACCTCAACACAGGGTTTTTGAAATTCAACGCAGGTAGCCTTCACGGGACCTGCGTTGAAATGCAGAACCTCTTCACAGGGTCTGCGCTGAAGGAGAAACGAGAGTTTCTCACTGGATTCTGGGTCACAGATTGCTGATTAATCTTCGGTTTCAGGCTAAATAAAAGCAACAAGCAAGGTACAATCAAAGGGATGCTTTGAGGGGGTACTAAGATCTATCACAAAGGATCATCAAATCATTTGTGAGTCCATTGTTCAGATCATAGACAAATCCAGTGATTAGATCAAAGCAGCAGCTATCTACTTTGCATCTGAGAATAGCAGATGCAGTTCGATTGTTGCTGTTGAGTCTATGAAACAAACAATGATGGAAACACAAATAAAATGACTAAGCAGATCTCCCCACTAGAGTCGCCAATTTGTTGTGGGGAAAAATGCCTATGCAGGACGATCCTATCCACCTAAGGTGTGACAGTGCCTTAGCAACGAATAGAGACAGCTATTCTAGTATTCTTCCTTTATGAATTAAGAATGAAGAGAGATGGATGGACTAACCAGTGTCTTTTGTTTGTCCCTCGATTCGGTTTCTCTTCTCTTTGGGAGTTCCCAGCTACTTGCCTTCTCGCTCGCCCAGCTTCAAGAGGTTTCTGCAAGATCACAAGAAGAGAACACTACACAAAGACATAGATTCATATTCATAACTAGTTCAGGATTAGAAATAAACTAAACATACTAATGCAATCATAAATCAAAGATACATCAGTATATAGGAGAAACCAAGATAGCTTCATTGATGAATAACAAGGTTCAGGAAGAGATACAACCCGGAGGGCTCCAATCCAGCATCTCCTTCCTAGCAAATGGAATTCCTATCTTCACCCCCTTCAAAGCATTAAGCACCCAATGATTCCAATCTCAAACCAACAGCAATTCTTTTCAATAACAAAATTCCAGCCTCCAGATCTCATGGAGGAGAGATCCATATATAGATGTTTGGAGAGAGGATGAGTCAACTTGAGATCTGACTAGTGTCCTCTCCCTCTGTCAGTTCTTAATTCCACTTGGAGGTTCTTGCTTCCACTTGGATATTGGGAACCTCTTACTCATCACTAGTCGAATTCACTTAGGCAAGTGTCATTGAGGAAGATTCTGGAATCTTCCTGGGTCTTGACACCTCTTGGAATGAACTTGCCATTTGTCAACTCTCGCTCAGCGCACCCTGGTAGTGCTTCTACCTGCGTTGCAGTGTAGGTAGCCAGTGTTGACTTTGCATTTCAGCGCAGACAGCTAGTGGAGCCACTGAATTGAGCCTGAATTGACTTGTTTTTGAGCAGTTTCTGGTGGAGAGCTTCTGTGAATTACTGTGGTTTGTTAGCCTTGTTCCTCCAGGGGTAGGAACAACATGTTTAGGGACTTCGGATCCCTTATATTATCGACATTTCATGCTCAATGCTGTAAGGCACAAAAATGTCTATAACAGGGATCAGGCTAGAAGTCCAGTCTTGCCTCCATTTCATCTAGGCACATGGTCTTGGAGCCAATTATTATTTAGTTTGTTAATGAGAACAACATGGTGTTTATCTTCGCAGGGCCACCAATGTACTTCTGCATATCTTGTTTGTTCACCTCTAAATCTCATTTGGTAGTGATCTTGTTAAACTAGTCCAAGTATTCCTACACTTCTTGTTTGACTTTGTCTTTACCTTTAGCTTTAGTGAGTGTGTCGATCAAACGAATATTGTGTGACTTTACCACGAAATCCACACTATTATACAATCAGGCATAAGAGGCTTGAATGTTGGCGATCAATGAACCAAGCTATTTGTTTCTTTAGATGGGTATCCAAACCTCAGCTATCTCCAGCTCGGCCTATTGTATTGTCTTCTGCACTGACTTGGGAGGTGCTCCTCTATGTTGCATTCCCCACTCATGCACATCAACGATGGTTATATATACAACTTTGAGATATTTAGCATTATCATTTCACTTATGATGCATGTCGAGAAGGAGGAAAACTTCTTTGTGCATAGTGACTAGCTCCTCATAGAGGTTCCTCATCATGTCTCCCAATGCTAATACTTCACCACGTATCACAGCCTTGAGTTCTTCTACATAAACTTATGCAAGGGTTTATTTCTAAACCTTTTCCTAAAGTTGCTCATTCTGTTTCCTAAAGTTGTTCAATCTGTTTCCTTACTGCCCCTAAGTTCTTTTTCATCTATCTATTCATGGCCATCAAATATTTTGTATTTGTCTTAGAGGGTCCTACAAAGGCAAAGGTGGCTACAACAATTGATTGTGGATTCTTGCTAGTGTCAATCACAATCTCCTTTTATTTGATAAAATCAATATACATGAGATCATCCGAGAAGTGTTTATCTATTTCCTATATGTTATTCTTGTTTATCTCATCATAGGTCAAGCTGTATATATCGATCACTGGAACATCATCAAGAGGAGAAATTTCCTCTCCCTTGATTGGAGCTTTCCCTACTGCAGGAAGGGGGGGAGACTGAGTAGTGATCTAATGCATGGAAGCCATGATATCAACATCCCAATTTTTTTTCTCTAATTCTACCTCCATATCCTAGATTACTCTCAGATATTCAATTTCTTGAGAGAGTTTCTTTTCCCTGTAACTGCTTACTCTCTTATTCAAGCAGTCGATTTTGTTCCTCTTAGTTGACTTGATTTAGTTTTACGTATTATTTCTCTTTATTTTTCCTCTCTTATTCTTCTCGTCTCTAAATTTATTCTCATCCATTATGCTCCTGTTCTTCCTTTTTCTTCAATTATTCCTCTTACTTCCTCTTTTTTATCTTTCTTTCTGCTACTATGGCTGCTTTCAAGATGATTGGATCTTCTTTCCATTTGCGGATTTTTTCTTCCATTGGAATGTGGACAACTTTTTGCTTCCCCTTTTTGCACGCGGGGTTGTGCCTCACTGATGGTTCCACTTCTGGAGTTTCTTCCGACTAAGGAGTAACCTGCGATGTACCCACAAATCATTCTAGTTAGCAGGAATTTATATGCATTGTAACAATTTTTTATCCTTTCCTCCTCGAGTTTGGAATAAGTCTAACTCGGCCAAGTTAAATGAATCTTTGCATAGTTTTTCTTACAAACATTGTTAGGATCATACGGGTTAAGGTCCATGTGACCAATTGCAAATTTCTCTATATATTTTCCTTTGATCTCATTAGCCTTTAGATTCTTGATCTCATACAATCTAATTTTCAAAGGAACGGTGGGACAAGGTTATTTCTTCTTCCTCTGCAATACTCCTGATAGACTTGTGAAAATATGATAAGCTACTTCTTGCATGACCAAATTTTCAGTGGCGTACCTTAGTAGCTGATGTGGAGACTTTTAACCACCAAACACTCTGGTGTAAGTTCCATCCAGTGAGGAAAACCAATCAACCAATTTGGACACTAGTTCCATTGCCTCTTGTTACATGCAACATGGCACTTCTTGGAATATCATCTTATATAATCGCATGAGGAAGTGACTGGTTAGCTTCTCCATGACTCCTTTGTAACTTCATTCCAAACGAAGATCGCAATAAATGTGTACAATAGGTTCCTTTTATTACCAAGTCCAACTCATTCTAGGAAAAGAGTTTTGAACACAGATTACATCCAACAAGTAGGGAGGCATGTATTACCTAGCCTCCTTACACATAGGATGGTTCTTGGCATAAGATACATGGGTCCTCAATTGTTGGGCCAACAAGATAGAATAGCTAAATGGTTTTCCTTCTTTCACAATGTGATGGAGCAAAAATTCCCAGCCTTTGAGAAAGGTTTAAGTACTCTTTTGATGATAGATCTGAGAACATAGAAATACCAAGTATTAAAATTCCTTCCTGAGATATTTAGTTCGATAAGTGTTGTTGGATGTACAGCAGAATTTGGATGGTTGTTTCACCCAATCTTTGATGACATATTTTGTTCTTGTGTAATTGGTGACTACATAGAAGTGGGAGGCCATGTAAAATTTTAGAAACGGTAAATGATAAATACACTGAAATTCATGTGCCATGAAAGAGGTAAGCCTTTTTCAACTATGACAGCTAAGGATCATGCTCTTTTCATCTGTGTGTGAGAAGATCCAATTGACCATGTCTACACAAGGAAAGACCAGAAACCTACATGCAATATTCTGCAATCTAGATTTCTAGACATTGATGCGAAATTTCTTGTATTCAAGATCTTCTTTGTAGTTAGTTGCAAAGAAAATATCTTTTAGTGTGTACCATGTCTGAATCTTTCTCAATGAATAGTTGAGTGTTTGAAAAAACTGGCATAGTGGGAGGAACACTCTCAACTATTTCACCAATGCTTCCCTCTATGGTTTCTTTTGAGGTAGATCTCTTTGGTTCCATTATCATAACAATATTATGGAAAGGGATAACCCCAAAAAAGTTACAATACCTCTATAAGAAATTTACTCATGGAAAGCACAAATTATTTAAAGAAAAGTAGTCTATTTGGCAAGATCAAGGCAAAAACTAACACACTGAGAGGAGAGATTGCACAATTCATGGGGTGAAGGTGAGAGACTAGCCTCATGATGTATAGATTGTGCAGTCTCAGTAGTCAAGGAGGAAGCTAGACGCTTGAGACTACGTAATCTAGAATCACAGCTGGGAAGACTAAGGGAAGCAACTACAATTTTTGCAGTCCCAGTGGCCAGGTGTGATGGTTGAGGCTTGTGACTATGTAATGTACAGTTTTGAAAGCTATTGATTTTTCATTGTGCAACCTCAAAGGCAAAGCTCAAAGCCTTCCTCTTGAGGACAAGAAATGTACAATTGAAGAAGGCAAATGTTTGCCATGATTGCGTAGATCTTCCCCAGAAGGAGAGAAAAAAGTAAAAAATTTGAGTGTTGGGATAGGAAACAATGTATATATATATATATATAATGGAAATATAGATCAATGAAAATTAAGTGTTACAAAAATGCATGCAAAAGACAAAAATGAACATACACAAAGTGTCCCAATAGCAACTACTATTGGTGGGAAAAAGAAAGAAATCAAAGAAAAAATTGGAAAATGTGAACAATGGACCAAACCAACACTTGTAAAAGCTAATATAAGTTAAAAATCTAGCTACTATGAAAACAAATAGGAAAAATAACACTCAAGAAAGAAAAAGACAATAAAAAAGTGACAAAAAGTGACACATTCAAAACTTACTCAGAAAGGCATTGTAAACTTAGCCGAAATATTGTTGATCTCCATGAGAAGGCTACAGCTCCAAGAATGAGTGTGAAAATGATCTTTAGGGGTGTATATTAAATATATCTAAGTGGTTTATGGTTTTTGACACACATGCCTAAAATGGAGGAAAAAGGACCGCTTGTCTGAAAGTCATAATCAGTAGCTTTCTAGGCTTACCCAGACATTTTTTAGTCATGGAAAATATTCTTTTTCAGAAAACTTCCCATTCACATTGGTAGATGGGATTTCACAATTCCCAAGCTCAAGGGCTTGTGTAATTACTTACCTCAGTGAACTACGTAGTTTCTGATGGGAATAGATTCTCTTGCATAGTTTTTGAGCTCAATACGAGATTTCCTTCCATGATTGTGTAGTTTAGATCCTCAAAGCCAACATCAATTTCTAGACATAGTGGATTGTACAGTTTCAATAAGGAAGACTGACAATGCTGCAAGGTCAAGGTACGAGATGGCTTGTGTTAGAAAAGTTTTAGATCAGGATCTGAACAAGACATCACAAGAACTTCATGGAGGGATAACTGTCCAACATTGGCTTGAATTATTGACAACAGTAAAAGATGAATCCCTATAGACAGAAGGTAAGCTACGAAATCCAAGCAATGTAGAAAAATTTTTGGATGGGCGGTTGTAATAGCTACAACACTTGGCAACACACTAATAGAAATCCAGCTCTCTCTATGGGCCTTATCTCTTGTAAACCAAGTTTAACTCTTTAGGAGGTATTGTTCATTTCATCGATCACCATAACTTATTTACTTACATTGAGTTATAGATCTAGTCTCTACCATTATTTTTATCATGTACACAAGTGAAAAACAATTATCAAATTCTTGGTTTCCATCTCTCATGTTGCTACACTACCAATAGCCTTGGAAAGTGTCTAAACATAGTCACTTCAGGAACACAAACATTGCTCCGCTACCAGTAAGCCTAGATAACACCCCGACGAAGTTTCTTGCTTCACCTCCTTATGCAAGAATCCTTTATCCTCTTTAACCACATTTATTTTTCATATATTTTTTCATAGAGCTATGCATCGACAATGATTTATTTCATGGGGTGGAAGAGGGATCCTGACTTATTGAGAGTAGAGGAAGTTGTCCTTTCAGAGAATGATATTTATACACCTTTGAAATATAGTCAATTGGTTTAGGTTTCTTCCCCTCCTTACTCTACTTGACTTATTTGACAAGAAAAAATTGATCAAACATAAAAAGTTAATTAAAAGTAGGTGGCACTATTTATAGATTCAAGCATCGCAATTCCACTAATTTTCTCTCTGAAAAAAACATTTTTTCCATCAGGGTATAATCAACTAAAGGGTGCAAGTTCCATGCAATGATAGGGAATAAAAGATAACCAAGAATTGATATTTGTACAATTTTCTCTTGAATTTTGCCATGCCTTTTTCGGAAACCAAACACAGCCTCATGTTAAACTTTATTGCAAATGAAAAGAAATAAAGAGAGTGGAATAAAGAAAGTTACAATAACATGACTAAAACAAACTTATCCTACGCTTAAACTAACCAAAGTTAGGTCGGGCTCACCTGAAATGAAACTTCCAATGTAATGATTGTTGGGTCGTTAATATACCATTATTATTGTCACTTTTGAACGCTTATTCCACCCATTTCTACCATTCTTCATCACGTCATTTATCATAATTTATCATAGAATTCTATTTTACAATGATTTATGATCTTATGTAAAAATATTATTTATTCTCATTTCTTTCTAATAAATTGATGATTATGCATGATTTTATCAATGAAAGTTTGATAAATTGGTTATAACATTATTCACCATTTTTAGCCTCCAAGATAATTTCCAGATTGAAGATTTCATCATTAAAAGTGCCAACTCAGAAATGCGCTGGAATAAGAAGTGACAGTTTTGCGGTTGAGATTCTGAGCAAATGAAGATGAATCTGGAAAATCTAGAACATGGGTTTTGTCCAGAATGGACCAAATTAACTTTAGAGAAGAACAGTTTGCCCAAATTCAGCTTCCATTGCTAGAAACGCAGGGTTCTTTGAGCACAATTTTCTCTAATTCCCTATGTGGCCATTTTCCAAATCTTAGCTGCAAAGCCAAATTCGCCTTCCTCTTGTTGAAAGATGGATGGAAATATATCTTCTTGTTGATCAATTGGTTGGAAACAATCTAGTTTTGTAATAGAAATCATGTTTTAATTATCTCTGTTGTAACTTCTCTCTGATCTCTCTCTATTTAAATGAAAACAGAGATCAGAGAGGGGGATGGATTTGAATGATGGAATTAAGGATGAATTAGAGATTCAGAATTGAGGATGGCAGAGAGAATGGACAATGTCTGAGAGATGGAGAGATTTCTTGTTGTAATCCACTGTAACTCTGCTTTAATATTTTAATATAAATCTGGTTGCCATTCCATCTTTGATCCTGAAGTAACCCAGCAACATCCACTGGCGGCTAAGGGCCCAGCCTCTAGTGGATTGTGCTACTGCTGTATATTATCTCTTTGGTTTATGCGTGGTTTTCATTATCAACTTTATTTGGTAATCTGGTATGTTCTATTATTTTACATCATGGTTCTGTTATATCTGATTTATGTTCAATTGAGTAATATCGTTCTCTATGACAGGAATGTCGTATTGATTCATCTTGACTTGGTAATGCATTACTGTTCTTTTAATCATTGATACAACATTGTTGGTCCTTACAGAATGTATTATTGTTCAATCACAGCGTATCCGTGTTGTAACAATCTTTAATTGGTATTACTGAATTAATATTAGAGACTATATTTCCTTGTGACTGCTAAATCTATGAACGTTGCTATTCCATTCCAAAATACAGTCGTATTCCTTATAACTAAGACTGATAATCGGATTACCAAGATCAGATTACTATTAAGGTGTGTCGTGTGTTAAGTTATTGTGTATTTATATTTGACTTTCCAGTGTTGTTTCATATTCCATCATTAATCAATGCTGTTCTATTTTCGTGTGCTGTCTGATTTATTTTTAAAGTAAAGATTGCTATTAATTTGGCTTTGTTGTTGTTCATTTCCATTAATTAGAGTTTTTTGTTTAGATTCCTTTAATTATAGTTTGCTGCCCATTTACTTTGTTGTTCATTTATGTTGATTAACTGCAATAGTTTGCTTTTAAAGAGTTTTCCTAGTTTACTTTCAATGGCAGCTTCAGTTCAATTTCTATTTCATTTTAATTGCTTTAAAGCAAGATTGTCAACTGTAGAAAACATTGGTTATTGCTTCCTCATTCCTAGATTGATTGTCTTGTTCTAGTTTGATTTCAATTGCATCAATCTCTAGAGGAATGAGTTATTGCTACTATATCCTCAATTGATGTTTGCTGAGTGAATAGTTGGATTTCAGAGCATTTGAGTTTATGTTATTGTTAGATTTCTTTTTCAAGCATTCATTTACTTTTGGATTTTAAGCACTATACTGCAAAACATTACTCTTGAGTAAATAGCCGCCTCAGACTGAGTACACTCTTGAAATAAGAAGTTGTCCCTGGGTTGACAATTAATGTGAAGGTAATTAGGAGTTAAAAAGACACATTTTTATCGCTCGACATTTTGGTGCCACTGTCAGGGAGAGTGTAGCCATTTTTAAAAGAGTAGTGTGCATCCGATGAGTGTCTGTTAGGAAAGAATTGGGTATTAAAAACGGAAGGTAAGAACCGACGTACGAAGCATGTAAAAGCCCTGCTCCCTCGCCCGCTTTTCAACATAACTGTTAAAGAACTTAGAGTAGAAATAGATGTTTGAATTTTTGTGTGAATGACTAGGGAAAAAATAGAAATTTTGAAAAACGAATCACATGATTTCACTCAAGTGGTGATGTAAGCACCACCCATTTCACTAACTAATTGACAGGAACATTGGAAGGAGGACATTCGAAGGAACACATGAAGAACATCTTCTGTTATGGTAAGAAACTGCCCAACATTTCTAATTTTTGAATTTCCTACTCAACTAATTCCACACCCTCACCACAATAAACCAGTACAACATGCTTACAGTGTTGAATTGCTAAATTTACCCAACCTTCGCACCCATTCTATCTCACATGTACCATTACAGAAAACTTACAATGAGATTCAGAATGTTTCAAATTCAAAAATTGTAGAAGCTATGGAAGAAAATGAGGTTTCTTTTAGGTTGCACCAACAAACCATTTTAAAAGCTCCAGAACTTCATGGTATGATGGGAAATCAAGAAAGTAACAGATATATTGAAGATTGGTTTCACTCCATCACGTGTTTGCATCATCACTCCATACTTCAACAATTTTTTATCTTTTCAAGGGAAGTTCGCTTCTCATACCCTAATTTCTATCAACATGCATTTTTCAAATTTGGGTATGTGCATACGTAAAGCCTTATTCCTAAAATGGTTCCACTGGAAATACTCTTATACATAAACATATTCGATTCTAAAAGAAGAGTGGGATAGTGGAGAAAATAAAATAAATAAACAAATAAAACAAACACATCTTTTTTATTTTTATTTTTGTAAAGCTAGTTGTTTTTTGTTGCAACATGCTATGGAAATCAACATCGGTGATAATTTTTTAATTCATTTGTGTATGTAGATGATTTATAATTGAAATAATAGTTCTACAAACACTCATATTCACTTTTATCACCAATTTGAAAAAATGTTTGGATATCAATTTTTTTTTGGCTTGCGGGCTTGATTAAATTTCTGAAAAAACAGTCGGGACAATCATGTTTTGAGGGACCAAAATGCAATATTTTTAAAAAATGTTTCTATCCTAATGAGCCCTTGATTTCTACTTTCCAATACAATTTTAATCACTCAATTTGGATTTGAAACGAAAAAGTTCGAACCAAAACATTGACAAGGCGTCTAGCGGGAAACTTAGGAACAAAGTTGGGACAGTCAGTTTTTGGAGGCCTAAACGAATGAATTTTTAAAGCCCCTTTCTATGGTAGATTACCCTATGAATATAGTTTAAAATTCAATTAGAATCACTCATTTTTGATATCGTATGGGGAATTTATGATCAAAATACTGACTGTCTATCGTAAATCAGCACCCTTAAAACTATGTCTTTCTGGTTGTTCCTTATAGTATTTGACCTATCAATTCTTCTTGTGTTAAAAATATGTTTCTATTGGAGATAAATAAATGAATCTAATTTAATTTCTAATTTGAATCATTCGAATCCAACATCAAACAAAAAATTTACGCTTGAAGTATCAACTGTTGGTCTAAGCTGGGTAATTGAAAATGACTATGTTATGCAGGTTGTTCTAACTAAAATTAAAATATCATATCATTGAATTTTTTAACCCTGTTGATACTAGAGATAAACATTTGAATTATCTCTCATTTGGCTTTGGAATCACTCAATTTTGATGAAAAACAAAGAAGTTGTGATCAAAACATTGCAGGTTAGCATGATTGGCCACTGCTCTCCCGCAAGTGACAAATAAATTTTACTTCGTTATTTTCTCCATGGATTTTTTCTATAGAGTAACTAATTGTTAATTTTTTTTGCATAATTCTTGGATTAGAGGAGCCGTGTACCTCTCTTTCTCCATGATTTAATGTTTTATTGCAGGTAGACACTCGTTTTTTGCAGGTCCTAGGAGAAAAAGAATGTCAATTTATGGACGAGTGATTCTTGAAAGAAATTTTAAATGTAACAAAGGAATTTCATCCAACTCATTACCCAATGGATTCATAATAGAAGAAATGAAGAATTGATTTCCATTTGAAGATTCATGTCATGCCTTTGCTGCCAAAACATTTTTTGAATAAATCATTTTTTTTGACATAACATCATAACTGTTGTAACTTAATTTATTTATTTACATACTTTTTTTAAATAAAATGTTGTTTCTTTCCTGATTTCTCTTATATTTTGTGTTTCAGGTGTTTCTTCATTCAAACTATAACTCATCCTCCACATCAATACAGTGAACAACTAATTCATTCTTTGCGTGCTTGCATTTTGTTGTTCCTTTTCTGAAAGGGACAACATTTGTGTGCACTTTTGTTGTTTATGTTGTTCCTTTTTCAAAGGGACAACATTTCAGTTCAATTTTTTGTTTCTTTTTCACTTTCATTTTGTTGTTTCTTTTTCACGATTCATTTTGTTGTTCCTTTTTCACGATTCATTTTGTCGTTCCTTGTCCACGGTTCATTTTGTTGTTCCTTTTTCACTTTTCATTTTTGTTGTTCCTTTTCCAAAGGAACGACACTTGCGTTTTTGCTGTTCCTTTTCCAAAGGAATGACACTTTTCATTTTTGTTGTTCCTTTTCCAAAGGAACGACACTTGCATTTTTGTTGTTCCTTTTCCAAAGGAACGACACTTTTCATTTTTGTTGATCCTTTTCCAAAGGAATAGCACTTGCGTTTTTGCTGTTCCTTTTCCAAAGGAACGACACTTTTCATTTTTTCTATTCATTTTCTAAAGGAACGACACTTTTAGTTTTTGTTGTTCCTTTTTCCAAAGGAACGGCATTTACTTTTTCACACTTTTTTATGTGTATTTTTGCTTTTTGGTATGCATTTCCTTTGTTGTTCCCTACAAGGAACACCACTTTTTTTGAGTGTTTTTGTTGTTCCTTCAAGAGAGCAACACTTTGAGAGTATTTTTGAGAGCAACCCTTTCTTGTAGGATTATTCCTAGTTCATCTCAACCACATTTTACTGATTCCCCTTCATGGCATGAAGTACACTACTTTTATGAGGACAAGAATTATGGATTCTATTGAAGCGAGTTAATATCATTTACGTTATGATCTTTAACAAGACAACTCCTTAATGATAGTTTATTTTCAAAAGGACACAATTATTTATATATTATTTTACTGCATTGTTTTCTACTACATGATACTGATTGATCATCTTAATACCATGCTGGTTTCACCCTTCTTGGTTATAATCTTCTCTATCTATAATAAATGAGATTATGGGTATATTTTTTTTCTATTGACATGTTCAACTTCTTCCACCATCCCTGCTCTTAAGGAGTACTGAGCCTCCCTCTTTTGATCATAAAATTATGTAATAACAACAAAATTTTGTTCGCAGATGGAGGATAGGGGGTCTCATTACGAGCCAGCTTACCATGTTCATAAGGCTGTAACAAAGTGACATTCCCATTATGGCCACCACACCAGGGTTATGATCCATTGGATAGCCAAATTATCCTTGGAACAGGAGGTCTGATCACGAGCCAGCCTCATCACTTTTTCTACATCCCAGTGAATGGCAGTGTGGTTATCTAGTTACCACGCGAGCACATTGATCTCTTCTGTAGAACAACACTGGAACTCTCCATTTATAAATTGAGGATTCTGGCTCATATGGGTTAAAAAGCAACCATGCCAAGGTTATGGACGCCTGCTGGCAACAGAGGCTCTGCTTATGGTATTGAAGTTATATCTTATCATCAATTATTACTATAATACCCTTTTCTTATTCTTCCTTTTTATCAAGAGATGTTATTTCCTTAATTTTTTTTCCTTGTTTTGAACCTTTATGCATGAGAAATTGTTTTATGATCAATCACAGCATTTTCAGCTAGAATACCATCAGTAAAGCATCTTTTTTGCATATTTCTTTCATTTTTCTCTTTTTCATAACTTATCATCAATCCAAAGCGTCCTATCTCTTATTCATAACTATCTTTACACACTCTGCTCTCATTATAACCATAACTCCCGCTGCCCTATCATTGATATCTATACTCTGCTTCATTTACTGTTGTATTGTTCATTCCCTTGCCTTGTCATCAACACAACACCTTTCATATGCTTTATGGTCATGGGATCCCTTTTCCAATTGGAGGGGGGAATGTATGCATTATGGGATTGCATGCGATATGATTACTGCACTCTGCCATTACTTCTTGATTTGAGAACATATTAGTATTGCATGTATACATAAATTTTTCTAATTGAAATTTTGCATGCATCTTATCTGTTGCTATTCAAAGCTAACACTATGGATTTAAGAACATTGTATGCAAAATAGTGCTTTGTTTACAGGAGAACAACAAGTATGTGAAGAATTCTATTCACGACATGACCACACTATTGCAACTAACAGAAGAGGCTCGAGCAACTCACGAACGTGAACAATTCATCAGACATGATGTGCTTACCTGGATTCCACCTTTTGCATCACTTTCAGCACCAACTCTGCCTACATCAGCTTCAACAACTGCCAGTCCATATATGTCATTCCACATTTTTCCTTTTGGAGGTAAAACTTGAGTTAAAATAGCATAATTTTATGATTTATTACGAATTTAGGAGAATTTAATGAAATCCATTTTGAGCATTATTTATCATCCTTCATTCCAATCTTATGACCATGTCATTCATATTATTTATCATCCATTGCTATTCTTATTCCTTCTCAACACCTCCCTTATTCCATGTCATTTTACACCAGGCATAGAATTCAACAGCTGGTAGCAACCACCTCTATTTGTATTCTAGCATTGCATGAGAACATGCTAATTCTTCAGAGAGGGGGAGGAATTGCTACGCATGATGGATGTTTTCAACTTTCTTCCTCATTTAAGGCATACAATTTCATTTTTACACAGTGCAGAAATTGATTTCCATAATACTTTTAAAAATATGAACTCAATTCTTGTGATTTCTGGATAATACAGATGTATCATTAAAATACACATACCCAGATAATTTCAAGATAAATTGGTTCATTCGGAAATCATGCACTCTCACCTACAACCATTTTGTTTATATCTCATGATCTGTGCATCAAAACAATCTGATTTTTGGATCATAGAGGCATTCATATATTACAAATTTACTTGCAACATTTCAACAAAATCTGGTTTGTAGTTTTTGGGAAAATGGTTAATGAAGGTTGATGTCACTTATATCATATTTTGTTGCAACTTCATATGCACATAACTTGAACGTCAATGTAAAAATTGTTATGCCTTCATCAAGAGTGCTAAAAGTGAATATTCATTAATTAAGGAAGAATTCATTTGTTCTATCCATTTCATGAGCTGGGATGAACAAATTTTTTTATTGCTTGGTTAACACATGGGTTTTGTCTTTGGGTTGCATGAGGACATGCAACATATTGAGTGTGGGGTTATGTTGGGTCGTTAATATACCATTATTATTGTCGCTTTTGAACACTTATTCCACCCATTTCTATCGTTCTTCATCACGTCATTTATCATAATTTATCATATAATTCTATTTTACAATGATTTATGCTCTTATGTAAAAATATTATTTATTCTCCTTTATTTCTAATAAATTGATGATTATGCATGATTTTATCAATGAAAGTTTAATAAATTGGTTATAACATTATTCACCATTTTTAGCCCCCAAGATAATTTCCAATTGAATATTTGATCATTAAAAGTGCCAACTCAGAAATGCGTTGGATTAAGAAGTGACAGTTTTGTGGTTGTGATTCTGAGCAAATGAAGATGAATCTGAAAAATCTAGAACATGGGTTTTGTCCAGAATGGACCAAATTAACTTTAATGAAGAACGGTTTTCCCAAATTCAGCTTGTATTGAGAGAAACACAGGGTTCTTTGAGCATGATTTTCTCCAATTCGTTGTCTTGTTGTTTTCCAAATCTCAGCTGCAAAGCCAAATTCGCCTTGCTCTTGTTGAAAGATGGATGGAAATATATCTTCTTGTTGATCAATTGGTTGGAAACAATCTAATTTTGTAATAGAAATCATGTTGTAATTATCTCTGTTGTAACTTCTCTCTGATCTCTCTCTATTTAAATGAAAACAGAGATCAAAGAGGGGGATGGATTCGAATGATGGAATTGAGGATGAATTAGAGATTCAGAATTGAGGATGGAAGAGAGAATGGATAATGTCTGAGAGATGGAGAGATTTCTTGTTGTAATCCACTGTAACTCTGCTTTAATATTTTAATATAAATTTTGTTTCCATTCCATATTTGATCCAGAAGTAACCCAGCAGCATCCGCTGGCAGCTAAGGATCCAACCTCTGGTGGATTGTGCTGCTGCTGTATATTATCTCTTTGGTTTATGCGTGGTTTTCATTATCAACTTTATTTGGTAATCTGGTATGTTCTATTATTTTACATCACGGTTCTATTATATCTGATTTATGTTCAATTGAGTAATATCGTTCTCTATGACAGGAATGCCATATTGATTCATCTTGACTTGGTAACGCATTGTTGTTCTTTTAATCATTGATATAACATTGCTGGTCCTTATAGAATGTATTTTTGTTCAATTACAACATATCCATGTTGTAACACTCATTAAACGGTATTACTGAATTCAGCTTAGAGACTATATTTCCTTGCGATTGCTAAATCTATGAACGTTGCTATTCCATTCCAAAATACAGTCATATTCTTTGTATCTAAGGCTGATAATCAGATTACCAAGATCATATTACTATTAAGGTGTGTCGTGTGTTAAGTTATTGTGTATTTATATTTGACTTCCAGGGTTGTTTCATATTCCATCATTGATCAATGTTGTTCTATTTCCGTGTGCTGTCCGATTTATTCTTAAAGTAAAGATTGCTATTAATTTGACTTTGTTGTTGTTCATTTCCATTAATTAGAGTTTGTTGTTCAGATTCCTTTAATTACATTTTGCTACCCATTTACTTTGTTGTTCATTTATGTTGATTAATTGCAATAGTTTGCTTTTAAAGAGTTTTCCTAGTTTACTTTCAATGGCAGCTTTAGTTCAATTTCTATTTCCTTTTAATTGCTTTAAAGCAAGATTGTCAACTGTAGAGAACATTGGTTATTGCTTCCTCGTTCCCAGATTGATTGTTTTGTTCTAGTTTGATTTAAATTGCATCAATCTCTAGAGGAATGAGTTATTGCTACTGTATCCTTAATTGATGTTTGCTGAGTGAATAGTTGGATTTCGGAGCATTTGAGTTTATGTTATTGTTAGATTTCTCTCTCAAGCATTCATTTACTTTTGGATTTTAAGCACTATAGTACAAAACAAATTACTCTTGAGTAAATAGCCGCCTCGGACTGAGTACACTCTTGAAATAAAAAGTCGTCACTCGGTTGATAATTAATGTGAAGGTAATTAGGAGTTAAAAAGACACCTTTTTATCGCTTGACAATGATGAAAGCATTACCTAACCTATGCGGGTTAGGGAATCAATAGCAAGAAAAATAATCGTGAATAACAATTGAAAATAGATATAAAATGGGAAATGCTGAAACATCTAAAGACTTAAGGTAAAAGAATAAAAATACAACAAGAAAGCACATGCGAAACATTATGGTAATGAATTATGGTCTTTGTGAAAATCACAACATGCTTTCATGCTAACACATTCTTTTGAACTTTCAAATCTAGCCAACATGAAGAAAATAAAAAGATTGTGTTTCATAAACAGCTTTCCAGGTAATACTCCTCCAATGATTGAGTGACAGGATCATGAAAAATAAGTGAGGGATGTGAGGATTGTAATATAGATTTATTTTTAGCCTTTTCAATTAACTGATGATGATTCTTTAGAGAAATAATATTATTTTGATCATTCTTGGGACTAGCATCAAGACTGCGAGAACCTGACATAAGCATCAACGTAGGTTGAAGTTCCTTGATAGCTTGCAGTAGTTCCAATGCATCAAAATGTGGATCATCGAAGATCAGTTTCCTACAAAATTTGATAGGAGGTGATATAGAGTGACCCCTAAATGATTCAATGAATAAACTAGGACAACCATGATCAAAACTTTCCTCATCTAAAAAAATGGAATCCTCATGATCTGATGAATGATAGAGAGGGGTAATTGAAAACAAGAAATTTCACTCTTTATTTTTTAGGAATGATAATATGAGACATGAGAGAGATCATGAAGAGAAGGTTCTTCATCATGATGATCAAATGTAAAACTAACATTCCGCATGTCCTTAATGTGATCACAATTAACATATTCATAAATTGATTATTCTAAATATACAACAGGTATGACATAATTGTGGACGATGTGAGGATAATGAGGGAGATGTGAGAAAGGAGAAACATCAACTTTCATCGCATATTATTGTTTAGAAATAGAATCCCACACATAGTCATTATAAATGATATTGCAAGTTTCTTAATTAACAACAACTCCATCCTGAACTTGATCCTCATGAAGATCAAAGGAAACGATTGAAACAAGCAGTTGCAACAACTCAAGCTGTGGAGGATGGGAATAAAGAATATCGGTAGTCAAACTAATTTCGCAATTGAAACTTGCGTTAAGATCTAAGACATGCGAGGTAGGAGAGGATAGTGATGGATTAAAAAATAAATTTTCAATCTCTCCAACCTCAACCTGCGTAAATAGAGTTGTTTGATGATGGGAAGAAGAAAAGTCACTTGAAATAATAACTTCCTTCATCATAGATTTAAGAGCTCCATAACCAGTATATGTTAGAAGTACTTTTGAAGGATTGATATTCTACTGGATTCATGAAAATATGAACAACAAATTCAAACTTCTCTTTCATGAAATTCCAGTCAATGCCATCCTAAGAGAATCCAAAACAAAATTGAAGGAAGCGATCGTGAAAATAGTCAAGAGATTCATCAGGTGCTTTTCTAAGATGCATGATTTTATTATAGATAAATTTATAATCATACTTGTCAAAGGCATGATAAATACCCTTTACAGGATGTTTGAAGGAACGAATGGAAGAGGTTGGCAATTTATAACACCATTCTTTGACATGTGCTTTGAATGTGAGGATGAAGAACCTACAATTATTGTCTTCACAATGAATTTTATGATGAGTGAAAAATTCAAGAAAGTGAGTGGTGTGCTCGAGAAAGGTTCTTCCGCCCTCGCCATAAAAATTTAAATTAGACAAGTAATTAATTATTCCCATAGGAACTTTCAGATTCACAGTTCTAGAAAAACATGTCGGGTTTAAGATTTGGGAAGAAGCCATTTAATGATAAGGAAAGTCCAAATGGACTTGACGTGCTCAGCTTGTCATCTGGCCCTCCTTCTAGTGCCAAAAATTTTGATGGTGATGGACCCAAAAACATTGAAGGGGTCTCCTGAATATGAAGTCTGAATTATAACTCACACTCTTTGGAGTAGGAGCTCGATCCAGAATATGACCTCATTTCCGAAATAGAAAGTTTAAGTGGTATGACTTTCCTGTGAAAACACATATAGTGTTGTACTCGTGACATTGGTGAAACAAGTGTATACATTTGTGAAGTTTCAAATGCAACACAAGAGAGGTTTTAACACAAGAAGGGGAAATTGATTCCACCCCTTAGAATCATGTAACATTACAAACCTTGAAAGGGACACATGAGAATAAAAGGAATCATAAGTTAGCATGCCAAATTGTTCACATGATAACCATGATTGAAATATGTGAAAACACACATTAAACAAGATTCATAATAATGCAAACGAAATAGTTCATAAGCATTAGCATAAATCAAATAACATATATTGCAAACACAACAAGAATAGTCCTACTACATTCACAACATATACATTAAAACATGTTGGCTCTAAGATTTTATTAAAGTTAAAGTCCCAAACATACATATACAATTGATAAACCACTAGTCGAATTAGTGGAACGTTACCCCATATATGCTACAGATAAGCCATGTCTCTCAAAAAATCTCCATAACTTTCGAACCTAAGCCAAAAGCTAAGCAAACTACCTTTACAAGAATAATGAGGGTGTATTTATAACAAACGAGATGACTATTCACCTCCCTTTGTGACTCTTTGAATTCCCTCATCACCTTTTGACTTATTTTACATAATGACTCCCCATATTCCAAAATTGACACATGGACTTCCACTTACAATTTTTTTTAAATATAAAATTACATATACTCATATATGAAAAAACTGGGTGGAGTCAACTAGACAAGCCTAATAAGACAAACATGTGAAGATTGGGTTTGAGAAACTCCATCTCAGCCACTTCAGGTTGTAGCTTCTCGGTTACATATTGATACCAAGGTTTATACTGTGTGATGACTTCCCCAAACATTGCAATGGGATTAGGCTAGAAGCAAACTCTTGCCTCCATTACATCTGCCTACATGGCCTTGGAAGCAAATTTTGTTTCCTTATTTAACAAGAACAACATGGTGTTTATCTTAGCAAGGCCACGAATGTACTTCTGCATATCATATTTGGTCACCTCTAAATCTCCTTTGCTAGGGATCTGCTTAAACTTGTCCATGTATTCCTCCACTTCCTATGTGACCTTGTTTCTGCCTTTATCTTTAATGAGTGTGCCGATTGAAGGGATATTGTGTGACTTTACCAAGAAATCCACATTATTATATCACCATGTATAAGAGGCTTGAATGTTGGCGATGAATGTGATGAGTCTATTTTTTCTTTGTATGATCATCCAAACCTCTGCTTTCTCCAACTCACCATGTTTTCTTGTCTTCTTCACCAACTCAAGAGGTACACCTCTGTGCTCCATTCCCCACTTATACACAACAACAATGGATGTATGAAAAACTTTGAGAGCTTTTGCATTTTCTTTGCACTTCTGCTACATGCCATGTAGGTGGAAAACTGCTTTCTGCACGGTGACTAGCTCCTCATAGAGATTCTTCATTGTGTCTCCCAATTTTCATACTTCACCAAATATGGTTTCCTTGATTTATTCTAGATAAACCTATGTGAGAGATGCTTTTCTAAACCTCTACTTGAAGTTGTTCAATTTGTTCCCTTGTTGCCCCTAAGTTTTTTCCCATCTTTCTATTCTTGTCCATTAAATATTATATATTTATCTTAGAGGTTCCTCTGAAGGCCAAGTTGGATGCAGTAATCGCTTGTGGATTGTTGCTATTGTCCATCGCGATCACCTTTTATTTGATAAAAGTAGGATGCACAAGATCGACTAGGAAGTGTTTCTTGCTTTCCTCTACGATATTATTTTGTATCTCATGATAGGTGAAGCTATGTATATCCATCACCAGACCCTCATCAAGAGGAGAAATTTCCTCTTCCTCACTTGGATCTTTCTCTGTTGTAGGAGAAGTGGGAGACTACGTAGTAATCTATTGTGTGGAAGGCATGATATCAACATCCTAGTTTTGTTGCTCCATTTTTATGTCCATATCGTATACTACTATCAAATATTCAATTTCTTTAGCAAGTTCCTTATCATGCAACCGCTTGCTCTCTTCTTCAAGTATCTAGTTATGTTTCTCTTATTTGGCTTTCTTTAGTGATGCTTCTTCTTCCTCTCTCTTCTACCTCTCTTCTTCTTGTTGTCTATACCTTTCTTCTCATTCATTATTCTCCTCTTCTTATTTATTTTTCAATTCTTCCTCCTACTTCCTCTATTTTCTCTTTCTTTTTATTGTCATGGCTGCTTTCAAGATGATTCGATCTGATTTCTATTTGTGGGTCCATTCTTCTATTGTATTATGCACAACTTTCCACTTCCCCTTTTCGTGGATTGGGTTGCACCTCACTGATGATTCTTCTTCCAAAGTTGCTTTCAATTGAAGAGTAACCTATGAAGTACCTTAAAAGCTAACTGGTTGGCAGGGCTTACATGCATTGTAATAATTCATTATCCTTTCCTCCTTGAGTCTAGAATAAGCTCACCTGGCCAAGTGAAGTGAATCTCTGGACAATGTTTCTTTCAAGAATTCATAGGATCATACGGGTTAAAGTCCATGCAACTGAATAAAAATTCTCTATCTCTTTTCCTTCAATCTCAACATCCTTTAGATTATTTCTCTCATACAATCCAATCTTCAAAGGAAGAGTGGGCCACGATGAATCTTTCTTCCTTTCAATACTCTTAAAAAAACCTATGGAATCATGATACGATACTTCTTGCATGACCAAGTTTTCAGTGGCATAATTCAGTAGCCAATGTGGAGACTTCTGACTGCCAAACACTCTGAGGTAAGTTCCATCTTGTGAGGCAAACAAATCAATAAATTCTGACTCTACTTCCATTGCCTTAAGTGTCATTCAAGGTGGCTCTTCCTCAAAGATCATCTTAGAAAATGCAATGAGGAAGTGATCAGCCAGCTTCTGCATGACTCCTTTGTAACTGCATTCTGAAAGTAGCTTGCAATTATTGTGTATAGTAGGTTATTTTTGTGACCAGAGCCAACTCATGCCAATAAAAGAGTTTTGAGCATGGATTTCATCCAAGAAGTAGATATGAATGTAGAAAATTTCTTTCCTTCCCTTAGGAAGGTTCGTGGCATAAGCTACATGGGTCCTCAATTGTTGAGCCAACAAGTCTGACCAGTAAAATGGTTTTCCTTCTTTCATAATCCGATGCGTCAAAAATTTCGAGCCTTTGGGAAAGGTCTTAGTACTCTTTTGACCATAGACCCGGAAACATAGAACTACCGTGTACTAAAATTCATTCCTGAGAGATTTGGTCTTACATGTTTTGTTGGGTTTTTGGCATAATTTGGATGGCTCTTTCACCCAACCTTTGATGAAATATTTTGTGCTCATGTAACTTGTGAATGCATAGAAGTAGGAGCCCGTCTAGGATTCTGGAAGCAGAAAATGATACATTCATTGAAAATCATGTTCCATGAAAGAGGCAAACCTTTTTCCACTTGCATTACTAAGGATCATGCTCTTTGAATCTATGTGTGACATGATCCAGTTGATAATATTTGTGCAAGGAATACCAAAATCCTCAATGCAATCTTGTGTAATACTAGACATTGATGTAAACATACATGTCTCCAATATCTTCTATGTAGTTGGTTTTTGAGAAAACATATTTCACTGTGTGCCATGGAATGTCTAAATATTTCTCAATGAATAGTTGAATGTCTGAAAGAACTACTATAGAGGTAGGAACACTCAACTATTTCATGACATTCCTCTCTGTAGTGTATTTTGAGGTGGATGTCTTTGGTTCCATTATGATAATAATCTGATCGAGAGAGATAACCTCAAAATGATATAGCGCCTGTATGGCAAACTGCACTCACATAAAACACAAATTAGCTCAAGTAAAGCAGTATATTCAACAAGATCAAGGAAAAAACTCACACACTGAGAGGAAATATTGTGTAAGTCTTGGGTTGAAGGTAAGATATTTTCCACATGAAATATCCATTGTGTAGTATCAAAAATCGAGGAGGATGCTAGGGGCTTGAGAATGCATAATGGATAGTCCCACCTGCGAAGATTGAGGGAAGGAACTGTGCATTGCATAGTCCCAGTGCCTAGGGCTGACGGCTGAGGCTTGTGACTATGGAATGTGCAACTAGGAAAACCAGTGACTATGTATTGCATGATCTCAAAGGCTAAGCTCGAGGCTTTCCTTGATGGGAAATGCGCATTTGGAGAAGGAAACTACTCGCCATGATTTCACATATCTACTTCCGAAGGAGATAAAACAGTGATAGATCTGAGTGATGGGGTAGGAAAGAATGTAGATCTGGCTAAGGGAAAGATAGATCAATGAAAATTAAGTGCTAGAAAAAAGCATGCAAAAGGAAAAACAAGCATACACAAAGTGCCCCAGTGGCAACAATTGCTGGTGGGAAAGAGCAAGAAACAATGAGACACTTGGAAAATGTGAATGAAAGACCAAACCAACACTTTTACAAGCTAATATAAGTTAAAATAATAAATAATATGGAAATAAATAGTGAAGATAACACTCATGGTAGAAAAATCAACAAAAGCAACAAAAAAATAAAAAAAAGTAACGTAAGCAAAACTTACAGAAAAAAAACATCCTAAACTTAGTTGAAAGTTCCTTGATCTTCTTGGAGAGTCTAGAGCTCCAAGATTGAGTGTGAGAATGAGCTATATGGAAAATTGTTAAACAGATGTAGCGAGGTTAGGGTTTCCGATGCACATGCCTAAAATGAAGGAAAAAAACACTAATTATTAGCTTGATGAGCTTACTCGTACATTAATTATGCAACTCCTATTTTTTAGGGATGAAAGTCTGCTTTTTTGGGAAAACTCCAGTTCGCACTCACATATGGGATGGTGAAAATCCCAAGCTCAAGGGCTTGTGCAATTCCTTTCCTCAGTGAACTGTGTAATTTTTTAGGGGGAGAGATGCTCTTGCATAGTTTTTGAGCTGAAGACTGGCGTGGCTTCCATGATTTCATAGTTCAAATGCTCAAGGCCTAGTGCAATTTCTAGAGAGAGTGGATTGTGAAGATCCAAGTGGAAAGACCAATAATGTTGCAAGGTCAAGGTCAAAGATGACTTATGTTAGAAAGGTTTTAGATTGGGATTAGAACAAGACATAACAAGCACTACATGGAGGGATAAGTCTCAAAATTTGGCATGAATACTTGACAACAATAGAATATAAGTCCCTCTAGATAGAAGGTAGGCTCCAAAATCAAAGCATAGGCAAACTTTTTGGGGAGTGGTTGTAATAGCTACAATAGAGCATCAAAGAGGGATGACGTAAGGTGAAGTGCATGGAAAGGCCTCGATGATGGAGATAACCCATTACTGGGAAAGAGGCCCTTCCTAACAGGTCAACCCACTGCAGAGATCCTGAGAGAACAAAATAATTTAATAAGAAATGCACCAAGTGAGTGAGTGGAGAAGGTTGATCCCCAGAATCCCATGCAAGCCAATGGTAGACTGCCATGTAGCAGTTGGATGATGTGGAAGGGCCTATTCTTTGAGAGGTGATATATCATAATCTAGAGGTTATATTGAATTAAAATTTATATTACCAGATTCGTCACAAGGATATGAACAAAATTTTGATGGTTATATCTAGGTTTATTGGAGTTAGAAAAATTGAAAAATTTTATACCCCATTTTCATAACCACACCTTGGAGATTTGGTATGCATAGTGACTACCCCTTACTTTGAGTATTGGGTATGGGGTATATTTGCATAGTGGTATCAGAGCCTCCAAGTTCAACACATGTAATGGATGGGATTTATCATGAGTGAGTAATGATTTTTGGAAGAATAACAAATAAATTGTTTAGGTGTTAAAAGTCGTCCTAACTAATTAATTGCAAGTATAATGGGTGTATTGACTCTACGAGCTATAATCCAATAGTACCCTTTTGATTTGAGATGGAAGGCTTTTAATGTGAAATTAAATTTTTCTACTTATTTGACAATTATGCACTAATATGGACTATTTTTCAGCAAAGAAGTGCACAATTTGGCTGCTTGTCTGTTAATGGAATTACATGTTGTATGATTAATGCATATGAATTATTAAATATGGTTATGTTTCTAACATGGTCATTGTGTCATAGGAAGATTGTGAGGGAATGCCTGTAAGGGCATGACCTTATGTTTAATTAGCTTATTGTTTTATTGATGGGAAACTAACAATTTAGATGGTTGAATTGCAAATGATGTATCTCATGAACATACTAACATGATTGTTATGTCAGAGCATAATTCTCCATAACAACTCCATGAATGCAAGTTCCATGATCATTATGATGTTTAATTGATTATTACATGAAAAATATAACGATGTGTGTGATTAGAAACACATCACAAGAAACATAAAACAGAGGCAAGACAGAACTATTGGCTTAAATGGTGCAATACAATTTTGATCAATTCACACCTTGGAAGTGATTGGGTCATAGTTAATGAAAAGTAAATATTTGTGGACCAATGGGGGAGGGAAAAGTTCTCTAGACTATATGGACACCTTGTGAAGCCTAAGGGTTGAGGTGAGAAGCTTCAAGACCAATAATGAGAGGCTAGTAAGAGCTCAAGAAAGACAAGTTGATATCAATTCAGTTATCCTACAAAGCCTCTTGGATTGGAAAATACAAAGGTAATCTGAGATGAGGGTCAATCATAGATACAAGAAGAACCATCATGAGTCAGAAGAGAATACCAATGGAGCAGATGGATATAGGTCCAGGAAAAGGAAAAAGTGGGGAAGTTAGGATGAGGTTCTAGGAGATGTATCTTTGAGCACTCCAAGAGGAGTAATTAGCACACAAATTCATAATTCAAGTAAAACAACTAGTTCTACGACAAGGAGGCACCACCATTAATCAACATCTAGATCAGGGGCAAAAGTTTGCTCAAAAGTAAAAGTGATCATAATCGCTCAAAACATAAATGACCATATTCATCTCGATGATATGATCCCAATGCAACTCATTTCAGTCAAAACAAAGCTCGTATGAGAAAGATAGAGACTTCTATCTATTTTGTCAAATAGGCAAATTTTGGGTACATGTTGACTGGGATGCTGACTAGGCATCCATACAGCCCAATCAACAAAAAGAATATTCCTGAAATCTTCTGACAGGTGGCTCAATCAAATTTTGAAAATTGTTAGCATATTATTGGTTTAGAGCATTTCGGGTGGACCAATGAGTGGCTGACATGTGGCAAGCCCAGAGGCTGTCACATGCCCTCTCAATTGTCATGTAAAATTATAGTGGGGAGACCCAACTCGAACTCGTGACCTTCCCCTCACAATCCCCGCACCTTACCACTATACCACAACATGTTTCTTAATAATCATAGGGTGTACATTTTATTTAAAGTGATTAAATGTAGCATTTGGGGAAAGAGAGGGCGAGCCCCATGGACCAACCCTCTCCACATATGACCATAACCCATAATTGGAGGACAGTGCTATGCGCTAAGAGGAGCTTAACATTAATTACTCCATGATTAAAATTTAATTAATTTCATATTAGCTTGGCATAATTTTGGCAGGTTTGACAAATCCGGAGTCGCTCCAAATTTTGCAGGGTTCTCTGGAGTTTATCCAGATTTGGTAGAGTTTTCCTAGGGAAAACTAAAGAGACCATAAATTCTTCATTTTTCGGTCAATTTTGGATCAGAAAGAGTCATTCCTAGATTATTTGGATGATCTGAACCCAATGAAATAGTTTCCAGAGGCAGCAAGGAATTTTTGTATGTGATTTTTCTACGTTGAATTTTAAGGAAGCCAAAGGCCACTAGGACAGGAGGCCAAGCCTAGATCAACTGAAGTCCAATTGTAGAGCTTGGGCAGTCATTTTTGGTGGCTTTAGTTCTTTTGAATATAATGGAGAAGGTTTCAAATCCATTGCAGCATTGTATGTGCATATAATCATAGAATTGACAATTAATCCAAAGAGGGCCTAACCATTGAAGCAACTCCAAGGAGATGTAGCTCAGGAGGGGTGAACTCCTTTATAAAATTTGTGTTATGAGTTGTTGTGTTTTATTTTTCTGCATTTTACTTGTTGTATATGTGTTTTAAACAACTAATTAACCTCATAAATTTCTCACAAAAGAAACTCAATACTTGACACATAATTCCTGACATTTTGGTTAATTTGAGACGATCCTAAACACATTTTTAATACTGATGAGGGAGATTTCCTAACATTAACAAGTTTACACAACATTCAGATCATCCACTATTCTCAACCTTATCACCACCATCATTCAGGAAGCAATGGCAAGGATTGCATGCCTAAAGAATTTAAGAAAGCTAAGCCACCCAAATTTTATGGGGATATCAAGAAAGAAGAGGATATAAAATCTTGGTTGTTTAGTATGAAGAATTTTTTTAGAATACATGACTATTTTGAAAAATATGAAAGATAAAGTCTCCACCTATAGCATGAAGGGAAAAGTCGATATATGGTGGGAACATATGAAGAATTTTAGACGCAATGTTGAGAAAGGACTCACATGGTGCGAGTTTGAAAGGATCTTCACAGAAAAATAGTTGTCTAAATTCTATTATGATGGAATGGAAAAATAGTTTTATGAACTCAAGATGGGTCAATTAACTAGTGATGAATATGTCACCATGTTATTAGAACTATAGAGGTATGTGTCATATGTCTAGGAGGAAAGAGATAAAATTTAGAGCTTCATCAGCAGATTGCCTATGGGATTCAAAGATAAAATTGAATTTCTATAACCTCAAATGTTTAAATATTATATCAAGAGGCTATAAAATTGCTATGAGAAAGAAAATCATAGGCCAGAAATCAAAAGAAATTGTCAAGAAAATAAAAAAGTTGCACATAAGAAGAGATGGCCCAAGAAAAGCTTAGGGAAGAGAGAAGGTGAGCACCCAACTCATTCAAGGTAGTCTTAGTAGAAAGCTAATTTCATTGTTAAGAGAAATGTAAAACATCCAACATTAGCACAACCTATGTTTGAAGGTCAAGAACTACTCAAATGTTGGACTCATGGTGAGAACCAGATAACAAGGGACTACGAAAACCAGTAGAATGTTGGACCAAAGATTTACAATGCTCAAGAGACTTCCACGGTGGGTAAGGTAGCTTGGTGTATGCCTATAATTTATGTAATAGTGGACAACTTCCAGGCATATCACCAATCATCCATCATTGAGATGGAAGGTAAGATGCATGACAAAGTTATTTCCATTTTAATTAATCTAGGTTCTAATTATACTTAACGAGAGTTTGTGGAAAAATGCAATCCAGTGAGGGAATTGCATGAAGAAGCATGGCTAATTCAGCTAGAAACTATGACAAAAAGGAGGATCAACCATTGGACAATAGTCTCTGCATTTGATATTAGTGACATGCCCATAATAACACACTTGAAAGTATTTCAATTCAGTGTGTATGGCATATTGTTGGTCACAAACTAGTTGTATCAGCATAGAACAAAGGTAGATTATTTTATAAAGGAAATGAAATGCTTATATGAACAAGAAGAAAGCAAGGTTATATAGGAAAAAAATAAGGCTACCTCAATAAGACTAATTACGGCCATGCAAGCCAAATGCGGCAGTAGAAAATGATGCATGTTTTTGCGGTGTAATTTTCTAAGGACAAGAAAGCTGACAGTGAAATGGAAGATGTAACACCCTCCCCCCACATTTATGCAAGCTAACTGGTCCACTGGGGTGAACATGTGACAAATATTTATTGTGATATGATTCAAATCACCATGTACAATTAAGGAGGTGGAATTGACATGACGATATTAGTCTGACCTTCCTTGGAAGCTATAGAACCTTCAAGAGCCAACCAACCCCTTTAGGTGTCTAACCCATGACAAAACTTGATTTTTCACTTACCTAGAGCCTCATTTCCTCCCATGACAAGGAATGCATACAACTCGAAACATCCAGTCATTCCCAAAGAAAGGAATCCATGCAACTGTGACCTTTTTTCAGGAAGTTCAGTGCCAACGACCCCTAATTTTCTGCCACTTTTTCAAGGTCAAGGCACAGGCCACTGCCCAAAAATTCATGAAACTTCAAGAAATGTTAAATATGATTAAACAAAGGTTAACAATGGAAACAATTTAATAAGTATGATATGATCTCTATTATCCATGACAAGGATTTTGTCAAGCATATCATAAATAGGTTATCTACTGGTCACAACAAAAAATCTAAGCATAGGGATCTCATACTTATATGAGAATCATCAAAGAGGACTGATATATTTCCAAAATAGTTGAATTGTTATGTATTAGGTCATTCATTCATTAACGCTTCATATAATAACCAAAAAATGATGAGATCCATACATCATAACTGCATAAAACATTCTTATAACCAGCAAATACCTAGAGATATATCAATGAGGAAACAACCATTAAAGTCACATAATGGCAAGTACATTTACTCATAAAAGAAAAAAGGAAAAGGAGCTCTTACTAAATTCAAAATCTAACCAAGTCAAGGACTTCCACGTACCACCCAGCCAGAGTCATGGCTCAACCAAATCATTCTTTCAGCCAATCACGCCTGCGCCATATTCCAGGTGTGAATATGTGATCTCATGAAACAAATTAAAAAAAGGAAACCAAGACTTCCAAAGGCCAAACCACCTCAACCCTCAACGAGTGATTCCACCTCACAGATGCACATCAATAACCATCACCAGCTCGATCTCTACCTAAGTTTTCAAGGGCTCAAGAGCATTTGTTCCATCCAAGGCTTCATGAACTAGGAACTCAACCTAGAACTACTACGGGGCTCCAGATAATTTATCCTAGGAAGGATTCCAAGACTAGTAACTTAACCCACTAAGGGCTCTAGATTGTTTTTCCATCCAAGTCTTTGAGGACTAGTAACTCAACACCAGTTGTTATAAGGATTCGAGAGTTTTTTTCCAATGAAATCTCCAAGAACATGTAACTCAACCCATAACCATAAGGAACGTGAAAAGCGATTAGAAAAGAAGAGGAAATAAACCCACAAAACCATGGCTATCCAAGAAATTAAAATTCTAGGAAAAGCCACTATCAATCCAGGAATTCCTCCATGCCAATGACAAATCATAACCAAGAAACCACATGCATATGCCATGCATGCCAAAACTAGCAAGGAAAACATACAGGAAACTTGGTACCTGCAAGAAAATCCCATTGTAGTTGTTGATCCTAATGTCCTCTTGTTCTTGTCTCTTCTTTCCATTTCCTTATTGCTCCAAATCTCAATTATGGCACACTGCTCCAAGAGCACTCTAGGAAAACTCTAAGTGTCCAAGAGTATAAGAGAGAGAGAGAGTAGAAAATGAGAGATCCAAAAATGAACTAACAAAAAGCTACAAATTGATCCTCAAAAATGTTTTTATTAGTGATGGCTCTATTTTCTTTATTTTCCACTATTTATTCTTCGTTTTCATCCTCGCATCCAACATGTGACCTTTCAGCTCCATTTTCTCCTATTTTCCAATATTTTCATAAATAGGATGCCAATAAATGTCTCATGCGTTTCCAAAGCCTTTTCCATTTCCTTTGCCAATTTCCATAGCCATTAATTAATCACAAGTGATCCCCGTCACTATTCTTTTTCCCAACTTTTAGCTTGGAAGACGTGTCCCATGACCTTGGTTATTATTTTCCTTTGTTAACTTTATAACATAGATTTTGACTAGGGTTGTTACAAAACCCTCCCCCTTGGGGGAACATTGTTCTCAGTGTTCAATGACACCTACAACCAACAAGGTTGTTGAAAAGAAAAACATATTGCCCATTGAGATTTATAAATTAGCTTGTTGCATTATTTACATTGATAATCCTACTAAGCAAGAAACCAACATAAGAAACATAACAACATGACAACCATAATGAAATGATATCTATATTTCTTATTGGATATTTATAACATAGTTCATGGAGATATTCACATCCATATACATCTATACGCATATACCAAAACATCACACAAAAAATATATCCTAAAAACATTCACTCAACTAGCCAATAGAGAAGGATAGATAGTCTGCATCTAATTAGCCATCACCCATGTAGCTTCATCAGGCCCAAAGTGCTTCCAATGCATTGTAACCTTCTTGATTGCTCAGTTCCAAACAATGAGCATCTTTTTATACAAAATTCACTAAGTTTCTAGTTGGAATTCTCCTTCTAGTTGCACCTATAATACAGACCATCCAATCACATGATCAACAACTTTAACATACTTCTTGAGCAAAGCCACATGGAAAACACCATGGACTTTCATTGTTAGAGGAAGTGCAAGTCGATAGGCTACATGTCCAATCCTCTCAAGAATATTGAGAGGTCCAAAAAAGTGAGCTGCAAACTTGACACATGATCCAATCCTCAAGGAGCTCTTCTTGGGATTCATGCGCAGGTAAAACCTATTCCCAAAAATGAAACTCCTTAAGCATCCTATTCTGATTTGTATAAATTTTTTGTTTGTCTTATGTTGCCTTCAAATTCTTCTTGATTACTTGCATTTCTCGTTCCATCTCTACAAACATGTCCATTATTATCAACAATATGTTAACTTAATCACTCCAACTGATGGAAGTATTACAAATAGTGCCTCCAATGGACTCATCCTAAGTGACTCTTAATACCCATTATTGTAAGAAAACTCAATGAGTGGAAGATACTCTTCCCACCTCCTCTGTTGATGCACCACATACATCCTCAACATATCCTCCAAAATCCTATTGACCCTCTCTATCTATCCATCTATCTATAGATGATAAGCTATACAAAATTCTAACTCTCTGCCCAAACCTGCAAACAACTCTTTTGAGAATCTAGGAGTGAAATTGGCATCCATGTCTAACACATTATGCTTCGGAACACCATGAAACCTCACTATCTCTCTAATCAATACATGTGATACATCATTAGCTGGATAAGTAGTCTTCACTAGAATGAAGTGACTTACCTTTTTCAACCTGTCAACCATAACCATGATGGAATCATGCATATAGATGTCTTCGGAAAACCTGTAATGAAATCTGTTGAAATGACCTCATATTTCCCCTCTGGGATTATAATCGACTATAGTAATCCACCTAGATGCTTACCCTTTTCTTTTACCTGTTGAAAAACCAAGCATCTAGCTACAAACTCTGCCACTTTCTTCTTCACATTCAACCAATAGTAGAACTTCTTCACCACTGTCAATGTCTTCTAGTATATTGGGTGTCCTGAATATGTTTTCACATGGAGTTCTCAGAAAATAGTCTTCCTGAGCTCACTGTCATTTGGCACATAGATCTTGTCCCTAAATTTGACCAAACCATCTGCTGTGAGACATTAGTCCACATCCTGATCACCAGTAACCTTTTGTAACTTGTGCTTAAGCTCCATGAACCTACCATCCTGCTATCCTACCTGCAAGATCCAATGTGGATCCAATGTTGTAAATCTATCCACTAGGAGCTCATAGTTGTTATGTGATTTACATGTACTCTCCTAATAAGAGCATCTGCAACCCTGTTATCTTTCCCCTTGGTGTACATGATCTTTAATTTGATCTCACAAACCATGGCCAACCATCTAGATTTCCTGGTATTGAAGTTCTCTTGGTCAAATAGATACCTCAATCCACTTTGATCACTCATCAAGATGAATTGCTTGCCAAGAACATAGTGTCTCCACATATTCAAAGCATGGATGATCATTGCCAGCTCAATATCAGGTGTTGGATAATTTTGATCGTGCTCATTTGGTTTCCTTGATTCATAGCATACTACATGTCCTTCTTGCATAAGGACTCCACCAAGTCCTCTCTTGCAAGCATCTCTACATACCAAAAAATCTTTGTCCTAATCTGCAGCCTTTAAAACCCGAGCATTTGATAAAAAATGATTTAACTACTAGAAACTGATTGCACATTCCTCTTTGCCTTCAAATTTCTTACGTTTCCTTTATAATGACATGATGGGATATGAAATTTGCAAGAAGCTCATGATGAACCTCCTGTAATAACCTGTTAATCCCATGAATGATCTTACCTCATCCACATTCCTAGGAGCCTCCCACTCCATGATAACCCTTATCTGTTCTAGATCCCCTACTATGCCTTCCTTGGAAATGGCATGTCCCATGTAATGTACACATGTCTAAAAGAAGTTGCATTTCCCCAGCTTAGCATAAAACTAATGCTCTCTCAGCAATCTCAACAATGTTGTTAAATATTTAGTATGTTCTTCCTCATTCGTAGAATATACCAATATATCATTAATGAATACAATAACAAACTTTTCCTGAGAAGGATGCAATCCATTATTCATCAAGACTATAAAAGTAGTTAGAGTATTAGTCAAACCAAATGGAACTACAACAAACTCATAATTCCCATACCTAGTCCTAAAATAAATCTTGTAGACGTCGTCTTCCTTAATGCATAAATGATGATATCCTAATCTCAAAACAATCTTTGAGAACAATTTTTCTCCCTTCAACTCATCAAGCAAATCATCAATCCTCAGCAACAGATACTTATTCTTTATGGTCACTTTGTTCAATTTCTTGTAATCAATGCATAACCTGAGAGTACCATCCTTATTATTCGCAAACAACGATGGTGCACCGCAAGGTGACACACTAGGCCTAATGTATCCTTTGTCAAGCATTTCCTTCAACTATAATTTCAATTCTACTAACTCTAGTGTGGTCATCCTATATGGTTCCATTGATGTTGGTGGTGCCCCTGGTACCAACTCAATAGAGAATTCCACTTCCATATGAGGTGAAAACTCTAAAATCTTTGCTGAGAACACATATTAAAAATGTTGTAAAACTGAATACCTCCTCGAGACATCTAGGTCCTCAACTTCCTTACCTTTGTCAATAGAAATATGCACTGCAAATAACACACACCTTTTTCTATGACTATGCCTGGCCTGCATGGTTGTCACGATTCTAATTGATGTTGCCTTATTCTTACCCTAAAAGATTCTTTTCCTCATTGTCATCCAAGCACTCAATGGACTCGCTATAACAATCCACTTAATTCCTATGAATATATAGCCAATCCATACCCAAAATCATATTATATGATGCCAACAAAAGTACATTCATATGTGTTGATGTAGGAATACCATTTAACTCAAAAGCACAAGCTCTTACCCAATGATGAACTCTCTTCTTAGTACGCATAGACAACTTCACTAACTAAGAAACTACATGAACTTATTTATCCAAACCACACTTATCCAACAAGTTAGGACTAACATAACTTTAATTAGATCTAGGGTCAATCAAAATAGAAAGAACTTGATCACAAATCTTATCATCCAAATTAATAATACATGCTTGGTGATCTACCTACCTATTATCCAGCGCTGCATAAATTTTAGGAATACTTTGTCCAACATCCCCCACTATTTGTGCCTCCTGAGAACTGTAGATATTCGGTATACCATCTTGATACTGTGGAAAATCACTCATGCAATGATATTTTCCACATGTCCAACAATGTAAAGGCTTCCAAACATCACCCTTGTTCTGCTCCTCAGATTGATATTCCTTTCCTCAATCATTTGCATTGAACTTCTTAGGTGGCGCTACATTCTATTTTTTACCTAGGTCGTGAGGTTTTGTTCACTTCTTATCCCAGTTTCATTTATTCTTCTCATTACCTTCCCAATCCTACTTAATTTCAGATCTGCACTTTTTGGTGGCTTTCTCCAATGGTCTAGGCTCATCAAACTCCATCCTATCTTTGGATGCTACCGGAAACCCACTGATGAATCTTTGAATCCACTTTCTCCTCCTTCAAATAAGGCACATACCTCAATAACCAAAAAACACTGCTAGTGTATTGTTGCTCAGTCACAGATCCCATCTTCAGCTCATAAAACTCATTTCTCCTGTCATCATAGTATCTCTCGAATAGATACTTCTTCCTAAAAAGTATCTCGAACTCAACTCCTCTTCATGAATATCTCTGAAATTCTTTACATATTCCCACCAGATATCTTGTTTACCTTTAATACTGAATGCAACTATTATGGCCTTCATCTTTTCTGAGTAATTATGTAATCTGAATAACTTATTCATCACAAGAAACCATGCTTCGGGATCATGTGACTTCTTAATTTTCTCGTCAAATGTAGGTGGCTTGGATTTCTTGAACTTATATAAAAAATATCCTGTATCACTCCTCCTGTAAGGATGATAACAATGATTACCATGATACCTATCTAAACCAGAAATAGAGTACAGTCCATGTCCACTCTATCATCTATCTGGTATATCTAAAAATTTATCATCTCTAACCATGTCATCTTTATCCAACCTGTGCCCACCATGTGACCTACTACCATATATTCCATTAGTCCTATCCTCCTTTCCATTACTGATTCTAAGTGGTCCCTATCCCTAAAAGTCTAACAAACTATGGAAAATCACCACATTGACTTTTGTTTGTTTCCCCTCTGCCCTAGAAAGTATCTCTTGTGATTGAATGATTTAGTCATTAAATTCTTCGCAACTCCTTATTTCTTCCTTCAAAATTCTCAAAGTGTTTGTTATGTTAGGAGAATATCCCTCACCATGCTAGTTATTTGATCTTTAGGGAGAATCGTGTGAGTTGTAGTCTACCATATTGCTAGTCATCTTTGACCTTCTCTTCCTACAAGGTATATCATGTTAGCTAAATCAAATTTGCAATATCAACCAGATTAGTGCAATACATGCATAATCATAATCATCACAATATATATGCATAATATCAATAATCATCTAGTTACCATGCATGATACACAACTACATATCAACTAGGCACAATGCATGCATAACAACATATATACAACACACATTAAAATACAATGCATATAAACACTGACATGCATTAATCACAAACACATTCTGACAACAACACAATTGACTTTTGCATGAAATCAAAACGACAACCATGACCACAATCATTCATACACAATAGCAACATGTATCACAAGCACAAGGACACATATTCAACCGACATGTACACATGAAAACACATTCATCCAAGGAGAATATAAATAAGGCATCACATAGGGAGAACAAAACCATGCTCTGGTACTAGTCTGTAATTCCCTCCCCCGACATTTACCCAAGCTAACCATTCCACTCGGGTAAACATGTGACAAATAGTTCCTATGATATGATTCAGCTCCCCATGTATAGTTAAGCAAGTGGAATTGACATGACAAGACCAATCTGACCTTCCTCAAAAGCTACAAATCCTTCAGGAGCCAACCAACCCCTTCAGGTGTCTATCCCCTGAGAGAACTTACTTTTTCAATGATCTGGACCCTAAATTTCTCGAATGACAAGGAGTTCATGCGACGAGGATCCTCCAGTTGCTCCAACAACAAGGAATCCATGTGACTATGGCCTGTGCCAGGTAGTTTAGTGCTAGTAACCCCAAATTTTGTGCCACGTTTTCAGGGCTAGGGCTCAGTCCACTACCTAGAACTTCACGAAACTTCCATAAATATTAAATGATATTGA
Source organism: Pinus tabuliformis (assembly GCA_031772625.1). Lineage (NCBI taxonomy): Eukaryota > Viridiplantae > Streptophyta > Pinopsida > Pinales > Pinaceae > Pinus > Pinus tabuliformis. Next base: position 656,231,641 of record CM062814.1, on the reverse strand, counting down.
AACAAGATTACTAATGCACACAATTGAACAAGGAATTGATCTAGCCCCTACTAGCCATGATAGGAATTTCGTCAATCATATCATAAAGAGGTAATCTACTGGTCACAACAATAGATCTAACCATATGGATCTCATACTTATCTAAGAATCATAAAAGAAGACTGGTATCTTTTCATAATAGTTGAATTGTTATGTATTAGGTCATTCATTCATTAACATTTCACATACTCACCAAAACATGATGAGATCCATACATCATAACTATCATAAAACATACTTATAACCAACAAATAACCAAAGATATATCAATGAGGAAGCAACCATTAAAGTCACATAATGGCAAGCACATTTACTTATAAAATACCAAAGTAAAAGGAGATATTATTAACATATGAAAAATATAACCAAGTTAGGGACTTCCATGTACCACCCAACAATAGATTGGGTTGAACCAAATCTCTCTTTCATTTGATCACCACCGAACCATATTCAAGGCATATTTCATGAAACAAATCAAGAAAAACCAAACCAGGGCTTCCATTGGTGAAACATCCTCAACCCTGAACCATTGATTCAACCTCATGATCGTACATCAATAACCATCACTAGATCGGTCTCTACCCAAGTTGTCTAGGGCTCTAGAGCATTTGTTCCAATCAAGGCATACATAACTAGTAACTCAACCGACAAATGTTTCCTGTATCTAGAGTTTTTGTCCAACCAGGGCTTCTAGGACTAGTTACTCAACCCACCGAGGGCTCTAGATAAATTTTCCAACCAAGGCTTTGAGGAATAGTAACTCGACCCAGGTTGCTACAAGGCTTCCGGAGCATTTTTCCAACAAAGGCTCCAGGATCTAGTAACTCAACTCACATGCACAAGGAACATGAGAACCAACCACAAAACAAGAGGAAAGAAATCTACAATGCCATCTATATCCAGGAAATGCAAAGGCTAGGAAAAACCACTTTCAACCCAGGCAGTCCTCCATGCCAATGACAGATCATTACTAGGAAACCACATACTTGTGTCATGCATGTGCAAACTAGCAAGGAAATCATACATGAAAATCTGTACCCACAAGGAAAACCCATTGTATCTACTGATCACAATTTCCTCATCCACTTTCCTTCTCTTCCTTTTACTTCTTGTTGTAAATCCCAAGTATGCCACACTCCTCGAAGAGTTCTCCAATAAAACTCTAATTGTCCAAGAGTATGAGAGAGAGAGTAGAAAATGAGAGCTCCAAAACTAAACTGATAAAAGCTACAAACTAATTCTCATAAACCTTTTTATAATGAGGCCTCTATTTTCTTCATTTTCTATTATTTTTCCTTCATTTTCATCCTCACATGCAACATGTGTCCTTTCACCTCACTTTTCTTATATTTCACAATATTTTCATAAATTAAATTACAACAAATGTCTCATCCCTTTGCAAATACTTTTCCATTTCCTTTTCTAAATTCCATAGTCATTAATTAATCAAAAGTGATCCCTATCACTATTTTTTTTCCCAACATTCAACTTGGAATACATGTCCCATGACCTTCATTATTAATTTTCCTTTATTAAATTTATTACATATATTTTGACTAGGGTTCTTACAAAACCCTCCCCCTTGGGGGAATATCATCCTTGGTGTTCAATGACACCTACAACCAATAAGCTTGCTGAAAGGAGAGAGATACTTCCCATGGAGCTTTATAACATAGCTCGTTGCAGTATTTACAATGATCATCCTGCTGAGAAGCAAACCCACATGAGAAACATAACAACGTGAAAACCATAATTACGTGATAGCCATACTGTGTATTGGAGATTTATAACCTAGCTCATGGAAGTATTTACATCCATATACATATCTTCACATATAGTAAAACATCCCACCAAAACATATGCCAAAAATGTTCGCTCAACCAGCAAATAGAGGATACATAGACCACATTTGATCAACCATCTCCCATGTAGCTTCATCCAGCCCAAAGTGTTTCCACTACAAGTTAACCTGGTCAAATACTAGGTTCCGGAGCATGAGCATATTTTTCTGCAAAATACACTGAGGTTCCAACTGAAATTATCCTTCTAGCTCCACCTACAATATAGAACAATCAGTCAAACAATCAACCACTTTAACATACTTCTTTAACAATGACATATGAAAAAAATCATGGAATTTCACTGTCGGAGGTAGTACAAGTTGATAGGATACTGGTACAATCCTCTCAAGAATCTTGAAAGGGTAAAAAAATTGAGGTGCCATCTTGGCACATGATCGAATCCTCAAGGAGATTTTCTTGGGCTTGATGTGTAAGTACACATGTTCCCCAACCTGAAATTCATTAAACATCGTGTTCTGATTTGTATAAATTTTCTCTCTATCACATGTCGCCTCTAGATTCTTCTTGAATGCCTGCATTTCATGTTCCATCTCTTCCAACATGTCTTTTCTTATCAACAACCTATTAACTCGATCACTACAACTGATGTGAGTATTACAACTCTTCCCATACATTGCCTCGAGTGGATTGTTTCTCAGTGACACCTGATACCCATTTTTGTAAGAAAAGTAAACCACTAGAAGATACTCTTCCCACGTCCACTGTGGATGCATCACATACACCCTCAGCATGTCCTACAAAATCCTATTTACCCTTTATGTCTTTCCGTTTTTTTGCGGATGATAAGTTGAACTGAAGGGCAATTCTATACGAAAACTTACAAACAACTCTTTCCATAATCTACAAGTTAACTTGGAATCCCTGACTAACACAATCTTCTTTGGAATTCCATGAATCCTCACTATCTCTCTAATGAAGACCTGTGATACATCATTAGCTGAATAAGTAGACATCACTAGAATGAAGTGACCTACCTTTGTCAACCTATCAACCATAACCATGATGGAATCATGTTGTCTAGATGTCTTTGGAAAACCTATAATAAAATCCATGTAAATTACCTCCCACTTCCACTATGGAATCAGAATTGACTGTAGTAATCCACTTGGATGCTTACACTCTAATTTTATATGCTGAAAATCCAAGCATCTAGCTACAAACTCTTCGACTTTCTTTTTCATATTCAACCAATAGCATAACTTCTTCAACATTGTCAATATCTTTTGCTATATTGGGTGTCCTGAATATGATTTTACATGGCATTCTTGCAAGATAATCTTCTTGATCTCACTTTCATTTGAAACATAGATCTTGTCCCTAAATCTTACCAAACCTTTCGTTGTGAGACGATATTCCACATCCTAATCAACTCTACCCTATTGTAACCTGTGCCTAAGCTCCATGTACTTATCATCCTGCTATCATTCATGCCATATCTGATCCTGTAAATATGTCTCGTAGGAGATCATAGCTGCTATGTGATTTACATGTACTCTCCCACTAAGAGAATATGTAACCTTTTTATCTTTCACCTTGATGTACCTAATCTGAAGGTTGAACTCACTGATAATGCCAAACCATCTAGCTTTTCTAGCTTTCGGGTTTGGTTGGTGAAATATATACCTCAATCCACTGTGATCACTCGTCAGTATGAACAACAGGTAAGAATATAGTGTCTCCACATCTTCAAATCATGGATGATCACTACCAAATAAAGATCATATGTCAGATAATTCTACTAGTGCTCATTTTAGCTTCCTTGATTCATAGCATATTACCTGTCCTTCCTACACAAGGACTCCACCAACTCCTCACTTGCAATAATTTGTATATAACACAAACCCTTTGTCTATATCTGCAATTTTTGAAACTTCTTGAAACTGACTGCAGATTCCTTTGTGCATTCAAATTTCTTAGTTTTCCATTGCAATGATGTGATGGGATAGAAAATCCGTAAGAATTTACTAATGAGCCTCTTTTAATAACTTGTTAATCCCATGAGTGATCATACCTCATCCACGATATTAGGATCTTCCCACTCCATGATAGCCCTTATCTTTTCTGGATCCACTGCTATTCTTTCCTTCGAAATAAAATGTCCCATGTAATGTACCTTTGTCAGAAAGAAACTATATTTACTAAGCTTAGGATACAACTGATGCTCTCTCAGTAGTCTCAATATTGCTATTAAATGTTCCATGCGTTCTTCCTTACTCGTAGAATATACCAATATATCATCAATGAATACAATAACAAACCTGTCTAGATAAGGACACAAAACATTATTCATGAAGAACATAAAAGTAGTTGGAGCATTAGTCAAACCAAATGGAACTACAAGAAAATCATAATGCCCATACCTAGTCCTAAATGAAATCTTGTACATGTCTTCTTCCTTAATGCATAAATGATGTTATCCTGATCTCAAAATAACCTTTGAGAATACTTCTTCTACCTTCAACTAGTTAAATAAATCATCAATCCTCGGCAAAAAATACCTATTCTTGATAGTCACTTTGTTCAACTTCCTGTAATCAATGCATAACCTGAGAGTACCATCCTTCTTCTTCACAAACAACACTAGTGCACCCGAAGGCGATACACTTGTACTAATGTATGATTTGTCAATAATTTCCTTCAACTAAAACTTCAACTCTAATAACTTTGGTCTGCTTATCTTGTATGGTGCCTTTAATGTTGGTGCTTCCTTTGGTACCAACTCAATAGAGAATCCCACTTCCCTGTGAGGAAGCAGCTTTGAAATCTCTATCGAGAACGCATCCTGAAACTACTGTAAAAAAAGGTACCTCTGAAGTTATCTATGTCCTCAGCTTCCTTACCTTTGTCAATAGATTTATGCATTGCAAATAACGCACATCCTTTTTAGCAACTATGCTTGCCCTGCATAGTTGTCACCATTCTAACTGATGTTTCCTTCTTCTTATCCTGTAATATTATTTGTTCCGCGTTGTCATCCAAGCACTTAATGGCCTTGTCATAAAAATCCACTTTAGTCTTGTGAAGATATATCCAATCCATACTAAAAATCATACTATATGATCCCAATGGAAGTACATTAAGATGTGTTGATGTAGGCATACCATTCAAATCAAATGCAGAAGCTTTAACCCAATGATGAACTCTCTTCTTAGTACCTATAGCCAATTTCACTAACCAAGACTTTGCATGCACTTATTTATTCAAACCACACTTGTCCACCAGGTTAGGCTTAATATAACTATAATTAGGTCCAGGGTCAATCAAAATAGAAAATACTTTATTAAAAATCTTAACGTCCATCTTGATAATAGATGCCTGGTGATCTCCCCGCCTGTTATCTAGCACTAAATAAATCTGAGGAATACTCTATCCAACATCCCCCATAGTAAGTGCCTCCTGGTCATTGTAAATTTGTGGTATACCACCCTCCTACTGTGGACAATCTCTCCAGAGATGATATTTGCCACAATTCCAACACTATAAAGGCTTCCTACCATCATCGTTGTTCTTCTCCTCAGAACAAAATCCATGTCCTCTATTAGATGCATTAAACTTCTTACGAAGTGCTTCATTCTCTTTGTCAGCTGTGTCCTGAGGTCTTGTTTGCTTCTTATCCCATTTTCCTTTATTCTTCTCATTATCTTTCCAATCCTGCTTAGTTTCAGATTTTCACTTTCTGATGGCTTCCTATAGTGAAATATGATCATCAAACTCAATCCTATCTTTGGTTGCTACAGACAACCCAGTGATGAATAATTGAATCTTTACTTTATCCTCCTTATGATAAGGCACATACCTGAATAACTCCAAAAATATGATAGTGTACTCCTCGGCCATAGATCTAATCTTCAACTCATATAACGCCTTTTCCTTGTCATCGAAGTATCTCTCTGTTAGATAATTCCTCCTGAAAAGTCTCTCGAACTCACTCCAAGTTAACTCCTCTTCATGAATACCTCTGAAATTCTTTACATCTTCCCACTAGATATCTTCTTTATCTTTAATACTGAGTGTAGTTATTTTGGCCTTCATGTTCTCTAAGTAATAATTTAATATGACGAACCTATTCATCCTAAGAAACCATGCTTTGGAATCCTGTGACTTCTTCATTTCCCCGTCAAATGTAGGTGGCTTGTATTTCTTGAACTCTTCTAAAAATATCCCCTATCACTCCTCCTATAAGGATGATAATGATGATGACCATCATACATATTTGAACCAAAACTATAGTAGAATCCACTTCTACTGCCACATCTATCCAGTGTATCTAAGAATTTTCCATCTATAACTGCTTTGTCTATATCCAACAGGTGCCCACCATGTGACCTACTATCATATTCTCCATTAGTCCTATCCCCTTGTTCGTGACTAATTCTAAGTGGTCCTTGTCTCTGCAAGTTTGACAAGCTCTGAAGAATCACCGCATTGACTTCTACTTGTGTCTCCTATGCCCTAACATGTATCTCTTTTGATTGAATGATTAGGTCATTATATTATTTGCAACTCCTTCTTTCTACCTGCAAACTTCTCAAAGTGTCTATTATGTAGGATGAATATCCCTCACCATGTTGCTCTTATGATCTATAGGGAGAATTTTGGTTGTTGTAGTATACCATTTTTCAAGTCATCTTTGATATTCTCTTCTTGAAACATAGAATATTTTAGGGGCGAATGTTCGCCCTTTGGTGAAATTAAGGGGTTTTAAATTTTTAGTGGGCGAATATTTTGTATCATAGCACATTTTTACAAATCACCTCAAATAGCCCACCTTATTTTAAGGGAGAGGGTGAAAAAGGTAAATTTAGCCCTTGAAACTAGGAGTTACAACCTTCCATTCGCCCATTTTCAAGAATATGTTTTATTTAAGTGAATCCATTCGCCCATTTTCAAGAATAGGTTTTATTTAAGTGAATTCTATAGGCCAAATACCATATTTATAAAAGAGGTATGGTAAATTAATAAAAATATAAATAAATGAGGTATGGTAAATAAATAAAACATTTTTTATATTTACTCCATAAGTCACGTTATATACATGCAAGGGTGTAAACAAATAAAAATATAAGTAAAGTGGAGGTATGGTAAATAAATAAAACGTCTTTTTATACTTACTCAAAAGGTATAATAAATAAATAAAAATATAAATAAACTAGACGTATGGTAAATAAATAAAACCTCTTTTTATATTTAGTCCATAACCCTCGTTCTATTTATGAAGGCTTAAGAAAGAGGTTTTATTTAAGTGAATCCTATGGGCCAAACACCATATTTGTAAAAGAGGTATGGTGAATTAATAAAATATTTACTCCATAACTCACCTTATATTTACGAACACTCAAAAAATGCGTTATATTTAGGTGAAACCTATGGGCAAAATACTATGGGACAAATTCCATGGACTAGATTTTTATTAATACCATGCAAAAAAACATTATTAACCCTAATATTAGTATTAATAAAAATAAAACTGACACATGGTATTGACCCATGGTATTCACCAAAATGGCACATGGTATTGTCCCATGGTATTCACCTAGAATGTAGCCTATCTAAATGGGGGAATTAAACCAACATAGATCCATCTTTACTCTAGATCTACTAACCACGAGAGGTATCAAATATCGTATATGAAAACTAGCATAGAGTGAAAAAATATTTGATCCCTCTCGGGGTTTGGTGGATCAAGAGTAAAAATAAAAATGACACATGGTATTGACCCATGGTATTCACCAAAATGGCACATGGTATTGTCCCATGGTATTCACCTGGAATGTAGCCTATTTAAATGGGGGAATTAAACCAGCATAGATCCATCTTTACTCTAGATCTACTAACCTCGAGAGGTATCAAATATCGTGATATGAAAACTAGCATAGAGTGAAAAAATATTTGATCCCTCTCGGGGTTTGGTGGATCAAGAGTAAAAATGGATGTTGTAATTTAATGTATGTTAAGCATTTTAGCTTCGTTAAAATAAAAAATAAAATAAAATTCAACTATTAATTTTATTAATTTTTATAAATTACTAATAGTAATTTTTAAGCTCCAGGTTTATGATAACCCATGGTATTGACCCATGGTAATACCATGTTATTCATGTGAGCATAGACTATTTAAAGGGGAAATTCTATCATGTTAGGTCCATCTTAATTATGGGTCTACCAAGTGCTCAAAGGGATAAATAGATTTCATCCTCCTAAGAGTGGTAGATGTGGAGTTAAGATGGATATAGGTTGGTTTTTATGATAATGAAGATATTATATAGACTTAGGAAATTATATTGTAAAAACATCTTAAGGTGAATGGTTAAAGCATAGACATTGGAAAAGTATATTTGTATACTTCTGTTTTAAATTGAAACAAATCCAGGGCTAAAAGGAATGGATTAATTGCACTAGTCATCCTCCTATAACTTTCCAACATATGCTGGAGTAAACAGATTGTAATTTGGGTAATTTTTCTAACTGCAAATAGGAACATACTTGTGTATTGGCAGGGTGGTTACGAGGTCCCTAGAAGTGATGAATTTGAATTTTTCTTGGTTTTATATATAGTATTAGGTTTTTTCTCATGCTTTCTGTGAATGACATAGGTGAATTTTATCCTACACCCACTAGGTTATCGATATGTAATTTCAGTAATTTTGATTTCAAAAGATATTTTAAAGAAATGCAATGATTTCATTTGTGTATTCAATAAACAAAATATTCTAATGGAATTCTGCATTTGTGGTTTACCTATATAGATTCCATGGAGAAGTGTTAGTGGTGTGACATCAACTGTCCTCAAGTAGAGGCTTTAGTTTTACTCTTTTTGGAAGCAAATACTTTCTTCCAACATTTTTGAGTTCCATGAAAAATTTGAAAGTCCTAATAGTATTCAATTATGGGTTCAAGAGATACGTAGTATTCAATTATGGTTAAAGATATCCACACTGAATGATCTATCGGCCTTATCTTCACATAGTTTAAGACTATTCACTTGGAGAGCCTGCATGTGCCCCCACTTCAAGAACATAGTAAAGTCATGTAGAACTTAGAGAAGCTATCTTTAATATTTTAGTGAAGAATGGAAAAATGTCTGGGTTCAATAACAACCAGTCGAGCATTAAGCTTCCAATAATGCTTGATTTTAACCTGGAGCACTTTTGTGATTTGGAGGAGATGCCCCCTCATATTTGTGACACATCTTCAGTTGTGAATTGGACTATTACCAACTGTGATTTCCTTCGAAAGTTACCTGATGAAGTGGGGAACCTCAACTCTTTAAGAATGTTAAGGAAGGAAAGAAAGTACATTATGTTAAATTCTCTTATGCTTTTCAAGTTTTTCTTGGATATCTACAACATTTCAGGTAGGAAAGTACATTCTGTTAATGAAAATTTGTCTTGATAGAAAGGCCCAATTTCAAATTCTAATGCTTTCAAAAAACATTGTATAACTGTAATGTTTCTAAAAGGAAAGCATATTTTTTCAATTGAAGTATCATGATCCCATATTCCAACTTATTTTTCAGTAACCCATTAGGCTTTGCAGCTTTGAATAAATCCATGTCTTTTGATAAGATCCTCTTCCAAATTAGAACGTAGTTTCCTTTTGGCAATAACCACATACAATGTCTTGATTTTGTTATTGAGAAAATAGAGGTTGTGAAACAAGCTTGTGCCATACAAGGACTTGATTCATTGATTATGTATCAATTATGGCTCTTGATGTAACAATGTCTTGATTTTGTTGCTTGAAAATACAGGTTACTCTTTACTATTTCACAGAATTTCTTACAATCTTTCCACAAGTATTGATTTGTAATCTCAGTCACTGAGGGATGATAGTAATGACAAAGGTAATATTCCATGGTTTGAAGTTACCCTCTTACTAAATATTTAAATATATCACCACAATTTAACTATTAGTTAAAGGAATTGTATTTGATTTGTAAACAATTCATTTCTTGATTTATAGATTTTGATTTTTTCCCTTTTTTATTTTTTTCTCAGATTTGGTATGAGATATCTTCCAATATTTGGGTTCCCTAGTTTCCCCACCATAGCTATGAGGTTCAAATGCTATTATTAAATATTCTCAGAACGTTACAACCTTTCTAGTAAGTGTACTTTGAAACATTGTTGTTTCTTTTCCATGGTGTTAATGCAAATAAGCACTACAACTAGTGCCATTATTTAGATTAAGTGCTGAAATCTTGGTGGTCTTGTAATGATGGAGTGATTGTTTTCTAGCTACTAAGGCTATATGCATTTTTATCTCTTATGTTGTCCTGAGATATTCAAATTCAGAATAAGAATTGAGGTCTCGTTTCCACTATAGATTGCAGTCAGTTTCTTGAACATAATATATATTAGATTATATTTTACTAATCAACTGTGGATGTGATCCCATGTAGGAAAGGAAATTCAAATTGACTTTGATTTCACATTGATTTGTCAAAACATCCACACAGAAAAGGAGATTCAAAGTGACACTGATTTCACACTGATTTGTCAAAATGGAGGCAAGAGAAAAGGAAACTTTGTATTCAACAATGCTCTTAATTTCATATGTACATGCACAGACATATTAGTAGAAAATATTGAAGGGTTTCCTAAGTAATATTTTCCATTCCACTACATTCTTTACAACTTGCAAATAAATAACTCAGAACAATTCATTACACTACTTGTTATTCTTTATTAATGAGTGGTTAAGATTTTGATATTGAACTGGCTAAGATTTTTCTTCCATCTGTGAAATTGTGTGTTCTATAATTCTTCTTTTCCATTCAATATGTATAGCATATAAAGTGTGTCTAATGGAGTAAGAAGATTGGAAAGTCTTGTGATCCTTGAACTATGTTACAAGGCAGAAAAACAATGGGGCAGGGTAGGTGCATCCCCACAAAGGGGTCGCAAATACCAAAGTTGGTATTGGCTAGTGCCTTCAGCTAGAAAATTTCCTTTACCCTTGTATTAACAGTGAATCTGGAGAGGATTCTAATATTATCTTTATAAGATTTATATTAATTAATATTGATGAATGAAATTCTTGAGACATGAGCTAGGATGTCCTTGCAAGGTGGTTGTTGATTATTGGAAGCTATGATGGCCATTATGTTAGGCTAGGTGGTTGCACTCCCTTGATCATGAGCATGATTTTGATCAAGATGGAAGACTTCATAGTCTGGATTGATTGTTTAGCAGTGATAATTAGTGGGCTCATTCACAAAAGCTTCTATTTCACTAATCCTTTTTATAGAGTTGTTAGATTCAATTTCCAAAGGTTTTAATTACACTATAGAGTTGAGTTTTGAGAGAGTTGTGATTCACAGTGTTAATTATAGTAGCTATGACACTTAAATGAAGACAAGCATAGTAGATGTATCAGACTCTATTATAAGCTTACCTACATATTATAAGGGACTTGGTTGGCTTCTTTATAATTTTATAAACAAGTTCCATTTTGTGGAAATGTGAAAAAACAGTGATATTTCCACCATGTGGCTCTTGTCATATATGGTTTTATACTTTTTCAAAAAATTCTCTAAGAGTTCACAATGCTAAGATTCACTAGGACCTTACAACGTTTTATTATTTAGTAAAAGACTCACCAAGCTCTTACAGATTTTATAATTGAGTAAAATATTCACCATGCCTAGTGAGAGATTCACCAAAAAATTATATATACATATTATATTATTGATAAAATCGTCTTCCATTTTTCCTATATACCATGGAGATTCGCCCATTTATTATACATATAAATTTAGGGGGGGTTCTTAAAATTTTCCCTGTCTTGAAAGGTATATCATGTCAGCTAAACGAAATCATAAACAAACCAATGTACCCCAGTGTAGTTCAAGGGGGGATATCTCGTTTGCAAGATCAACCAGATTAGTGAAATATAGTTATAATCATAATCTTCACAACATATAGACATCATCTCAATCAACATCTAGTTACCACAGATGTTGCCACAACTACACACCAACAAGACAAAATGCATGCATAAAAACATGTGTACAACATCCATGCATACACAGTACATATAAACACAGGAATTCATTCATCACGAACACATTTCAACAACAACACCATTGAATTCTGCATGAAATCACAATGACAATCATGACCACTAGCACGCATACACAACGATCTCATAGATCACAAGCATAAGGACACATATGCAATTGACATGTACATATGACAAAAAATTCATCTTAGGAGAATAGAAACCAGAAATCACCCAAGGAGAATGGAACCATGCTCTCATACCACTCTGTAACACCATCCTCCCACATTTACCTAAGCTAACTCATTCACTAAGTTAAACATCTCACAAAAAGTTACTATGATACGATTCAAATCCCCATGTATAATTAAGGAAGTGGAATCGACATGACAATACCAATATGGCCTTCCTCAGAAGCTATAGAACCTTTACGAGCGAACCAACCCCTTCAGTTGTCCAAACCCTAAGAAAATTTTCTTTTTCACTAACCTAGAGCCTCAGTAGCTCCAATAAAAATTAATTCATGTGACTGGGACCCTCTAGTGGCTCCCATAGGAAGGCATCAAACAAACCCAAATTTTGTGCCACGTTTTTAGGTCTAGGGCTGAGGCTACTTCCTAGAAACATTTGAAAATGTTAAATAACATTGAAACAAGGTTACTAATGTAAACATTTGAACAAGGAATTGATCTAACCCCTATTAGCCATGACATGAATTTCGTCAAACATTTCACAAAAAGGTAATCTACAAGTCACAACAATAGATATGAGCATATGCGTCTCGTACTTATTTGAGAATCATCAAAGAGGACTAGTATCTTCTCACAATAGTTGCATTGTTATCTATGAGATGATTCATTCATTGAAATTTCACGTACCAACCAAAACATGAAGAGATCCATACATCATAATTGTCATAAAACATGCTTATAACTGGAAAATAATTAGAGATATATCAAAAAGGAAACAACCATTAAAGTCACATAATGGCAAGCACATTTACTGATAAAATTCAAAAGGAAAAGGAGGTATTATTAATGTATAAAAAATCCAACCAAGTCAGGAACTTCCATGTAACACCAAAATATAGATTGGGTTGAACCAAATCTCTCTTTCAGCCAATCACCCCTGCACCATATTCCAAGCATGAATGTGGTATCTCATGAAAAAAATAAAAATAAAAAACAAATCAGGGCTTTAAGTGGCCAAACAAACGTCAACCCTCAACCAGTGATTCCATCTCATGGTCGGGCATCACTAACCATCACTAGATTAGTCTCTACCCAAGTTCTCTATGGCTCTAGATAATTTGTTCCAACTAAGGCTTCCGGGACTAGTAACTCAACCCATAGTTGTTGTGAGGCTCCAGAGTGCTTCTGGAACCAAAGCTTCCAAGACTAGTAAATCAACCCACCAAGTGCTCCAAAGATTTTTTCCAACCAAGCCTTCTAGGACTAGTAACTCAACCCAAGTTGTTATAGAGCTTCTAGTGTGTTTGTCCAACCAAGGCTCTACGAACTAGTAACTCAACCCTTGACCATAAGAAACATGAAAACCATCCAGAAAACAGGAGGAAAAAAGCCCACAACACCGTGACTATGTAAGAAATATCAAGGCTAGGAAAAACCATTACTAATCCAGGTAGTCCTCCATGCCAATGACAAATCATAACCGGGAAACCACATATATGTGCGATGCATGCCAAAACTAGTAAGGAAATCATACATGCAACTCGATAACTACAAGAAAAGCCCGTTGTAGCTACTGATCATGATGCCCTCGTATGCTTTACTACTCTTCCTTTTCCTTCTTGTTCCAAATCTAAAGTATGCCAGACTCCTCCAATAGTGCTCCAAAAAAATTCTAAGTGTCCAAGAGTATGAGAGAGAGAGAGTAGAAAATGATAGCTCCAAAATTGAACTAAAAAAAAGCTAAAAACTGGTCGTCATAAGCCTTTTTATTAACGATGCCTACATTTTCTTCATTTTCCATTAATTTTCCTTCATTTTCCTCCTCACATGCAACCTATGACCTTTCACCTCCGTTTTCTCCTATTTTCCATTATTTTCATAAAAAAATACCAATAAATATCTTATGCCTTTCCAAAGCCTTTGCGATTGCCTTTGCCAATTTCCATATCAATGAATTAATGACAAGTGATCCCCATCACTATGTTTTTCCCAACATTAATCTTAGATTATGTGTCCCATGACCTTGGTTATTATTTTGCCTTTATCAACTTTATTACATGGACTTTTACTACTATTTTTACAAGATATTAGGAAGCTAAGTTGTTAAAGAGGAAACCCATTTTGTAGTAATATGCATATGTATTCCCAGTTTAGGTTCTAGGATTACATTCCTATATAGAGAGAGATGTTTCTATTGAGATGGTGCCTGGCGCAAAACCCCAATCCAAGGCACAATATAGGATGATAAAACTAGAGCTACTAGAGTTGAAATTGAAGCTAAAAGAAATTCTTGGTAAGTGCTACATGAAGTCGAGCATCTCTCCATGGGGAGCACTAGTATTGTTTGTAAGGTTTCCAAGAATTGATGACGTCTTTGATTAGTTTAGGAGAGCAACAGTTTTCTCAAAAATTGACTTGAGGTATAGGCTACCATAAAGTAAGAATTTTGGAGGAGGACATTCATAACATTGCTTTCATGATAAGATATGGGCACTATGAGTTTGTAGAGATACCTTTTTGGGTTACTAATGCCCCTTCCACATTCATGTTACTAATGAAAAATGTTCCTTGTCCATGTTTTGACAAGTTTTTCATTGTGTTTGTTGGTGCCATACTGGCATACTCAAGGAAAAAAGAAGAGCATGAAAAGCATCTAGTTGCCGTGTTACAATTGTTACGGAAGTGAAAGATTTATTCAAAGTTCATGAAGCGTGACTTATTCCAATCATAAATACATTATTTGGGGCACATCATATCCAAGGTAGGGGTCTTAGTGGATCTTGAAAATATCAAGGCCATAATGGAGTGACCAACACTAAAGAATGTGGATGGAGTTAGATCATTCATGGGATTTGCAATATATTATAGAATATTTATCAATAATTTATCCAAGATAGGCCATCCTATCATGACCTTTATTAGGAAGGGAAATATATTTGAGTGGAAGTCTTTGTGTCTATAAAGCTTTGAGCTCTTAAATAAGTGCTCACCAATGGACAAATGTTGAGGATTGTAGATCCTAGAAAGGATTTTGTGGTGTGCATGAATGCTTGCAGAAAAGGGCTCAATTGAGCCTTAATTCAGGAAGGCGAGATAGTATGCTATGATTCAAGGAATTTAACTGAGCACGAGGTGAATTATGTAACCCATGATTTAGAATTGGATGCAACCATCCATGCCTTGAAATTGTGCAAGCATTATCTCCATGACAGGAAATTTACACTCATCACAAACAATAATGCACTCAACTATTTGTTCAGATAACCCAAATTGAATGTTAGGCAAACAATATCGTTGCCCACACTCATTGAGTTTGACTTTGAAACCAAGTATATAAAAGGCGAAGAGAACAAAGTTGTTGATGCCTTGAGAATAAGAATTCAAGTGAATCAGTTGGAAGCTATCAATTCCTATAGAACAGACCTGATAGAAAGGGTCAAAAGTGTTACACAACAAAATGAAAAATATCAGCAAGTGAAAGAAAAATTGTTGCAAAGTGGTGAGGATGAAGAATATCACCACACCGAGGATGACCTAATCAGGATTAAAAACATAATTTATGTGCCAAATAGTGTTGAAATAAAAAGAGTGATAATGAAAGAGTTCCATGTTAAAGTTTATCCAGACCATCTAAGGTATCAAAAGACTTTTACAACCATTAGAACATACTATTACTAGTCGAATTTGAAAAGGAAAGTGGTTGATTTTCTGGAAAAATGCATAGAGTGTCAATAGGTAAAAGGCAATTGCAAGCATCCAACAAGATTGTTGCAGCCTATTCCCATTCCAGAATGAAAGTGGAAGGTAATTTATATGGATTTCATTACAAGATTTCCTATAGCATCTAAGTATCATGATGCAATCATGGTAGTGTTTAATAACATAAGAAAGGTATCTCATTTTGTGGTATTCAAATCCATTAATTCTACCAGTGACATGGCACAAATATTCATAAAGACGGTTTTGAGGTTACATGAAATCCCCATGAAAATTGTTTCACGCAGAGTTGCTAGGTTCACTTAAATGTTTTCGAAGGAACTATTTGTAGGATTGGGAACATAATTGGCATTTATTATAGTATATAATCCACAAATAGATGGGAAAACATAAAGGAATAGAAGAATCGTTAAGGACATGTTAAGGATGTATGTGATGCATCAACCCAAGAAGTGGGAAGGATATCTTGCACTTGTGGAGTTTGCATTTAACAATAGGCACCGACAACTGATAAAGATGAGACCATTTCAGGTGTTGTATGGTAGGAGTTACAACACTCCTATTAGGTAGACCGATCTGGTGAACTGAGTCCATGGAGGAACTTATATGCTCAGGGATATGGAACATCAAGTTTAGATAATAAAATTATATTTGAAAGTGGCAAAGGTTAGGAAACATATCTATGTAGATCAATATAGAGTGCACAAATATTTCCAAGTTTGGGAGCATTTATGTTTGAGAACAAAACACAAGAGAAATTCCCTAGGGATTGGGACATTTGCCAAGTTGGCACCATGATATTGTCAGCCTTTGGAGATTCTTGAGAGGATTGGAATAGTGGCATATAGGTTGGCTTTACCTCCTTCAGTTAGAGTTCATGATGTTTCCCATATCTCATTGTTTAAAATATATGTGTAGGATTCTAATCATGTGATTGTTTGGTCTATGCTACAGGTGGAACCATAGGGAGAGCTCTAGCCAGAGCCAATGGACATTCTAGACTGCATGAGTCTCATGCTCCAAAATCAACCATAGAGCAAGTCAAGGTGTAGCGGGAGCACTTTGGGCCAAAGGAGGCAACTTGGGAAATGATTGAGAAAATGAAAGCTAATTACCCCTTTTTGTTTACTTCTTAAGGAAACTGTGTATATGATTGTAAATACTATAAAGAGACGTGTGTATAAATATCCATAAAACAATATTTGTTATTTTTATTTCTTGTGTTGCATATGGGAAAACGGACACCGAGGGCGGTGTTCCCTCAAGGGGGAGGGGTCTGTGACAACCACACCCATGGTTCTCTCATAAAAATGCATTGTAAATATTTTTACAAATATGTAAAATTTAAAAGAGGGGACTGAACGAAAGGAACACATATTCCATAGTTGATGGGAGGGTTGCTTGCTAGGAAGTTGAGATGTTCTTATGTAGAAAAATTAAATTGTTTGACAACCACTAAAGGTTGGTGAATGCATGGATCTAATGGAACGGATCTTAAATTGAATGATTTTAAAAAGAAGGTATATAGGCCCATGCACTAAGACCCTTCCAATGGAAAACCAGGCAAGAAAATTTATGGAGGATGAGACTAGGAAAAGCAAGAAGGGCGAGGATGGAACACCCCTGTAAAACAAGGAAAGAGATAATAAAGGAAAAGAGGGCATTGATGCAATGGGGGATTATCTCATTCGGAAGTTCATGTAGGAGAAAATCAATTCACACAAAAATCACCAGGAGCAGAGCAGAGAAATAACTCACATAAGATAAGAGAGGTTAAGGGATTTGTATATTGATTCCCTAGAGCTATGGGTTGGGATGCTAGTTTTTCGATACCTATAACAGCTTGGGGTCCCTATAGGTTGTTGGTTGAGATAGATATCTCCAGATAACTATAACAACTTCAGTTCCCTGGAGGTTGTGGGTTGAGAATCGAATATTTAGAGCCCTGTAAGATCGTGGGTTCCCTAGAGGCCATGGGATGAGATAGGGATATTTGTAGCCCTGTAATAGCTTGGGTCCCTTGGAGGTTGTGGGTTGAGATACTCATCCCTAGAGACCTCAATAACTTGGGAGAATGTTAGCCTTGAGTTAATTTTTTTGCAGTGGATTTTGGACTTCCAGGGAAGGAGGTGAATCCGTGTCATTATTTTTTAGGATGGAGGTGGTGAACCTTTGGATTCCCTGTGCATTGTTTACTAGAGTGGGAAGATGGTGGGACTGAGGAATGCGGTCCTCTAGAGTCCCTCTTCCAACTAGTACATTGGTGTTATATTCCTCTAAGCAAACCCTCCTTAGTATCCAGACTCTGGCAGGGGTGACAACTACAAGTGAGCTTGGCTGTAGCTATCTAAGGTTGGGTGGAGATTCCTTTTCCTAGACTCAATTTCCTTACAATCTTAATGATAAATATCGTTTTCTATTTTTTAAATGTTAATGAATTTGTGATGCATTCTAGTTTAAAATGGCACTGGATTATGGACTGTGATAGTGGTACTAATGTAACGATCATGTGGATTTACCTTTGCGTGGAAATGACATTTATAGTTATGACAAAATGACAAAATATATAAATATGTGATGCATCTCCAAGATAAATGACGGTGATAAGTAAAGTTGAGCAAGCATGTGCTTCTGGACTGGACTGAAATGTTATGTTAAGTGCTTTATAGTGTTATTCAAAACATATAGTGTATATCATATTAAATAATGCTTTGTATGGTAGATAACTAGAGTTGTATCTCTGAAATAAAAATCTATATGCAATGCTTAATTGGGTTGTTAACTATACATATTAAAACAACGCGGGAACATTATGAAATATTATAGGAAGTGGAAGGCCATAAGGACCCGGACTAAAACCTGGAAACATTGGGCATAAATACCCTTTATATTAATCTAAAATGATGACATGAGAGACTTCCTACTTATTAGGGTATGAGAATAGGCAAGAGCTAACCAGCGTGCTATCGGGCCTTTAATGCACCCGATAGCGGCCTCACCATACATACATGCCCATGCCATCCATCGTTTCTCCGGGAGCTCGACAACAACCTTTTCTGGGAATGGGTGACCCACCACCTTCGAGCTAGCACCCGCTGTGCTAGCGCATTTTCAAACGATCGCTCACGCCAAACATTCATGTGCTCCATTCGCGCTCCCAAAATAGGTCCTCTGCAACCCTCTCGATCATTTGTTTCTCCTGCTCATAGTGCTGGCTCACCTCGCAGGTCCGCTCACGGTGTCAAAGAAGAGTAAGAGATGAGTCCGTTTGAGGATTCTTGCAGACATAAATAGGCACGTTTGGTGGAGTTTGAGACAAGGATCCCCTTTGACACGCCTGAAAACGCCGGTGCAGGTAATGAGAATCCGCCGGAGTTTTGCTCTCTTTCTAAGGACTTTTCGATGTTATTGAAGGATCCATGGAGTTGGAAGGATAGCTCAAGTTTTGGAGTCCGTAGCATAGCAGCTATCAGGAAGTAATCTTATATATTGGATTATCTCCATGATTCTACAGTAGTTAAAAGTACAGAAGAAGAAGTTGCAGAGCAGCAAGTGGAGGAGAAGAATTGTTTGAGAGGCCCTCTTTTTGAAGCTACCGATGATCTACTCTAGAGGCCTCAAAGTCCTTTGCCGAGTACAGAGGTTCTGTTTTCTCTGGATTCCATAGGCAGCCATGATTTAACTACTCTGTTGCAAGATGAGAGCATTGTTAAGGGCGCTTCTTCTTGCTTCAGAATTTGGGAACAAGATGATGATCTCAAAGATGACGAAAATCATGCAGGTAGCGTTACCTTTGAGAATGAGAGTAGGGCCTCGGACTGGAATTGGGGGCTCCCTCGAATCAATCTCAATTTTCTGAATCTGTTGAATTGTAAAGCTCTATGACTTCACTGGGATTGGGTATTTTCATTTCATCGCAGCTATAATTTCTGGTAGCTGGTATTTAATACAAACAGTAACCTTTCTTTTTATGAAATATGGACATTATGCTACTCAGAGAATCAAAAGAAGATATATGTGTGTTTCATGTAGTCCGTGTAAAACTCTGTTTTCATAATTTTGCAACCATGGTGGCCAACGACCTGAAACAAAATGCTTAAATTTTTCAAGTTAAACATCAGAGCGCTAAATTTTTCTGTGTGTGTATAACAGAGCGCTAAATTTTGGACCTTTTATTGGTCTCCATGGCCATTGTTTTTTTCGGCTTATTGGGATAGATGACGGTTCTTCGAAGAGGAGGTGGTAGTTACGTTACGGAAAACTGCGGATGATTGTTTTTGGGGGAAATATTCCCTCCTTGGTACAGTTTAATGAATCCATTAGAACTCGAAAATAGATTGACTTCACAACAGGAGACATATGAATCTTTAATCAGAACACAGGTTTCACAACGTAGATTCAGAATCTTCGGATCATGAAATTGAGAATTTTTGTGATGCAATCACTTGTTTCATATCCAAGATTCAGAATCTTATGATCATGAAATTGAGAATTTTTGTGATGCAATCACTGGTTTCACAACCGAGATTCAGAATCTTCTGGTCATGAAGTTGATAATTTTTGTGATGCAATCAATGTTTGTCGAAGCATGAACCAGGATCTTCAAATCATGAAAGGGACAATTTGTGTGGTGCAAACAATTTTTGTGATTTTATTGAACATGATCGAGCAAAGCAATAATGCTCAATCAGGAAGCTAGTTGGATCAAATCCAGAAAAAACACATTCAGGAAAAGGAACGGAGAGCTCTGATCTTCAATCATGAATGACTAGTTATATTGAATTTAAAACAAAAATTGTTGGTAAACTGAATGACCAGTTATATTGATTTTAAAACAAAAATTGTTGGAAAACAGATTAGAAGTTGAAACTTCCTCTACATGGATGTCAATCTTAATCAAAGAGAGCTATGACCTTCAACAATGATGGGTTGCATTGGAAAACAAGTTTAACAATAGAACTTCAACCACAAATTGCTGCATTGGGAAAAATGGCTAATAGCTTTGAATTGAAGAAAATATTAAATGGATTAGAACTTTATTATGAATGGTCAATTGCATTGAATTTGAAAAATAAAAAATTTGGATGAGATCCTCAACCATGAATGACGAATTGTATTGAATTATATAAATTATTTGCTATTCCAAGATTTTTTTGGAAGTTTTTCTAGGTTGGGTTTTTTAGGTGTTAAATCCATATAAATATAGTTAACCAATTAGATTAAATAACACAAATCGAAATTTCTTTATCTAAATTCCCACACTAAAAATTGAAAAAATCCTACTAAAAACAACTTCATTATATAATAGATTAAAATTTAAAACCTCCACTATATAGATATAAATTTCTGATAAATAATTTTTTTTTTTTTTTAAATTAATAGTTAAATTGATTGATTTCATGGTAGGGAGAAATTTGGGAAGGAAGACTAGGCATGAATGACAACTTTGATTCATGAAAGGGACAAACTGATAACCTTGATTCATGAAAGGGACAAACTTAGGCTTTTATCTAATGCAGCAAAGCTATTTGAATTTTTACCCTAAACACTCAATCGAGTCGCTGAGAGCCTAAAAACATAGTTTTAGCTCCCTTCTTCAGATTTCTCTGCAACAACATTTTGTAGCCTATCGGACTTAAGGCAACACTTGTTTGTAGGTGGCAGAATTGATCATGTTGGATTCGCGAAGGAATCTTCTATCCAATGGCATGTGAGATTGAAATTTTCGAATTCATATGCTATTTCTCATATAATTTCTTTTAAACATTATGCTTGAAATTGTTTTGGACAATTTCAAAGGGGAGGAATGAAAAATCAATAACAGAAAATATACACAATTATTTTATTTCAAAAAATACCACTATCTTCATTTACAAGTCCTCTTCAAAAAGATACTCTTGTTTTTTCACTTTATTTAAATAGTTGAAAAAAATCTTACATGAACATATGTGTCTACAAAATACAAAATATTACTTTTCCAATTTCAAAAAATAATAATAAAATATATTTTTGCATAGAAAATATTTTTATTATTATGAAACATTTAGTTCTCTCCGTGGAGATTATGCTCTCATCTATATATATATATATATATAGACACACACACACACACACACATGCTAGATTGAGTTATGCTACACGAGCACACACATAACTCTTAAGATGTGCGGAGATTTGCAAGGACAAGCATTTCATTTAATGGAAAATTGAGAGATTATACGACACTATTTTTTTTGCAAAAGGACAACAACATAATTCTCCACAAAATTTCTTTTTACTCTGAATCAAAATTCACAATGCTTATGTGAATTTTGAGGGCTTCAATTCGATAAAAGAGTAAAATTTTGAAATTTCATCGTCACATTTGGCCCAAACGTGTAACCCATCTTCATGCATTCACCTAGATGCACTTATGCCTACTCCCCAAGCATGTCATAAAAAAACTCAACTTCATTATCTCACATTTTATATGGTCTGGTGCTTGCGGACAAGACAAGATCCATCTAGTCTGATTAGGGGTTCTCTTACAGTGGAAAGATGAGGGAGTTTGGGGGTTAAAATATTTGCAGAGATTTGGATGGGCTCTGAATATAAAGAGCTTCTAGCGAGCTATTTTTGGGTCTCGCTTATGGCAGCAGATCATTTTGGAAAAATATTTAAAGGAATAGTCACTATAGGTTTGGATTAAAAAGGTGTTAGATCCACGAAAAGTTATTCATACATCTGGAATGGCTTCATGAAACTTAAACGTTGGCTACTTGGAAATCTTTGATGGGATATTGGTTTAGGTGCAAATTTGGAAATTGCTTTGGATCCAATTTTGGGTTTTCAAGGTAATCTCATATTTCCCATGGAAATCATCCAACACTTACATGACTTGGGGATCATCCACCTTTACCAGTTGTGGTCTAATGATGATCCAATGGGTCTATATCCAATATGGATTAGATTTGAAGCACTCAGATTGGTGGGATCTATGGCAAAGATTTGTTATGCATATATTGATAACCTATATGGTGTTGACATCACGTTCAAGGATAGGGCCGACAATCTCTTATGGAATAGCAAGACCACACTGGATAATATATTTGCTGAAGAGATTTATTGTCATATTACTCCACAAAGATTGTCCTAGGTGACTGGAATGTATCAGAAAATCTGGACTTGGCATATGCCACTTAAATTAAAATTATTTGGATAGCTTGTGGGACACGATAAGATTCTCACTTGGGAGAACCTAGGAAAGAGGGGTTTCCACGGTTTGGGAAAATGTCATATGTTTCGGGGAGATTCTAAGAATATCATCCACTTATTCCTCCAATGTTCATTTCTTGTTTCCATTTGGATTGGGGTTTTACAACTTTTGAACATTGATGTTGGTTGGATATACACATCAATTAATGAGTGCATTATGGATTGGTATTATAAAAACAAGGCTAATAAGACACTCCCTTTTTTAATTTTTTGGGGTATCTAGAAATGTAGGAACACTGTTATATTTGATAATATCCCCTTCTATATTAACATGAATTGCAACAGAATATGTCTATATTTTAGGGAATATAAACCCAAGGCTAGAAAAGGGATAAAAAAAGGTTACAACCAATTGACTGCTAGAGGAAATACCCAGTTGGATTTTTCGATGGGGTTGTGCAAAACATGGTATGTGGCTATGGTGCATATATCGTTCTGGCTCTAGGTCATTATTATCTATTCAACTAGAACAGTGGTAATGGGACCAATTTCAGAGCAGAGATCATGGCACTTTGGAGTCTTCTTTACTGTGCTTGTTGGTTAACTCTTGAATCTATGCGTGTTTTTGGGGACTCAAAAGTCAATATTGATTGGGTCAATCATAGGTCCACGTTCGATCCTCTACTTCTATCCAATTGGTTGCATCGCCTCCAGAATTTGATCACAATTTTCAAAGAGCTCACCGTTGCCCATATACACCCGGAGCGGAACTCTACAACAAATCCACAATCTAAGTTGGTCTTATCATATCAAATGAGTGAGATAAACTACAAGTTTTTTTGCTGTGGGGTTTCCCTGTGCACCGGAAAAAATCCTATTACCTGATCTCCTCTTTCTCAGCTATAATGTTCACAAATTCATAGCTTTTTGCAACATGATTAATTTTGTTGCAGTTTATGAACTACAGTGGATGTAATAATCTTTTATATTTTAGTTCACATAGATCTTTTCTTACATATTATCAATATCTTCTAATATATATATTTCCTATAAATCTTACTTACAATATTATATTATAAACTTAACAAAACATATTAAATATTCGAAACATTAAAACACATAAACTAATTTTTAACATAATATAAAACTCGTTTTTTTCCAAAAAAGAAATTAAAATAAATAATCTTTTCCCTTCTTCCATATCTCTTTTCTGAACTTTCATGTCTTTTTCGTTATCAGCTAAACGGATTTGATCAACTAACTTTATTATTGCTTTGCTGCATTAGATAAAAGCCTAAGTTTGTCCCTTTCATGAATCAAGGTTGTCAGTTTGTCCCTTTCATGAATCAAAGTTGTCATTCATGCCTATTCTTCCTTCCCAAATTTCTCCCTACCATGAAATCAATCAATTTAACTATTAATTTTTTCTTTTCTTTTCTTTTTTATTTTTAAAATCAAAAAATTAAATTATTTATAAGAAATTTATATCTATATAGTGGAGGTTTTAAATTTTAATTTATTTGGTTTTAAATTTTAATCTATTTATATAATGAAGTTGTTTTTAGTACGATTTTTTGAATTTTTAGTATTGGAATTTAGCTAAAAAAATTTTGATTTGTGTTATTTAATCTAATTGATTAACTATATTATATGTAAATTTAACACCTAAAAAACCCAACCAAGAAAAACTTCCAAAAAAATCTCCTGGAAACAAATAATTTATATAATTCAATGCAATACAATTCGTCATTCATGGTTGAGGATCTCATCCAAATTTTTTATTTTTCAAATTCAATGCAATTGACCCTTCATAATAAAGTTCTAATCCATTTAATATTTTCTTCAATTCAAAGCTTTTAAGCCGTTTTTCCCAATGCACCCATTCGTGGTTGAAGTTCTATTGTTAAATTTGTTTTACAATGCAGCCCATCATTGTTGAAGGTCATAGCTCTCTTTAATTAAGATTGACATCCATGTAGTTTCAACTTCTAATCTGTTTACCAACAATTTTTGTTTTAAATTCAATATAACTAGTCATTCATGATTGAAGATCAGAGCTCTCCGTTTCTTTTCCTGAATGTCTGTTTTCTGAATTTGATCCAACTAGCTTCCTGATTGAGCATTATTGCTTTGCTCTGTCATGTTCAATAGAATCACAAAAATTGCTTGCACCACACAAATTGTCCCTTTCATGATTTGAAGATCCTGGTTCATGCTTCGACAAACATTGGTTGCATCACAAAAATTCTCAATTTTATGACCAGAAGATTCTGAATCTCGGTTGTGAAACCAGTGATTGCATCACAAAATTCTCAATTTCATGATCAGAAGATTCTGAATCTTGGATATGAAACAAGTATTGCATCACAAAAATTCTCAATTTCATAATCCGAAGATTCTGAATCTACGTTGTGAAACCAGTGTTCTGATTAAAGATTCATATGTCTCCTGTTGTGAAATCGATCTATTTCGAGTTCTAATGGATTCATTAAACTGTACCAAGGAGGGAATATTTCCCCCAAAAACAATCATCCACAGTTTTCCCTAACGTAACTACCACCTGCTCTTCGAAGAACCGACATCTATCCCAATAAGCCGAAAAAAACAATGGCCACAGACCAATAAAAGGTCCAAAATTTAGCGCTCTGATGTTTAATTTGAAAAATTTAAGCGTTTTGTTTCAGGCCGTTGGCCACCATGGTTACAAAAATATGAAAACAGAGTTTTACACGGACTACATGAAACACACATACATCTTTTTTTGATTCCCTGGGTAGCATAATGTCCATATTTCATAAAAACAAAGGTTACTGTTTGTATTAAATACTAGCTACCAGAAATCATAGCTGTGATGAAATGAAAATACCCAATCCCAATGAAGTCATAGAGCTTTACAATTCAACAGATTCAGAAAACTGAGATTGATTCGAGGGAGCCCCCCAATTCCAGTCCGAGGCCCTACTCTTATTCTCAAAGGTAACGCTATCTGCATGATTTTCGTCATCTTTGAGATCATCATCTTGTTCCCAAATTCTGAAGCAAGAAAAAGCGCCCTAAACAATGCTCTCATCCTGCAACAGGGTAGTACAATCATGGCTGCCTATGGAATCCAGAGAAAACAGAACCTCTGTACTCGGCAAAGGACTCTGACGCCTCCAGAGCAGATCCTGCAACAGGGTAGTACAATCATGGCTGCCTATGGAATCCAGAGAAAACAGAACCTCCATACTCGGCAAAGGACTCTGACGCCTCCAGAGCAGATCATTGGTAGCTTCAAAAAGAGAGCCTCTCAAACAATTCTTCTCCTCCACTTGCTGCTCTGCAACTTCTTCTTCTGTACTTTTAACTACTGCAGAATCATGGAAATAATCCAATATATAAGATTGGTTCCTGATAGCTACTATGCTACGGACTCCAAAACCCGAGCTATCCTTCCAACTCCATGGATCCTTCAATAACATCGAAAAGTCCTTAGAAAGAGAGCAAAACTCGGGCGGATTCTCATTACCTGCACCGGCGTTTTCAGGCGTGTCAAAGGGAATCCCTGTCTCAAACTCCACTAAACGTGTCTGTTTCTGTCTCCAGGAATCCTCAGACGGACTCATCTCCTGCTCTTCTCTGACACCGTGAGCGGACCTGCGAGGTGAGCCAGCACCGTGAGCAGGGGAAACGAATGATCGAGAGGGTTGCAGAGGCCCTGTTCCGGGAGTGCGAATGGAGCAATGTTTGGCGCGAGGGATCGTTTGAAAATGCGCCAGCACAGCGGATGCCAACTTGGAGGTGGTGGGTTATCCATTCTCGGAAAAGGCGATTCCTAAATCCACCTCTATAAAAAAGTTAATGCTCTGTCTTTACACTCACCTGACACGAGCTTGACGTCACCGGGACCATTCATCATGGGCATGCATCCATGCATCCATCTCTCCTCACCCAGTTCCGGCGATGTGTGTTCGTGCCGCCTCCAGCGTCGGTGTTCCTGCCTGAGTTGCCCAACGGTTCAACGTAATCAATGCAAGTAGTGCGCTCCGATGCACTGATAGTAATCACGACATTAATGTTATTCAAATAATGAGCCCATTTGAATTCAAATTCAAATTTGAATTTAAGCGACCAAAATTGAGCGCTCATCTATATTTCAGCAACCACATTCGAATTTCTTCAGAGGTTCGCACATCTGTATCTCCCGCGGTCATTTCAAATATTTTCAAAAAGGCCAGCCCGCTCTTTTGCATATTGATTCTCAGTTCAGTTTTGTTTTGTAAATGAAGTTGCAGACGATAGAATATCATGACCTCGCCCTTCAAATTCGGTCTTCCAGAGATAAAACTCAAGAGCAGACAATGAACTAAGCAATGAAGGCTCTGTTTTGGCTATCAAATTTAGGAATCCGCAGTGAAGATCGCCAAGAAATAAAATAATGAAATGCCAAGGACCAGGAGAAAAAGAGAGTAAAAATAATTGTTAACCTAGTTCTTCCCCATCAAATTTAGGAATCTGTGATAAAGATGGCCAAGAAATACAATAATGTCCAATAAATAATAATAACTATCCATGATTCGGTGGCTGCAGATGGTTTTGCTTTTGTCTTTACAGCAGGTAATGAGTATCAAGTCTGGTCCGAAGGAGGAGGCATTTTTGTCAGAATTCTGTAAACTCGTGGAAGGAACCATTTCCATGCCTATAAATCTTCCTGGTACCAGCTACAAACGTGGTTTCCAGGTATGTAAATCACCCCCAAAAACCAGTAATTCGTTTCTACACACCAGAATTTGGCAAATGCTGTGAACCCTAAACTAGAATATGCATTAGCGGTGAACGTTTTAGGTGGATTTTCTGGAAACTTGAAGAATAATCAATCACCCGTACTGCTCATTATGTGCAGGCAAGGGAAAATATCCTGAGAATGTTGACAGAAGTGCTCAAGGAAAGGAGGGCTTCCATGGACACTTATAATGATATGCTTGCAATGCTTCTCAATGACAAAGAAGAAGAAGCAGATGGCGCATCTGCTAATTGCAAGCTCACAGATGAACAGATCTTCGATTTACTAATATCTATTATCAATGCTTGCTACGAAACAGTTTCCACCACAACCATGATGGCTGTCAAGTATCTCCATGACAGTCCCGAGGCTCTCCGAGAGCTTAGAGTGAGTTTAATATAATATAAATATAAATCTGTCCATATCTCTCATATCTAAGGCTTTTGTTCTGAATATATACATAAACCTGACTGTCTGCTTGCAGGAAGAACACCTAGCAATTCAAAGGAGAAAAAATCCGGGCGAAACTGTCAATTGGGATGATTACAATTCTATGAAGTTTACTCAGAGTGTATGTGAATCATCATAAACCAGATTTGTTTCCAGAGGGGTTTTAGGGGGGCAAAATTTGATACTAGACTATTTTGTTAGGATATATTATATTCTTTCATTTGGTTTAAAAGTTTTTTTTGTTAGGTATAATATTTAAATTTTTAAAAAATCCCTTTGCTTAAATATAATATATATATTTTAGTTTTTTCTTTTTTGTTCGTCAAAAACTTTTATCTAGCAAGAAATGAATTGATATTTTAATCTCCAAGAGATTAAAAATAGTTTATGGTATTATTAGTTTTTTATTTTTAGCTTTTTGTAATTCAGTCTTTTTCTTATTCAAATTGATGATGAGCTGACCCAACCTTCCAACAATCTCCTTGCCAAAAAGACAATGTCAATGCCAAGAAACTGGTGCTAACATATTACCATAACTTTATATATTGCCATAATTTTTCTCTGATGTCTTTGAATGCATCACATTCCAAAATGAAATGTTTTTCTGATTCTATTGTGAAATATTTTTCTGATTCTATTGTCCCAGACCTGCAAAATATACACAGTGATTCTCTTAATTTTTTTTAGACAAGTAATATATGAAATGCTATTTGAATAATTTTTCAAATCAAAATAGTAATCCAAAATATTATAAATAAACCTCATGTTTAAATCCTTAAAATTTTTTAGTGAAAAATACCTTCACTGAAATTTGATTAACAGATTTTGATTGCTTACCTCGTTGTTTCTTAAGAATCTTTCATTGATTGCAGGTGATATATGAAACGCTGAGACTTGCAACTGTTGTAAATGGGGTTTTGAGAAAAACAACTCAAGATATGGAAATGAAAGGTTTCATGATTCCCAAAGGATGGAAAATTTATGTTTACATGACAGAAGCCCATCACGATAATTTTCTCTATCCAGACTTCTCCGCATTTAACCCATGGCGATGGCAGGTGCGTATGTAGTTGTTGCATTTAAATCCAATGATATAGAGTAGTCACACAGGGCTAATGTGTATAGCTCTATTCAGGAAAAGAACGGTGACTCCGTCATGTATTTCACGGCTTTCGGAGGAGGAAGCAGGCTGTGCCCAGGCAAGGAATTGGGTTTAGTTCAGATATCCATGTTTCTCCACCATTTTGTCACTCGCTACAGGTAATAATCTATTCCACAGCATTTATTATTGTTATCTCATAATGCCCATTTGATAAATCTGGTAACTCTAGTCTCTTCGGTATAAATTTTATTATTGACAGATGGGAGGAGGTCGGGGGAGATGAAATTTTGAAATTTCCCAGGGTCCTAAAAGACTTCGCATCAAAGTATCAGAGTACTGAATCAATGAAAATGCCAGAGTGCATCAACCATAGGGCTGTTTCTCTCAAATATACTAAATGTCATGTATAGAGTATCGAAGTTTATGTTTAAGCTCCATGTATATCTTCTCTTGAAGAAAGAGTAACTATCATCAAATACATATGATTACATGGATCAATTTTGAAGAGAATATTCTACCTTGTGATGTGAAACAATTTAAAACTGTTGATAAAATGAGATATTTTTTTCCCTGTAATAGAGTTTTTTTCCTTGTGATAGAGATTTCTAAAGAGCCATGTTTGATTAATAGCTATAATCAAATTAAGGGGATTTGGAAACCACAAGTTACATTGAAAATGGAAAATAAATAAAAAACGGCCCACCAAAATGAGATTATTCTTCATAATAGTTAAAATCAAATTAATGGGAATTGGAAAATGAAAAGTTAAAATGAAAACTAAATTGAAAACTGCCCCTGAAATGAGATTATTCCTTGTAATGAGATTATTCTTCATAATATTTAAAATCAAACAACTGAGAATTGGAAACCTTAAAAATTAAATTGAAAATTGCCATAAAAATGAGTTGATTCTATCTTGCTATGAGATTTAAGACTAGATTTTAAAACCAGATTGAAAACTCTTTGTAAAATGAGATTACTCTTTCTTCTTATAAGATTTGATTATTGGATCTTGTAATAAGATTTGGAATGAGTTTTTTAAATCAAATTGATTTTTTTTTAAATGAAATTATTTTTTACTGTAATAAGATTTGTAATAAATTTTTTTAATTAAACATATTTAATTAATGGTTAAAATTATATTTAGACATTTGAAAATCTGTATAAGGAAATTAAAACCAAATTGAAATTTACTCCAAAAAATGAGATTATTCTTTTTTATCTGAAATTTTATTAAGCAGATTATTCTTCTTAGTAATAAATTTTCTATTTAGCTAAGTATGTTTGATTAGTGATTGAAATTAAATTAGAAAAATTAAAAAATTGAAAATCAAATTGAAAATTATAACACAAAATTAGATTATTATTTTTTGTAATGAGATTTTTAATTATATTTAAATAATGATTAAAATAAAGTTAATAGTGATTGGAAATTAAACATTCAAATTAAATGGAAACCAAATTGAAAACTACCCATAAAATGAGATTATTTTTCTTTGTAATAAAATTGCTAATAAAATTTTTAATCAAGTATATTTAACAAATAATAAAATTAAATGAATAAAAATTAAAAATCTACAAATTAAATGAAAACAAATTAAAACTAACAAAACATTAATACTATTTTTTTAATCATAAAATATGTTTAATTAATATTCAAAACCAAATAAGAATTAGAAACTCGCCAAAATTTGAACAATGGTTGATATTTCACTTCTTACTCAGTGAATCAATTTTATCAATCTATCTTCCATTATTTTCTCAAATTCCAAATTCTACCTTATGACCATAAAACATGGTACTGGTTGGTAATAGTAATTAGAAAATGCATAGTTATCCATATGTTAGGATAAGCATTTTTTCTTTTATATTAGTATGCATAAACTTCTCTGATATTTTTTGTGTTGCAGTATTATACTTTTTAATTATAGTATTAGTGGTTTAATTTAAATATATAATTAGATTATTATTTTAAATAAAAAAATATTATATATATATATATATATATATATATATATATATATATATATACCGTTCATTGGAAACTAATCATCCAGATTAAATGGAAACCAAATTAAAAACTGCCTATAAAACAAGATTTTTTTTCTTTATAATAAGATTTCTAATAAAATTGTAATTAAACATTTCTACAAATGAATAAAACTAAATTAAAAACTACCCAAATATTAATATTATTCTTTCTAATAATGTAACTAAGTCATGAAATATGTTATGAGGTTAAATAAGTAAGAATTAGAAACCTGCAAATTAGATGAAACTATTCAAAAGTTGAGCAATGGCTTATATGTCACTTCTTCTGCCAATCATTGTTACCATTCCACCTTTCATTAATATCTCTAATTCCAAATTCCAACTTTATGGCCATAAAAAATGGTGTTGGTTGATAATTGTAATTATAAAATGCAATGCTACCCACATACTTTTGTTAATTGTTGTATGATTATTCAACAATTACAATAACTGCAAGGAGTTTGAACTATGCATGACGTGTTGCAAGCTCAAATCTCTTTGTTGAAGAAAGACACTATCCACTCTTCCTCCCATTCTGTGGAATCTCTTGGTCCTTTAATTATGGTCTTTGTTTGATTTGTTATTTCTTTTCTCTAATTCATAAGTGTACATGATGTTTCACAATACATCCTTCTTTTTACTCCTTTGTATTGTACTCATATATGAGGTTGGAATTAATACATTTGTAGAATCTAGTTGTGCACAATGATGATTTGACCTACTATGTAGATATTGTGTAACATGTGTTTCAAGTGATTTTCATGTGATAATTTTCCATCGATTAACATATCGAATGATGGATTTTTGATTCTGCTAGCCAACAATGGAAACACCAAGAAAGAGTTTGAGAAAGGGATAAAAAACTAGCTCTAAACAGGCACCGAGATCATGAAGTTGGTTTAACAACAAGGTTCATACCACAATGTCGGTGAGGGATGGATAATTTTATAAATGAATCGAATTTCAATAAATTGAGGCATATCTAAATACAATATGAAGTGATGGTATCAAGTGTTTCGACTGACATGGATATTTTTTTAAGGTTTCTGAAAATCTTATCTCTTAAACATTTGAAGTTATTCGTTTTTCAATCTCAACTCAAAAACTTTGTTGAAGATGCATTCTCTTGTATCTATTGTCGACATCATGCTAATTGGCAAAGAGAACCATTGAGAGTGGTCCAAAAATATTAGGCATACCTTTATTTTTAATGGCTTATGGTAAGACATATGTGAAGGAGAGGAGGACAATGCACCTACCAAGCTCACATCAAACAAAGATCTCGGCATTTGGGAGAACAAAGAAAACAAATTTTATGCCCTAATCGTTAGTTGTGTAAGTGAAGAGGTGAGTCATCATATAGTTTTAATTACAAATTATTATGGTTCTTTGAAGAAGTTGAAAGATTTATATGAGTCACACTCTGAATTTGAGATTGTTCAATTGATGGTCAAACTCTTTAACCTTGATTTGAAAGACGATAACTCCTTGGCTCTATCCTTTGAAATTAGATCCATTGGGCATAATGTAGATGTCACTGGAACGAAGATGGGCATTCGTCTCACAACCTTTTTTAAGGCCTTCTATCTTACATATTCTCACTATCTTGAATCCCCACATTCTAGTGAGCAACTCAAGTCCATTAAATTTGACACCTTGGTGGAGAAGTTTACATAATGAGAGAGCTTTTGGGAAAAGGAAGACAACAACTCAATCCCATGAAGAAGTAGTGTAAGGGAAGAATCACTCACATGGAAAATATTGCCACTTCATTAATACACCGAAAATTGGCACTCTTGGTCTGTGTTGGGTCGATTGTAAACATACATATATACATCGACTCCTTTAACTGTAAATCCCAAGAAACTGCGGAGAGGCCTTTCTCCTTTTCTAATGTTCGGTTGATTTTTATTCTTGGTTCTGCCCAAGACGACGATTCTTCTGAATCATTGGTCTCTCAATTTTTTAGTGGTGAATTGAAATGTACACAAAAATTTCAGCATGTTAAGACCCATCGTTGTTATGAACCACCTACAGTGATGGTTCAGTGTGGAAAGGGTTACTAGAGTCTTATGGAATAGAAATGATGCATTAAATTCGATATCGCCATGATGCCTTAGCTTTTGAGGTTTTCCTTGTATATATTTTGTAGTTGGAATTTGTTTTAATTTTTAGCTATACAAGATTTTCAATGTTTTCCCTAATATTTGATATTTTTTAACTAGTTATTTTAAAGGCATAATATTTAATATTTTTTAACTAGATATTTTAAAGGCATACACATTTTATAGGTATAATTTTAAGTATTTTTATTTTGAGTAGAATGTTTAGAATTTTAGTTTAATTAATAAAGATTTATTTTTTATTAAATATTTTAAAATGGTTTTAATAGTAATTATGGTTTAAAAGTTAAGGTTTATCTTAAAAGTACTTATGGTATTTTTGTTCTTTTAATTAATTAATTTATTAAAAATAATGTCATAAGAATATGAATTATGATTGGTGGATATTTGGTATTAATAAGCCATGGTATTGGTATTGGCACACAGTATTATAATAAAAGTTATTTGCAAATTAAGAATTTTCATGGTAAAATAGAGATGAATCTCCATGGCTAATAATTTTGGTATGTGTTTTTTAAAATAAATATGTTTAACATACATATTAATTTTTTTTATATAATTAATAATAATAATAATAAAGTTTTAGTTTAGTTAATTTTAATGTTTTTTTTAAATGTTGGTAATGTGATATGTATCATGAGCTTTGAGGCTTAGCTTAGTTCTGTGCATCATAAGTTCAATTCTCTCGACACTATTAGGTGAGGTTCTCATTAAAAAAAATTGAAATGTATCATAAGATCATGTTTAGAACTATTGAATGCGAAACCGCTTTGTGACGTTAGTGATATATTCCGACAGGGCTGAAAAAAAGTATTAGCCCGGTCTCTAAAGATGAAGAGAAAGGCCCGACCAGCCGCTTCTTCCAACCAATATGTATTTGTTCTGCATTATCAACTTTTATTGACCATTTATTTTATATAATTATCTTAATTTTATGTCACATATAAAATTTTCAAAATAAAATTTGCAATTAATAATGTTTTTTTATGTTAGGATTAATAATATTTTTTATAATTCTTAATAATTGACATTTTATATATGCATAGTATAATTAATTTTAATGATTAAACTTTTTAAGCAATTACTTTTCAATATAATTTAGAAAATTAATTTAATTAATTATTGTTAATTGAGTTACTAAGAATTTGATTTTATTATAATATCTATCAACATCTTTGTTGAACATTTATTTTATATAATTATCTTAATTTTATACCATATAAAAAATTTCCAAAGCAATATTTTTGATTAATAATGATTTTTGTTTTAAAATTAATAATATTTTTTTTTAATAATTAACTCATTTTATATATATGTTAGTTGTAATGATTTAATTGTAATTTTTCAATATAGTTTAGAAAAATAGTTTAAATAATTATTGTTAGTAGCTCTATGTAAATTCTTAGTAATAAGAATTTGATTCTATTTTTTCAAAGTGTAATTATCCATTAAGTTTAAGTTGGAAAATAGTTATCCACTTCACTCACAAATAAATCAAACACTTATATTGTGAAATTTAGATCATAAAATGACAATTTGTTTTTTTATAATTAACTCAAAAATGTTTTCATATGATTTACATGTTTAAAAATGTTAAATTCAAACCATTTTAAAAAAATATTATGAGATTATACTCATTTATAGAGTGGTATAATTAGTTGTATGATTTTTTTTTAATCATAGTGAATTGGTAAGGATCAAAATTAACACTTGGAAAAATATCGAGAAGTTTATGTGATCGGCTAGGATTTTGGTATGAAAGCCCTGACGCCTCTACAAAAATCCCTCAGCAGCAGTGATTCCTTCACCTGTACCTACCTCACTTTGGCCTTCTGATAGAGGCATGATTACACCTACGAGGGGGGCGAGAGATCCCCTCCTACCGAAACGTAGCGGCTAGGGAAACAAGTAGTCAAGGAGCAACGACGATAGGAAATCATGGCAGCACCAACAAAGGCCCTCCAGTTCTTGGGGCCCTGATGAGCACCATTATTGCAGCAAGGACGCTACAACTCCTGGGGCTACCAACTTTACTTCATCAACCTGGGGTTCGTACAAACTTGGAGGTGGCAGTGCTGTATACACAAATAGATGTAATTGGTCTACTATTTGTCACTGTTGAGTTAGGGTGATAGACCACTAGGGTTTCTCAAACCAACCTTCTATTGACTAGAAGAAGTCTGATTACCAATTTGGAGAAGGGAAACTTACCCTAATTGGAAGAAAAGAAATGTTGTCTATTGCATGAAAGAAAGACTGAAAGAAATGCTTGCAAAACAACATGAAATCCTCTATCTACTTGCTAACATACTTTGCTTGCAAAAGAACCATATTTTAACACATGTGAGGTTTTAACTAGTCTAAGCATGAAATTTGATCTAAAGAGTGCTACCTGTTGTGTGCAAGAATAAATATAAAAGAACTTTTTCTTTTTATATTTTTGCTTGAAAAATGTAAATGCTAATCTTTCTTGGTTCTTTGACAGGGGAGACAGGTGTGAAGGAAAAAGAGTATAATGGTTTAAATGACTTGGAGGGCAAGTAGGGACCTAATCTAGGCTTTTAGTGATGATTTTTCTCGATTCGGGCTCTAAACAGGCTACTACATGTCTTCCTATAGGATGTCTATGAGAAGTACTAGTTCACCTATAGGATTCCTTGTTTTACGATAGGAACAGGCTGAAATCTTATGGAGTGGTCTAGAAGGTGGGGTGGAGCATGGAAAATGTGAATAAGGTGGAAATAAGGCATGGGAGTGGTAGGCACTTACTTAGAACTCAAGCCAAAGCTTTAAGATGGTTGGATTTTCTCAATGGAGATGGCAAGTTTTCCTCATAAGATAAGAATTTGAATTGAGACCTTAGTGACTTTTGGCAATCATGGGTGGATATGGCTTGGCTAAGGTTGCTGAGATGAGGTATCCCTGCAATTTAGAAACTCCTGCAACAACAAACATCATTCTTGGAATTCATATATAAACTCATCAAAAACAAGAAAGTGTATTCAAGTAAAATAAAACAGAGTTATCACCATTTACTTACTAAGCTCATGCACGGAAATGCTTGGAACTAATATGAAAGAGAGATGAAAGCAGTGAAAAACTTAAGAGATCATAAAATACCAATTGCAACTTATCTATGAAACTGCAAGATAATGACCAAATTAGCAAGAAAACCCTAAATTACACAAAAAGTAAGAATTCTATCTTTTTGGGCTGTATGTGAAGTGTTCATCAAACCATGATCCCTAAAAGGGAGAAATGAGGTGAAAACCACTTGTTGTCAGCCTTTTTGGAATATATTCTTATCACTACAATGCTACTGTTAGAACTATCCACAAATGGAAGCAAACTAATTAAATCTACCGATGCTTGCAAATTAACAACACCAAAATCAGTGTAACTCTAACTATGAACCTAACCTAAGCATACATATACAACAAAGTAACCTTTTCTGCTAAGGTTGAGCCCTAACCCAAGAGCTTCAGCTCTCTATGTCAACTCAGTCCTAGATCAAGGGAATGTTACTCATTTTCATTAAATAAATCATAAATACATAAGAGTTCTTGGTTACAATGCTTCAACTCGAAAACGTCTTAGCTATCTTGAACAAAAAATCCAAATCTTAATGACGTCTTAGGTCTGTCAATTTATACAGCTGAATTTACCAACAAATTCCTTAAATTTAGGGAGCCTTGGCTCCAATCTCAAGATCAACTGGCCTTCAACTATCACTGGCTTGGCTGGCAATGAACTTCATGACTCGGTTGCTTACAACTCCAAGTTGATGAGATTTGATTGAGGAATCTTCTGGTGAGTGAGGAGTTAAGGAGGAAGATCATGTCTCCTAGAATCCCTCTTGTTTATCCCCATTCAAGTTCCTGCACTTTAATTAACCAAAATTTACTCCAAAACCTACAATCAATGCACATTAGACCACTAGAAACTGTATACGATGCAGATACATGATTTTTCCTGCATCTGCATATCTTCCGTATATGCACGTCGTTTACGTATCTTCGTTTATGTTACAGAAACTGTGCGCATATACGGAAACTGGGCATATACGGAAGACATGCGCATATACGGAAACTGGGCATATACGGAAACTGGGCACATACGGAAGACATGCGCATGTCTTCCGTATATCCCTAACTTTCCTGTATGTGCATATCTTCCATATATGCACATCGTTCATATATCTGCATCGCAGATGCGCGAATTCCATATACAGAAATTGCGCATATACGGAAACTGTGCATATACGGAAGACACGCGCATATCTTCCGTATATGCCCAGTTTCCGTATATGCGCACATCTTTCGTATATGCACAGTTTCCCTATATACGCAGTTTCTATAACATAAACGAAGATGTGTACAAATTCCATATACAGCGGCAGACGGCATGGTTGACGTCATGGCGCCCTTTCATCCTCGACCATGCATCATGGCATCCATCCGGCACATCCATCCATCTCCGGCTGTCGTGCTCCTGCCCCTCGACGGTGACCCTACCCGCAACAATCTTTAGTTCAATGAAACATTTCCTGTATTTTAACAATAAATTCGATGGTCTACATTATATATCTATCAAACTTTATCATAATGAAATTTCCACTGAAATTTCAATGGTCTACATTATATATCTATCCGATGAGTCTTTTTCAATTTATTTTTATTTATATTTTGAAAATCTTCTAATTAGCTTTTCAATTTACATAGTGCTAAGTTTTTGAGAAGATATGCGCAATTTCTATAACATAAATGAAGATACGTGAATGACGTGCATATACGGAAGATATGCACATATAGGAAAGTTCATGTATTTGCATCGTATACGCGCAAATTCAATATACAGAAATTGCGCATATACGGAAACTGTGCATATACGGAAGACATGCGTATGTCTTCCGTATATGCCTAGTTTCCGTATATGCGCACATCTTCCGCATATGCACAATTTCCGTATATGCGCAATTTATGTATATGGAATTTGCGTACATACGATGTAGAAGCATAAATGAAGATGTGTACAAATTCCATATACAGAAATTGCGCATATACAGAAATTGCGCATATACGGAAGATGTGCACCGTTTCCGTATATGCGCACATCTTCCATATATGCACAGTTTCCGTATATGCGCAATTTATGTATATGGAATTTACACATATACGATGCAGAATGTCTTCCGTATATGCCCATCTTCCGTATATGCGCACATCTTCCGTATATGCACAGTTTCCGTATATGCCAAATTTCTGTATATGGAATTTGTACACATCTTCGTTTATGCTTCTGCATCGTATATGCGCAAATTCAATATACATAAATTGCGCATATACGGAAACTGTGCATATACAGAAGATGTGCGCATATACGGAAACTGGGCATATACGGAAGATTTGTACACATCTTCCGTATATTCCTAACTTTCTTCTATGTGCATACCTTCCGTATATGCACGTCGTTCGTGCATATGCATCGTATACGTGCAAATTCAATATACAGAAATTGCGCATATACAGAAACTATGCATATACGGAAAACATGAACGACGTGCATATACGGAAGATATGCACATACATGATCGTTCATGTATCTGCATCATATACGCGCAAATTCAATATACAGAAATTGCGCTTATACGGAAACTGTGCATATACGGAAGATATGCGCGTGTCTTCCGTATATGCACAATTTCCGTATATGCCCAATTTCTGTATATGGAATTTGCGCATCTGCGATGCAGATACACGAACGACGTGCATATACGGAAGGTATGCACATACAGGAAAGTTAGGGATATACGGAAGACATGGGCATGTCTTCTGTATATGCCCAGTTTCCGTATATGCGCACATCTTCCGTATATGCACAGTTTCCGTATATGCGCAATTTCTGTATATGGAATTTGTACACATCTTTGTTTATGTTATAGAAACTGCGTATATAGGGAAACTGTGCATATACGGAAGATGTGCGCATATACGGAAATTGGGCATATACGGAAGATATGCGTGTGTCTTCCGTATATGCACAGTTTCCGTATATGCGCAATTTCTGTATATGGAATTTGCGCATCTACGATGCAGATACATGAATGACGTGCATATATGGAAGATATGCACATACAAGAAAGTTAGGGATATACGAAATACATGCTCATGTCTTCCGTATATGCCCAGTTTCCGTATATGCGCATGTCTTCCGTATATGCCCAGTTTCCGTATATGCGCACATCTTCCGTATATGCATAGTTTCCGTATATGCGTAACTTATCATATATACGGAAATTGTGCATATACGGAAAACACGCTCATATCTTCCGTATATGCACAGTTTCCGTATAAGCACAATTTTTGTATATTGAATTTTCACGTATACGATGCAGATACACGAACGACGTGCACATACAGGAAAGTTAGGGATATACGGAAGACATGGGCATGTCTTCTGTATATGCCCAGTTTCCGTATATGCGCACATCTTCCGTATATGCCCAGTTTCCGTATATGCATACATCTTCTGTATATGTACAGTTTCCGTATATGCGCAATTTATGTATATGGAATTTGCACATGCAGGAAAGTTCATGTATCTGCATTGTATGTATCATTTCTCCCTTTTAGGGATCATGGTTTGAGGAACACTTCACATACAACCCAAAAAGATAGAAATCTTGCTTTTTGTGTAATTTAGGGTTTTCTTGCTAATTTGGTCATTATCTTGCAGTTTCATAGATAAGTTGCAATTGGTATTTTATGATCTCTTAAGTTTTTCACTGCTTTCATCTCTCTTTCATATTGGTTCCAAGCATTTCCGTGCATGAGCTTAGTAAGTAAATGGTGATAACTCTATTTTCTTTTACTTGAATACACTTTCTTGTTTTTGATGAGTTTATATATGAATTCCAAGAATGATGTTTGTTGTTCCGGGAGTTTCTAAATTGCAGGGAGACCTCATCTCAGCAACCTTAGCCAAGCCATATCCACCCATGATTGCCAAAAGTCACTAAGGTCTCAATTCAAATTCTTATCTTATGAGGAAAACTTGCCATCTCCATTGAGAAAATCCAACCATCTTAAAGCTTTGGCTTGAGTTCTAAGTAAGTGCCTACCACTGCCATGGCTTATTTCCACCTCATTCACATTTTCCAAGCTCCACCCCACCTTCTAGACCACTCCATAAGATTTCAGCCTGTTCCTATAGTAAAACAAGGAATCCTATAGGTGAATTAGTACTTCTCATAGACATCCTGTAGGAAGACATGTAGTAGCCTGTTTAGAGCCCGAATCGAGAAAAATCATCACTAAAAGCCTAGATTAGGTCCCTACTTTCCCTCCAAGTCATTTAAACCATTATACTCTTTTTCCTTCACACCTGTCTCCCCTGCCAAAGAACCAAGAAAGATTAGCATTTACATTTTTCAAGCAAAAATATAAAAAGAAAAAGTTCTTTTATATTTATTCTTGCACACAACAGGTAGCACTCTTTAGATCAAATTTCATGCTTAGACTAGTTAAAACCTCACATGTGTTAAAATATGGTTCTTTTGCAAGCAAAGTATGTTAGCAAGTAGATAGAGGATTTCATGTTGTTTTGCAAGCATTTCTTTCAGTCTTTCTTTCATGCAATAGACAACATTTCTTTTCTTCCAATTAGGGTAAGTTTCCCTTCTCCAAATTGGTAATCAGACTTCTTCTAGTCAATAGAAGGTTGGTTTGAGAAACCCTAGTGGTCTTTCACCCTAACTCAATAGTGAGAAATAGTAGACCAGTTACATCTATTTGTGTATACAGCACTGCCACCTCCAAGTTTGTACGAACCCCGGGTTGATGAAGTAAAGTTGGTAGCCCCAGGAGTTGTAGCGTCCTTGCTGCAATAGCGGTGCTCATCAGGGCCCCAAGAACTGGAGGGCCTTTGTTGGTGCTGCCGTGATTGCCTGTCGTCGTTGCTCCTTGACTACTTGTTTGCCCAGCCACTACGTTTCGGTAGGAGGGGATCTCTCGCCCCCCTCATAGGTGTACTCATGCCTCTATCAGAAGGCCAAAGTGAGGTAGGTACAGGTGAAGGAATCGCCGCTGCTGAGGGATTTTTGTAGAGGCGTCAGGGCTTTCATACCAAAATCCTAGCCGATCACATAAACTTCTCGATATTTTTCCAAGTGTTAATTTTGATCCTTATCAATTCACTATGATTAAAAAAAAAATCATACAACTAATTATACCACTCTATAAATGAGTATAATCTCATAATATTTTTTTAAAATGGTTTGAATTTAACATTTTTAAACATGTAAATCATATGAAAACATCTTTGAGTTAATTATAAAAAAACAAATTGTTATTTTATGATCTAAATTTCACAATATAAGTGTTTGATTTAATTGTGAGTGAAGTGGATAACTATTTTCCAGCTTAAACTTAATGGATAATTACACTTCGAAAAAATAGAATCAAATTCTTATTACTAAGAATTTACATAGAGCTACTAACAATAATTATTTAAACTAGTTTTCTAAACTATATTGAAAAATGACAATTAAATCATTACAACTAACATATATATAAAATGAGTTAATTATTAAAAAAAATATATTATTAATTTTAAAACAAAAATCATTATTAATCACAAATATTGCTTTGGAAATTTTTTATATGGTATAAAATTAAGATAATTATATAAAATAAATGTTCAACAAAGATGTTGATAGATATTATAATAAAATCAAATTCTTAGTAACTCAATTAACAATAATTAATTAAATTAATTTTCTAAATTATATTGAAAAATAATTTCTTAAAAAGTTTAATCATTAAAACTAATTATACTATGCATATATAAAATGTCAATTATTAAAAATTATAAAAAATATTATTAATCCTAACATAAAAAAACATTATTAATTACAAATTTTATTTTGAAAATTTTATATGTGACATAAAATTAAGATAATTATATAAAATAAATGGTCAATAAAAGTTGATAAACATTTAAACATGATCTTATGATACATTTCAATTTTTTTTAATGAGAACCTCACCTAATAGTGTCGAGAGGATTGAACTTATGATGCACAGAACTAAGCTAAGCCTCAAAGCTCATGATACATATCACATTACCAACATTTAAAAAAACATTAAAATTAACTAAATTAAAACTTTATTATTATTAT
The DNA here is from genome assembly GCA_031772625.1 of Pinus tabuliformis. NCBI lineage: Eukaryota > Viridiplantae > Streptophyta > Pinopsida > Pinales > Pinaceae > Pinus > Pinus tabuliformis. Next base: position 656,188,991 of record CM062814.1, on the reverse strand, counting down.
TATTAATTATATAAAAAAAAATTAATATGTATGTTAAACATATTTATTTTAAAAAACACATACCAAAATTATTAGCCATGGAGATTCATCTCTATTTTATCATGAAAATTCTTAATTTGCAAATAACTTTTATTATAATACTGTGTGCCAATACCAATACCATGGCTTATTAATATCAAATATCCACCAATCATAATTCATATTCTTATGACATTATTTTTAATAAATTAATTAGTTAAAAGAACAAAAATACCATAAGTACTTTTAAGATAAACCTTAACTTTTAAACCATAATTACTATTAAAACCATTTTAAAATATTTAATAAAAAATAAATCTTGAATAATTAAACTAAAATTCTAAACATTCTACTCAAAATAAAAATACTTAAAATATGCCTTTAAAATATCTAGTTAAAAAATATTAAATATTATGCCTTTAAAATAACTAGTTAAAAAATATCAAATATTAGGGAAAACATTGAAAATCTTGTATAGCAAAAAATTAAAACAAATTCCAACTACAAAATATATACAAGGAAAACCTCAAAAGCTAAGGCATCATGGCGATATCGAATTTAATGCATCATTTCTATTCCATAAGGCTCTAGTAACCCTTTCCACACTGAACCATCACTGCAGGTGGTTCATAACAACGACGGGTCTTAACATGCTGAAATTTTTGTGTACATTTCAATTCACCACTAAAAAATTGAGAGACCAATGATTCAGAAGAATCGTCGTCTTGGGCAGAACCAAGAATAAAAATCAACCGAACATTAGAAAAGGAGAAAGGCCTCTCCTCAGCTTCTTGGGATTTACAGTTAAAGGAGTCAATGTATATATGTATGTTTACGACCGACCCAGCACAGACCAAGAGTGCCAATTTTCGGTGTATTAATGAAGTGGCAATATTTTCCATGTGAGTGATTCTTCCCTTACACTATTTCTTCATGGGATTGAGTTGTTGTCTTCCTCTTCCCAAAAGCTCTCTCATTATGTAAACTTCTCCACCAAGGTGTCAAAATTAATGGACTTGAGTTGCTCACTAGAATGTGGGGATTCAAGATAGTGAGAATATGTAAGATAGAAGGCCTTAAAAAAGGTTGTGAGACGAATGCCCATCTTCGTTCCAGTGACATCTACATTATGCCTAATGGATCTAATTTCAAAGGCTAGAGCCAAGGAGTTATCGTCTTTCAAATCAAGGTTAAAGAGTTTGACCATCAATTGAACAATCTCAAATTCAGAGTGTGACTCATATAAATCTTTCAACTTCTTCAAAGAACCATAATAATTTGTAATTAAAACTATATGATGACTCACCTATTCACTTACACAACTAACGATTAGGGCATAAAATTTGTTTTCTTTGCTCTCCCAAATGCCGAGATCTTTGTTTGATGTGAGCTTGGTAGGTGCATTGTCCTCCTCTCCGTCACATATGTCTTACCATAAGCCATTAAAAATAAAGGTATGCCTAATATTTTTGGACCACTCTCAATGGTTCTCTTTGCCAATTAGCATGATGTCGACAATAGATACAAGAGAATGCATCTTCAACAAAGTTTCTGAGTTGAGATTGAAAAACGAATAACTTCAAATGTTTAAGAGATAAGATTTTCAGAAACCTTAAAAAAATATCCATGTCAGTCGAAACACTTGATACCATCACTTCATATTGTATTTAGATATGCCTCAATTTATTGAAATTCGATTCATTTATAAAATTATCCATCCCTCATCGACATTGTGGTATGAACCTTGTTGTTAAACCAACTTCATGATCTCGGTGCCTATTTAGAGCTAGTTTTTTATCCCTTTCTCAAACTCTTTCTTGGTGTTTCCATTGTTGGCTAGCAGAATCAAAAATCCATCATTCGATATGTTAATCGATGGAAAATTATCACATGAAAATCACTTGAAACACATGTTACACAATATCTACATAGTAGGACAAATCATCATTGTGCACAACTAGATTCTACAAATGTATTAATTCCAACCTCATATATGAGTACAATACAAAGGAGTACAAAGAAGGATGTATTGTGAAACATCATGTACACTTAGGAATTAGAGAAAAGAAATAACAAATCAAACAAAGACCATAATTAAAGGACCAAGAGATTGCACAGAATGGGAGGAAGAGTGGATAGTGTCTTTCTTCAACAAAGAGATTTGAGCTTGCAACACGTCATGCATAGTTCAAACTCCTTGCAATTATTGTAATTGTTGAATAATCATACAACAATTAACAAAAGTATGTGGGTAGCATTGCATTTTATAATTACAATTATCAACCAACACCATTTTTTATGGCCATAAAGTTGGAATTTGGAATTAGAGATATTAATGAAAGGTGGAATGGTAACAATGATTGGCAGAAGAAGTGAAATATAAGCCATTGCTCAACTTTTGAATAGTCTTATCTAATTTGCAGGTTTCTAATTCTTACTTATTTAACCTCATAACATATTTCATGACTTAGTTACATTATTAGAAAGAATAATATTAATATTTGGGTAGTTTTTAATTTAGTTTTATTCATTTGTAGAAATGTTTAATTACAATTTTATTAGAAATCCTATTATAAAGAAAAAAAATCTCGTTTTATAGGCAGTTTTTAATTTGGTTTCCATTTAATCTGGATGATTAGTTTCCAATGAACAGTATATATATATATAATATTTTTTTATTTAAAACAATAATCTAATATATATTTAAATTAAACCACTAATACTATAATTAAAAAGTATAATACTCCAACACAAAAAATATCAGAGAAGTTTATGCATACTAATATAAAAGAAAAAATGCTTATCCTAACATATGGATAACTATGCATTTTCTAATTATTATTACCAACCAATACCATGTTTTATGGTCATAAGGTAGAATTTGGAATTTGAGAAAATAATGGAAGATAGATTGATAAAATTGATTCACTGAGTAAGAAGTGAAATATCAACCATTGTTCAAATTTTGGCGAGTTTCTAATTCTTATTTGGTTTGGAATATTAATTAAACATATTTTATGATTAAAAAAATAGTATTAATGTTTTGTTAGTTTTAATTTGTTTTCATTTAATTTGTAGATTTTTAATTTTTATTCATTTAATTTTATTATTTGTTAAATATACTTGATTAAAAATTTTATTAGCAATTTTATTACAAAGAAAAATAATCTCATTTTATGGGTAGTTTTCAATTTGCTTTCTATTTAATTTGAATGTTTAATTTCCAATCACTATTAACTTTATTTTAATCATTATTTAAATATAATTAAAAATCTCATTACAAAAAATAATAATCTAATTTTTTGTTATAATTTTCAATTTGATTTTCAATTTTTTAATTTTTCTAATTTAATTTCAATCACTAATCAAACATACTTAGCTAAATAGAAAATTTATTACTAAGAAGAATAATCTGCTTAATAAAATTTCAGATAAAAAAGAATAATCTCATTTTTTGGAGTAACTTTCACTTTGGTTTTAATTTCCTTATACAGATTTTCAAATGTCTAAATATAATTTTAACCATTAATTAAAAATTTTTATTACAAATCTTATTACAGTGAAAAATAATTTCATTTAAAAAAAAAATCAATTTGGTTTAAAAAATAATTCCAAATCTTATTACAAGATCCAATAATCAAATCTTATAACAAGAAAGAGTAATCTCATTTTACAAAGAGTTTTCAATCTAGTTTTAAAATCTAGTCTTAAATCTCATAGCAAGATAGAATCATCTCATTTTTAAGGCAATTTTCAATTTAATTTTTCAGGTTTCCAATTCTTAGTTGTTTGATTTTAAATATTATGAAGAATAATCTCATTACAAGGAATAATCTCATTTTAGTGGCAGTTTTCAATTTAGTTTCCATTTTAACTTTTCATTTTCCAATTCCCATTAATTTGATTTTAACTATTATGAAGAATAATCTCATTTTGGTGGGCCGTTTTTTATTTATTTTCCATTTTCGATGTAACTTGTGGTTTCCAAATCCCCTTAATTTGATTATAGCTATTAATCAAACATGGCTCTTTAGAAATCTCTATCACAGGGAAAAAAAAAACTCTATTACAGGGAAAAAATATCTCATTTTATCAACAGTTTTTCATTGTTTCACATCACAAGGTAGAATAATCTCTTCAAAATTGATCCATGTAATCATATGTATTTGATGATAGTTACTCTTTCTTCAAGAGAAGATATACATGGAGCTTAAACATAAACTTAGATACTCTATACATGACATTTAGTATATTTGAGAGAAACAGCCCTATGGTTGATGCACTCTGGCATTTTCATTGATTCAGTACTCTGATACTTTGATGCGAAGTCTTTTAGGAGCCACAACCCTGGGAAATTTCAAAATTTCATCTCCCCCGACCTCCTCCCATCTGCCAATAATAAAATTTATACCGAAGAGACGAGAGTTACCAGATTTATCAAATGGGCATTATGAGATAACAATAATAAATGCTGTGAAATAGATTATTACCTGTAGCGAGTGACAAAATGGTGGAGAAACATGGATATCTGAACTAAACCCAATTCCTTATCTGGGCACAGCCTGCTTCCTCCTCCGAAAGCCGTGAAATACATGACGGAGTCACCGTTCTTTTCCTGAATAGAGCTATACACATTAGCCCTGTGTGACTAATCTATATCATTGGATTTAAATGCAACAACTACATACGCACCTGCCATCGCCATGGGTTAAATGCGGAGAAGTCTGGATAGAGAAAATTATCGTGATGGGCTTCTGTCATGTAAACATAAATTTTCCATCCTTTGGGAATCATGAAACCTTTCATTTCCATATCTTGAGTTGTTTTTCTCAAAACCCCATTTACAACAGTTGCAAGTCTCAGCGTTTCATATATCACCTGCAATCAATGAAAGCTTCTTAAGAAACAACGAGGTAAGCAATCAAAATCTGTTAATCAAATTTCAGTGAAGGTATTTTTCACTAAAAAATTTTAAGGATTTAAACATGAGGTTTATTTATAATATTTTGGATTACTATTTTGATTTGAAAAATTATTCAAATAGCATTTCATATATTACTTGTCTAAAAAAAATTAAGAGAATCAGTGTGTATATTTTGCAGGTCTGGGGCAATAGAATCAGAAAAACATTTCATTTTGGAATGTGATGCATTCACAGAGAAAAATTATGGCAATATATAAAGTTATGGTAATATGTTAGCACCTGTTTCTTGGCATTGGCATTGTCTTTTTGGCAAGGAGATTGTTGGAAGGTTGGGTCAGCTCATCATCAATTTGAATAAGAAAAAGACTGAATTACAAAAAGCTAAAAATAAAAAACTAATAATACCATAAACTATTTTTAATCTCTTGGAAATTAAAATATCAATTCATTTCTTGCTCACACAGATAAAAGTTTTTGACGAACAAAAAAGAAAAAACTAAAATGTATATATTATATTTAAGCAAAGGCATTTTTTAAAAATTTAAATATTATACCTAACAAAAAAACTTTTAAACCAAATGAAAGAATATAATATATCCTAACAAAATAGTCTAGTATCAAATTTTTCCCCCTAAAACCCCTCTGGAAACAAATCTGGTTTATGATGATTCACATACACTCTGAGTAAACTTCATAGACTTGTAGTCATCCCAATTGACAGTTTCGCCCGGATTTTTTCTCCTCTGAATTGCTAGGTGTTCTTCCTGCAAGCAGACAGTCAGGTTTATGTATATATTCAGAACAAAAGCCTTAGATCTGAGAGATATGGACAGATTTATATTTATATTATATTAAACTCACTCTAAGCTCTCGGAGAGCCTCGGGACTGTCATGGAGATACTTGACAGCCATCATGGTTGTGGTGGAAACTGTTTCGTAGCCAGCATTGATAATAGATATTAGTAAATCGAAGATCTGTTCATCTGTGAGCTTGCAATTAGCAGATGCGCCATCTTTTTCTTCTTCTTTGTCACTGAGAAGCATTGCAATCATATCATTATAAGTGTCCATGGAAGCCCTCCTTTCCTTGAGCACTTCTCTCAACATTCTCAGGATATTTTCCCTTGCCTGCACATAATGAGCAGTATGGGTGATTGATTATTCTTCAAGTTTCCAGAAAATCCACCTAAAACGTTCACCACTAATGCATATTCTACTTTAGGGTTCACAGCATTTGCCAAACTCTGGTGTGTAGAAACGCATTACTGGTTTTTGGGGGTGATTTACATACCTGGAAACCACGTTTGTAGCTGGTACCAGGAAGATTTATAGGCATGGAAATGGTTCCTTCCACGAGTTTCCAGAATTCTGATAAAAATGCCTCTGCCTTCGGACCAGACTTGATACTCATTACCTGCTGTAAAGACAAAAGCAAAACCATCTGCAGCCACCGAATCATGGATAGTTATTATTATTTATTGGACATTATTGTATTTCTTGGCCATCTTTATTACAGATTCCTAAATTTGATGGGGAAGAACTAGGTTAACAATTATTTTTACTCTCTTTTTCTCCTGGTCCTTGGGATTTCATTATTTTATTTCTGGGCGATCTTCACTGCGGATTCCTAAATTTGATAGCCAAAACAGAGCCTTCATTGCTTCGTTCATTGTCTGCTCTTGAGTTTTATCTCTGGAAGACCGAATTTGAAGGGCGAGGTCATGATATTCTATCGTCTGCAACTTCATTGACAAAACAAAACTGAACTGAGAATCAATATGCAAAAAAGCGAGCCGGCCTTTTTTAAAATATTTGAAATGACGGCGGGAGATACAGATGTGCGATTTTTCAGGTTGACGAACCTCTGAAGAAATTCGAATGTGGTTGCTGAAATATAGATGAGCGCTGAATTTTGGGCGCTTAAATTCAAATTTGAATTTGAATTCAAATGGGCTCATTATTTGAATAACATTAATGCCGTGATTACTATCAGTGCATCGGAGCGCACTACTTGCATTGATTACGCTGAACCGTTGGGCAACTCGGGCAGGAACACCGGCGCTGGAGGCGGGCAGGAACACGCATCGCCAGAACTAGGTGAGGAGAGATGGATGCATGGATGCATGCCCATGATCAATGGTCCCGGTGAGGTCAAGCCCCTGTAAGGTGAGGGAAAGAGCTAACCAGCCATATATTGGGTATTTAATGGTCTCAGAGCAACACGCGACTTAACGCGATAACATGGGAGCGGGCAAATTTGGCATTAAATAATATTTGCCCACTCCCGTGTTATCAGGCTAAGTTGCGTGCTGCTCTGAGGGCATTAAATACCCAATATATGGCTGGTTAGCTCCAGCCGTCAGGTGAGTGTAAGGACGGAGCATTAACTTTTCTATAGAGGTGGATTTAGGAATCGCCCCCGGAAAAAGTTGCCGTCTAGCGAGCTTATGGAAAAATGATGGATTGCATGAGCATGTATGTATGGTGATGCCGCTATGGAGTGCATTAAAAGCTCGATAGCGGGCTGTTTAGCTTTTGCCATGAAAATACACATAAATATTTATTCACCTAGCTACAAGCCTGTGAATCTGTACAAGAGTAATTGTGATAACGTTGAAGGACCTATTCTCCCTTTTTAGTGAAAGAATAGCCTGAAGCCTTTGCACGGAGGCTTGGATCTTGAGTAGACCAGATGTATTCCACTAGCCTTGGGGCATATCTTCTAGGCCCAAAAAGCCCCTGCAATGTGTCATGGAGCTTCGGTTAGGCCTACATTGGATTATGGATCTCCAGACTTGTGGCGGGAGAGGTGTAGCCCTTTGGGGGTCCACCGCAGGTCCACAACAGAGTCTGTATTTAGGATCACCTATGTACGCACGCAGGGAAATTCCCTATTTTGATATGGGTAACGTGGGAGGGCCAGGAAGACGTTGGAGAAACCTTCACTCAAGCTCAGGAGGCTTATCACCATGGAGTGTGTTAAGAAGCTATTTTATTCATTGTTGTTGAGCGACGATGCCATTATTGATGTTTACTAAACCATTGTGGTGTAACCCTAGTCGGAAACTAGTTAGAATAACCAATGAGAAGAAATAGATTAGGAGTTGAACACTCTCATGGAACTTGTCAAAATCCAAGTTGGGTTCATCGTGCAAAGCCGGACAAGTTTTCCCTGGTCAGGCCATGGCAGGGATCGAGTGTAAGATATGATGCGGTGCAAAGAGGACCAAGCTCCAGAATTATAAGGTATACTCCGGAAACCCTATCCATTAACTAGGAGGAAATCTAGTCATAGAAATTTCCCATTAGTGTGGCATGATTCCCCTTCACCACATTTGGAAGAAATTATAATGACGTCGCCCAGAGGTGAAAAATCTGGAGGGTAAACCCAAAGGTTTGGTTTTCACATTGATGGGATCGACTGGGATGACGTTTTCCAGGATGAGTGAGCTGATATGCAAGCCCGTCGATCCTACCACTAGATGGAAGCACAAACCATATGCCATGTAGGGCCGGAAGCTCTAGCTTGGAGGAAGAGAAGAATGCACCAAGCGAAATGTGGAGAACATAGGTTTCGGGATGAAATCATTTGATGTGACTCGGAAGTCTCATCTCGGAGGAATTTTAGGTGGAGGAAGTGAAGGCACCAGGAAGAACCCAATGGGGTGACACGAGTTGGATGCAGTGTCAAGACCCGTAAGCCCGATTGTGTTTTCATTGGTGAAGGGAGGAACCATAGCCAGGTTAGCCAACAAGTCCTAGCCCTAAGAAGTATGCCAACGAATGTTGGGATAAATGAGTCTAAGTGACGTGTTATGGGCCGTCGTATCAACCAATGGTGGAGGAGTATATAGATAAGAGGAGGTCGTATGACCCACCTTCACGCCTAAGCCCGACAGTGAAGCCTTGGAGGTAAACACGGTTTGTTCTCTCGAAATTGCTGGAGAGGTGAGAGAGAGATGATGTAAGGTGAAATTGGTGGCAATGTCGGACTCATGGAGACAGCCGATTGGTGGGAAGGAGGCCCCACCTGAATGGTTAACCTTCCACAGAGATCGTGGGAGCGCAGAATGGTGTAACACGAAATGTTCCAAGTGAGTGATTGGAGAGGGTTAACACCGTGACTTCCATGCATGCCAACGGTAGATTTTCATGTGGCAGGTGGATGACATGGCGAGGCCTATTCGTTAAGAGGTGATATCCCATACTCCAAAGGTCGGATTGAAGTAAAATTTATATCACGAGATTCATCTTGATGAGAGGAATGCAATGGTGGTGATTGTATTTGCATTTAGTGGAGTTAGAAAAATTGAAAATTGTATACCCCGTTTTCATAATTCCACGTTAGAGATTTTGGTATGCATACTAACCACCTCTTACTCTATGTATTGGCAAGGGGGCGTTGTTACAATCAAATTGAAAGTTTGAATATGATCAATATTTTACAATTTAATAAGAAAATACAAATAAATACCCATAAAATTTAACTTCTAATTACACAGGTTGATATACACCAAAAATGTTACAGCACAATTTGCTTAGTTCTACTAGTAAGAATCTTAAAGAGTAGGTGAAACTCTAAGATAATTAGAACAAATGTACCAATACAATCTATTTACTAAAAAAGGAAAAATTGAGGGAGTAAAATTTAGTGTCAATTGGCTTCTCCAGGTTTTAATAACTTCATCTATAAACTAAACAGACCTGTTTTTTTATCATTATAAGATTTCAGTCGGTTAAGACAACCTACATCTATTAAAACATGGAAACTTATGAAAAGAGCAAATCATAAGTGGTTTTAAACTATATTTCACAATTTCAAGGCTGTTAACATAAATGGTTAGTATTTGGTGTAGTCGTCATTTTTAATAGGATCGATATATTTTATGTTTTTGACCATATAAAACTAGAGTAAATTTTTTATTAAACATTCCTATTTTAAATTTGTTATATTTCTTCACAATATAATACTCATAAATATTATATCAAAATATTTAATAATTTCATTGTTATTCCAAACATAGTATATAAAAAAATAATCAACTTGAAAATATATATAATATAGTTAAGAATGCATGCTTTTAAATAATATTTATGTATTCTTCTGAGCGAGCATTTGGAATGATCTTAACTAATTTTCTTAATATCAACCTTTTGGAAAACCTTATAATGAGTTCTAGCTTTTAAATAAATATAATATTTTTATCAAATTTCTTTTATTTACATTTATAATTAATAAAATATATTATCTTACCATAAATTTATTTTAAACTTGAATTTCTTATGAATTTAGTGATTTTGAGGTGCAATTCTCTTTTAAAGTGCAATACTTAAGATTTACACAGTGAATTTAGTGATTTTGAGGTGTAATTCTCTTTTAAAGTGCAATACTTAAGATTTACACAGTGAACATCTTGATCTCTCTTAACACTTATAGATTTGAGTTTAAAATAAATTTGTGTTAGTTATATATAAAACATTTGTCAACTTCATAATTAGCATGGATACAATTTCCAATTTCATTTATCTTAAAAAATAAATTAATAAAATGTTTTAATCCTAAGATTCGTTTTTGTAATTTTCAATAACTTTATATTAGATATACATAGTTGACATTGACATATTTTATTCAAAAAGGAAAATAATTTATTTGTATCTCATTAGAATTTTTTACTTTCAACCACTTCATCTTTCTCTATGTAATGGTTATATACAATTATCTTAATATGAAAATTTTATTTTTTTTATACTAGCTTAGGTCTATCTTAACCTCTGATCTAAATGGATAGATCCATGGTATCTATATATATATATATATATATATAGAGAGAGAGAGAGAGAGAGAGAGAGAGAGAGAGAGAGATTTGTTAACCTTATTTTGACTAGCAGTTTCACATCTCCTTCAAACACACAAATAAAATGTTTTAACCATATTAAAAAAAAAAATTATTTTGAATTTTTTTATATAATATATACATAGTTTCACATTAAAATATTTTACTTAACATGACCTTATTTATGGCTCACATTATCCACCTTAAAATTTTATTTCGTTATTAGTATATTTTGAAATACATCTAGGCCTATGAAGCATTACAAATCTCCCTTAGAAAGCAATTATCAATGGAATCATAAATATCTTATCTTTCTCATATATGTAAAATATCAATTAAATATTAAAATATTTTATTTGTCATTTGCATCAATTTTTTTTTTTTGCATTTTACAATACATTATCTATTGAGAATTGAATAAATTAAACATCACCCCTAAAATATAAAACAATTTTAAATTTGAATTACTTTATCTTTCTCTATATAAAATTGATATAAAATTCTATTATTGAATATGTACATTGAAATACCTTATTTTTCACTAACATACATACATACATATATATATATATATATATAGAGAGAGAGAGAGAGATATACATACACACACACACACACACACATATATAGATATACATATATATACGTACATATATATATATATATATATATATAGATAAGAATTGATAATTACATTATATTAACAGTGGAAAATATAGAATACATAGTCTAGAGAGTGTGGGGGGACTGAGCCTCTCACCCATCAAAAAGCTCTATATGAAGAAGGGGAAACCAGGGATCAAAGCATGGATTGTCCTGTGCCCCAGGAGGGGAAAGCAGAGGTGAAAATTTGAGTTACAAAATAGAGATACATCATCAAAATGTTAAATTTCAACATTGTAACTTTAGTGGTGTTGGTCCAATTGTCATGAAGCCAAAAAGGAGCAGCTGAGAGGCCATGATGTACCAACATGGTGTTAGTCATGAAAGTCGAGAGGTTATCACGAGCCTACGAATGAGTCAACCTTTAGAAGTTGGACCAAAGATGCACTGGATCCACACTGGACTGGAGTAGTGCCCACTTAACCTGGGACCTTTCAAAGATGTAGAAACCCTAGGAATTGAGATGGGGATGAGGTGATGAGGGAACTTGGCTATGCGAAAGGGGCATGGTAAGAGTTGTTTCATCGTCTCTACAAGTAGGAGGAGTGTGGTGTGTAGGGTCCATGCCAATTGGGGGGGAAGATGAGCATAGTGGTAGAGAACTAGAAGGAAAGGGAGCAGGGGAGGAAAGGGACATGACATTAGGAGGGAATTCAATGACCAAGTCATGGGCCAATCTTGTGAAGGAGGATGAGGCATGAAAGTGGTAAGCCAAGAGCTTCGCAATGCATCTAATGACTCTCGACTTCACATTCTCTTACTTCTTGAGCTGATGTGCCAAAAGATTACGAAGAGACCAAAGCGTGGGTCGGCCACACTGAGTTTCATCCTTTTCATCGTTAACCACCTAACGTGCGAAATGGGGAGGGATGTTATTTTCAAATAGTGCAACAAAAGTCTCTTCATCAAAGGTTGTTAGAAGGGGCCCACTTCCCCTCCCTAGGCTCGCGCGGTGCCCATTTCCTCTTTCTCAGCTCATGATAGAGTAGAGGGATGTTTTTTAATGGGGAATAAGGCTGATAGAAAGAAGACGTCGTAGGGTTGGAGGTGGGAAACCCGACGGGCAAAGATTTGAGTAGGACAATAAGGGAGATTTGAGTAGGACAATAAGGGGCATGTAATGCAAAGATTCCATGGAGGAGGGAATTAAATGCATGGAGAGGAAAAGTGGGGCAAAGGTGCGAGCAAACGAAGACAGGTCTCAAGGGGAGATGAATTTAATATCCATTCCCACCACCTATAATATAAGGAGGATGAAAACCTCCAACTAGAGGGTATCTCCGGTAGTCTCTCGGGAAAGTGGATACAAACTTGTCGATGCCCAGATCCTGGGGAAAGCGCACACACACATATTACATTGTAGCCAATCATCTAATGAATTACACATCTCGTCCATGTTGAAGTATAATATAATTTCAATACTATTTATGAATTTTAAATATCAAATTCATATTCAATACTTAAGGAATTACACAAATCCATTTATAGTACTAAAAGGTAAATTGTAGTTATAAACATAAGGTGGAATTTAAAGTATTTTATTTCCTTTCTTTTGTTATTACTATATTTTAACTTGTTATAGTAAGTATCATTTCATTATTTTTTAAATGTAATGTACTAAATCCAATCTACACAATATTTGTACTAAGCTTTACTTTATCTCTCTATTACTATTTTTTTATCTAACAGTTCACTACAATATCTCCTCCACATCAATGAGTCAATGATGGATTTTTTTGTAATTTGTTATCTTCCGTTATTGCTATCTAACTATATTACACATTGGTAATTTTTATAATTTCTTTGTGATGTTCCACATATATAAACTTGCTAACATATTATTATAAGTATGTTTGTTGTTGTAATGTTAATTATATAGATCATCTTAGGTTCAGATCTACAAAGTGTCTAGAAGAATTTACCTTTCCTCATGTTTTACAGTTATTTCACCTCTATATTCTTATTTTTAATTTTCATAATATGCTAAGAAATATTCTACATATGGTTATATATATGGGATTGACATTTGTTTTTTTGACAAGTTATATAATTTTTAAACTTGTGTGTGTGTGTAATAGTTTATTGTAACTATTATATTTTTATGTGTTTATTAATTATTTGTTTCGAAAAGTCATGGTTATCAATATGGATTTTTATTATTTTAATTTGATATTTAGATTATAAATAGTTTACCAAAAAAATTATTATATATTTTTTACAATGAATACAACTTGTATTAATAAAAATGTATCCTCGAAACACACAAGTACATTGGAGTGACTATTACAAAAAAAATTTCTTCCATGAATCTAAAAACAAAGGAGGTAAAAACCATCCCTCCCGCAGCCCCCCCCCCCCCAAACAAAAAAAGAAAGGTGGTGCAATGTTCCAATATCATACCTTCTAAAAGTTTGTACTAGTAGCTTCTTGAGAGCCTGAGTATATTTTTACAAATTGATTGTAAAGGATTATGCGAAAAAAAAAAAAAAAAAATCTAAAATTTGAGAGAAATCATCCTAATGATAGACCCTCAAGACGAAAAGGAGTTCTTCACACTAGATTTAGGGGTTTTCATGCTTCAATATTTCCTAGTTTTTATTAAAAGAGAGGAAGAAAATTGATTATTTTTTAGAATATCTAAATAGGAAGGAGAATAAGAGGGCAGTTTTATCTCCTCCTCATCATCCATTTCAACATCTTCTTATCTCTATTCCATAAGAGGGACTTTTTCAATATCGTTTGATGAAGAATATTCCTTAATGGAAGAATTAATATTATTTGGAGACACTTGGTCTATCAACGATTAATCAATTTGGGCCTCATCACCCATAGCTTCTACCTCTGGGGACTTCAAAACTTAATATCTATTAATTAAAGGAGGATGCTCACAAGGTTCAAGCTTGATAGCACATAGCCTCTTAGTTCAATGCTTATTGTGTTTCCTTGTAACTAGTTTGAAATCTCATTTGTCATCATTCCTATGACAAAATTACAAATTACTAGAAGAATGCTGAGAGCAGCTTCAACCATAGGACTACTTTTCACAAAGTTTCCACACTCATGAAAAAAATGCATTTTTAGGGAACTTATTCATAATCAAGGACATTAATATGGAACCCATCATCCAAGTTAAGATGAATCTCCTCGGGAAGGCCTTTTAAAAAATGCATCTTATTCCCAATTCGAGCATAAGTTATGTTATTATCCTTGTAAATATCGCTATGAATAAATCAACCAAATTTATCTCCTATATCCTTGAAAATACCTTCACACTAGAAAGGAAGGGGAATATATGGTGGTATAATACACACACATGTAGAAGAAATTTCCATCAAGAGATTGAAATGAAACTACTAGTGGGTAAGAAACATTCCACTAGTGCCCATGAAATAAGGTCCATATTTATAAATCTAATCCCTTTCCTCCTTATTTTCAAAAACAAAATCATAATAATTGTTTCCCTTGTAAAAATATGAACTACCACATTATTTACCCAATTAAAGTAGGTCCATTCTAAGACAAAATAACATCTGGGCCAAAGGATAGTAAACTTACCAATCAATCCTCTTTCTTTCAATGTAGTCACATTCTTCTTCAGAAAAGAGGAAAATCCCAACTCAAGTTACGAATCAACTCCTCATTTAACAAATATACTTCGGAGACCCATTGAATAACCAATGACCTCATCCTCTAAATAACTAGAAAAACACCATATGATAGTCAAGTAGTAGGAAAGACCCCAATGTGCCATGAATGCATGGAACAAGAAGGGAAAATATGAGTTTGATAGAAAACTAATATAAATAGAAACAAGGAAAAACCATAACTTGAGACACTCTAGACATATCATGAAGGCTAAAAAAATATGCACTCACCAATAAATGAAATATCCATAGAAAAATGATTGACACTTTGGGATCAACAATTGCGGCAAGGAAATCCTATTCACTCATCCATGGGATGTCTTCCACTCCATTCTCTCTCTCTTTTTATTTATGATATTATTAATAACATATTATTTTTTAACTTTTTTTCGGCATCTCTTCATAAGTGCCACTAATGGACCATTTACAAGGGTCTCTAAAGACTTGAATTCATGTAGAGGGGGAAATAAATTGTTCACCAAATCAGTTGAGCTAAGACACTTTTATAATTTCTCAAAAATAAAATTACAATATAACGAATTGAATTAAGTCAATTTATTATTTTTATTACTTGTAATTTTTATTATTTTTTTAATTGAGTGGAAATTATATTTTATTTTTATTATTATTTTTATTTGATGTAATGCGTCATTTTAACATCATACAACATCTCCATCATACTAAGATGTAAAGTGCCTTTAGGAACAATATTTATAACTTTCATTTTTATTATACAAAAGTAGATACATCTCAACTCTAACTCTATCAAACTCCAATACTAATCAAATTACCTGAGGAGGAAACCTCATTTAGAGTGAAAACCTTAAGGAAGTTTCTCACCTCAAGGGATTTGATCCCTCTTGGTATTTGATAGATAGGGTTAGCATCATGTTACTCATGTGTGTGTACCAATCATCTAGGAGTTGTATATCAGACATGGAAAGGATTACACACATTCTTCATTTTCAATTTCTTTATATAACATATACATCGTTGGCATCGCAATATTTTACTTAACCATACATATGTATACATTTAATTATGGCTCATTGATTTCTTTTATTATTTTTAATGTTTTTAAATCTCACATATCAAATCCACATTAAAAATTGAATGAAATTATAATAATGATAATATTGAAGTATTTTAGTTTATGATGAGTATCCTAATCTTTTATTTAAGAATTACATTAAAATAATTTTAAAACTAAAAGAATTACACATTTTCCTCATTTTTTTTCTCTAAGTGTATTTATTTTTTGCTAATATGGGTATCAAAATATTTTATTTATTAATGATCTATAAAAAATGATGAATATTTTACAATTATTATAAAAAAAGTATCTTTTAACTTCAAGTTGAACACATAAAGAAATATACATTGTTATTAAGTTGAATTATAGAATATACATCATAACATAATACTCTATTTTATATATAATTCATCAATAAATAAAAATTTAAAATTTGATATGTTTTTTTATTACATAAACTAAATTTAAAACACGAGATAAAATAATAATAAAAAAAATAATATTTCATAGATCAATAGTCATATCTAAGAATATTTTTTTTTGTAAAGCTTGGCAGAATATTCTAATTCATATTTTTCAAAAGCAGGATACAACCATAATTCAAATAGTTTAGTGGCCTCAACCTACCCAAAGGAAACCAGGCTTGTTGGCCATAGAACAACATTATAAGTCATCCTAAAACATAAAATTTTAAGTCCATCTACCATTTTCTTATAGGACTAAAGTTCTTGAAACCTTCTAAGATCTAACTAAATGATACATAATATCCTAGCGAGCAAATTTACCATGCTGAAAGAGGAGAGGTACAACCTCATCTATCAATCATGAAATATCTATTAATCTATGATAGGATAGAAGGCATAAATAATTTAAGCCTATATACGAATAAACCCCTGGTATAAACCCTCATTAAACTAGTTATTCTGCAAGGACCAAGAAGTAATCAATAAATCTTAATATTCTGAGATTTAGAATAGAGGCATTCCGACCCATTGCTAAATATGAAACAACATACCCAGAATATCAGTTGAATTAGAAATGAATTATATATAAGTATGTATTTTATTGTTAAAATAGTTACAGTTCCAGATTGATGCCTTCAGGTCGTTACGACCAAGACCTGAGAGTCCTTTAACCAATAACTTAATTAAAACAAAGAACAAGATACAACAACAAAAATATGTTCACAAGCCTCGACTCAGGGATTGGTAATTTTTCCCCCAAATTTCTCAAAGCATACACCGAGGTTGTCGACTCTCTTAAACAACCAGCTAATTAAGGAGTAAAAGTAATCTAGGCAACATTCCGAGCTCGACTCAGTGGAACATTAAACCCTTCATTAACTAAACTGTTGAGGACCAGAATGCCAACCTGGAAATAGTCAATGAAACCATAAGACTTTGAATCTTGAAGGGTAAGTTCCAAGCTTGCACGAGCAGAGCAGGGAGAGGAGAATACCTGCCATAGACCACAATTAGACATATAATTATTATAAGGCTATCTGACAAAGAGAAAAATTGTTAAGATGCATATTTCAGTTTTAGGAAGGATTATACATGAATCTGGAGGATGTCCTCTCCAAGCAACCACCTACACATTCACCGAAACCCTTAGTGAATCATTCTAAGCTCATAAAATTATCAACAACTCATGAATCTCCCGAGTTAATGAGTTTACCTTCCGAATCCTGGAGCAGAATTGTTTCCATCTCTGTGAGGTACTCTTGACCCAACCTGGACAGAGGCGACAATTTTTCAGTGTGGGCGAGAACAATTTCTTCCACATAGAAATAAAAGAAACTATTGATATTCAGGGAGCTAATAATACTCGCCTTCTCCGGACTAAGCATCATAATGAGACCAAGCCGCAGGAGGGTTGACTGCCAGACTATAATTCTCAACAAATCAATTCCGCGTTGTAGAGCAGCAAGAAGCGTCAGGTCGATGGTAACACTAAACTCACCGAATGTTGGTCATGAGAAAGTAGTTAGGTGGTAAAACCCTAAACAACCACCACCATTGGATCGTCGGATAGGAATCGATAGAGGTAAGGCGGGACAAATGGCACATGAATGCATAACCAAGTAGAAATCACATGTAGCATCCTCGATTGAGATCACACCACGTATCACAACGTACGAGGACCGGCTAAACCAAGGCTGGGCTTTAAATGCCAAAGTACTGGAGGCCATGTGAACAATTAACTCTAACCTCCATAGCAGCATGGTAATCTGTGCATATATTAAGCACATACAAGCTATATCTATGAGTTTTCCAATACTACGACAACCTTAAACCATATTATTAATTAAATGTATAAATTATATGTGTCCATATAAATGTTTTTATTTATTTATTTATTTATATATGTTATGTTATTTTTATATTTATTAAAAGTGATTGTCACATAATGTTATTAATTTTTTTTTTTTAAATAACATTACACACAACATCTCTTGTAGATACATATATAAGTCAAAACACACACACACACAACATCTCTTGTAGATACATATATAAGCCAAAACACACACACACACACACACATATTTTAATTTTTTTAATGTAACGTTCGCTGACAACATATCCCTCATGAACTAGGCTCTAGAGTGCCTCTTGATGCCATAAAGTAACTGGTCTCTAGAGTGCCTCTCCACGCCATTTACACACAACATCTCTTTCATATACATATATTAAAGTAATGTTACACACAACATCTCTTGGATATACACATATTAAAGTTTGATGCAAAATAAAAGTGAAAATTGAATTATTTAAAATGGTTGACATTGATTTTTAAAGTAACATTATTAAAAAAATTTAAACCAACGTTTCCCACAACATCTCTTAGATATACATATATTAAATTTTCATGTAAAATAAAAGTGAAAATTCAAGTATTTAAAAATTGCTAACATTACACACACACATATATTTTATTTTTTTAATGTAACTTTACATGAAAACATCTCCCTCATGTACTAAGTTGTATATTTTTTAATTTTTAAAAAATAAAGTTACGTGATAACATCTTCCTCATGTACTAGGTTGTATATTTTTTAATTTTTTAAAAATAAAATTAGGTGACAATATTTCTCTCATGTATCTATTTATTATCAAACATGTAAAAAAATGCCAATCGGACATGTATGTAATTATATACGTTATCAAAATTTTATATAATATAAATATAATTTTTTTTTATAAAAATTTGTGAACTTTATATAAAATATGAATATTGTTATTAAGAATTACTATAGATTTATCTCAAGACATTAAGAAAAATCAAATCATGTAAAGTGAATAAACTTAAATATAGATTTAGAGTTGAAATAAATTAATGCTATATCAAACTTCATAGTGATTGTTCTTGTCCGTGCCCTTTTAAGATGTTTGGAGGCGTTTAACATAATTCATGATCGAAAAATTGCTTTTATGTGATGTCTGCAATCCTGTAATGTTGGTTCAGTTGTGGAGAATAATTTAGAAAATTTCTAGTTGGGAATGTTTCATGAAAATCGTTAATGGTCTTATTAGGATAATATTATTTTATGAGGATATTTATAATTATTAACAAAATTTTAAATTTTAAATTATTTAAGATAAAATATGATAATAATAAATTGTATATTTATAATATTTCAAAATAAAAAAATTATTATTTTTTATTTCTATGGAAATACTAAAAATATAATATTACTTAATATTTACTATATAGAAAATTTCAACACATTTTTTTCTTTCTATAGACAATCATTCAAATTAATTAAAAAAGACCGTCATAACATTGAATCCGCTCCCCGCTCCTCTCAAGTTCCATGAGAAAGCCACCTCGTCTTCCTTACATGTGGAAAGTACAATGTCATCACCATATCTGCATAGTGATCCAACATATTTCTATGGAGAGAAGGCACGTTTCTTTCAACTCTTAGTAGAGAAGGTTGAAATTTTAAAAGATCATCTTATACAAAAGATTCTTTTTATTTTAAATATTATGTTATGTTTGAATGAATATAATTGCTAAGTAGAGGATCCTTTTTTATGAATGGTGGTTGGCTTCACCTTTTCAAGTCATGGAATTAAGGTGGAATTAGGTAAATAACCGACATTTAAGCACTTCTTCAACAATGGAGCGTCTTATATTGCAGTGACTTATATATGAGGCCGTAACGTACACAGGTTTGCTTGCATTATCTTTCTGTTGTTGATCGAACTCTTGCACTGCGATGTGGATTCGAAATAGTGAAGTTGGAAGACTCCCAAAGATTGGATGCAGTGTGACACCGGACAGGATTCTCTTCCAGTCTTTTGATAATTGCAGATGCAGTGGTTTGGTCACATTTTTCTTTAAAGATCTATTTTCTCGTGATCCACATTTTTCTCTTTGATCTCAACGTTTCTTTTTTGAGATGATGTCTCACGTAATTTCTGTGTTGTAAATATATATGAACAACTCATAGATGAGGTCTGATTGATATATGTAACTCTTGTTCTCTCCCTCCAATGACAATCAGAAGGTCTTATTTCTTGAATGATCTATGTTCTTTTCAAATCAATGAAAGTGTTTTTTCTGTTTTGAAAAATAATGGTGGTCTTGAGCAGCTGGTATTTATCATCCATGATATTACATTTAGTTAAAAATTTTAAAATCTTTTTGGATTGTCCATTATATTGTGGTATAGTTGAAATAAAGGTCCACTTGGTAGGGATTAGCCGGGGTGTTGGTGGAGGCTAAGGCTTTGGCAGGATTGACTACATTTAAGCTAGGGTATTCGCTACTTTGAAGCCATAAGTTATTAGAACTATTTTTGGCTACATCTTGCTATGTTGGGGTTTGCTTGGATGGTTCGAGTATGTTATGCCTATGTGTGTAAGTGCATTTTAAGTATTTCCTTCTCACATCAATTTAATTATTAAAAATATATATGAGAGTGTGGATGGTATGGGCTTTGGCAAGATTGGCTAACTTCAAGTCAATTATATTCATGTAACACCTACCTCATTCAATCGAATTAACAATACAATAATTAAAAAAAATATATTTGCTTTACCTTGGGTTTGCTAATCTTACCACGCATTACAATTTCCAAGGCTTACCTATAACGCTGGCTCAATGTATAAATATTAATGTGACACATTGATTTACATTTAATGAATCATGGGAAAATCCAATGGAATCGATATACATAAGTCATTATTGTACATTAATTAATTTAATAGAGTTATTGATAGCAGTACTATGCTATGTGTTGTACTCGCATGGTTAATGCCTCTGCATGAAATCGCCAGAAGGCTATGGTGGCATGGACAGTTGTCTAATCTGCCCCCTCCAATCTGGGGTTGGCGATCTGACGGCATTGAGTAGGTGGTTTAACCTCGTAACTGTCCCTCCCACATTTAGCCATCAATGGAGTCATTTGGGCGATGTCGTGTTCGGGTTCCTCTGCTCTGCAACTGAGCTAGTCATCCACTACACTAAGAGGATTTATGCTTGTTCCTTTCTAGTTCTGATGGGGTTTTGTGCTCTGCTCCATTCAGGAGGTACTCCATCGCATCCAATTCCTCATTTCTCTTGTATTTTTTGCTTCTTGCTATCGATTTCACGTCAAGATTATTTAGGTTTGGGTTTGATTATTCACTCAACTCTACAAGGAGATTCCGCCAACTTACCCATCCTGTGGAAGGCAACTTGGGAAACTCTCAATCTCGAAAAGGTGAGTAACATAAGCCTCAATGGAATTTTTTTATGGTCTGCTTTCTTGTATTAGTTTGGTCACCGATATTTATTTTCTGGGTTTGTTTGGCATAGGCAGACTACCCTCTTCAGAAATTTCCCTATCTCACGTATTCTTTGGCAACATCTTCAGCGATTTGACCTTTAAGCTTGACAAATAGGATTTTTGATTTTCCAATTTGGTTTCTAATCCAGTTTTGTGTTTTAGGTAGGTATTAATCAATGCCAGGTTCACATATTTCGTGGCCATGGTGACTTACATTGCAACCTTAATGCTTATCGGACTACATCTTTCTTTACAGGTTTCTTATCATGCAAAGCCCTATGGAGCTAGCTCTATTCCATTGGTTTCTTTTAGATGCATGGTTGATTTTGGTTGAAAATATCACTAGATGTTAATCTTGTGAAAGTTCTCGATTTAGGGTGGAGGCTATACGCCTATCACAGCTGGTCCATAATGTGTTATTAATGTGGGTTATGGTAATTTTTGCGAACTGAGTTGATGCCAGTTCTTTATGGCATAGTCTATGTGATTTTATCGAGGTTTAAGTTGATTATATTTTCCTTATGAATGTTTTTACAGAGGTTTAATAACACAATCTTAAGGTGATCCACTCTCAAGGGCACAATTTAAATGTCATAAGGGTTTATGTATCTTTCCTTTGAAAACTTAAATGGCTTTCAAAGCTAGACTTATATCTATTCATCTCGACACTAATTTATGGTTTACTATTTTTCATTAATAGCATGAATTGGATATAATCTTATTTATTCCATTCTGGAACTAAATGATAGATGGTTCAAATCCTTTCGTTTGTTAAAAATAAAGAACTTAATATGATCAAAGGCAATAACTAGGTTTTAAGAGAATGTTTGTTTACTGTATATTATTTCTGTCTTTTCGTTGGACATTCATTCAACTAGATTTGACCTGGTTATCATAAAGATTTGTCATCTGTTATAATAATACGATCCTCAAGAAACTATACCGAGTATACAAAATACTAGCATTTCTTGTCTCAATATCTATGATATCAACTTTCCACTTTCTAAGGTATTCAGTACAATTATTTCATTTGAATAACATGCATTTCCCTGGTTACACATGTCTTTCCTCTGTTCAAATCACAATTAGTTCTTTTGAATGCACATCTCTAATTAATTCAATTTGCAGAACTAGTAATATCATTTTCGATTAATGTTCCTTAAGGACAGAATTAGACTACTTATATGTTCACAACATTAGTAATCATGTAAAAAAAAATTTCCTTCTTGGAAGGTCTAACCACATAGCCATGAGGCTGGAAATTACGTCCAAACTCTCCTTCGAGCTCTTCCTTCTTCGCACAATCAATTGAGCCTATTACAGTTAGGTACCTTGGACTTCAGGATTCACAGTCCAGCCTCAAGTCACATACCTCTCCCACTGTATTCAAGTCTTTCCCACTGGTTTATTCCACCCAGCTCAAGGAAATCTGGGTAGCATTGTTTCTGCCCCTTTACTCATCTCATCTCATCTCCCTTCTGGCCCCCTAGGCCTTTCCTCCCTTCCCATTCCATGTCAAAATAAAGTAAAAAGCTAATACACTAAAAAGCTAAAGTAATAAGTAAAACTTAGTAACCCCAGTAATTGTTCATGTAGTATGGGGTGTTACATCTTTTCCCCATGTGAGGAACACCGTCCCTAGTGTTATTTTGATTTAAGAAAATAATGTCGAGTAAGATTTCTGCATAAATTCCTCTTCTTCCCAGGTGGCCTCTTCCACGCCAAAGTGCTTCCACTACACTTTAACCTGGGTGATGGCTCACTTCCACAAGGTGGTTTCTCTTCAATCGAGAATACAAAGAGGTTCTGCAAGAAACTCTCCTTTCGGTTTGACCTGCACATATACAATTTGTCGTCAAAAATCTTCCAAAACAATTAATTTAGAAGTTATATATTCTATTAACTTATTACCTGTATATTTTCTGAGTTAATTATATGTTGAGGGTTGTACACATATTTTTTTATCAAGGAAAGATGTAAAACATTATGGACCTAGATATGGCTTGGTAATGCAAGCTTGTACACTACAGGTCCAATCCATTCTAAGACTTGAAAAGGTCCACAGTACTGGGGTTCTAACTTAACACAGCGCCTCCACTGTAAGGTACTTTTCCTGGGCTTTACCCCCAGGTATACATGATCCCCTAACTGGAATTCCTTGTATGTTCTTTTTTTATCTGCATAAATATTCTTTTTATCCTAGCTAGCTTTTAGATTTTGATGAACCTTCTTAACTGTCTCCTCCATTTCTTCTAACATGTCAGGACCCAAGGTTAGTTTATTGACTAGACTATTCCAATCTATGGGCACCCTACACTTTATTCCTCACATCACCTCAAAGGGACTCATGCCCAGTGATTCATGGTGTTTGTTATTAGAAGCAAATTCCACTAAGTGGAGGTAATCTTCCCACTTATGCAGCTATTGCATTACAAACATTCTTAACATGTCCTCCCGAACTTGATTCACTTGTTCTATTTGACAACCTATCTATGGATGGTAGGCAGTACTAAATTGAATCTTGGTACCCAACCTGGAAAGGATTGTTTTCCAAAATTTGGATGTAAATTTTACATCCCTATTAGAAATTACTGCCTTGGGTATTCCGTGCAGATGAAAAATTCCCTTCATAAATATGTCTGTAATTTCCACAATTTTGTAAGTGGATGTTATAGGTATGAAATGAGCAGTTTTTCTTATCTTGTCCACCACCACCAAATTGAGTCGTGCTGCTTTTTAGTGCTAGGAAAACTGGTGATGAAATCTAGAGTAATTGTCTCCCATTCCCACTCCAGAATGGGAAATGGTTGCAATAACCCAACGGGATGTTGATGCTCCGCCTTCACCAACTGACACTCCAAACATTTGGAGAGGTACTCAGTGATATCATTTCTTAACCCAATCCAGAAATAAACTTTTTTCATGGTAGAAAATAGATTTTGGTACCCTGTGTGGGCAGCATATGGTTTCCTATGAGATTCATCCAATTGTTTGATGGAATTTTGATTAGGAACATATATTCAGTTTATGAAGGTTAGGATTTTATCTGGATTTGTTTCATAATCCAATGTGTCTTCCTTCATTTGAGCTTCCCTTGCCTGCTACCAAAGGAAGGCATACTTTGGGTCGTTAAGGGAGGCTTCCTAGAGTATTTCAGGGAGGTTTGATCGTACCTCGCTGAATTGAACTTCATCAATACAATGTAATTTTTTGCGTAATTTGTCAGCCACTCGATTTTATTTCCCTTTAAGGTGCTTGATTTCGAAATCGAATTCACTCAAAAATGTTGTCCATCTGGCCTGCCGAGCATTTAAGCTAGATTGGTTAAAGAAATTTGTAAGGCTGTTGTGATCTGTTAATAACATAAATTTCTTCCCCAATAGGTAGTGTCACCACATTTTAAGTGCATGCACTACTGTTGTCAATTCAAGATCGTAGGCAGAATATCACTGCTCATATTCTTTCAATTTATGTGATTCATTGGCTATAACTTTCCCTTCCTGCATCAGCACTCCGCCAACACCTTCTTTACTTCCATCCTTGAAAACTACAAAATATTTCTCTAGATATTCTACCTTTATCACGGGTGCAGTGGTAAGTAGTTGTTTTAATCTTTCAAAGAGTTGCTGGCATTCAACTATCCATCGGAAGGTGTGTCCCTTGTTCTGTAATGAGGTCATCAGAAAAGTGATTTTCGAAAATCCTTTGATGAATCGATGATAATAACCATCCAAGCCCAAGAATGATATAATAACAGTAACATTCCTTGGGGTGGTCCATTCCATAATAGTTTTAATCTTTTTCGGATCCACCACTATTCCCTCTGCTGATATAACGTGACCCAAATATTGTATCTTACTTTTGAAAAAGTCACTCTTGCTATATCTAGCATATAACTAATTTTCTCACAGAGTTTGAAACACTATCCTCAAATTCTTTTCAAGCTCCTCTTGATTCTTAAAGTAAATTAAAATGTCATCAATAAAAATCAGTACAAACTTATCTAAATATGGCTGAAAGATACAATGCATCAGACTCATAAAAGTAGTCGGATCATTTGTAAGACCGAAAGGCAATACCACAAACTCGTAATGACCATAACAAGTTCAGAAAGCATTTTTACAAATATCTTCCTTGTTTATCCTTATCTGGTGGTAGTCAGACCTTAGATCGATTTTTGAGAATACTCTAGGTCCTTGCACTTGATCAAATAAATCGTCAATATGTGGTAAAGGATATTTATTTTTCATGGTCAGTTTATTCAACTGACGATAATCGATTCATAACCTCAAAGATTTTTCTTTCTTCCATACGAACAATATGGGGGCTCCCTAAGGAGACACGCTGGGGCGGATATAACCTTTATCCAGAAGATCTTGAAGCTGCATTTTGAGTTCTGTTAACTTAGGTATGCTCATGCGATAAGGGGATTTGGACACAGGGGTTGCACCACAAACTAATTCAATGGTGAAATCGATATCACGCTTAGGTGCCAATCTAGGAATAGATTCAAGGAATACATCAACAAATTCTTGAATGAAAGTGATATTTTCCAAGGAAGTCATTTTACTCTTGGAGTTCGTGTATCCTACCTGTACAGCATAAATATGATAGCCTTTCCTAATACATTTTCCTAGTTGACTAGCAGTAATAGTACATAACTTAATATTTTTCTTGATTCCTTGTATTTCCTTTTACTGCCCTGACTCAATGATATAACTTACATTTTTATCCTTACAATCAACTAGGGACCAATGTCCTTCCAACCAATTATATTAAGGTCGACATTAATTGGTTGTCCTGCAATTGTTACAGAACAACGTTATCTTTTTGCAGTTACCCTTCCTTTGCCCCTGTGGCTAATTGAACTAACCAAGGTTTTTGGAATTTACTGCTCTATAGTTGACAACTCTCTACAACCTTAGGACTAACATAGCTTAAGCTAGTACCTGGATCAAACAAAATAAAGACTGGTTGATTAGCAATCATACCTTCACACCCAATCATGGTGGGTTGGTATTCTGCTTGATGATCATCCAAAGCAACATTAATTCTAAGCATACTCCTTGCCACCTCCCCAACCATGGAAGCTTCTTATATATTTTCAAGTTGTTCTATTCTAGCTTTATGTGGGTAGTTTTTGTAGTAATGGGGTTCTCCACATCCCCAACATTGCAGAGGTTGTTTTTGCTACTGATCATTGACAGGTTTATTAACCCCTTCCAACTATCTATTTTGAGAGTAGGCAACTTTGGACTGGTTCCTTTCTGGAAATTTACTGAAGGCTTTTTGTTGTATATTTGTACCATTAGTAATTTTTGTTTGTCTGTTTTGTAGTAAATTCCTCCACCTCCCGCTCAATCCTCCTTTAGGTCCCTCACTCTTTTGGTTCATTTGTTGATAGTAGATGTGGGTTTTCTACACCACATCATCCATGGTTCTTGGGTAATCACACTCAAGTTTCTCCTTCATAAAATTGGGTAGGCTACTAATAAAATGTTGAATTTTGGCCTTTTATTCCTACATATATGGTACATATCGCAATAAGGAGCTGAAACATTTCACATATTCATCCATGGTCAAGGTTTTCAATCTTAACTCATGGAAATTCTTTGCTTTTTCATCATATTAACATTCAGTTAAATACTTATCCTTGAAATTATTTTGAAATTCTTTCCATGTAACATGTTCTTCATTAATTTTTTTCACAGTTTTGATTTCCTCACACCAAAGGGTCTAGCCTTACTCCTTAACTGATAATCTGCCACATGTTCCTTAAGATTATCAGTGTAGTCATAAATCTAAAAGTATTTGCTCATGTCAATTAGCCAAGCCTCTGCTACTTCTTCGGATTCTTCTTCAAAGAGTGATGGTTTCAACTTTATGAATTCCCCTTGTAATTCCAATTTCTATTTTTTTGTCTAGTGCTGGTTAGAAACATTATCCGAACATCCTTATTCATCTTCCCTATGTCTTTTTTTTGTCTCAGCATTATCTTCTCCCTGATGGGCCGTGTGGTGCAAGTGAATTCTAAGTATGGACACAAACAATATCTCTAGCCCAAGAGAGTGGGTCTAGCCACAAACAAACAATCTATGGAAGATCACCTTAAGCTAGAGTCAAATAAGTGGGCCTACCTCTTAGTACACTATTCTACTTGGTCATGATCTTGCTTCCTCGCTCCAGCTATCTTCCATTTCCTTCATTCGAACACCTTAAACATATCAACAACATCAAACAACAAACGTGATAACATACAAATTTCATTCAGCCTACTTAACAGGTGAAGAAACATTAAGCCATAAATATGTAAGATGACATTTCATGTAGGAAACCAATCGATAGTTGCATCTATATTAGTTCAAGAAGAGATTACAACCGATGTCTTTACGTTGTTGTTCTCCTTTGACATATCCGGATTCCCACACACTTCTGATAGCATCTCATGGATAGCCTCAACAATGGTAGTCTCAAGGCTCCTCCCTCTAGTCTTCACACCAAACCAAACTCACAATTCTCCCTTAAACACAAACTAGAAAGCTACAAACTATGGGTAGCTTGCTAACTATTCCAAAATCAAAACTTGAGGTAGAACTTAATTATGACTAAAAGCTAACTTGTGCTTGGGAAAAAGAGAGGTTTATATAGCTTGGATGGAGGGGATAGGTTCCTCTTCTCATGGCATAAGGCCATATCTCTTGGATTAGTTCCATCCTAATAAGGGGAAAGGAGCCCAAACTGACCTCCTCGACTCCATCCGGCCTAACCATCTACCCGACTTCTGTTACGAAGCTTCTAGAGATGGAAGCTTCGGCTCCATATTTAAAAAAATTTCCAAAAGAGGATCGATGCAATTGAGAAAGGGCTTAGTCAATCTGATCGGTGCTAGGGACAATTGTAATCCTTCCATATCGGCACGAGGAGGACACGGGTCATTAGCGCTGGTCTTGTAAACTGGGAGAAAGAGAGGATTTTTAGGAAATTATGGAAAAGGGAATTGTTCTACTCATGAAGAGGGGCACAATGGGAGTTTCTTCATGATAGGAAAGCATGTCAGGTACACTATAGAGGTCCTCCAGGATTGTCGACGAGGAATAAAGGGCAGTGACAAAATGTTGTGTAACAGATGCCCCCTAAAGTGTGAAGGATGAGCTAGAGTGAGGGGTGAAATTCTTTACAAGTCGAAGCGGGGAACGAGATTCTATCATTGTAGAACATGCAAACAAGTATATATACATATACATCACTGAAAACTATGAATAATAATACACAACTCAAGGTATGGTCACAGCCATTCATCTGAAAGAGACATGTATATCAACATGACCATGTCACATCGCCTTGAAACCTGGACTTCTGTAATCTTAGCCTAGGGTCTTGCGCTCCAAATGACCTGATCAAAGTACAAATCTTAACTTGCGAATGAATGTGTTGAAGTCGAACATGCTAGGAAGTCACTTGATTGCTGGTCAAAAATGTTAACTGTTAACAAGCGCGAGAGAAACCACCAATAATGACAATGGCTTCTCAAGGTATTGGAAGCAGAGTTCACAAAATGGGAATAAAGTAACTGATGTCGAACACCCGTGAAATCACTCGATCGAAAGCCAATGATGTGAACTTGTTGTCGAGTACAAAGAACTTTCCATCAGGGCATGCAAGCTCTAAGGTACTAAAAAGGAGTCTCTTTTCTAGCTTCCTGGATAATGAGCTGAAGTTGACAGGAAGTGACCATGTCAAAGGAGGGCCATGATGTATCCCACATCATCGACATGAGACAAAGGGATGCAAATGATTTCAGATGATACAGATGATTAGGAGTAAGTGTAACTGCAGAGGGATTGACTCTTGAACATATCGATGGCACAATTTTGGAGTTTGGCAGCTTTTGGATCGATAGGATCAGTGGTAATGATGACATGGTAGAGATCAAATGGAAGGAAAAAATGAACAACCCAAACTAGGAAGGTCATTGATGAAAGGAGGATATCCCAACCTGATACAACATAAAGTGTCATGTTCAAGAGTGAGCTGCTGACACAACTGATAAAATTTCCAATTTTCCCTCACCATTTCTAGCAGGTACCCCAATTAATTTTTATCACAAGGTTGAATGGGATAGCATGTGCTCACACTGTAAGTTCATCCTTTAGACGAATTCGACCTAGTAAGTTTAACGATCCGTAGGAAGGAGAAGCTCATGTTCGTCATGGCGACGAATCTAATGTCATTTGATTTTTTAACATGTCCAACAGAGGGGTAACTCGGTATACTTTTCATGACTAGAGAGTTTGAGAAATAAATGGAAAATAAAACTCTGCATGGTCCCTTTTTATACATTTGTGTCTCCCAAGCCCGAAAAGGTAGAAAATAATACTTGAGAGAACCACTTTACCATTTCAATTAAGGAGTACCTTTTTGTAAATAGTGCATCGTAGCCCAAAAATGGGTAAACGTATACTGGGCACACGACATTTCACAACCTTTAACGTGTTCAAAATGACAAGAGCTCGAAAATATTTTTGTGTTTAAAGAGTCAAAAAATAGCTTGAAAGAAGAGCCCCCATTTTATTCTCTTTTACAAGATAGAAAGGGAAAAATACTCGGTGATATTTTCATTGGAGATTTACGAGTTGATAACAGAGCTGAAACATGAGTCAAGTACCATCGTTGATAATATGTCACCTGTCGTTGCACAAGAAAGGTAAAGGAATTATCCAGTTTTGATGTAAAATACATCAAAAATACTCAAAAACCCTAAATATTTCATAAAAAAAGAATAAAATGGTGCAAAAATAATTATTTTTTACCATTTACCATTTTACCTTTCTATGAAGAGTTTTTACCCACTTGTGCCCTAATTCCTTCGGAGGATATCGCAGGAGATCTTGGAGGTCATTCACCAAGCCGTTAATTGCATGTAAGAGCCAAGACCTTAAGCTCCATTTTCATACTATTTTTCCTTGTTTTTAGCAATTTTTTCGGTTTCATGGGGTGCTTTTGGCTAAAAAGTTTTGCTCTCAATCAGCATGATTTCTGGGCATGAAATCAAGTTGATCGGAGGTGGATAACACTGCCAACCGCGCCATTAGTGCCACTGTTTTTAAAATAGTCACACCGGCACCATGATAAAAAACTTTACATGTTTCTTGCTTAATTCAGCCATTCGAACCCAAATTTTTCTGGCCAAAGATGATCATTGACTTGATTACATGGTTTTTATAGGAAGAAATCATGAAAATGGTACATTGGGAATAATGTGAGTATGAGGATATCGATACTCAAGCAATAGCCAATCAAAATTTTTTGGAGGCTTTGAGGAATTGTGGGCTCCTCAAATTATTTCTTACACCACGTATACGGGCCCAACCGTAGCTGCTATGGTACCTGATTAGTGTTGGGGACATAAATAGGGAAATTTTCATCATCGATGACCAAGCGCTAGATTTGGAGACTTAAGACATTTATTTCATCACAGGATTGTCCCATAGAGGGGAACCATTTAACCTATATGGGTCAACGACGATTGGGGCAAGTGTGACTATGCTTCTTGCCAAACATTGCCCAGAAGCTCTCATATCCAAAAGTGGTAAGATCGAGATCATGACGGTTCATGATCTTGTGTTGAGAGTGCTACTATTGACCATCAACAAAGTGGCTGGGTCCCAAGTGATGCATGAGACCAACAAGTCAAAGTTCTAGTATGTTATCGACTGCATGACGCCCATTATCTTTAACTGGGTGGAAGAAATGAAAATCAACATGAAGCGCCAACTTTCAAAAGATAAGGCGGGACACCTAATGCAGTTTTTATTTAGATCTATCCTAGTGACCTTCTTCATGGAACGGGTTCTGATGTTCTAATACCAGTTGACTGAGGGAGATCTGTCGATGCCTTAAGACCCATGGATGGTCCGCTAGAGTGAGTTGATGCCCAGGGTCACGTGGGGCCAACATATGTCCTACCAGCCCACCTTTTTCACGTGGCTACAATGACAACTGATCATAGTGGAGGATTGGCCTTACAACGTTACCAACTTCCTTAGAGATCTGGATATGCTGCTCCTAGAAGGGGGGGATTTTGATGATGGAGGTAAAAAGAAACAATTTTTTTTTTTATGTTTTTTACTATTTTTGAAATATACGTGTCCATGACACTTCGATTTTATGAATGCAGATGTTGGACTAGAATGCCCTGTCGGGATGTCCCCGATTGCCAAGCGTGTTGCTCGGCAGTTTGAGGTCCCTCCTTATCCAGAGGGAAGTGACAATGAGGAGGATATTGCACGGAATCTCGAGAGTTTGACCCACAAGATCCCCGAGTATACTCGGATGGGTGATGTCCCACACCGGTACTAGAGGCATACGGTGGGGGTGTTAGATTGGATCCGCTGACCACTGACTCGCGTAGCCCGAGTAGTTACATGCTATCATGAGCATCATGTTATTTAGTGCATAGGTCTAGCATTCCATATTTTTGAGGCCTACGAGCCACGTATGTATAAGGCCTGTTAGCCACTGATGTATTTCGAACACACATATTATTTTTTGAGGTTTTGATGTATGACAAACATTATCGGCACACACACACACACACACACACACACACACACACATATATATGTTGTACTTCTTTTCTTACTATGGTACAAATGTTTTTGTTTTCGAGTTCTTACTTGTTTCGTAAATGTCTATCCAACACATAATTAGCTAATGCATATTTTAATGTATTCATGTGTCAAGGAATATGATGATATGTAATGTAATCAAAATTTCTCTCTAGTAGACAAATACGTAGATACATTCTCAAGATCTAAGGATTTCTGACGGAATATTGACCGCTGAGTTGAAGAACAACAAGTTGTGAATCAAGGTTGACAACCAATTCCCGAATGCCAAGAGCAATAGCTTCTAACAATAATTTGATAATCGCACTATACTCAGCGATGTTATTAGTTCAACCTAGACAGATACCTTGAAGATCAATTAATGCACCATGGGGGTCATAGATGGCCCATGCCACAGATGATAGATTATGGGTACTACGGGAAGCACCATCAACAAAACCGACGTGAGGGGACACCGACATCTGCAAAGCAGGAAAAAGCATAATGAGCAGAGAAGCCTCTTACAAAATAACACACCAAACCACACTGTACAAAAATGAATGACACACTAGTGTACAAAAGTAACCATGCAACATGACCTAAGCATAGTACTTTGTGCGAGAGTCCACGCTCAGACCCAGGTAATCAATCAATACATATGAACAAAAGAGTTTTACCATTGACATGATGAGTAAGCATCAACTCTGCCAAATAATAGAGTAGAAATCATATAAGGCTTTGCCCCCATGACCTCTTGGGTGAGGGAAGGTTACGAGTCATATTACAACCCCATTGCAATAATGGGAAATTGTTAAAAACTTGGGGAGGGAGAAAAAACCTGAATCGATGAGGGGATAATGGTGCCCTCAGTTGAAAGACCTTGACAATGGCAAGCAAAACTAACATGTAAATAGGCAACAGAGAAGAGACCTTCTCAAGACACATAGACATGATCGTCAAGCCATAACTAAGCCATGGGGATTTAGAAAACATGTTGAGAGATGAACTCGAAACAAGATGATCAGAGGATACAGAACTTGAGGCCGAAACAATATCCACATAATTAATTTCGGCTGGACTTAGCGACATAACCTCGCCCCATGTATCAACAAGATCCGATGAAGGGATGACCCAAGGATCATATTTGACCAAGATCATGTTGATACGGACAACATGAGGAGGTGGGAGAAAAAAAATTCCCATCAAGGCAGGATCTTTAAAAGGCCTTGCCCCCACATTATCATAAGGAGCACCGGTGTGATTGACATATAGAACATTGCCATCTGAGGAGGAAGAGGAAAAGAAGGACAGTTGGTTGACTGTGACTATCTTCCCTTTATGGGGGAAATGAATCACGCGGAACAGGGAGGAGGCTACAGCATGCATGGCATGGGTCCAACTCCATCTGAGTATAATATTATAACTGATATTATTGTTAACAATTTCTACTTCAACGTGTACTATCTTTCCCTCCAAAATAATGGCAAAGTCGGGTAAGATACTAAATGGTCGCGAATCGTGCACGTTGAAAGCTTCCAAAGTGTTAGGGGACTGATTCAGAGTAGGAGAACCAATTTCCTTCCAACAAGTGATTAACATGATGCAAGTAGAAGCACTTTCATCGATGATGGTCCTATGAATGGTTTTCTCATTGATGATGACCTGAATGAGAAAGGCAATCTAATGAAGAAGACGTAAAACATGGTTTTCTAGATCAAGACATATAAGACTAGAATCGATAGGATCAATACCCTAGATAGTCGATAGTAATGATTTCCATTGAGATGGACAACTTTGAAGTACCTCAAGGGTAGACATAGACGATGGGGCCTGAGCCAAATCCTCAGCAATATTATAGTGATGAGCAATGCGAGCATTGGGATTGTATGAGGACTTTCGAAGCACACCTCAAGAAGGTGGTTGAACTACGAAATGAGGGTTAGGTTGCTTTATATGAAGAGGACCAAAACTTGGCGGGGTAGAAGAGGAAGGGGCAGCCTCTTTTTCTTTCCCTTCTGTTGGAGTAGGAGTTTGATCATTTTTTGGTCTAGTAGCCACATTGATGGGCGTACTCATCATGAACACTTTTGAACCTAAGGAAGTAGATGATTGAGGCTGGTCTACCATTTAGGTTTGCTGGGACGAAAATGACTCTTTTAGGACAACTGGGGTCCCTTTTAGAAAACGATTAACTTTGGATCGTCTAGGACAATCCTTACAATAGTGATCCTCCTCACAAATGAGGCATGGATACTTAGGCTTCTGTTGAGAGGCCTCACTAGAAAACGACTTAGGAGGACCCTATTTTTGGGCAACGACTTTACCCCTACCTTTGCCTTTCTTCTTACCTTTTGAGAATTTTTCCACTATGGTATACTGAACAGCGTGGACTTCTGAGGTTTTACTAGGGCCACACGGATTACGAGAAGGCTCATTGGAAGCAGTGTTAGAGACCAACTTCTATTTGGAAGAAGATTTTGAAGGGGTCTGTGTCACTGAACCAATTACTCCATCAATAGGAGGTGTAGCAGGAGACTTAGATGGCGCCAGATCAGATGATGGTCTGGGTGCATCCGGTAACACATCATATAATGTGCCAGACTATGAATAGACAAGGTTTAGATACTGGGCATGTGCGATAGCTTGTTCCTCAGTGACACATCCTCCCACAACTATGTCCTCAGCAATTTTTTTAACGAAGGATTTGGTGAACCATTTGGTCAACAACTAATCAGCAATCACGAACTTAATCAGGCGATGTTGACGCCTCCATTCAAGGATATGATTAGAGATGTGGATCATAATATCTTGGTTGAGTGGCGTTAGCAGATGGGTGTCAATTTCATAGCGAACTAGCAATTGGAAATGTGTGAGAAAGGCCATGGCAAGAGTGTTAAAGTCATGATAGGTATTTAGAGCTAGCTCGATATACCACTTAGCTATGGCACCTATAAGAGTTTGTTGGAAAAGACGAAGAAGAATGGCATCATCAACGTAAGAATTTGAGGAGCACCCGAGGTGATATGTCATTACATGGGCTTGTGGGTCCTCTTTGGATTTTCCTTCAAACTTTGGACAATCACTCGAAATCTTGGAAGGGACCTAAGGCCAGTATGGCGAGTGAAGAATTGGATCATTCATGAGTTGAGACACATATGGAAATTCTAGTGTAGCCAAGAATGACAATTGGGTGTTAAAAGGCATTGGAGGTTGATAAGTGGGTCCAACCAGAGGAGCCCATCCCTGCTAGTAAGGATTTGTCCCCATAGTGGAGAGTTTTGTCCATAGGGCATTTGATCGTGCCCCCACTGTGGGTTACCTTGCTCGTAGGGTGGATTTTGACCTTGAAACCCTTGCAACTCTCCAACCACAAGTTGCTAATAAGTAACATATGCATTAAAAGTTTGTTGAGCCTATTGACATTGGGCATATGGGTGTTGCACATGCTGCCCTTGGACATACTGTTTCTAAACATGTTTCCCCTAGGCATATGGTTTTAAGACCTATTACCCTTGGACAAAAGGATTCTGAACCTGTTTCCCTTGGACATTAGGATTTTGGGCTTGCCACTGCAGGACTTGACCTTGTCATTGTCCTTGCAAGGGTTGCCCCTATTCATATGAGTACAAGGGTTGATGCTGCCCGTGTTGGCCTTTTTGTTGCAAGGGCTAACCTTATGGCTACAAAGGCTATCCCTGCAGCTGCAGAGGTTGCCCTTGCGAAGACATAGGCTAGGAGGTTTGCTGAACATAATGCATCTACTACTACATGGTTTACTGCAACTATTGCAAGGATTGACCTTGCGGCTGTTGCAATTTTCCTTGCTATGGCAACCCCTGTACTACATGGATGGTTCTTGCTGCAACAAAGGTTTCCCTTGTTGCTGCAGAGGTTGTCCCTGGTGTTGCAAGGTAATTGAACAGTTCCTGGATTGATATCTTGAAAATTTCTGAATTGTATCTGATCAGAGCCACCAGGAATGGTGGACAAATGAGGCTGAACATATTGTCAAAGGTGAAGGACAGAAGGTAGATTGACCATTCCTTGAGAACCATATGGAGCATAAGGAGTTTGGTAATAAACCTGAGCCTCATAACGCTATTGATACTGGAAATTGCTTGACCCAGACTGACCAATGGGATTTTGGACCTATTGGTACTAGACATTGCTTGATCCAGCAGGACCAACAAGGTGTTGAATAGCACTAGAGGAAGGTTGGTTCATTCCAACCATGTCAGCTTGTGAGCCACTCACGTTGGTTGTGCTCAACACCATAGAAACATTCAGATGCTCCGCCCAGGTGGCACAGCCTGTCCACTTACTCGAGGGATCAATGAACTAAGAGAGACATGAATCGAGACCGTCTGTTGAACCAGATGGGTTACCTGAACCGACAAGACAAGAGGATTCAGAATGGTGGGTTGCATTGAGACCGAAGTGACTGCAGAAATAACTGTCTATTGGGAGGTTGGGTTCTGAATGAACAAACATGTGGTAGGCATAGTTCTAGATGCCCAAACAGGGTTATGATAAAGCAATGAGGCACTAGGTGTACCTGAGACCAATTGTACCAAAGTCACATAATTAGGTGGAAAATCTCAATAAACACTCATGGGAATTTTTCCCGTGTAGGGGAAACCTTCAGGTGGAAAAGGATATTCTTCCTCTTCGATAATGTGCGCAGTGGAGTCCTCCAAGTGACCCAGAGAGGAGACCAGAATTTCGCCTTCGGATTCCATAGGTGGAAAAAAGCGACGACAAATGAACGAAGATGTTCGATGGGATAATTCCAAAGGAATACCTGACTGATCATACGGAATATATGGACTCTGCGGTGACATCAAAACAAGATCGAACAAAGGATTCGATGGATAAACGACCAGTCCAAGCTGACCTTCAGGAGTCAGCGAACTCTCACGAGTCTGGACAAGATTGTTTGGAGATTCTGGACAATATCAGAAAGTGACCCAGTATATGAGGGAGGTGGAGGATGAGATGAAAAATGTTTAATGCTCAGAACAATTTTGAGTTCAGTCCTCAAGTGACTATGGTAATTCAGGAAATGGCTCCTCAGAAAATATTTCAGACGGAGGAGAGGAAGAGGAACTGGGTGAACTTGATGGTTCAACCATGATGATTTTGTCTCAAATAATAGGAGAAGAGAGATAAATTTGAAGGCTTTAAAATGTACTTTAAGGAATACTAACGATTTGGTTTAGAAAATACTAACAAGGATGTTATGAGATCGTGGGAAGCAATTTGTTAAGATGCATAAACAAACAGGTACTCTTTCATGTTTTGACAGTCGAGAAAGAAAAATAGATGACTCTATCACTTTCGATTTGAAACGAGCTCAGAATGACAAGCGCTCAGACGATATTTTAAATTTAATGAGTAAAAAAGATCAAATGACTACTCAGGATGATCTAGGTAAAAAGGATTATCAGGTAACTGTGAACTGCAGAATACCTTCCAGCAAACCAGGAAGTATAGGCAGGCAATCTCCCTGAATGCTGTGTTCAGTGTATCACATTCACAAGGTGGTAGACTTGACCTCCTATGGATAAAGGATTGTAACCTAATGGGGTATCCCTTTATATATGTGATGGTATGGGTAGAAAAATTCCATACTAGCGTTGTCTAGTGCTCAAGCTAATGAAAGCTGCTAGGTTTAAAGACACTGAAACACATCTCTAGCATAGAACCTCTAGATGTGATCGTTAGGTATCAAATGCGCCTTAGGTTAATTGAGTTCATTTTAAAGTTTACCTTGATTTACGTCTTAGTTTTTCAGGCCTTAGAGATGTGACTTGAAAGATCCTATATGCAGCTAAATGAGACAATGCTCTTTCAATTCGATGAATCGTTTACACTAAAGAGAGTAGAAAACACAATCAAATGCAAACAATCAAGCAACTAAAAGAAAAATGATTTTTTCACTACTTTACTTTTTGAAAATAAACTAATGAAAAACTCTTTCCAATTCCTATTTTCCTAATAAGTGCACTTCAGGCAATCCTTTCACAAGTAAAGCGAATTATTTTTTCTTTTCAAATGCAAATGCAACTCTAGTCATCAATGATGCTAAATAACGTAACACATTGATGAAGAAAACTAGAATTATGTACTTGCCATGAAATGAAAAAATGAATCTTTCATAAAGCACTTCAATGAATTTTTTTTGAGACAATCAATCCTCAGGCAAATGAAAAGTCACAAAAAGGATTTTCTTCTAAACCAATTACACAATGACTCTATAAAAACCAAGACAAGCAATGCGATCTATGCTGGGAAAGAGACGCTTAAGCAAACTAAACCTTTTTAACTTGTGTGATGGAGATCAAAGAAACAAGAGGACTACAAATGAAATGAAAGGAGTAAATTCACCAATGACTTGACTCACTAAGTTCATAATCAACTGAATGGATGACAACCTAGATGCCCTAGGGCCACCAACCATCCAAGGACTTAAGAAATAAAGTAAAAGGAATGAAAATCAACAAGCACATAAACCAAATAAAATGAAGCTTTCCAGTTAGGGAGAACACAACGTAAACAAGCTTAGAGGAAGAAATCAATAGAGCAAGACACACTAGTCGAGATCTAGGGAAAACCCTAATCTTTACCTACATGCATCAGTGCGACTGCCAAACTGACAATGAGCACTAGAAGTGGGTCAGTGTCACTATTTCTGAGCAATTTGCACTGATCGGTGCAACTGTTAAGAAAATAATCATGCTGACCGAAGATGGAAGAAAAAAATAAAATTAAAGGCTGAGACCAGACTTGTTACTATAAATTTCAGACCTAGAGTAGTACACTAGGAAAAGCAGACAACACTAAAGGGAAGTGGTGATACTAGAAAAGTTCACAAAAAACCAAGAAATTACAAGAAAACAGAAGGATTGACATCCCCAGCGGAGTCGTCAATTTTTGGTGCAGGCAAATTCTAAGTGCAAACATAAACAATTCTTCTAGCCCAAGAGAATGGGTCTAGCCACAAAAAAACAATCTATGGAAGATCTCCTTAGGCTAGAATCAAACAAGATGGCCTACCTCTTAGTATGCTATTCTGCTTGGTCATGATCTTGCTTCCTCACTCCAGCTATCCTCTGTTTCCTTCCTTAGAACACCTGAAACAAGTCAACAACAGCAACCAAACGTGATAACATACAAATTGCATTTAGCCTACTTAACAAGTCAAGGAACATTAAGTCATAAATATGTGAGATGAAATTTCATGTAGGAAATCAATCGATAGTTGCATCTACATTAGTTCAAGAAGAGATTACAACCGATGTCTTGACGTTGCTATTCTCCTCCGACATATTCGGGTTCCCACACACTTCTGCTAGCATCTCATGGATAGCCTCAGCAATGGTAGTCTCAAGGCTCTTCTCTCTAGTCTTCACACCAAACCAAACTCACAATTCTCCCTTAAACAAAAACTAGAAAGCTACAAACTATGGGTAGCTTGCGGACTACTCCAAAATCAAAACTTGAGCCAGAATGTAATTAGGACTAGAAGCTAACTTGTGCTTGGGAAAAAAAGAGCTTTATATAGCTTGGATGTAGGGGAGATGGTTCCACTTCTAATGGGAGAAGGCCTTATCTCTTGGATTAGTTCCATTCCGATAGGGGGAAAAGAGCCCAAACTGACCTTGTCGACTCCATCCAGCCTAACCATTTACCGGACTTCCATTATGAAGCTACTAGAGCTGGAAAGTTTGGCTCCATAGTTAAAAAACTTTTCGAAAGAGGATCGACATGAGTGAGAAAGGGCTCAGTCGCTCCAATCAGCACTAGGGAAAGTTGTAATCCTTGCATATCGGCCAAAGGAGGACACAGGTCATTAGCACTGGTCTTGTAAATTGGATAAACAAAATATTTTTGGGAAATGATGCAAAGGGGAATTGTTCTACTTATGAAGAAGGAAACAATGGGAGTTTATTCACAATAGGAAATCATGTCTGGTACATTGTAGAGGTCCTCCAGGATTGTCAACAGGGAGTACAGAGACAGTGACAAAATGCTGTGTAACAGGACACCAAGGTTTTCTCTCTATCTTCAGAACTGGGATTTGGTTCTCGTTGATTTTGTCTATTAGATAGACTTCTAAGAATTCTCTCTTGTTCTTATCATAATCATTCATTATCAGTCCTTATATTTGTCATCTCAGCAAGTAAGTATTGAACGGTTTCGAGTAGGGCATCATTGGCCTGCCGAGATTCCTCTCCTAGTTGTATCCATATGTCAGGGATGGCTTCCACATAAGTTGCCTCTGGCTCATTTGATGGTCTGGGCTCCTCTGCATTCTTCTCTTTTGGTGTCAATATCTGTGTTCACATTCACATTTACTTAGTCATTTAACACATTATATTTTTATATATACTTATGCATAGACATCCCAAAAAGTCTTAATGTGCGAACCTGAGCTCTGATACCATTTGTAACACCTACCTCATTCAATCAAATTAACAATACAATAATTAAAAAAAAATTGTTTTACCTTTGGTTTACTGATCTTACGAGGGATTACAATTTCCAAGGCTTACCTATAACACCGTCTCAATGTATAAATATCAACGTAACACATTTTTTTACATTTAATGGATCATGGGAAAGTCCAACGTAATCGATATACATAAATGATTGTTGTAAATTAATTAATTTAATAGATTTATTGATAGCAGTACTATGTTATGTGTTGTACACGCATGGTTAATGCCTCTACATGAAATCACCAAAAGGCTTTGGTGGAAAGCGACAACTAGTCTGATATGTCCCCTCTGATATGGGGTTGTCAATCCGACAGCTCTGAGCAGCTACGGTTTAACCTCTTAACTTTCCCTCCCATGTTCGGTCATCAATGGAGCCATTTAGGCGATGTCGTGTTCGGGTTTCTTTGCTCTTCAGCTAAGTTGGTCATCCACTACACTGAGAGGATTTATGCTTGCTCCTTTCCAGTTTTGATGGGGTCTTTTGCTCTGCTCCATTTAGGAGGTACTCGATCACATCTGTCTCCTCATTGCTCTTGTATTTTGTGATTCTTGTTGTCGCATTGGGATTATTTAGATTAAGGTCTGATTATTCACTCAACTGTACATGGAGCCTTCGCCATCTTACCCATGCTATGGAAGGAAACCTGGGAAGCTCTTGGCCTCGGAAAGGTGAGTAATAGGAGCATTAACGGAATTTGTTTATGGTGTGAATTCTTATACCAGTTTGATCACCGATAATTATTTTCTAGGTCTATTTGGCATAGGCGGACTACCCTCTTTCGGATTTGCCCTATCTTAGGTATTCTCTGGTAGCATCTTTCATCAATTTGACCTTTAAGCTTGACAAATAGGATTTTTGATTTTCCAATTTGGTTTCTAATCTAGTTTTGTGTTTTGGGCAGGTATTAATCAATGTCGGGTTCACATATTTCGTGGCCATGGTGACTTCCATTGCATCCTTAACACTTATGGGCCTATGTCTTTGTTTACAAGTTGGTTATCATGTAGAGCCCTATGGAACTAGCTCTATTCCACTGGTTTCTTTTAGATGCTTGGTTGAAAATCTCACAGCTTTTTAATCCTCTAAAAGTGCTTGATGTCGGACGGAGGATATATGCCTGTCACAGTTGGTTCATAATGTGTTATTAATGTGGGTTTTGGTAATTTTTGCGAACTGAGTTGATGCCAGTTCTTTACGGCATAGTCTATGCAATTTTTCCGAGGTTTAAGTTGATTAAATTTTGTGGATTAATGTTTGTAAAGATGTTTAGTAACGCAATCTTAAGGTGATCCGCTATCAAGGGCACAATTTAAATGTTATAAGGGTATATCTATCTTTCCTTTGAAAACATAAATAGCTTCCAAAGCCAGACTTATATATGTTCATCTCGACGCTGATTTATGGTTTATTGTTTTTCATTAATAACATGAATAGGCTATCGCCTTGTTTATTCCATTCTAGAACTAAATGATAGATGGTTTGAATCCTTTCGTTTCTTAAAAATAAAGAACTTAATATGATTGAAGGCAATAACTGGGTTTTTATAGAATGCTTGTTTACTATAGATTATTTCTCTCTTTTAGTTGGACACTTTTCCAAGAAGATTTGAACTGGTTATCATAAATATTTGTCACTTGTTATAAAAATACAGTCCTTAGGAAACTATACCGAGTATACAAAATACTAGCATTTCTTGTCTCAATATCTACGATATCAACTTTCCACTTTCTAGGGTATTCAATACAGTTCTTTCAGTTTGAATAACATGCATTTCCCTAATTAAACATATCTATCCACTGTTCAAATTAGAGTTAGTTCTCTTGAATGCACATCTCTAGTTAATTCAATTTGTAGAACTAGCAATATCATTTCTGATTAATGTTCCTTAAGGACAAAATTAGACTACTTATTTGTTCACAACATTAGTAATCATGTAATTTATGTTCCTACTTGGAAGGTCTCACCACCCAGCCATGAGTCTGGCCATTACATCCAGACTCTACCCCAACCTCTTCCTTCTCCACACAGTCAATTGAGTCTTTTACAGTCAGATATCTTGGGCTTCAGGACTCATAGTCTAGCCTAAGTCACATACCTCTCTGACTTTATTCGAGTCTTTCCCACTCGTTCATTCCACCCAACTCAAGGAAATCTGGGTAGCATTGTTTCTACCCCTTTACTCATCTCATCTCATCTCCCTTCTGGCCGCCTAGGCCTTTCCTCCCTTCCTCCTCTCAAGGAAGCAGATGAGTAACTGCTTCTTTTATTTAACTATTTCTGGAAGTTAACAATTCTTTCTTTCAGTTCTTGTTAAAATACTTTAACTCCTAATTCTTCATTAATCAGGTAGCAAAATATGCCTTGGCCCCAAAACCTGAGACATCTAACATTCCATGTCATAATAAAGTAAAAGATAATACAGTAAAATGCTAAATTAAAAAGTAAAACTTAGTAACCACAATAATTGTTCATGTAGTATGGGGTGTTACAATTCACTACCTTGAAGCCATAAGATATTAGATCTATTTTTATCTACATTTTCCTACATTGAGTTTCCTTGGGTGAATGATGTGTCTTATGGTTGTGTGCAAGTACATTTTAATTATTTTCTACTCACATCAGTTTAATTATTAATAAGAGATATGAGAGTGTGGATGGCCTAGTTCTCTTGGATATGTACAATATTGAGGTTTTGATCATTACATAAATATCTATATATGCTAGACGGATATTCGTTGGTGAAATGTGATTTGTAATACATATCATGGTAGATCTCATCAAAATTAAGGGTTGAGGTGAAAATATTAATAGTGATGATTAACAACCTCAAAAAGGCTAGTGATATGAATGGAAATGACTATTTTAATGCCTTATTTCACGAAGACTCAAAATATTTCATGACATGATAGAAGTGGTGTCCACTCTTAAGAAATGATAGTGACATTAAGTTACATATCATACTGAAGGTGCATCAGAAGATGAATAATATCAATAGAAGATGGAACCCCTCTTGAGAAATGGTGGTTACATGAAGGTGCTCATTATAGTTAGGGTGCATCGAAACTTCATGTAGAATGGGTGTGGTGCTAACGCTTCATCAAAGAGCTAGCATGTTATGATGAGCCATAGTAATGTATGAACACCATAGGGAACACAGTCCAAGTTGTAAATCCTAGCTATAGACATGGTGCAATCCCTAAGGCTATTGTAAGACATGTCATTTAGGAATAGATGTTGTAATGTAGTAGGATATGATATCATTCCTCTTAGGAATATAGATACAATGGAGGATCAAGTTGTGTAATGAACCACTTGAATAGGTAAAAGGGTGGTAACTATACTTGTACCCTAACTTGAGATTATATTATCGTAAGACCTACTAGTCAATGTAATCATAATTTTTTTAGTGTTGTAATCCTCAAAATTATCTATAAGAAAGTCATGGAAGGGGTCATCTAAATATGTAAGAAAATGATATAGGTATAATGTGAAATCTCAACATGTTAGATGGTTAATGAACTACATATAAGAAAAAGTATTCTAGAAAATACAATGGCTAATCATTTATATATTCCAATGGATAATAATTTTTAAACTTATATATTGTTAATCATCATATTTAAATTAAATGAGTTTAAAAAGGACTTTTTCATTCA
Organism: Pinus tabuliformis; assembly: GCA_031772625.1. NCBI lineage: Eukaryota > Viridiplantae > Streptophyta > Pinopsida > Pinales > Pinaceae > Pinus > Pinus tabuliformis. The sequence goes on along the minus strand of CM062814.1, from coordinate 656,144,331 downwards.
AATGATGTTGAAAAAAAATTTGAATACACAACTACCATATAATTTTTTAATCATTGGTGTGCATTAGAAACGTTGTCTCCTTTAAAAACAAATACACCCATAAACCATGCTTAAAATTTATTAACCTTTCATATGATTACCTAAATGTTTAAGTTGATTATATTTTGTTGGTGAATGTTTGTACAAAGGTTTAGTAACACAATCTTATGGTGATCCACTATCAAGGGCACAATTTAAATGTCATAAGGGCTTTTTGTATATTTCCTTTGAAAACTTAAATGGCTTCCAAAGCCAGACATGTATCTATTCATCTCGACGTTGATTTATGGTTTACTATTGTTTTTTATTAATAGCACAAATATGCTATTGCCTTGTTTATTCCATTCTGGAACTAAATGATAGATGGTTCAAATCCTTTCGTTTGTTAAAAATAAAGAACTTAATATGATCGAAGGCAATAACTGGGATTTTAGAGAATGCTTGTTTAAAAAAGATTATTTCTCTCTTTTCATTGGACATTTTTCCAAGAATATTTGAACTGGTTATCATAAATATTTGTCACCTGTTATAAAAATACAGTCCTCAGGAAACTATATCGAGTATACAAAATACTAGCATTTCTTGTCTCAATATCTACGATATCAACTTTCCACTTTCTAGGGTATTCGATACAGTTCTTTCAGTTTGAATAACATGCATTGCCCTGGTTACACATATCTATCCTCTGTTCAAATCATAGTTAGTTCTTTTGGATGCACATCTCTAGTTAATTCAATTTGTAGAAATAGTAATATCATTTTTTATTAATGTTCCTTAAGGACAGAATTAGACTACTTATCTGTTCACAACATTAGGAATCATGTAATTTATGTTCCTACTTGGAAGGTCTCACCTCCAAACCGTGAGTCTGGCCATTGCATCTAGACTCTACCTCGACCTCTTCCTTCTCCGCACAGTCAATTGAGTCTTTTACAATCAGATATCTTGGGCTTCAGGACTCACGGTCCAGCCTCAAGTCATATACCTCTCCGACTCTATTCGAGTCTTTCCCACTCGTTCATTCCACCCAACTCAAGGAAATCTGGGTAGCATTGTTTCTGCCCCTTTACTCATCTCATCTCATCTCCTTTCTGGCCCCGTAGGCCTTTCCTCCCTTCCCCCCCCAAGGAAGGAGATGAGTAATTGCTTCTTTTATTTAACTATTTCTGGAGGTTAACAACTCTTTCTTTCAGTTCTTGTTAAAATACTTAAACTCCTAATTCTTCATTAATCAGGTAACAAAATATGTCCTGGCCTCAAAACTTGAGTCATCTAACATTCCATGTCAAAATAAAGTAAAAGGATAATACAATAAAAAGCTAAATGAATAAGTAAAACTTAGTAACCAGAGTAATTGTTCATGCAATATGGGGTGTTACAATTCACCACTTTGAAGCCATAAGATATTAGATCTATTTTTATCTACATTTTCCTACGTTGAGTTTCCTTGGGTGAATCATGTGTCTTGTGGTTGTGTGTAAGTATATTTTAATTATTTTCTACTCACATCAATTTAATTATTAATAAGTGATATGAGAGTGTGGATGGCCTAGTGCTCTTGGATATGTACAATGTTGAGGTTTTGATCATTACATAAATGTCTATATATGATAAATAGATATTTGTTGGCACAATGTGATTTGAAATACATATCATGGTAGATCTCATCAAAATTGAGGGTTGAAGTGGAAATATTAATAGTGATGATTAACGACCTCAAAAAGGCTAGATATATGAATGGAAATGACTATTTTAATGCCTTATTTCACAAAGACTCAAAATAGTTCATGACATGATAGAAGTGGTGTCCTCTCTCAAGAAATGAGAGTGACATGAAGTTAGATATTGTACTGAAGGTGCATCACAAGATGAATAATATCAATAGAAGATGGGACCCCTCTCAAGAAATGATGGTTACATGAAGGTGCTCATTATAGTTAGGGTGCATTGAAACTTCGTGTAGAATGGGTATGGCACTAAGGCTTCGTCAAGGAGCTAGCATGTTATGACGAGCCATAGTAATGTATGAACACCATAGGGAACTCAGTCCAAGTTGTAAATCCTAGTTATAGGCATGATGCAATCCCTAAGGCTATTGTAAGACATGTTATTTAGGAATAGATGTTGTAATATAATAGGATATGATATCATTCCTCTCAGGAATATAGAGACAATGGAGGATCAAGTTGTGTAATGAACCACTTGAATAGGTAAAAGGGTGGCAACTATATTTGTGCCCTAACTTGAGATTATTTTATCGTAAGACCTACTAGTCAATGTAATCATTAATTTTTTAGTGTTGTAATCCTCAAAATTATCTATAAGAAAGTCATGGAAGGGGTCATCTAAACATGTAAGAAAATGATATATGTAGAATGTGAAATCTCAACATGTAAGATGGTTAATCAACTACATATAATTAAAAGTATTATAGAAAATACAATGGCTAATCATTTATATATTCCAACGGATAATAATTTTTAAACTTATATATTATTAATCATCATATTTAAATTAAATGAGTTTAAAAAGGATTTTTTCATTCAAATGATGTTGAAAAACATTTTGAATACACAGCTGCCATATAATTTTTTAATCATGGGCGTGCGTTAGCAACGTTGTCTCCTTTAAAAACAAATACACCCATAAACCATGCTTAAATTTTGTTAATCTTTCATATGCTTACCTAAATGTTTAAAAAGTAGTTTAATTACCCCTCGCAATACCTCTCCAAGAATTTACAATATTCAAAATTTAAATAATTATAAATATATGAATGGCTGAGATTGAATGATGTAGAATATTCTTAGTGAAATAATTAAATAAAAATAAATATATAAATAGCTGAAATCAAATGAACGAAGAATATTCATAGTCAAATGCATAACCAAATCGATTTAATTACACATTTTTAAAACAATACTTTGTTAAACAACCACCTGTCATTTGATTCCATCGGCTTGCCTCTACATCGCTTAACAGGCGACGTTATGAAATCAAGTGGCACAGAAATTCATTAGACATTACTCCAGTGAAGTGGAGGTTGGGACGTTAACGCATTTGGTTTCCTTGGCACTTCGGTGGGACCGCTGGCTGGCGAGCGAAGTGGAGGATCTCACAGACGAACCTGTCCTGACCTACTCTCTCGCCATGATTTGTCATCTAAAATGAAGGTGGCAAACAAAGTTTTTTCTCTTCTTCCACGCATCGCAGCGTACAAGGTAGCAATCACATTTTCCCACATATTTTTTTTTCTTTTTTCGAGAGAATCGAACCATCTTATTTAAAAAGTTTATTTCATGGCTAATGTTTCAAGATGAGGGATGCGACTCCCGAAGTCCCTCGGGGTTATGTCCGTCAGCCCTATTGGCCTATCTGGACGGTTGAGGTCATCCTACAGTACGTTGGTAGCTTTTTGAAATGGTTCCTACCACCGATGATGCTAAGCTGGTCAGCAAAAAGGATTTCAGGGCACGAGGGTGCTGAAGATGAGGAAGCTGCGAAGGTCAATAAGTTTAGATACAGTGAGTATAGGTCAGAGACTTATCCAAACGATTACCGTATAGATGAGATGGGGGCTGCCATGTGGGGAGATTTTGGTGTGGGGTTTGGACGAGCTCTAATCTGTCCATTCTTTCCTTCCTTCTCAAACGCAAAGTAGCAGAAGATTTGGTGAGATGAAAACAACACAATATGGCAATGTTTTATATCACGTAGAAAGTCAACGACTCACCTTTCCATGAGTGCATATCATCAAACATCAAAGCAATGGAAATGTAAGGATGATTCCAAACTATTTCAAAGCCTTTCATATTTTTAGCATGGAAAAAATCCTATTAGGAAACAACCATTTTAGGAATCATATTCCCTAGCGTAGATGCTTACTATGCTCTAACCATTGAAACACTCCTCTTTGTGACTTCGACGTATTGCAGGTAGACTTGGCATTATAGGGCCATGTTTACAATTATGAGCATACGTCTGCTTTGTTTTAGAAGACAGGCCAATCACTTCGTACAAAAGACTTGAATGATGGAGATACTTACAACAATGCAAATTACAATGCACTAGTCCACACAGTGATAAGGATACCAGGATTTTCTCTTCATAAATTTGTAGGGAATGTGAGTAATTGAAATGAAACCCCACCATAGAAATGCAAATAACTAGTATATGTATTATCTGATTAATATATGTTAATGCAGCATGATAGCTGCAGTTTGGTTTGTATTTCTAAAGTGTGGATTTGCTGGGATTGTTGCATCAACCCAGTTGCTATTACTGTTGTTTAAGGTAACTCGTATGAACAAGGTAACTCCTATCAATTGATAAATCTCTTTGAACTCCTATAGATTAGTTAAAAATATTTAATAACATCATTCATATATATCAGGTTTACCAAAATGGTTGATAATATATTATAAAATAGTTGCAATGTATATCATAATCATAATAGGGTTAGATCAATTCTTATGATTGCTTGGTTTTCATTATAATGGGTGTTAAATATATATGATATCAAATCTTATCTATATTTATTATCATAAATATAATAAATTTAACATTTAATAGAGTTAACTGTAATATTGATATAGATTAACAAAATTATTTAATAATTTTTGTTTTTAATAAAATTTGTTAATAAGATTTAAAGTTTATTAATTATTTATAAGGTTTATTATTAATAATAATATTAAGTTTTATTATTAATTGGAAGTTTGTGTATTTCAAAGATTTAGTAAGATAATATTTTATAACATAATATAATATTATATTAAGATTTATAATTAAGATTTAAATAAATTTTATAAATAATATTAATATCTTTATATTATGATTTAAATATTAATTACTTTATAAGAATGCATTAATAATTATGTTTTTACTTATTAATAATTATATATTTACTTATAAATTAATATATAAGCATTATGTTTAATATATCTATAGTTAATAATATATGGCATGTCTAACATATTTGTAGTGAAGTTTTAAAAATAATGTCTATTGTGATAGATATCCATATAGTCATTACAATTAATAAGTTTAACCTTAATACTGTTGTTAGATTTAATATGGCTTTAATGTTATTTAATATTTAAGTTTCTATTAACATTTATTTTGTAATATAATTTTAATAAAAATTTTCAACGATGTAATCATGCTCAACCTTAGTCAAAATCATCTCATAGTTTACAGAGTCAACCATAGTTTATTTAATATTCATGTTTTCTCTTCAATTTTTAATATAACTTATTTTTTCAACCTTGTTAACATCATCAACCATAGTCAAAACGTAGCATGTGGGGATAGCCACATAAACAATGTCACCATTGTAGTCAATGGTTGACATGACCAATCATAATGAACATGATGAACCATGTTCATCTATAGTTAATCATTGACAACCACTTTTGAATCTATAAATGTTAACTATTGTTGAATATTATTGACATGCTCAACCATAATCAACAGGGAAATCATGGTCAATTATAGTGAATATGACAACCATGGTCAATTATAGTGAATACGACAACCATGGTGAAGCATAGTTAGTATGGGAATGATGGTCCATCTGTAGGTGATCAATAGTTAACCGTAGTATATGGTTATCATTGATCATGGAGGGATATAGATGGCTAGGGTTAACCATAATCAATCAATGGACAACCATGAACAACCATCATCACAATGGTAAGCATAGTCAATTGATGGTCAAATATAGGGAACTTATAGTCAAAATATGGTATATCATATTCAAATCGCGGCCTAACCATGGTCAATTATAATCAATCATATTGAATTTTGGTTGAACATAACCAATCCATGGTGAAATGATGGTCAATCATAGTTAAATCATCATCAACAATAATCTATCATGATCAAGCATTATCAAACAATGGCAAACCATAGTCATACAATCACTAAGAATAGTCATTCATAGAAAAAAATGTTTACACATGGTGAACATGGACAACTATAGTCAATCATGGCCAACCATAGTAATTCATAGTCAAAACATTGGGTGGACATGGACAATAATAATCAACCATAGTTAAAAAATAGCTAAAAATAGTCAAAACGTAGTGAGTGATGTTTAACGTTACTCACACATGGTCAGCGATATTGTAGTCGTGGTTAACTATTAAAAACTATCTTCAATGATAGTCAAATTAATTAAAATATGTTCACTCATGGTGAAGTTGGTTAGGTAATGTTAACCCATGGTTAATAGAAATAATAATAATATTATTAATACTATAATCAACCTTGATATTGATATTAATATTAACATTATTAATATTACTAATAGAAATCTTAGTGATAGTAATATCATATTATTAAACAATTTTAAACCGTAATTATCAATGAGTAAGGTTGAGTATGGTTGTTCAACATAATAATATTATTCAATGTCGTTGTAGAAAAGAAATTATGTCAAATTGTTATGATGATACATGCTTTAATAATGTGATCATACAAATGGACTAATGTAACAAACAAGTTAACCTCACATTGTGACAAATATTTTTTTATGTTATCATGATATAGAAATTTATCTAATGTTGCAATGGAACAAACATTCTCGCAATGTTACATTACATCGCAATTTATCCAACATCATAATGTGACATTACCCAATTAGTCAACCACATTTACTAATGTAGTTGACTATGTTTGACAATGTTTGATTCGTTTAATAACCAACATTGTTCAAATTTGGCCGAATATAATCTCCTATGAATATTGTCAAGTATATCAACCACATTAGTTGAACATAATCAAGAAAAGTCAACCTTTATTGCCCATGTTTAAATAATTCACTACAATGAAACTCGGTCAACCATATATTTACCATATTTAACAAAAATCAATCTTGTTCACTCATATCTACCCTTCATCAACGTAACTCAACTATATACAATCATAGTCAACCATGTTTGACCAAAATCAGACATTGTTAACGTTAGCCAACTATGGTCATCCTTCGTTTGTCACAATCAACATTTTTAATAATAATGATAATAAAGTTAATCTATAATAATAATAATAATAATATGAATATTAAGGTTAATTATAATATTATTACAATTATATGATTCAATGTAATATTAATAGTTGACAATGATCAAATTTTGCCAACCCTATAGCATTATTATTGATATTAATGAAGTTTACTAATACGAATCATAAGGTTGACACTATATATTATTGATTAATTAGCTATTAAAATTATTGATTAATATTAATAATCAAACATGTTGTGACATTGGAATGGTACATAAATATTTTCATATTTGGCTAAACATTGTCTCAATGTGACAATCATTATCGCCATGCTATATTACATTCAAATTTATTCAACATTGCATCGCGACATAATAAATTTAGCCAACCACATTAACTAATATGTTTGACTATGTTTAATAGTCAACACTTTTCAACTCCAAACAAACATAATCTCTTGTTAATATTAATGATTGATGTTCATAATCAAATATAGCGGAACAAAGTGACCCTCTATAGTCAATGATTAAATAGTTGACCATGATCAAATTTTGTCGACACTATGTTTGCCATATCTAGCAATCGTCAATCTTGTTCACTCATAGTTGTCCTCAATTAACATAACTCGACCATATTCAATTATAATCAACCATGTTTGACCAAATTAAAACACTAGAAACCTTCTTCAACTAAGCTGATCCTTAGTTGGTTATAATCAAGAAAATAGTTAATAATAATAATAATATCTAGGTTGACTATATTATTATTATTATTATTACATTATGATTGAATATAATATTAATAGTTGACGAGACTCAAATTTGGTGAAGCCTATAACATTATTATTAATATTAATAAAGTTGATTAATAATAATAGCAATAGTAATAAGGTTGAATATATTGGTGATATTCAAAAGTAACCAATTATAATTGTACAAAGGGAAACATTGACAACTAGCAAACCAAGATCAAACGATCATTGGATATACTATTACATGGTTGATCGTTGGATATATTATTACATGGTTGAATGTTTTATTAGTAGTTGGCCATGATCAAACTTGGTCAACATATAAAAATAATATTATAGGGTTGACCAACCTTATTCACAAGCCCTAATAATAGTAACTCTAGTGTTTTTCGTTAATTTTTAGTGACTAACAATTTCAGGTTTTGTGATTAAGATTTACTATGGTTGACTTAGGTCAACCTTAGTCAACCTTGTTTGGTCATAGTCACCGTTTAAAAATGTTTAATTTTGACTATGTTAATATTGTTGAAATGATATTGACAAATATTAATAACGAAACATGTTGTAGCATTCGAATGGTATAGAAATTGATCCAACGTTGCATTTTCCCAAACATTGTCACAATGTGACAATTATTGTTGCAATGTTACATTATATTGCAATTTATCCAACGTCACATATGACAATAATAATAAAGTTGACTGTAATAATCATATTAAATTCGAGTCAACCGTGGTTATCTAAAATCAAACATGGATTCAATATTATTATATGATTGAATATCTTATTAATAGTTGACCATGATCAAACTTAATCAACCCTATTATTATAATAATAATAATAATAATAATTAAACATTAACGTTAATATAAATGTAAATACGTCTAATCTTAACCTTATTATTAACAAATATTTTTGAAATTAACATAATGATCAAACTCAAAAACCCTCTTTAATCATAATTTACGAAGGTCAATAAATAACCTCACACACTATAGCCCTTCAACTAACGTAACCATGTGTATAATCTTCCAAATTTTATATATGCCAATCAAAATATGAAAATAATACCCCACATGATTTTGATTTTAAAAATAAATAAAAAAAAAAAACCAAAATTTCTTATAATGATCAAACCCCCCTTGACGTGACCTAACAAGTACCATACAGTACCATACAGATTGAAATCCATTTATTATGCGTTAGAAGGATTTTTCATTCTCGCTAACTATCTAATTTCACAATCGTGAGCTTTTGGTCGAAAACGCTTGTGATAACGATTATTATAAAATCTCTGCACAAAATCGTTTTACTCGTGAGCCAGCATAGTCACGAGTACACTGTTTCATTTATCCAAAAGATCACATACATGGACAGCACTTGCGTCCTAACCCGCTCATTGTATCGATGAATGTTTGAAACAAAGTACAGGTACATGTGCAACTCGGCCAAGCTATCTGTCACCACGAATCCTTCAAATCAACTATCCACCCGACAAAGTGCTTGCCTTCACATGACTCGCAGATGATTACTAATTCCGTCAGAAGACAATACGACATGACTATATTAACATATTCTCGACGATTTGATATGTGGGTAGCTTCAACGCAAATCTCACCTGGCGACAAGTTTTGGTTCCTACCCTAATATGTATTGTGCGTATGCATCACCTTGCGTATCGGATGCCCTTTCGGAAAAATGCAACCACTTATAGCAATCGTGATGTTTCATTTATATCAGATTCCCTTTGGAGAAAATGCTACGACCATGAAAAATCCGTATTGAATTCTGATCTGCAATCTAAGTAAAAGAATCTCATGCTTTGCCGATGAAGAAGGATCTGAAGATGTGTAGTAATTTCCTGCGCCTACAGTCCAGGTTCATATGCTGCTGTAGGAATACTTTGATCTAATGGGCGGTAACCTTGACCTCTTCCCTGCTCCATGGGTGCTCGTCTGAGCCATGTCTAATTCTGCTTTGGTGTGGCCACCTCCTTCAGTGGTGCGACCACCACCCGCAGTGGCTTGCTCCTCAATCTCTCTGGTGCTACCACCACCCACAGTGGCCTGCCCCTCAATTGGTTGCTCCGTCTCATGAAAGAAAATGGAGATGGTAGCAGTGATGATGGGCTTGTTCAGCCCTAAACGAAATGTGAATTGGGCATTCTGGGGATGTAGCTGTGGATTGGGTGGAGTACTACTGGGAGGCGAGGCAGAAATAGTAGGAATGTTGCTGGGAGGCGAGGCAGGGGCGGTGAATGGAGGCGGTAAGATTGAGAATGACCTCTTCCACTATGGGTATTTGGGTAGCGCCCAGGAGTCTACTCGGTTAGAGAGGAAGTAGAATCAGAAACTGGAGAATGCTGGGGACGAGTCAGGCTTCCTCTGCTTCCTCCCATGTGACTGCACATACGGTGTCACATTCTCGGAATATTGTCTTCAGAAGTTTGAGAATTCCTGCTGGGATTGCGCTCAGAGTGTTGTAGAGACTCAGTTGAATTTGCGGGCTACTCAACGGAGGGATTAATAGCAAAGGCCGAATGGAAGACAAAATGGTAATCCAGGCTCTGGGTGAAGTGAATTCCGTGGCTGAAATCAATGTAGCAGAGGAGGTGGCAGCGTCTCCCAGTGGTTGAGCAGGAGCTAGGTGCTGCAGCGGCTTGAGGGCAGAGGCATTGTAGTGGCAGAGGATGATGGACAGGTGCAGTGGTGAAATTGTTCCTAGAATTCATGTTTGCGTAGAGCCGAGGTGGGTGGTTACTTACAAGTTGGAGACAGTGCCCCCTTAAGTTGCATTTATGGCTATTGTTAATGCCAATTTTAGACCACTATGCCAGTCTACGGAAGGCCATGTGGTCTAGCCACATGCCAATCCAGTCGACCGCCACCTCATTGTCCTTGTTGATCATCCGCATCTCGAAATAAACAAAATATTTCAATATGCAAGACTAAGTAATATTAACACACACACACACACAGATATATATTAATTGTGGCTCATAAATAAAATATTTCAATGGTCATATTATGTAAAATATTTGAATATAAAGTGTGTGTATATATATATATATATTCTATGGTTTAAAAATGCAATTGAAAAAGATAAACAGTTATGGTTTAAATCTTTTGGGTAGTCTTTCTAATCTACATTTTTATGAATTTGATATTTTTCAGAAATATTTTTGGATAAATTTTGTTAGAAATATAGTAAATGTTAACTTTAAGTGCATGTTTAAACTATGTAGTCTACTTAATCTAAGTGCTCATTTTTTTTGTGAAGATAATTTATCCATTTATGCATCCTAAAAAGGAATTTACACAATAAAAAAATAGAGATGGGTTGAAACAATACGTAACCATCTTGACCATTTATCTATCAAATAAAAAAACATGAGATCAAATTTCTTGAAGAAAAATTATTTTTTGATGTTTTAGGTATTACACTTTAAAAAATTTGATCCTCTAAATAAAAAGGAAATCTATAATTGAAATAAGCTTGTGATTTAATTAAAATTATTATCATAACATTATCTCATTAAATAATTCTAATTTGTAAGCACCGTAAGCACTCTAATATAACATTGTAATTAATTGGTTCTGAAATATGCCGTAAAACTATTTTTGGTTGGCTAAGAGCTCATCTTCTTTGAACATAAAGAAAAATGTTAACCATCCCAAGATCTAGAGACATTTGGCAGTAGTGAAAGCGTACCCCCTTGTGGGCCACTGAAAAATTGTTCCAGGTGATTTGGTTTTCCTTGAATACAGGTGATAAATCTGCTTGCATTTGCTAATGATAATGGTCCTCACTACTATTTTAACAACTAAATTATTATAAATTTTCCCACTTAAAAAAACATTGTAATCAGTGATTTAATTATAATTACGCCGTAAGGCATTTCCCTTTGAAATAAACCCCCCAAAATGCTTTTCTGTCCTAATAGTAACCGTCAGATCTATTGTTAGACGATTGAATAGAAATCAGCCGTCTAATTTAATAGAAAATGTAATAGAACATTAAAAGACCTTAAAAAAGGGTTAACGTATCAGTTATAATACCTACCGAATGAACCCATCCTGCACGCGGATATTTGCGTTTGATGTAGAGGAGAGGAGGGCAAGGGTGTTGAGGAGGGTCAGTTCGGTCATAACTCCTGCATTTCTTGTTCGTGTTTGATCTATAAGGCTGCTCAGATGTTAAATATATTTGATTCGGTCTACTTTGTTCTGAGGGCAAATGAAACTCTCCGGCTTATGAAGGTTGGTTTGAATTGAGGAATTTGGGATACATAAACATTGGCCATGTTCTCCGGACCATGGAATTGGGGATTTCTCCATAGGGTTTTAGTGTTTCAGGGTTTTGAGACTTGAATACCTCGAAAAGATTTGATGGGCGGGTTTTGAGAGTTAAAATCTCGAAAAGATTTGATGGGAACAGGTCTTCCGGAGATTTGAGGAATGCAAAACATGGAGGACAATGTGTAGAGCAGCTGGAGTCTCCACGGCAACAAAGAAATATGTGCCCATTACGAGATTCTAGAGAGGGTCGGCAGTGGAACTTATTCGGATGTGTACAGAGGGCGGAGAAAGGAGGACGGTCTAATAGTAGCCCTTAAGGAGGTGCATGACTATCAAAGCTCTTGGAGAGAGATTGAGGTGCTACAGAGGCTTTGTGGGTGCCCCAATGTTGTGAGGCTCTATGAGTGGTTTTGGAGAGAAAATGAAGACGCAGTTCTGGTTTTGGAGTTTCTACCTTCCGATCTCTATTCTGTCATTAATTCTGCTAAGAATAAGGGAGAAAATGGTATTCCCGAGGCCGAGGTTAAGGCCTGGATGATTCAGATCTTGCAAGGGCTGGCTGACTGCGATGCCAATTGGGTATCTATTGTGACCTAAAGCCCTCTAATCTTCTCATTTCGGCAGATGGAATTCTCAAGCTCGCTGATTTTGGACAAGTAAGTATAGATGATTTAGTGGCTTGCCATCTACTGCCTCTTTTGTGTTCTTTTTTCTTATCACCTTCAATCCTCTAGCTCTGTTTGACCCTATTTCTTGAAGTGTTCGTACATTCTGTTTTGTTTCCCATTTCATGTTTTTAATATTTTAAAATATGTTGGAAGCCTGCTTATGGTTAACTGCATCTTCATAGTAGTTCAAAATATTAACAAATCTCACACGTGAAAAGTTCAATCTAAAATCTTGAAAATTTTGATTGATTCAAAGCGCTTTGGAAACTAGATAAATGAATTGATTTTGCCTTTTATTATAACTATTCGAGAAAATGTTGCATAGAAGTGCAAGGTTAATAGTTGCCCAAATTGAAACTGAATAGTGCTTAAAGTTTAGTGATTCTTCGTCAGTAGGATGCCTGAACATTTAATAACTTAGTGATCTTTGAATTCGAAAATCAATACTTGCAGGCAAGGATACTTGAAGAGGCTGAAGCGATCTATGGAGTTTGAGCTTCCTCAAGAGGGCGATCTATGGAGTAGAGTATGAGCTTCCTCAAGAGGGCGATCTATGGAGTAGACTATGAGCTTCCTCAAGAGGACATCGTTGCTGATGCCCCAAGAGAAAGGTTGATGGAGGAAGATGATAGTGTTAAGGGAGTGTGGAATGAAGGGGAGGAGGATTCATCCACTGCAGTTGAAACTAATTTTGATGATATGGCAGAAACTACGAATTTGGATTTGAGCTGGAAAAATGAAGGTGATATGGTGATGCAGGGATTCACATCTGGTGTTGGAACTCGATGGTACAGAGCTCCGGAGTTGCTCTATGGAGAAACGATCTATGGAAAAGAAATTGATTTGTGGTCGTTAAGTTGCATTCTGGGGGAGCTCTTGATTTTAGAACCTCTCTTTTCTGGGACTTCAGACATTGATCAACTTAGCAGGCTGGTTAAATTTCCTGGGACTCCAATAGAATAAAATTGGCCTGGATGCTCCAATCTTCTTGATTATAGGAAACTTTGTTTTCCTGGTGATGGAAGCCCTGTTGGTCTGAAGAACCATGTCCCCAATTGCTCAGACAACGTGTTTTCTATTTTGGAAAGACTTGTTTGCTATGACCCTACAGCTAGGCTAAATGCTAAAGAGGTACTTGAGAATAAGTATTTTGTTGAGGATCCTTATCCTGTCCTCACCCATGAATTAAGAGTTCCCTCAACTCTGAGGGAAGAAAACAATTTTTCAGAGGATTGGGCAAAATGGAAGGATATGGAAGCAGATTCTGACTTAGAAAAAATTGATGAGTTCAATGTCGTTCACTCAAGTGATGGTTTCTGCATTAAATTTTCATAAACTCTAATTGACTGATCATGTTTCATCTTCCCCAAATTGCCTTTTATATGGATTAGTATTCTAAATTAGCTTTGGGGGCTGCATGTCTTCAAGCATTCACCACGACAGTAAAGTAATCATTATGATTACTGATGTATTGCTGTCACGGGGTGAGAAACATTATAGCCATGAACCTATTGTTAAATTTTTAGAATTGTCTTATACTTGCTCAAAATAGTGACTGCATGTTTGGGAATAAATTTCTCTACAAAGACCAACTCCAGATTCTTTCTTTTCACTTTGTACTAATGATCATTGTGACTGCAAACTCTTTATACACAATACAGAAAATGCAAATTTAGAGATGACTTTCTATTCTGATGCTTGAATTATAGTTATGAAGAAATGTGTTTTGTTGTGTGACCTGGGACCTGGCATGTGGAGATGCAATTAATTTAAGAAAACTGCAGCTGTTATAAAAGGTATCATAAAAAAACAGTTATCATATGCCCTGAAGGGTGTCCGAATTCAAAATAAATAAGTAAATTTAAGACTGTTGAATAACACTAAAATGTTGGCTGAGAAATTAATAAATTAAACTATTGTTGTGCCTTCCATCTCAATGAAATAACATTTAGACCTATGACTGATCATTATAACAACAAGGCTATTGTAAATAACAACTTGTCGTTTAGGTGATTTAATGGTGATAAGGCGCTCCTAAATTTAGGATCAGTGGGAATCCTCCTCTGTTTGCCTTGAACATGTTGCATCCTATAATTGGTCCCAAAATGCATGATGTGCCAGGCTCCAGGGCAAAATCTTCATATACACTATACAAAAAATGCAAATTTAGAGATGACTTTCTATTATGATGCTTGAATTATAGTTATGAAGATTTTCGTTTTGTTGTGTGACTTGGGACCTGGCATATGGGGATGCAATTAATTTAAGAAAACCACGGCTGTTATAAAAGATATCATAAAAAAATAGTTAACATATGCCCTGAAGGGTGTCCGAATCCAAAATAAGTAAATAACTTTAAGCCTTCTAAATAACACTAAAATGTTGGCTGAGAAATTAATAAATTATATTATTGTTGTGCTTTTCATCTTAATGAAATAACATTTATACCTATGACCGATCATTATAACAGGACTACTGTAAATAGCAACTTGTCATTTAGGTGATTTAATGGTGATAAGGCGCTCCTAAATTTAGGATCAGTGGCAATCCTCCTCTGTTTGCCTTGAACATGTTGCATCCTCTAATTGGTCCTAAAATGCATGATGTGCCAGGCTCTTGTGCCTCAATGGATTTCACTATGTGTAGTCCTTGCATTATTATTCATAAATCCATCCAACCTACTGCTTTTAATTTGTCTTTGGTTTGTTGTTGGGTCCGTTGAGGAGTTTTACAGCTTGAAGACATGAGCCCATAAATCCAATGGGTTCAATGGCCATGGAATAACATAAAATTAGCTTAGGGTTATCATTAGACGTGAAAACATAAAAAATAGAACTTCTTAGCTAATTGGCCTCAAAACTTTTATTGGACCTACTGGAATTTGAAAAGGTAGAATTTATTGCTATTATTTTTTTTATTGAAAAGACCATTTAGCTGACCTCCTAAGATGTATGTGGTGCCTTTTGGAGCCGCCACCTGTTGTTTTAAAACTGATGTGCTAATGTTATCATTGTGGCGTCGTGAAATCTAATTGTTTGCATATTCAGTTAATTTTGTTGATGTCATCTTGATCATGTGGCACATGCTAATCATGCCATGCTTCATTCTAACATGGCTTTCATTTCTGAATCAGTATTATTATGTCCTTGCATTCTCGACACTCCTTGAGTGGTCCTTATATAAATTGCAACCTTTGTTGTTGTTTAAGTATGGGGGATTTTCGCAGTGCATTATATTAGATATCATTTTTGGGATTCAACTGCGTTAAGTAAGTCATTCAAAGTATGACCATTTCCATGAGAGGTAGTCGTAAAGTGACTAATTTCTCATGATTCTTGAATAGTTCACTTAGCACTCATTGCATCGGGTGATGCTCACAGGGGTGAAGAAGTGGGATTGAAACTAGTGAAATGTGGAGAGCGAATCACATAGCATCAATCATCACTTCCGGGGCTTGCACCCGGTAACCAGGACTTCCCAGGAGGTCACCCATCCCAGAACTCCTCTGGCTCAAGCGCGCTTAACTGTGGAGTTTTTCCCACAATCAAGCCCACTTAGCTTGCTACCCCATTTGCAAAACCTTAGCAAGTATTGTGCCTCATGAACCATTCAGGTAGAGATCCCTTGACTCTTTTTGAATTTAAGTATGGGGGATTTTCGCAGTGCATTATATTAGATATCATTTTTGGGATTCAGCTGCGTTAAGTAAGTCATTCAAAGTATGACCATTTCCATGAGAGGTAGTCGTAAAGTGACTAATTTCTCATGATTCTTGAATAGTTCACTTAGCACTCATTGCATCGGGTGATGCTCACAAGGGTGAAGAAGTGGGATTGAAACTAGTGAAATGTGGAGAACGAATCACATAGCATCAATCATCACTTCCGGGGCTTGCACCCGGTAACCAGGACTTCCCAGGAGGTCACCCATCCCAGAACTCCTCTGGCTCAAGCGCGCTTAACTGTGGAGTTTTTCCCACAATCAAGCCCACTTAGCTTGCTACCCCATTTGCAAAACCTTAGCAAGTATTGTGCCTCATGAACCATTCAGGTAGAGATCCCTTGACTCTTTTTGAATTTAAGTATGGGGGATTTTCGCAGTGCATTATATTAGATATCATTTTTGGGATTCAACTGCGTTAAGTAAGTCATTCAAAGTATGACCATTTCCATGAGAGGTAGTCGTAAAGTGACTAATTTCTCATGATTCTTGAATAGTTCACTTAGCACTCATTGTTGTTGGGCTTACAAAACTTGAAAACACAGACCTAAATTTGTATGGCATCATGTATTACAAAATGAGCCAGATCACTAAATGATGAAATTAGATGGGGTTGAGTCACATAATTGAGCTCAAAGGAAGATATAATATGTTATTAATAATTATTGGTGAATAGCTAGTGCATCTATTACAACGGAGTTTATCTCCTTATTACGCCGTAAGGCATTTCCCTTTGAAATAAACTCCCCCAAATGCCTTTCTATCCTCATCGTAGCCGTCAGATCTATTGTTTGACACATGCTGAGGCACTCAACCTCCTTCAAGTTTTGATCTTATTAGGCCCCATAAAACCTGTAAGGGACAAGGAATATTTTCTTTTCACTATATAATGTTTAATATTTTCTTTTCGCAGTGCATTATATTAGATATCATTTTTGGGATTCAACTGCGTTAAGTAAGTCATTCAAAGTATGACCATTTCCATGAGAGGTAGTCGTAAAGTGACTAATTTCTCATGATTCTTGAATAGTTCACTTAGCACTCATTGTTGTTGGGCTTACAAAACTTGAAAACACAGACCTAAATTTGTATGGCATCATGTATTACAAAATGAGCCAGATCACTAAATGATGAAATTAGATGGGGTTGAGTCACATAATTGAGCTCAAAGGAAGATATAATATGTTATTAATAATTATTGGTGAATAGCTAGTGCATCTATTACAACGGAGTTTATCTCCTTATTACGTCGTAAGGCATTTCCCTTTGAAATAAACTCCCCCAAATGCCTTTCTATCCTCATCGTAGCCGTCAGATCTATTGTTTGACACATGCTGAGGCACTCAACCTCCTTCAAGTTTTGATCTTATTAGGCCCCATAAAACCTGTAAGGGACAAGGAATATTTTCTTTTCACTATATAATGTTTAATATTCTAAATGGGTTCCGGTTCTTACAATTCCTCTACTAATTAGAGCAACTAGCACTTTCTCAGTGGATTGCCTACTCCTCATCCAGCTTATCAGTCTTCCTTTATACATTAGGTAGGTACGGTACTTATTTCTTTGTTATGAGAGAAACTATAAAGAAGGTTCTGAACTCTTCAGTTTTCTTTAAGCCCCAGAAAAAACAGAGTAAAGTTTCTTATTCCTTTGAATATTGATAGTAACTTTCTTGGAACTTTCTCAAGAGTCACTGTAAGGGAGGAGGAATATAATTGCCTTTCACGCAAATTCCTGGGTTGATGTGATAGCCTCTTTGCACAAACTTCCTTTGTGCAGTCCCATCATTGCTTTGAGTGGTCTCAAGTATTTCCAAAAACCATTTTACACAATTGGTTTATAAATGCTTTGTTTCAGTGCCATGCCACATGGGCCACCTTTGGTTTGTGGCTGTTTTCTATGTGATATTTCAGGTCATCTTACTGCAGTGGCATAACTGGATGTCCCTATTTTGGGATTATTATGTGTATAATCTTGTCACATCTAATTTATTGCTTTTTGAAAGTCATGGTTATTTGTAGTTCTGTGGTCATTGCTATTCGGACTATTTCTCTGAAGAATTTTCAACTTCAAAAGAAGTCAAAATGGCACAAGTATTTTTTGTTTTAGGAATTCTCCAACATTTGTACCTCACTCTGTTGCATTGGGATTATATTAGAATATCTGAAAACAAATATCTAAACATTTTAATACTCACAATAAATTCCATTGTAGACCTTGATGTTCTCCCTGTGTTTTACACAGTATCCCATGTTAGAATGTCTATTAAGTATCTAATAGAGATGCGAGGAAAGAATTAGTTAGAGAAGTTACAAGTGGGCTAATGTAATGGTTGGAAATTCACAAATTTCCTGTGGAGCTCCCAAGTCACCATGACATCATGGTTGCTGAAGGAGCACATAGTTACATTTGAGCATTTTTCTTTACTGACTCAGACTCAAAATCAGACATATTAGAGCACGGTTCTTACAATTTCTCAACTAATTATAGCAACCATCACTTTGGCAGTGGATTGCCTACCCCTCCTCCTGCTTATCAGTCTTCTGTTATACATTAGGTAGGTACGGTGCTTATCTTACCATGGTCAAGAAAGTTGTGAAATGTATATGATTTATAACATATCATCCGTGAACAAAAGATTTATCAGGCCAGAAACTGGTTTTGGTGTGCAAGTCCCTGGCTAATGTCATAGTCTCAATAGTCACTGTATTAACTGAGTCTCATAGACATGTCAGCATTCACACTGGCTTTGACACCTTCAAACCTTACTATACTTCAATTCATTCTATTATTATAATAAAGTATTATTGTGTGTACTATTCAATTTTTTTCTGGTAAAAATAGTACTGGAGTACATTCCATACATTGCAATTTCATACTGACCTCCCATCGTGGCATTGTCCTTTCAACCTAAATATGGACGAGATTAAGCCTTTTCATTGCTTCCACCGAAAGTGTGTGAAACCATCTAATTTTGACCTAACTCAACCTAAATCTTAGGGCCATCTCTGCACTTCACATGTACTGCTTGTACTACCAGATTTCGGTTCCTTTCTCCTTCTCTATCAATCTCATTTCAATAAATTATAAATTACAGACATTCATTGACTCTCAATTTCAGAAAAGTTTTCCCCTACATATTGGGCTCACATGAATAAATGAGACAGAGCACGCTCAACTGGGGTGACCTTGTAACACATTCACAGGACTAATGGAGAGATCAAGAGTTTAGAGTAATGTGGACGTGTTCCCAGATCGCCCCAGTCAAAACCTCCTCTGCTACTGTTGCTTTAATGGTGTCCTCTGCTTCTCTTCACTTCTTAGCTCACAGCCAATATACTCAAAGGTAAGGACAGATACTGTAACTGCAAGAAAGAAAGAAACAGAATCTGCAACAAGCAACAATTTTTAATAGTTTCTTTTATTTGTTTGTGATTCCTGCAGTCTCCCCTCTCTTTGATAGCAGTGCTTTGTTTTCAAGTGAGCAAATGTTGTTTATCGGGGCAACCATGGACATTTTTATATATTCAAGAATCTGACAGATAACATCAAGGTTAATGGTTTGAACTTGCTCTTATTTTTAGGATTGCAAGATATTTTTAGATTCTAATAGTTTTTAAATGTGATTTTTTGAAAAGTTTTCTGATT
This sequence comes from Pinus tabuliformis, assembly GCA_031772625.1. Classification (NCBI taxonomy): domain Eukaryota; kingdom Viridiplantae; phylum Streptophyta; class Pinopsida; order Pinales; family Pinaceae; genus Pinus; species Pinus tabuliformis. The sequence goes on along the minus strand of CM062814.1, from coordinate 656,124,198 downwards.
AGAATTGTCTAAAATCTACTAGGGATTCATTGAAAACACAAGCTGTCGAGGTGAACTCTTCACAAAGAAAGTGCCCCGGAGATTTTTGAGGGTGCAGAATCTATATATGCAATTAAAAAACTAGTTTAAGCAACACAAATCAAGATTTGGCCACAAATGTTTTCACTAGGAAACTCCAAAAAATCTCATTTAAAGACATTGGCTCTACCTATATGTTATGTAGAATGTGCATTTAATAGCGACCTTGGCCCTCATTTCTAAAAGTATTCTTATTTCTTTGATTAAGAAAATTGTATGTCACAACTGGCATAATTCAACTGCAGTAAGTTGTTTGTTACTAAATCCTTCTATGCTATCAAAATCTACAAATACAATTACAGCCAAATTATTTGTTTATTTTCATGATCTTGCAGAAATCAGGGTGCAGTATATGTTTATTGCTGAATCCAGCTATACCATCACAATCTACACTTTTAATCAAATTGTTTGTTTGTTCCATGAAATTGTATATGAAACCCATAGTGCATAATCAGGGTGAAGTAGATATTTGTTACTGAGTCCATCAGTGCCAATTAGGCTCTACAATTTCAATCCATTTAATCATAAATTTCAACAAAAAATGGTCCACCATGTATGTGGATCAATCATTAGTCAGAAATATGCCCTAAGTATATGATGATCCTCCATAACAATATGCCCCTAACTCTTCAGAGTTGTACTACTTTCATCATCGAGCAGTAATATTTATTATTCGGAGATAGTTTTTTGTAATTTAATGGCTTAATCTACTCGTCGTCATTACTGCTGAAGCCTGGTCTTTACTTTTGTGTGTTATTTGAAGTTGGATCCTAAATGTAAATTGTGCAGTTCATATTTGTCTTTATGTCCACTGAAAAGCATGGAGACCATGTAAGATTTATGAGACTAAGAATTCTCAAAACAAAATTTCATTTATAGTCTTGATGTACTTTATCTCAAAAAGAATGTCTCAACCTACAATATGTCTCAACAACCTTCCATGTCTCAATCTGCAATATGTCTCAGAAACCTAGCATTTATATTGGCAAGACCTGTTGGCCCTGGTCAGAGCCCACCAGACCTTTATCAGAACAATTTTTCTTCCAAAATTCCCATTGCATCTTACTTTTCCCAAATGGTTTTTTCATCCACATAACGTAATTACCATGATCAAATGCTTCATAATGCTGATTAATGAATAGTTTTCTCTGCTATGTGGCAATGGATCTCCCCATTTAATTCCCACTTCAATTTTTCATGTGAAAACTCTCGTGAAGGAGGAGAACAGAGATGGTAATGGGCCCTTGGGGTCACATTAATCTTCGCCCTCAGAGAGATTTGTAGCAGGCTTAGGGATTAGGGCTTTTTTTTTTTTCAGATTAGTTGAACTGTGTATTTATAACAATCAAGTGGTGGTGGATGCATTTGATCCCGCGCCAAAGGATCATCATCATGAGGACCAGGCAGCTAAGATTTAATTCAAGGCAACAACAGCAGTTCCCGAGCCGTTCCAGAGTTCTCTAATGCTTTGCTATACTAGTCTTCTCTGCATTGCTTGTGCTAGCTTGTGCCATCGCTGGTGTATCTTCCTACGTTGGTCATTTTTTTCACCAATTCACTTGTCTTTACATAACAAGATAATCAATCGATCTAGAGTATGCTTTGAATGTCCAATAGACTATATTTTGCAAGCATGGCACCTGTATTTCTCCTTTGCCCGTTTGCAGATATTGTCCCTCTGTGACCTATTCATAATAACAGAATATCATATTTTTCTTTACGGCCGCTGAAAACCATGGAGACCATGTAAGATTTATGAGGCTAAGAATTCTCAAAACAGAATTGCATTTATAGTCTTGATGTACTTTACCTCAAAAAGAATGTCTCAACCTACAATATGTCTCAACAACCTGCCATGTCTCAACCTGAAATATGTCTGAAATTGATCAACCTGGGAGCCGCATAGATCGTTATGTCTCTCAATTAAGTTTTGTTCTCTCACGTAAAGCAGCTGGTTTAGTTAACTTACAAGCCCGTCTTGCAATGTTTTAGCAACATCTGAAGGAGTAGGAGATATTCAACACAAAGAGTATGCTGCAATTTTAATGTTTAAGTGGGTGATGAAGTCAGTGGGTAACTGCTATTTTGAGGGGCATTTCATTCTTTTGGTAATTTTACTCGAAGGTGCAGGAGTTGGGTACATATGAAATCAAGTGTATTTGTGCAAATGGTAATGCACTTGAGCATATATATTTTGATGGCTTTACATAACAAGATAATCAATCGATCCAGAGTATGCTTTGAATGTCCAATAGACTTTATTTTGCAGGCATGGCACTTGCATTTCTCCTTTGCCTATTTGCGTATATTGTCCCTCAGTGACCTATTCATAATAAAAAAAAAATTGTGTGCATTTTGTTAACTTTGTAGTTGACATTTTTGTTTCATTCCTTAGGAAATGAAGCTTCTCACTGAAATTGATCAACCTGGGAGCTGCATAGATCGTTATGTCTCTCAATTAAGTTTTGTTCTGTCACATAAAGCAACTGGTTTAGTTAACTTACAAGCCTGTCTTGCAATGTTTTAGCAGCATCTGAAGGAGTAGGAGATATTCAACACAAAGAGTATGCAGGAATTTTAATGTTGAAGCGGGTGATGCAGTCAGTCGGTAACTGCTATTTTGAGGGGCATTTCATTCTTTTGGTAATTTTACTCGAAGGTGCAGGAGTTGGGTACATATGAAATCAAGTGTGTTTGTGCAAATGGTAATGCACTTGAGCATATATACTTTGATGGAATTATCTGATACAGAACGTTTTGTTGTTAAGTTATAAATTATTTATATATGATCATCCTCCATAGCAATATGCCCCTAACTCTTCAAAGTTGTAATACTTTCATCATCGAGCAGTAATATTTATTATCGAGAGACAATTTTTTGTAATTTAATGGCTTAATCTACTCGTCGTCATTACTGCCGAAGCCAGATCTTTACTTTTGTGTGTTATTTGATGTCGAATCCTAAATGTAAATTGTGCAGTTCATATTTTTCCTTACGTCCACTGAAAAGCATGGAGACCATGTAAGATTTATGAGACTAAGAATTCTCAAAACAGAATTGCATTTATAGTCTTGATGTACTTTATCTCAAAAAGAATGTCTCAACCTGCAATATGTCTCAACAACCTGCCATGTCTCAATCTGCAATATGTCTCAACAACCTAGCATTTCAAGTGCACGTAATCTTGTTTGTTATAAATGACACCAAGCTTGTCGTGTTCTCAATCATTAACATTTTTTACATGAGGCTTTTATGAGATACATTTTTTTATCTGAATCTTCAAAGCTCATGGTTATTGATATGCACAATGACAACTCGTTACATGAAATGGCATAATTATATCAACTAGCTTGTGCATTTCTTCTTATGCTAAATACATGTTCTGTTATAAGCTCATTCATAAATGATGGGGCTTATTATGTCCAAGGATTATAAAAGTGTTGATTTTCTAATATGAAACCATAGATGAAATGTGAGAGGATACATCATTGATGAAGGGGCTTTTCTCTCTCCTGAATTTTTACATGCCGAACCAAAATCTGCAATTTGCATGAAAATACAATGCACATTTATTGGTTTTATCGTTTATAATAAAATGGCATTTTTTTTCTTATGAAAAAAAAGATTGCCCTGTTGTGCTGCAATTATTTCCCACTATTCTAAAATCAACATTTTTTTCTTATGAAAAAAAAGTATTGCCCTGTTGTGCTGCAATTACTTCCCATTGTTCCAAAATTGATTTCCCCATACAGTTACCACGACTAAAGATTGTGCTGCAATTATTTCCCGCTCTTCCAAAATTGATTTCCCCATACAGTGACCACAACTAAAGACTGTGCCACGACTAAAGACTCTATTGCAATTATTTCCCACTCTTCCAAAATTGATTTCCCCATACAGTGACCATGACTATAAATGCTTTCTTGTTCCATTTCTTCATGTGAGGCATGGTTTGTGAAATTTGAGGATAAATTGACCTTAAAATTCTAAATTTGAAGATAAAGTGACCGTGATATTGATTTAAATCAAAGCATGCACGTAAGAGGCTGTAATCTATAACATAACAGTGCAGATTTATTTTAAAGTATTCGAGACCTCTCCCATCCCAGATATAGAATTTATTGGAAAACTTTGTTAAAAGAATGACTACAATTACAAGCCATGGTTCCTGTCGTTTTGGAGTTTAGGATTTGCTCATCTATCGATTTTTTAGACTTTACCCTACTCTGCTAACTAGCACACCCTTCACATGCTACGCTGCATCACAAACAAGTCACAGTGCAAAGGATAAATTGAGGAAGTAATCTACAAGCCCTTGGTGATTGTTTTTAGCTGTCCGGAGTAGAGTTTCACCATTTCATGATAAGAATGGGGCTGGATTCACAGCCAACTGGAATCAATGCTCTGCGTAATTATTCAATTCTATGCTCTGATCTTCCTCATTAGTTCTATTTCCCCTTAGTAGACAGGGATAGCCCCAGTGCAACCTAATTTGAATGACAATAAGGCAACAAAACAGGACACTTTGTAGAGGCTTAGTGATGTTTGGTCTCAAGAATTGTTCTTCCTTGTTTGAATGAGTGACTACTCAGGCAGCAAAGCATGACACTTTGCACAGGGTTAGTGATGTTTTGTCTCAAGAATGGTTCTTCCTTATTTGAATGACACTGCTTAGGTAGAAAAACATGACATTTTGCAGAGAGTTAGTGGTGTTTTGTCTCAAGAATGGTTCTTCCTTATTTGAATGACATTACTCAGGCAACAAAATAGGACAATTTGCACACGATTAGTGATGTTTTGTCACAAGAATGATTACAACAATATCCAAAGCGAGCATAGCTGGTATTAGGCTTTTATATGGATATCTTGCAGGGATGCTTGTCATATAGCCTTTATATGTTCAATGACTGCTCATGAATGAGGTGGGTGTTTTGTTATGATCTCTTGTTTCAGATACTTGACAAGAGATGTAACCCTGTCTTAATCTATTTTTGTCAACCTATAAATTGTTATCTTGGAATTGGAACCCTTAGTGATGTTTTTGTTATGACAATTGCTTTCGTAAATGCCCATTCACATTTAAATATTCTTCCACACTATATGTCTTACGATGTTTCCTTTGTAACATTAATTGCAAATGCTAGTTATTATAATAACATTATATCATTAAATAATTCAAAATTGCAACCACTCTAATATAATATATTATATTCAAATTATACATGCTAACCATGAAAAAAGAATTATCTTTGCACTTTATAATGATGGTATTCGTGGGTGCCGTTTTTTAAGATGTTCAGAGGTGTTTAATGTTGATTCAGTAATGGAAGTGAGTTTATAAAGTTTCTATGCGGGAGAGTTTCATGAATTTCATTAATGTCGTAAAGACAATAATAATATTTTAAGAGGATATTTATACTCAGTAGTAAAAATTCCTTTTTCAATTATGTACTAAGAAGATAATGATATGTTGTATATTTGTAATATTGAAAATATTTTATTATCTTTTACTATTTTTATAAAAACAGTGAAAAAATAATATGAGCACACCTTTTTATTTCGAAAATACCATTCCAATCAATAAAAATAGTAATAGTAATATTTGAATCCCGCCCTAACCGTTTTCCAAACCCTTGAGAACGGCACTTCGTAGTTCTATAGACAGAAGGCACGTTTCTCGAAAGTACTGTGATTTGTAGTTTCGACAGTCATTACTTCCTATTAGAAAAGGTTCAATATTTGAAGAGCCACCTTGGAGATCCTTGCTATACAAAAGATGGTCGCTTATTAAATTCTGAAGAGCCTTTTTAATATAAATTTTGGTGCTGTGTTAAAAAGAATATGATTTGTAACAAGAGGATCCTATTTTATGGATTGTGCACTATTTCTTTCGAAGCCACCGCATGTTTATCTTGATTTTTATAAAGAAATAAGATTTTACTTTGTGTTAAATTTTACATGTTTTTGGAGTTACTTGATTTCTAAGTAATATAAGTTATTAATAATATTTATATTAGATGAATTTTATTTGGAGAATATTTATTTGGTAGGGTTTTGGTGGAAGTCAAGGTATTTTGGTGAGAATTATGGTATTGGTTAATTTTTCCACATTTAACTTAAATATGTTTTTTATTTTAGATCACAAGATAATATATTTACTGTTGGCTATATTTTTCTAAGTTTAATTTTTTTAGAGTGAATCATGTGTGTTGTTTCTCTGTATGTAATTGCATTTTAATTATTTTTTTCTCATATTAATTTAATTACTCACAAGTTGTATCAGAGTGTGATATTAGTTTAATTACTCACAAGTTGTATTAGAATGTGAATGGTGTAGTGCATGTAGCTATGTAGAAGATTGAGGCTTCAAACAAATGCAAATTTGTTGGCGAAATGTGATCTAAATTGCTGAAAAGATCACCATATATTAGATCAGAATTAATGGTTGAGATAAAAATAGTAATAATGATGACTAATAGCCACTACAAGGGTAGTGCTACCAATTCCAACTACCATTCTAAATTCCTTTATCTTAATGAAGGCACATGGTAAATTATTAGATGATAAAAGGTGCCTCCTCTCTTAGGAAATGATGGTGACAAGAAGGTGCTCATAGTAATGAGTGTGCATCAAAAAGCTTTGGAGAATGGGCATGGAGTTGGGGTTTAGTAAAGCAGTATCATGTTATGGACAGCTAGAGTACCCCATAAACTCTTTAGAGCATTTGATCCAACTTGTAAAGCATAGCTATAGGAAAGATGCATTTTCCAAGGTCATTGTAATACCTATTATTTAGCCATATTTGTTGTAACCCACTAGCACATGATATCATCCATCTTAGGCATATAGAGAGGATTGAGGATTATGTTTTAGAATGAACAACTTGATTAGATACAATCATATATATTGTAACTCGGTAGCACATGATGTCATCCCTCTTAGGCATATACAGAGGACTGACAATTATGTTTTGGAATAAACAACTTGATTAGATACAAGGGGCTGAAAGTGCACTTGCACACTAACTTGAGGTTATTTTGTTGTAAGACATTTTTGTGAGAAATACATATTTTAGTGCATTGGTGCATGAAGTTATCTATATCAAATTGGTAACACACCACCCAAATAAGTATGATTATATCAAGTACACTCATTCACAACTTAATGAAAGATTGTAAAATCTTAGGATTTGAAATAATTAATAGATCATACACAAAAAAAAATATCTTAGAAAGACTAATTATCTATATAATTTTATTAGGGATGTTTTTATATATATTGATTCATCATATTTAAATTAAATTAATTTAAGAATCTCCCTATTCAAGTTATTCTAAAAATAAAAAATAAAAATATTAAATACATAAAAGCCATACCAGGTTCTAATCATGATCATAGACATGTGAATTCACCATTGTATCCTTGAAAACAAATCCAACCGTAAACCATGCTTAAAATGCATTATTAACGGTTTACATATTAACTGAAATGTTTAATAAATAGTGTAATTTTATTATATGATCATGCAAAACCATCTTTAACCTCCCCTAATAAGTGCCACACAGATTGAAATCCATATATAATTACTTTCAGGTGGATTTTCGTTAGCTCTTTATCTTCACAATCGCGAGCTTTTGGACGAAAACGCTTGTGACAACGATTATTATAAAATCCCTATACAAAATCGTTTTACTTGTGAGCTACAATACCGACGAGTCCACTATTTCATTTTCTGAAGTATCAAACACGTGCAGCGCAGACAGCTGTTGTGTTTAAACCATCACATTCTATCCATCAATATTTGAAACGAAGTATAGTACATGGACGACTCTCTCACACTAACTCTCACAATGAATGCTTGAAACCAACTATCCATGAAACCGGACAAAATGCTGGCCTGCACATGACGTGCAGAGGACTACTAATTCAGTCAGGAGATACAACGACATTACTACACTAATACCTTCTAAACGATTTGATATGTGGGCAGCTTCAACAAAAAACTCAGCAGGCCACATATTTTGGTTCGCAGCCAAATATGTATAGTCCGCCTGCTTCTTCTTCTATGCCAGAATCCCCTTCAAAAAAATGATAGCATTTATTTAAAGCCTTCTTCTTCATGTATATCAGAATCCCTTTGGAATAAATGCTTCCATAATAACAAATCCATGAGTTCGGATGTGCAATCTGACTAAAAGAATATCATGCTTTGCAGATGAAGAAGAAACTCAAGGTGTGTAGTAAGCTGTTTTTCCTATAGTCGAGGTAGATATGCTTCATTATGCAGTCGCAATGCCTTGGTCTCCTCGGCTGTAACATTTTACCCGGTGGTTTGATGGTGATCAGAAGCAAATAAACCAAATTAGACCGTTGGGCTGACTGTGATAAGAAGCAAAACACAGACGAATTAGACCGTTAAATATTAAAGTTTAGGGCAAAATAGATTCAAATATTTCATTACCTTTGCGCGTAAGACTTCTAGATCAAATCCATTGAGGCAGCTTATGTCTGTTTGCTTAACATCAAGACCAAGTCCATCCGGGCCACCCATCGTGGATACAGCTAAGCCAGGCAACATGTAAATGTTTAGAGCCTTTGCTTCTACTGTGCCCTCCTCCACCTGTATTTCCAGAGAGGGAATATCAGAACGGATTTTCTTTTGTTTTTCTACCAAGCACCATTGGTTAGATCCTGACATCCAAAGTATAAAAACGTACCCACAGTGAAAATAATCTCAAAGAATAGACGAAGCTTGTAAACAGAAGGGACCTATGACATTTCACTATGATAAAGAATAGAATATCGACAAAAATTAAAATTAAAATTAAAACCCATCCAAAACTAGAAAAATCTTCAGTTCATGCTCAGAAGCGAACAATGTATGAGATTTTATTGTCATTTCACCTTTGGTCTAACGCATATGCGTCAATAAACGGAACCCGGACAGATCATATGCAATGTTGGAGCAAGCAGGCTGTCTCAGAGGACAGAAGATCGGCCTTGAATGGTAGGAGAAATGCAACATTTGCTTTCAGAGTTTCTTCACAGCAACACAGATTTGCAGAAGGAAATTCCATAGTACCTCACACTTCTGCATTCGACATTACTGGAGACGAATAGCAGGACTTTAAATAGCTAGTCAAGGAAAATCTTATCATTGACAGCTGTCGTTCAGTGACTGAAGGGTCTCCGGTAGATGCTATGCTACTTTTCTGCACTTTTGTAATTTTGTAATGTTTTTTTTTTGGTATCTTTTGTTCAACTTGCAGGTGGTAGACACTGGATTGGGTTACTGTACGTGTCACATGTGGTCTTGAATGTCCTATTGGCTCCCATTCTTACACCCATGGATATCAGTATATTTTTTTTACTGTTGTTCCGGGTTAACGGAGTAAGAGTCACGGAAGTCTTACTTCTGTTGGCTTTACTTGTGAAATACGCAATGAAGCTAGATACCCTTCGCTCATTCTACCAGGAAAATCAGGCAGTGTCGGTCCCAAGGGCTTGGAGTTCGAGGAACCAGACACGAGTTCAGTAGGGAGATCATGAATACATTGGGAATGCTCCTGGAAATACTCAGCAGCATCTTCCGCTCTTGAGGCCTTGTGCATCTGATAAGAGGATTGCCAAACAGGCCAAACTTTAGTTGACTCTAATCTCCGACATCTCAAAATGCATTCACACATACAGTCAATGAAATGGGCAAATGTCTCGCAAAATTTGTGTCCAAGGTACACAAAATTTTCCAGAAAGAAAAATCTACTGCAAGATAGTGTTTGGCTGAAATAATACCACTCTTGGGTATCTCAAAAGATGGCAAATTTCTCTTAAATATTTGTCCAAAGCTACGAGAAGCAAAGGTAAATCTACTATAAATTATTCATCAACTGGATCAAGATCCCACTTGGCGATCTATTTTATTAGATTTTACTTTTGATCTAGGAAAATTCAGAGATGCGGCATAAAAATCACCCACTGTCTTGGCCATTACTGGGAATCTTCCCCTCGTCGTACAAAATGATGACGGTCTGCACCTGCGTTACCAATACTTTAAAATAAAAGTAAAAAAATAATTAACACCTAAAAATCCCAATTTATTAGCTTATTTTAACTCTGAAATATTAACCCATTAAAATATTTTTAAATGAAAATGTAAAATATTTTTAAATTTTATAGATACCTTACTCATCATTTTTACTATATTAAATTGTGAAAACCTTAAAGGCAAAATATTGTCACTCTCATTATATTTGAATGATTACATAGATTACATTGTCTCAATTTCCAACACTAATTTTTTTCTATAAGGAGAATTTGAAGGCTTGCTACTTTTAAATAAGCAGAATTACGATTGAGTTAGTGGAATTGTTACCATATTCATGGATTGAGTTAGTAGAATTGCTACTATATTCATGAGTCTAGAACTACTTCCAAGTGTAGCTAGACAAGTAAAGCAAGTTTTGGATGGATCAGGGATTGTTACTTTTAAATGAGCAGAATTAGGATTGAGTTAGTGGAATTGCCACTATATTCATGAGTCTAGGACAACCACCCCAAGGCTAGCTAGACACTTAAAGCAAGTTTTGAACGGATCCCTATATTGGTTGAGGAATGCTTTCTACAACAAGATTTCAATAATTTTGGCCAATTAGATAGAGTTAATGTTCACCACTATTACATTTTATGTAGAAATCATATGTATCAAATTTAATATGACCATTTACTCACACTTTATATATGAATCATATGATTGGAGAATTAAATTAGGCTATTTACTTAAAATCAATATAAGAATCACATGGACCATTTACTGTTTTATCTGATGGACATCATTCCTCAAATACAATGAAATTGCTTTTCATTATATTACTTGTCATTCCTACATGATAAATGACCCATTTGTTCTAAAAATCTCAATGATTTTTGAATGGAAATCAAATATTAGATTATCTTTTGAGTATAATTGAAATACCCATAATTGAAATAAAAATGAAAAAGGAAAGAACTTTTTAAAACCTCTAATAGCATAATTTCCATAAAAGAAATATAGCTTTCAAAAATAATTGTTCAATACTAATCATCTCCTCACAATTAGTGCACATATGCATTATGAAGCATGACACCACCGCAAGAAAAACACAAACAACATTCCTTTTTGCCAAAAAAATTGAAAGAATAATACTTATTATTTAGAATTAATTTTTTTATAATAAGGAATCATATCTGGATTGAATTATTTTTTATCCCTAGTGTCTATTTTCTATCTTCATATTAAGTAGGCATAACATGAAGGTAAAATTCATAAATTCAAGAAAGCAAAGTAAGTGGTAAATCCAAGCAAGCTATTTAGGAAGTAAATATAGGCAAGTGGAGTAGGAAGTGATAATATGTGCATGTGGAGCCATGGAGGATTGATAAGTACCATTTGTAAATCCAAACACCAAAAAGATGGGGAACTTACTCATATTGGAATTGTATCCCCAATGGGAAGAGAAGAAGTGTTCACAACCAAATATTTTTATCTTCAATGCCGAGTGCTAAGGTATAATTTCTGTAAGTAGGTGAGACATGGATGCATGAGCCCCACAACAAAAAGATCTTATTGTATAAAAATGATAACATTTATTTTTTCTGAACCCTCATGGCATGGAATTTTTTTTCTATTTGTTTGTTTCTTAAATCCTATGAGATATAAAAAAATGATTAATAAAAAAAAAAACCATAAAAAAAGTGACAAATAGAACATATTATGATTATGAAATATTTTCTTATTGTTCACTTGAAAACATCCAAAACAATTTCTATTTCAAACTTAATAAATAAATTTTTATTTCTATTTCAAACTTAATAAATAAATTTTTATTTTTATTTACCTGAAAAATAATTTGATGCCTTCTTTGCTGAACTAGCTCTTCAAAACAACAACTCACCGCTTCAAATTTAAACCCTTCTTCTCTCCATCTAACAATAAAACCGATTTGGAAATCTGGACACCAATGACTAAGATGTAACACTATCCATAAGGATGTCCGAACAAACTCTCCCGCTCGCTAATCTATTTATCCAAATTCTCAACTATTTGAGCGATGACCTACTAACATTATCATCAGCCAAACCTGTCAACATACACATATCATTTGAACACTTCACTGAACAGTAAAAATTACCATAAAAGAAAATATTAATGGTCGGAATGAACCCATGACCATAACAAGAGGCTTTTGTTGAAACGGGTCAGAATATCTCGAATAGGACGTTAAAACTTGCAAATGTAAGAGTAATGGCTGAGTAATTCTACCCATCTGGCAGAAAAAACATCCCATTAGAGTCATGTTGGTTATTAAAAACTGCAAATCTAAGTCAGGGTCGTCTTGGCTCAAGCCATCTGACACACATGGCTTTCCACTTCGGTTTCAAATTTGGTTCAGTGCAAATCTAATTAATTACTTTCAATTGCAAGGAGTCCTGCAATCACATGAATAAGTTTATTTATTTGTTTTTAATTCAGCTCGGTTTATATATATATTCCAAACAAAATTATGGGGTAATAAAAATTTTATATTTAAAATAATTATTTTAAATTTTATTTATTACCTAATTTTTTTAATAATATTATTAAAAATAAAAAAATGTTATCCTAAGTATCAAGGTCAATAGTTTATTTAAATTAGATTAAGATAGTATCATTTTAATTTATGGTTTATTATGTTTTGTGATTAATAAAATTTAGAATATATATCTATCTATATATATATATAATTTAAAGAAAAATTTACACTTTAACCAATTTGATTATTTTATATCTTTAATAAATCAAAAATTAAAATAAATATATATTATTATTATATATAAATTTCACCTCATTTTATATAGAAATATTTTTTTTCTTTGAATTTTACTAAAATCTTCATAAAACACACATATATATATCATTTTCCTTTAATATATATATATATATATATATTACTTTTATCAAATAATTAATATAAATATATATGTATATTTTTTCTCTAAATATTATTTTTTATATGATTATAAATAAAATTCGAATATAAGATTTTGTTATTATTTCACATTAGATATGCATATTATGAATTTCTATGAATTTTTTTTGAAGAGATTAATCATAATAGAAAAGGTTACGATAAAAAAAAATTAATGAGATGGCTTAATATTTTTATTATTATATTTTTTATTTGATTCAATATTATATTTTGTATTAATATTTTTTATTTAATACTTTATTATAAGATTCATCTAACATTTTATTACAGTATCTATTTCAAATTAAGTTGCAAAACACTTTTCAATCCAATAAATTTATTTTCAAATAGTTAATAATTTCATATTTTAATAGTAACGAAATTAATATTTTTGATTTTATAACCAAATTTCGAACTTAAAACATGTAGTTACTAATTATTAAATTATATTTTAAAATACTAAAATGTTATTTTTTAATTACAATATTGTAAATTAGGATGAATAATGGAACATTACATCAAGAAGATTTTGAATGAAAATCGAGACTTTAATATTAATATAAGATGTCGCAATATAAGCCTATAATAATATACAACAATACTTTTAATTTAGATATAAACCCCATGGTAGATATAAACACCACGAGAAATTTTCCCCATGAATAGAAATATAAAATAAAATTTTCAAATCATGATAATTTGACAAAAATGGATAATTATCATATATATTTTTTATAATTTTTTTTAAAATATAAAATATTTTTTTGATAAGTTTATAAAATTTTGTTTCATTGGGTAGAGACAAATTAAGGATATATATCATTTTGATTGCGTTCCATTTTGATTTGACACATGTTTTTTTAAATAAAATTATTAAAATATTCTTTAAATAAAAAAATTATGGTAGCTATATTATAATAAATACTTTATTTATTGTATCGGTATTATAACTCTAAAAGAATATGGTAAAATAATATTATTGTCACTCTGAACTATAAATAAAATATTTCAATTTTTATACAAGTTCATATAATTTTATATCAGCTTTAAAGAAAGATAAAGTAATTAATACTATATATATCTATATCTATATCTATATATATAGACAATGTATAATATTTATATTTAAAATATTTTAATACAAATCATATATAAAATTTTTAAAGAAATTCATATAGAGAAAGTGGAAAAAAAATTAATGTTAATCATACTACATTATTTAAATGCTCAAATAAAAGAGATTGGAGGTAAAAAAAAATAAATCATTTTTTAATAGTAATAATAAGGAGAAGATGCCTGATTCATTTAATTCTTAACCTCCAAAAAAAAAAAATAGTTGAATTTGAAAAATCATTATTAATAATAAATAAATAAAAATTCAAGAGGGATCATATATAAAATATTTCAATATGGGAGGTTAAATAATGTTGATGTGTATTTACGTCATAAGGCATTTCCCTTTGAAAACAGCTCCCCCAGCTACCACAATGTGTCGTTGTGTGCCCTCTATTCTTTGTGTTAGACGATAAAACTATCTTCTACTGTCATATTGATACCACTATCACGCATATCCAGGTTGTTACTAACTCCCAAGCAATTATGTGGCATATACAGGTAGTTACTAACTCACAAGTAACGATAACGGTAAAGAAACCAAACAAGAAGTAAAGGAGGAGAATTTTAGTAGATCAACAATGGGAATGGCCATGTCAGAGGAGGACTTTGTAAGTGATTTGCAAATAATGATGGAAGCTCATTTTATTTTGTATCCAAAAAAGACCACTCCACAATGCTCCATGTTTCTTTCCAACATTGATTAAACCTTGTTATATGTTGTTGTGACAACAACCTTCTTAATTGCTTGTTCTCACATCATTTTTTATGAAACATAGCTATGTCGAAGCTGTAGGAAATATGCTCGTTTACTAAGATTTCGTGGATGGGAGGATTACACTCAAAGAGGAGGAGGATTGGTTGGAGATTGATTGAAATGGTGTTGGGGTGTTCTTTTGTGTGAGGATGATGGTGGGCTCCAGTATTGCAGCAATAATGCTGCAACTCCTGGGACTCCCGTATTTACTTTTATCAACCCGGTAGTTCGTAACAAACTTGGAAGCGACGGTGCTGTATGCACAAGTACTAGCTCTTGCCGCAGCTGTCAGTTGGTCAGCTGGCACAAGTCCGCTAGGAGCTTAAGCCAACTTCTATGAGCTCTTAGAAGAAGCTTTTTAATTGATGGATGAAAGCTAACTCGAAGGAAGATAATCTAATTATGAAAAGAGATTGAAAAACTAAAGGAAATTGCAAACCCTAGCAAACCCTAATTCTACCAGCTAGTCCTACTGATGCAAAGGAGAGAATGCAAACTACTGAAAGGGATGTCGTTACTTCTAAGAAGGTAAAATTCACGTGTCTAAGTTATCACTCTCTGAAGAAAACATCTTTTTGTATTTTTGAATAAGTTGTTAGAATTATCATGCATGTGCTTTTAA
This sequence comes from Pinus tabuliformis, assembly GCA_031772625.1. Taxonomy (NCBI): domain Eukaryota; kingdom Viridiplantae; phylum Streptophyta; class Pinopsida; order Pinales; family Pinaceae; genus Pinus; species Pinus tabuliformis. Next base: position 656,108,644 of record CM062814.1, on the reverse strand, counting down.
CTGGCTTTTGACTGTGCAGAGGTGGATTGGCGAGAGGAAATGCTTGGAAGATGTCGGGAAGGTTCGGAGAGGGCCTAAGGGGTCCCTAACACCCTTCCAGAGAGTTTCACAGAGTTTGGCTATCAAGAAACCTCATTCGTGAGCTTCTACAGGAAGTCTGCAAGGGTTCTACAGGATGTTTCAGGAATTTCTACAGGATGTTCAGAAATTTCTACAGGATGTTTAAAAATTGGATTTTGGAGGATGGGTGAGTGAGGGAAGATGCATGAATGGATATGGAGGTAGGATAGGGGTCTGAAGTGGCCCAGGGACTGGTGGATGGAGTGGTGAGAAGGTGTAGATAGCTAAGTTGGCTCAAAGAAGACTTAAACAATGATGTACAAAAACTAGGGTTATATGAGCAAATGTGGAAAACGTGAGGTAAGGATTCTAAGTAGAGGGTGGAGTGGATGGTGCTGATGGAGAATAAGTAGATGAAGGAGTGGTACAGGTGCTCTGCAAGTCGTTTTTCCAATCTGAACCAACAAAGACTTGTAAATTCAAAGACCTAGTTTCGTTGACCTAATTTGCTAGCTGTCAGTAAAGAGAATGAACAGAAGTGTGACCTGCAATGAAACCATGTATTTTAACTCATGCAACTAAGAAAATGAAAGTCTGAACTTGTAACCAACTTCTACAGGTGAAGATCAAACACTAGCGATTGCATGGCAAAGCAAAATCAGTGTTTTTGTGGGCAGCAAAGTCATCCTAGTCACAGCTCCTGATCCCACTGAGGGAGAGGTGAAACCACAGATGTTTGTTGGCCCTTTTCTTGAAGCTTTTTCTGTTAGCAACCTATCAACTAAATCTGAGCATGAAATGCTATTTTACTCATCAAAAACAACCTAAAGAACAAAACAAGGTTTAAATCTAAATAACAGATTTTATTCTAAGAATGCAGCAAAGACACATGAAAGTAAGCAAAGGAGGTACTCGGTAATTGAGATGGGCCAAACCCCAAGAGCTACAACCTCCTAAGAGAGATTTAGAGCTGGTGCAAAGCTGGATTCATCTTTATTGATCAAAAGAAATGTTACATTCCAAAAATTGTCCATAAGGAGAACTTGAAAATGTGCTGAAAGCAAAGCTAATCTACTGCCTAAAAATCAAACTACAAAATGACTACAAAATGAATACAAAAATGACTAACTACTGGCTAAAAAAAATGACTATAAAGTGACTAACTGAAATGAGGCCCTAAGCCCTCTTATTTATACAAATTGAGGACCCCAACAGTCCTCCTAAAATTTAGGGACTCGGCTACCCAAAACTTGCAGTTAACAACAATCCTACTTGACTTGCTTGGTTGCCCTTGTGTTAATTGATTTGGGGGCCCTTGAACTCCGAGATGATGGTGGAGAATTCGAGATAAGGGCCCATAAATGAAGCGGACACCTTCCTACAAATCCTCTCCCTTGTTCTCCCACGAATTTGGCTGCCAAATGCTCATTTAAACCTTTGATTTTGTCTCCAAATTGACCAAAAAGGCTACACAAAGCACACATTAGACTTGTTGGCATAATGGCTAACCCCATTCACTCTATTAGCATAAATATAATAAAAAACATGCAATAAAATAATGAGAATGGTGGATTAAGTCGAATTAGGAAGTTGAATGAGCCTAAATAATTATCCATTTTTGGGGCTCATCATCACCCCCTACTGAAAGTGTTGCTCATCCTCTGAGCAACCAATCTGTCTCCTCCTCTTTGATGGCCCTGGTGGCCTCCCTATCATGCCAAGCTTTTGAAGTGATGTCCTCTTCTTAGTCATGAAACCATGCTTTTCTCTCTACTCCTTCCCACTGCCTGTGCTTCTTTTCCTAGAGAATTCTCAACTTCCTGTAGAACTGTCTCACCATCCTGTAGAACTGTCTTTGAGTCCATTATCTGAATTCTCTCTCTCCAAGTGAAGGTTTTTGGCTTCCTCATTCATAGGTGATGGACATCCTTGGAGGAGGCTCCTCCTTTTGTTTAGCTTTTGTGTCCTTAATGACAATTTTCTCCTTTGTCTGTGGTTTGGGTCTGCCCACTTTGATCCATGTGCTCCTTCTCGCCTTAAGATACATGGAAGCCTCCCTCTTTCACTTCTCCTTCTGCTTGGGGGATGTGCTTAGGGTGGCCAGCACAACTGCTGCCTCCCTAGCTAAAATCTCGGCCAATTTCTCCTTCTGCTGCCCTTTCCCCAGACTTCCTATAGAAGCAGTTTTTTGTCTTCCTGTAGAAACAATTTTCCCTGATTTGGCTTGCATGGCTGGGGGTGTCTACTTCTTAAATTTTGCTGTGGTTTCCTCTTCCCACTGCTTATACTCTTCTTCTTTTGTGCCTCCTTCTAACAATCCCAAAAGCAAAGGGGAACTTAACTTGAGGCCTATCCGGCTGCCCTGGAGATTCTGCATAGACTTTTTGTAGGGAGGCACTCATGCCAAGGCCTCCCTCATTCTAGTTGGAGTGTGGTATTCCTTGATTTTGAGGCTATGGGACAATGTGTTCCACCTACAGGTGCAAGCATGAACACAATTGTCCCCTAATAGTCGCTCCATATCCTTGAAGTGTGCTATGGCCTGAGCCTGCTGATCCATGTACTCTAACAGGGCCTGAGAGTTGGTTGCTAGGTGCTGGTGCTCTTCTTCCATTGGCTGATGCTAGTTCCAAGACCTTGAGACCTGAATCTCTAGTGGTGAATGCTGCATGCACTGGCTTCGTTTGATGTGAGCTGCTGGTGTCTCCATGGTATGTGCTCCAGCCGGATCAGCTGCTACAGGATTCCTGTAGGACATCCTGTAGTCATTTCTCCTCTTGGGGTGCATGCTGAAACAAACAAAGTTGCATTCACGGATGACAGGTAAGGTGTGCGGGCCTCTACATGCTTTATTTTTCACTTAAAAAACAAATTTCTATCTGAGAAAACAAGGTTCTGGTATGACGGTGCAGGTATATTCAACCAGATGGTGGCAATGGTGGTGAGAGGAGATGAAACAAGTGGAGGATGGAAGAAAAGAGTGGTTGCATGCTTCCTCAACAGACTTCAAGCTTCAAATCCCTCTCCGTAATCGATTCTGGCCTACCCAAAGGCTCTACAGGATGTTTCTGGTAGAAATACAGATCTTCCTGTAGAAAGTCCTGTAGCTTCCCGTAGAAGGTTGAACCATGACAAGATTGTGTCCGAACCCCGAAAAAATGAGTGTTCATGGAGGGAGTGGATGTGAGGATGCCTGGTAACTTGGTAGGGGCCCTTGTCCTTGTGTTGGGAGGCCTCCTTTCTACATTGTGTTCCTACAATCGAGAAATTCCATGCAACACAGGAAAACTACTGTTTTTGACTCATGGCAGACTTGTCTCGAATTCCCCTACTCCAAACAATTTAATTTACCACCTTTTGAAATTTCATGCACGGGTATGGCATTTTTTTGAGCCTACCTCTCTTCGAAACTCCCATTTGTCGAAGAAAAATCCAGGTTTTTCTGCTCTGGAAGGTTGTTTTCTGTGTTTCCTGTAGAAGACTTCCTGTAGAAACACCTATGGAGCGCGACAAGCGGGAATTTTTTTAAGAAACGACAGAAATTTTGAGAAACCAGGTAGGAATCTTGCATAGGACCACCGGTTAACTGATCTGGACGTGGTGGACGCGTGCTCCAGTTGTCTGCAGTTGAACAGAGGGTGGTGAGAATTTCAGCCGAGCATCGTTTAATTTCAGCGTGATTTGTGGTGAGGGAGTGAAGTGGCGAGGTGTATGTGGCCACATGCAACTAGAAGTGTTGTTCCTGAACTGTGTGTTTTCCCCCTGTAATCACTGCTGTCAATTGAACTGAGGTTTAAACGGCCAACACTCCTGGTTGCTTTAATTTTCACGTGAGTCAGCTGTCCAAGTGTACTGCATGAGTGCTAGAGAAGGCAATCAGCTTAACCTTGCTAGATTCGTGGCCTACCCCATCATTCCATTCGTTCATGCAGTTCTTCAATTAGATTCATGCAATAGAGGAACAAGTTTTAGTCACGTACCTGAAGTCGAGCGGTTGCTGTGAGGTCCTTTTTGCTGCTGCATGCATCTGTTTCGGTGGTTGCATGATGGATCCTTTGTGCTATAAGCTATTTGCTATCTGATGTGTGGTTATTTTGCTTGTGCAGGTATCTTCTAGCCAGATCTAAGCTGCAGGAGTTCGTTTCCATGTTCAGATCTACACCCTCAAGCTGCTGCTGCTGAATTTTCACAGGACCAAAATTTGTTTTCGCCATTGCTCCCGAACGATAGATCAAATCGATTTGAAACTTGCTAAGCGTGTTCCTATCATCATGATGCACCTCCCATAGCAAAATTGAGATCAATGGATGCACATATTTCGAGAAAAATGGAAAATGGCTGAAGATTTCAGAGATAAATTGCTCGGAAACCGTGCATCGGAATCAGCTGAAATTGCTTGGGTAGATTACTATCGCCCATATGCATCTCCCCATGAAAAAAGTTTTGAAATGGATGCATGGATATGGAGAAAATGCAAAAATGGCTGACGGCGATGGAAGCAGATTTCTTGGAAATCGTGCATCAGAATGGGCTGAAACTGCTCGGGCATGTTTCCATCATCCCTATACAATTCCTTGTAAAACGGTTTTTGAAATGGATGCATGGTTTTCAAGTTAGGGCAAAAACAAATTCTGTTCTATGTATTTTTTCTTCAAAGCATTCTGCAAGTTTTTGCATGGTAAGAAAAACTGAGCTTGGGTTGTGATGCAGGCATGGAGATGATGGAGGGGGAGTTTGAAGATTGCAGGAGGACTTTTGACCCCTTGAGGAAGCTCTCATGTTTGCCAAAAGACCTTTTTCAAATCCATTTCTAGCTTCCTGTAGAAATCCTGTAATTTCTACAGGAACTTCCTATAGAACACACAGTTTTGAGGAAAGAAGCACAATGAGATGGAAAAATTGATGGAGAAGGGTGAGGGATGGAAACATGGATGCTTGCAGGCTTCATCGACAAGTTCTCGGCCTTTAGGTCCTCTTCAGAGATCAATTTTGGCTCGTTTGTAGGCTTCCTGTAGAAGACATAGAACTTCCTGTAGAAGGCATAGAACTTCCTTTGTCTTTGTTTTGAGCGATCCTCATGACCTGCAATGTCCTTCTTGCAACCTGCAAGTATTCAATGGAAATTAGCTTTATTTTTATTTTTCTTTTTCTCTTTTTTTTTTTTTGAAAAACAACTAGGGCGCCTCATGGAGGTTTTCAGCCTAATTGTCTGCCCTGGGTGCCTCCAAGGGAGGTTTTCACCCAGAGATCTTATTCTCTTTTCTCTTTTTTCCCAAACCATTGACCGCCTCATGGAGGTTTTCAATCAATAAGCCAATCTAAGGCGCCTCCGAGGAGGTTTTCACCTTAGATTTTTATTTTCATCTTATTTTCATTTTTTCTTTTTCTTTTTTTTCTACCCTACCCTAGTTGAAAAACAAAATTCTTTTCAAGTATAAGAATACTTCCAATGGAGCCATGTGCACATCGAGATTAGAGATAAAATGATGTGGCGGCTTGAAATGCATGCTTTGACAACTATCCAGATTTCAGAGACAAAATGATCTGACTTTGAAGGGATCGAACATAACTGAGGAAGAAAGTACTGCTGCAACTTAGTGACCGTTTGAAACCATATCTCAATATAGCTCTGATATCCTTGGTCCTTTTACTGATCTGGATCATTCTCCATATCTTCTTCTATCATGAACTTCACATCTTCCTCTTTGTGCTAATTTTTCTCTTGACTACATGGAGGGGTTGATGGTAGCCATGAGGGAGCTTTCTTGATTTCTACTTCTGATGTTTTCTCTTCATCAAGTGCAGCCCATGGTGCTTTGATTTCCTCTTTTGAATCTTCTTTTTCCTTTGGTCCTTCAATGTTGTCAATGTAATCCCTGCTTTGCAACACTCTTCCTGAGCTATGGTGAAGATCATTGAGCTCAAGAGGAGTCATTTGGACATGTTGTGTCTCAGCATTGCAATTTTGTTGAGCTACTACAATGGACAAGTTTGGAAATGGTGGTATGGGTAGCTGAGTGGGGGTGTATATTTGAGATGGATGTGGATGGGGTTGTGGTTGGGTAGGCATTTGGGGTTGCCTTGGTGGAGCAGGAGGCAATGGTTGTGGATGAGCAAGTGGTGGAGGAAAAGAAGCGGGAGGAGTGTTGTATTGGGGCCTCCACCCCTGATGAGGTGCATTCCACTGAGGCTGTGGCTGAGCATAAGAATGAAACGAATGAGCAACTGGTTGGGCATAATATGGATCTGGGAAGGAACAAGGAGGAGGTGTGAACCAGGAAGGATGAGCAGGGGGACCCCAAGAAGGCATGAAAGTGGCTTGATAGGGGTCATAATAGGTCTCGGATGTCCCTTGCAGTTCCTGCTGGTAAGATCTAGGTCCATGTGGCCTCCTTTGGTTCATATAATAGAGTGATTCAGTGGCTCCTTTTGCCCTCTGATATGCAGCTTTGATTCCAGGCAAGGAAGGGCACTGATTCGTAGGATGGTATTCTTCACAGACGAAACACACTTCTAGGGAGTGCATTGGACATTCGTCCCTAGGATGCTTTCTAGTGCACCTGGGACAAAAGATGGCCAAGGCCCTCTTGGCTTCCTCTTGCTTCCTTTAGATCTGCAAGGTATCCAGTTGCATGGGAATAAACTGCATCATATCACTCTTGAAATCTTCCATCTTATTTTCAAATTCGTTTTTGGATAAGGTACTGCTCCCAACATTTCTATTTGTAGCCATTTGCTCCAGAGGAATGTTTTCTTCTTCTTCTTCCCTTGAGGTTCTTCAAATATGTCTTGCTGTCCACCTAAAGGTTCTTTAATCACAGCCATCGAAGAAGAGAGAAGGTTGGCTGTGTGAAGGAGTGGGGGTGTTGTGCAAACATTTTTCTAACTTATCTCTACTCCTACAAGACAAGAAAGGAACACTTTTTGGTTGATTTTTTTTTTTTTTTTTCTGCTTGTACCTGCAAAAACTAAAATAGATTGAACAAAAACTAACTATCTTGCTGAAATGAAAATGCGGAATTGAAATGAAAGCAGGAAAGGACTAATCTATTTTGCTCAAATGAAATTGCAGGAATGAAATGCTAGGCTACGCTTGCGGAATTGAAATGCTAATCTACGCTTGCAGAAATAAAATTGCGGAATTGAAATGCTAATCTATGAAAGCGAGAAATGCTAATATACTTTTGTAGAAACGAAATTGCATAATGAAAATGAAATAAACTACTTAGCAGAAGGTTGTAGTAGAAAATAGAAGAATAGCAGCAATCACCAATACTCTGACGCTTCCCCGGTAACGACGCCAAAAAGATGGTGGGCTCCAGTATTGCAGCAATAATATTGCAACTCCTGGGACTCCCATCTTTACTTTTATCAACCCGGTAGTTCGTAACAAACTTGGAAGCGACGGTGCTGTATGCACAAGTACTAGCTCTTGCCGCAGCTGTCAGTTGGTCAGCTGGCACAAGTCCGCTAGGAGCTTAAGCCAACTTCTATGAGCTCTTAGAAGAAGCTTTTTAATTGATGGATGAAAGCTAACTCGAAGGAAGCTAATCTAATTACGAAAAGAGATTGAAAATCTAAAGGAAATTGCAAACGCTAGCAAACCCTAATTCTACCAGCTAGTCCTATTGATGCAAAGAAGAGAATGCAAACTATTGAAAGAGATGTCGTTACTTCTAAGAAGGTAAAATTCACATGTCTTAAGTTATCACTATCTGAAGAATTTTTTTTTCTATTTTTGAATAAGTTGTTAGAATTATCATGCATGTGCTTTTAACTGGCTTTTGACTGTGCAAAGGTGGATTGGCGAGAGGAAATGCTTGGAAGAGGTCGGGAAGGTTCAGAGAGGGCCTAAGGGGTCCCTAACACCCTTCCAGAGAGTTTCACAGAGTTCGGCTGTCAAGAAACCTCATTCGTGAGCTTCTATAGGAAGTCTGCAGGGGTTCTACAGGATGTTTCAAGAATTTCTACAGGATGTTCAGAAATTTCTACAGGATGTTTAAAAATTGGATTTTGGAGGATGGGTGAGTGAGAGAAGATGCATGAATGGATATGGAGGTAGGATAGGGGTCTGAAGTGGCCTAGGGACTGGTGGATGGAGTGGTGAGAAGGTGTAGATAGCTAAGTTGGCTCAAAGAAGGCTTAAACAATGATGTACAAAAACTAGGGTTATGTGAGCAAATGTGGCAAAGGTGAGGTAAGGATTCTAAGTAGAGGGTGGAGTGGATGGTTCTGATGTAGAATAAGTAGATGAAGGAGTGGTACAGGTTCTCTGCAAGTCATTTTTCCAATCTGAACCAACAAAGACTTGTAAATTCAAAGACCTAGTTTCGTTGACCTAATTTACTAGTTGTAAGTAAAGAGAATGAACAGAAGTGTGACCTGCAATGAAACCATGTATTTTAACTCATGCAACTAAGCAAACGAAAGTTTGAACTTGTAACCAACTTCTACACATGAAGATCAAATACTAGTGATTGCATGGCAAAGCAAAATCAGTGTTTTTGTGGGCAGCAAAGTCATCCTAGTCACAGCTCCTGATCCCACTGAGGGAGAGGTGAAACCACAGATTTTTGTTGGCACTTTTCTTGAAGCTTTTTCTGTTAACAACCTATCAACTAAATTTGAGCATGAAAAGCTATTTTACTCATCAAAAACAACCTAAAGAACAAAACAAGGTTTAAATCTAAATAACAGATTTTATTCTAAGAATGCAGCAAAGACACATGAAAGTAAACAAAGGAGGTACTGGGCACTTGAGATGGGCCCAACCCCAAGAGATACAGCCTCCTAAGAGAGATTTAGAGCTGGCGCAAATCTAGATTCATCTTTATTGATCAAAAGAAATGTTACATTCCAAAAACTGTCCATAAGGAGAACTTGAAAATGTGCTGAAAGCAAAGCTAATCTACTACCTAAAAATCGAACTACAAAATGACTACAAAATGAATACAAAAATGACTAACTATTGGCTAACAAAAATGACTATAAAGTGACTAACTGAAATGAGGCCCTAAGCCCTCTTATTTATACAAATTGAGGACCCCAACAGTCCTCCTAAAATTTAGGGACTCGGTTGCCCAAAACTTGCAGTTAATAGCAGTCCTACTTGACTTGCTTGGCTGCCCTTGTGTTAATTGATTTGGCGGCCCTTGAACTCTGAGATGATGGTGGAGAATTTGAGATAAGGGACCATAAATGAAGGGGACACCTTCTTACAAATCCTCTCCCTTGTTCTCCCACGAATTTGGCTGCCAAGTGCTCATTTAAACCTTTGATTTTGTCTCCAAATTGACCAAAAAGGCTACACAAAGCACACATTAGACTTGTTGGCATAATGACTAACCCAATTCACTCTATTAGCATAAATATAATAAAAAACATGCAATAAACTAATGAGAATGGTGGATTAAGTCGAATTAGGAGGTTGAATGAACCCAAATAATTATCCATTTTTGGGGCTCATCAGATGATTGATCTCCCCATGGAAGAACTAAAGGATATAAAGTTCCTCAATCCACTGTTCATGAAACTCATATTGCAATACTACGTTGTCACTCTCACCTCCAAGATCTCTTGCTGCATACCCTACAGGCCACTAGTTTCAAATGTGGGGGTTTTGCAGTTGGGGCTGGACTCAATCAGTACTTTTTTAATGAAATATTAAAGGAGAAAGCTTGGAAGTCACGTGAAACATGGATCGAACGATTCACACCAATTTCGAAGTAGTGACCACACACATGTGGAGGGAAAGAAGCCTGGCTTTGGAAATTTCAAGTGATGAGATTTCCACAATGTTGTTTCTAGTTGAATTTAGGGCCAGGTTCCAACTTTTGTGGATCGTACTACCACCATGTTGCAGTAGTGGAGTAAATTGGTGTTCTCTGGTGAAAAGTAAGTTTATTTGCACTTGGAGATCCACAAACTTACATGGTATGATATTTCTTGCACAACATTTGACAACAATAATGCAAAGGGATAACACATCTTTAATCTATAATCATAGCAAATGCTTCTCACGATTGATTTATTTTCTACTTTTATATTCTAGGCTTTAGGTGAGAAATTCAAGTTTTAATGGCACCATAGTCTTTGATTCTTAATAGAGTAGAATAAAATATACTTGGATATGATATTTTCAGTTCATAGTGGTCTGAAAGATTTTGAATACTTGTTTGTCCCAGGAATATGGGATTTACTACTACACTCAACTCCCTCTAAGAACTTCATAATGTTTTGTTTGTTTCATGATGTTATATTATCATTTTGGTTATTTCTTAGCATGAGATTTACTTTTGAAGATATGATGTGTTGCATTGGCTAGTATAGTTTCTGAATATTATTCTTGGAATTGTAATAGGAATGTTCTTTGTCTTCAACATAGTTGTTCTATGATTAAGAAAATTTTCTAATATCTCGCATTGTCTTTTGTAACTCATGAGAGTGACCTCATTATCATATTTGTTCCTATGTGAAAGAAGAGGTGACTTTGGAAGTTAGAAAAAGAGATCAAAACCCAAGAAATGATGGTAATGATCTACTAGGTCTAATGATGTCTACAAAAAAGCAGCCAGTGGGGGGCAACGTGTAGGATATAAGCATGAAAAAAGAGGAAATAATTTCATATTGTTGGAGCTATTTGCTTTGTAGGACATGAAACTACATCAAACATGATGACATGGGCCATAATATTATTTGGAATGAATCAAGGTTCATAACAACGAGGACTCAAAGAGGTGTTGGAAGTATTTGGAAAAGATATTTATCTAGATGTAGATAGCTTGAATCACCTTAAGATTGTAATAACTACTTCTGAGAATTCATTTATCTCTTAACAAATTTAAAAAGACTATTATTATTTTCTTGTGGGTTAAATTGGTTGAATTATGACATGGAAATGTAGAATCTATGGATGGGTGAAAAGAAAAAAAAATTAGAGATTTCAGTTTAATATTTTAATATAATTGCTTCATAGAGAGATAGGTAAATCATATAGGTATACATGGCCTTGACAATATATTTTATAGATGTTCTTCATCCCCTTCTGAAGTGTAAATGATGGTTGTTTGTAGGTGGGAATGATTCAAAATGAGGCCTTGAGACTTTATCCACTAGCAGTGGGTTTGTTACGTCAGTAGTAAATTCAGTGAAGCTTGGAAGGATTTCAATTCCCACAGGAACCCAACTTAATCCAATTATTGTAATGAATCATGATCCAAATTTGTTGGGAAACAATGCCAATGAGTTTAACTCTGGGAAATTTAGTGAAGGACTCACAAAGGCTTCCAGGCATCCCTTCGCATTTCTACCCTTTGGATATGGTCCAAGAATTTTTGTGGGTCAGAACTTTGCACTCATGGAAGAAAAAGTGGTATTGGCTACGACTCTACAACGATTTTAATTTGTCACTTCCCCATCTTATTCCCATGCATCTGCTCATATTTTCACCTTGCAACTGCTACATGGAGCCTAGGTAATCCTCGAGAGTTTTAATTTTTAATAAGCCTTTTGGCCACAAAGCTGAATAAAATGGCATTGCTTAAAGACATGTCATGTACTTTCTTATGTATTTGACAAAATTGTTGTTCAAGATACAGTATAGAGACATTATATTGAAAAAAGGTCACAGTGTTTCTGGAAATCCTTGTAGAGGGAGGGAATTAATTCTTCTTGCATAGGTTGGTAGGGAATAAAGGTTATAATATCTAGATGTTGTGATAGTTCATAAAAAAGATTATGTAGACCCTTTTTCTTTTAGGGTACACAAGTATATCAATGAATAGGACAGAGGAATCTATATGGAAATCATAAAATATAGTAGCTATAACAGACTTCAAATATATGAAGACACATATAGAATATGTAAACAAGTTAATCTGGAAGGGTACTAAACTTGAGAGCTAATTCATATTGGTTGAGTGCAAATCAAGGATAAAAGGTGTAATGGAACTTCAAAGTTCACACATAGGATAAAAAAAGGATCAGAATTGTAATATGGTAATGGAGGGGCAAAGTTTCCTCATACCTTTTTTGGTATGGGTTTCTCCTGAATACACCATTTTATTTGTTACCTAAATTGGAAGAAATCCTTTGTAGGGACAAATTGATGGTCCTATAGCTATAAACTCTTCAAATTAAGAGCCACAGTTGACCAGTTATACTCAAAATGTTTATCTATGAATGAAGTAATGGAGAGACAATTCACTTTGGTCGAGTGAAAATTCAAGGATAGAAGGTTAAATGGAACTTCAAAGTAACACATAAATACTTAAAATTGTAATATGGTAATGGAGGGGGAAATTTTCCTGTGACATTTTTGGGTATGGGTTGCTCCTGAATACACCAGTTTCTTTGTTACCTAATTTTGAAGAAATCCATTGTAGGGACTAGTTGATGGTCATGTAGTTGTGAACTCATCAAACTGAGAGCCATAGCTAACTAGTTACAGTAAAAAAATTTCTTTCTAAATAAAGTAAATTCCATGCTCCAAAAATTACCCCTGAACAATTTCAAATTCTTCTAGTTCCAACTGATCTTTCTAGATGTGATACAATTTACATTTTCTAGATATCATTGATTTCTCATTCCTTTGATACTAAAAATTGGTAGACACTTAGATGAAATCCATATTTGTAGCAGGTTTCGAAAGAGGATCTCAAAAGAGACTTGTTAAAGCATATTTAAAATAAAAAAATTATAAAACTGAGAAGCCAAGTAAGATGGAAGCATTCCACTACTTCATAAATAGGTTTTCAATAATTTTTTCTTAAGATAAGCCATGCTTATTATACATCAACATTTCATTTTGGTTGTTTTCAAGTGGGAATGATTCCATATGATTCCTTCAGACTTTATCCACCAGCAGTGGGTATGTTACATCAAGTGGTAAAATCGGTGAAGCTTGGAAAGATTTGAATTCCCATAGGCACCCAACTTACTCCATTTCTTGTAATAATTTTATGGGGAAATGATGTAAATGAGTTTAACTCAAGGTGATTTAGCGATGGACTCACCAAGGCTTCTGGGCATCCCTTCACATTTCTACCCCTTGGATATGGTCCAAGAATTGTGTGGGTGAGTACTTTGCACTCATGGAAGCAAAAATGGTATTGATTTGGTTCTACAATGATTTTATTTTATCACTTCCCCATCTTATGTCCATGCGCCTACCAGTATATTAGCCTTGCAACTGTAGCATTGAGCCTACGTGATCCTTGAGAGTGAATTTTTAATATGCCTAGAGCTACTTCAAGAAGTATGTGAGTGAATTTTTAATAGGCCTAGAGCTACTTCAAGAACACTACAACAAAACCCTGTGATTAACATCCCTTTTTGCTTCCTTTTTTGCATCTAGAGCCCATTTTTGGTGGTATTTGTGTCCATTTATCAAATATTGTACAAAAATTGATGCAATGTTTGCACCGAGTTTTGCACCAAGTCTTACATCAAGTTTAGCACCAGGTATTGTAATAGGTTTTACACCAGATTTTACACCAAGTTTGATGTCAGGTTTTATGCCAAGTTTTGTGCCATCATTTGCACCATGTTTTGCATCAAGTTTGGCACCTAATTTTCTTTCACCAACTTTTGCAACCTCTATTGCATCCACTTTTTGCGCCTCTACTTGCATCAACTTTTGCATCATCTCTTGCATCCTCTTTTGCATCATTTTTAAAATCATTTTTTGCATCCACTTTTGTATATTTTTTGCATCCCCTTTGTGCCAAGTTTTGCATCGAGGTTTGTGTCAATTTTTGCATCTAATTTTGCATCTACTTTTGTTGCATTGAATTTTACATCTTGTTTTGCATCCATATTTACATCAAATTTTTCATTTGTTATTGTGTCCACTATTGCATCCATTTTTCTTGTGCCATAATTTGCACCTAGTTTGACACCTCCCTTTGCACCCTTTTTTATTTCTAAACTTGCATCCACGATTGCATCCTCATATACATATATGTTTTCATCGACTTTTACATCTATTTTTTCTTCCGTTTTTATATCCACTTTTGCGGCAATATTTGCATCAGGTTTTGTGTCTCATATTGCATCTACTATTGCATCGAATTTTGTTGCATCAACTTTTGCGTCCTATTTTACATCCATTGTTGCACCCATGTTTACGCCCACTTTTACATCCATTTTTGCATCTTAGTTTGCATCTTCATTTGCTTCTTTTTTTGCATCTATCAATACATCCACTTTTGTTGTGACACAATTTGTGCCATGTTTTGTACTTACTGTTGTATCCACATTTGCTTCCAATTTTGCATCCATATTAGCATCCTCTTTTGCATAAAATATTGCATCTATTTTTGCATCCAATTTTGTGTTGGGTTTTGCATCTCATTTTGTATCTTCTTTTGCATGTACTTCCATTGCATCCAATTTTGTTTCTCCTATTGCACCCGTGTTTGCATCCACTTTTACATCCCTTATAGCATCTTGTCTTGCATCTAAGTTTGCATCTTTTTTTGTGTCTATTTTTACATCCACTTTCTCATCCACTTTTTTTGTGCTATGATTTGTGCCATATCTTATGCCTATCATTGAAACCTACATTTTCTTCCACTATTGCATCCACATTTGCATCCTCTTTTGTGTCCAAGTTTGCATCAAATATTGTTTATGTTTTTTGCATCCCATTTTGAATCTACTTTTACATCCACTTTTGATTCATCCAATTTTGCAACTAATTTTGTGTCCACTATTGCACCCATGTTTGGCCCATGTTTACATCCATTTTTTCATCTAAGTTTTACTCCTTTTTGCATTCAACTTTGTGTCTTTTTTTTACATTCATTGTTGTATCCACATTTGTTTCACCACAATTCATGCTAAGTTTTATGCCTACTATTGTTCCCATGTTTTCTTCGACATTTTCATCCATGTTTGAATCCTATTTTGTGTTCAGGTTTGCGTCAACTATTGCATCTACTTTTTCATCTACTTGTGTCAATTTTTCTATATTTTTTTGCATCACTACAACAAAACCAGCGATTAGCGTCCCTTTTTACTTCTTTTTTTGCATCTAGAGCCCATTTTTGGTGCTATTTGCATCCATTTATCAAATATGGTGCAAAACGTGACACAAAATTTGCATCAAGTTTTGCACCAAATCTTACACCAAGTTTAGCACCAGGTATTACGATAGGTTTTGCAACACGTTTTGCACCAAATTTTATGCCAAATTTTGTGTCATCCTTTGCACCAGGTTTTGTTCCAGGTTTTGCATCAATTTTGGCATCTATTTTTGTTTGACATACTTTTGCATCCTCATTTGCATCCACTTTTTGCACCTACACTTGCATCAACTTTTGCATCGACTTTTGCATCCTTTTTTGCATCTTTTTTTGCATCCTTTTTTAAATCATTTTTTGCATCCATTTTTTCTCCATTTGTGCATCACTTTTGCGCCAAGTTTTACATTGAGTTTTGTGTCTAGTTTTGCATATAATTTTACATCTACTTTTGTTGCATCCACTTTTCCATCTTGTTTGGCATCCATATTTACATCCTCTTTTTCATCTATTATTGTACCCACTATTGCATCTAATATTTTTGTGCCACAATTGGCGCCTAGTTTGGCACCTCCTTTTGCACCCACTTTTGATTATAATTTTGCATCCACGTTTGCATCCTTATTTGCATCTAGGTTTTCATCAACTACTACATCTATTTTTGCATCCCTTTTTGTATCCAATTTTGGACCAGGATTTGCATCGGGTTTTGTGTCACGTTTTGCATCTACTTTTGCATTGACTTCTATTGCATCCACTTTTGCATACAATTTTGCATCCACTGTTGCACCCATTTTAAATTTCACTTTTTGCATCGCTTTTTACATCTTCATTTGCATCATACTTTGATTCTTTTTTTCATCTATCATTACATCCACTTTTGTTATGCCATAATTTGCACCATGTTTTGCACTCACTATTGTATCCACGTTTGCTTCCAATTTTGCATCCATGTTCACATCCTCTTTTGCATCAAATATTGCATCTATTTTTGCATCCACTTTTGTGTCAGGTTTATGCATTGGGTTTTGCATCTCGTTTTGTATCTACTTTTGCATCTACTTCCATTGTATCCATTTTTTTCATCCAATTTTGTTTTGCCTGTTGCATCAATGTTTGCTTCCACTTTTACATCTTATTTTGCATATTTTTTTGTCTATTGTTACATCCACTTTTGTTGCACCATATCTTGCGCCTACCATTGCAACCACATTTGCTTCCACGTTTGCATCCACATTTGCATCCTCTTTTGTGTTCAAGTTTGCATCAGATATTGTGTATGTTTTTGCATCCCCTATTGTATCCACTTTTGTTTCATCCATTTTTGCATCTACTTTTGTGTCCGTTGTTGCATCCACATTTGTTTCACCACAGTTTGTGCCAAGTTTTACACCTACCATTGGACCCATGTTTGCTTCCACTTTTGCCTTCATGTTTGCATCCAAGTTTGCATTGACAACTGCATCTAATTTTGCATCCACTTTTGTGTTAGGTTTTTCATGTTGTTGTGCATCTACTTATGTTGTATCCACTTTTCATCCAATTTTACTTCTATTGTTGCCCCCATTTCTATGTTCGCTTTTGCATCCCTTTTCCAACACTCATCATATTTTCTGCATTGATGATATTCCTTATGGCATTGACAATTATGAACAATTGATGACAATGTCAATAATATTGACAATGATGAAAATGAAGATGATGGCAATGACATGAATTGTGATTATGATGATAAAGACGATAGTGGTTACAATGACATTAGTGATAATGATGGCAATGATTATGATGATGACGATGCTAATGACCTTGGCGAATCTTCCCAATTTTAGATGTTGTCATTGTCATAATCATAAGCATTATCTTTGGTGTCATCATCATCATTTTTGTCTAGGTCATCATCAAAAACAATAATGGCATGAATGATGATGATGATTACAACAATGTTGATAGAAATTACATTAATGATGATGATGGGGATGATAAAAATGACAATGACGATGATAATGGTGGTGATGATGATGATCATCGATCATCTCTCAAAAATAGAGTTGTTATTTCTCTTACGTATATCAATGTGTCCTAAACAACCCTTTTCTAGCACTGATCACATTTTTTGGGTTGATGATATTTCTTACAACGTCTATAATTATAAACAATTGCAAACAATGTCCATAATGATGATGATGATGGAGCTGATGATGATGGCATGAATGGTGATTATGATGATAATGTAATGATGGCAATAACGATAACAAGGATGATGGTGATGATGATGACAATGATTATGATAATGAGAATGAACAATTACTAGTTTCACTACCATCTTTTGGATACATATTACTATCATACTTTTTAAATTTTCTGTCTCTCTTGAGGTATCTTATTATAATGGTGTTGTCAACACTAGAAAGATATCTTGTTGTAATGGTGGTTCTAATGTTAGCACTAGCAAAGTTTTTGTTAAATTTTTGTTAAAAAAAATCGATTTATGCAATTATTTTGACAATCTATGTAAAAAAGTAAATAACATCCAATTATTTTGACTGTAGTCCCATTGATTATCATGAATTCACCAGTCTGAAGACCATCTTCTACATACATATTATTATTAAACTTTTTGCATTATTTCCCTCTTATATCTTGTTGTAATGGCAGTATTAGCACTAAAAAAATATCTTGTTGTAATGGTGATGTTAGTATTAGCACTAAAAAAAATCACTAAATTTTGGTAAAAAAAAGTTTATCATTTATTTATTTTTAATTTGGGAAATTTTTGTTTTTATTTTTTTTGTTTTTAATTCTATTTTTATGCAGTAATATTTTTTTTGGTTGAATTTTGGTAGTAACTACTTTTTGGTCGAATCATATGTATTAACCATGTTTTTTATGCTACAAGTCTAATTGTTGGGACAAAATTGCTCTTTCAAATAAGTTGCAAAAGCTATTTTACATCCATTGTTGCACCCATGTTTACACCCACTTTGACATCCCTTTTTGCATCCTATTTTTCATCTTCATTTGCTTGTTTTTTTGCATCTATCATTACATCTACTTTTGTTGTGAAAAAAATTTGTTCCATGTTTTGCACATACTGTTGTACCCATGTTTGCTTCCAATTTTGCATCCATCTTCACATCCTCTTTTGCATAAAATATTTCATCTATTTTTGCATCCACTTTTGTGTTGGGTTTTGCATCTCATTTTGTATCTTCTTTTGCATGTACTTCCATTTCATCCATATTTTGCATCCAATTTTTTTTCTCATGTTGCACCCGTGTTTGCATCCACATTTACATCCCTTATAGCATCTTGTCTTGCATCTAAGTTTGCATTTTTTTTGTGTCTATTATTACATCCACCTTTTTTGTGCTATTATTTGTGCCATATCTTATGCCTATCATTGCAACCCACATTTTCTTCCACTATTGCATCCATATTTGCATCCTCTTTTGTGTCCAAGTTTGCATCAAATATTGTTTATGTTTTTTGCATCCCATTTCGAATTTACTTTTACATCCACTTTTGATTTATCTAGTTTTGCAACTAATTTTGTGTTCACTATTGCACCCATGTTTGGCCCATGTTTACATCCCTTTTTTCATCCAAGTTTTCCTCCTTTTTGCATTCAAGTTTGTGTCCCTTTTTTTTTACATTCATTGGAGTATCCACATTTGTTTCACCACAATTCATGCTAAGTTTTATGCCTACTATTGTGCCCATGTTTTCTTCCACTTTTTCATCCATGTTTGAGTCCTATTTTGTGTTCAAGTTTGTATGAACTATTGCATCTACTTGTTCATCCACTTTTGTTCAATTTTTCTGTCTTGTTCTGCATCTACTTATGTTGTGTCCACTCTTCATCCAAATTTACATCTATTTTTACCCCCATTTTTTTGTTTACTTTTGCATCCATTTTCCAACACACATCATATCTTTTGCATTGATTATATTTCTTATGACATTGAAAATTATGAACAACTGATGCAATGTCAATAATTATAACGATGATGATAATGAAGATGATGACGATGACATGAATTGCGATTGTTATGATAATGACAATGATGATAAAGACGATGGGAGTTACAATGACAATGATGATGATTCTAATGACCTTGGCCATTCCTCCCAATTTTTAAATTTTATCATGGTAAAAATCATAATAATTATCTTTGGCGTCATCTTCCAAGTCATCATCATCTGATCATCATTATCATTATTTTCATCTTGGTCATAATCAAGAACAATAATGGCATGAATGATGATTATGATGTTCATGATGAAGATGACAAAAATTATGATAAAACTTATATTAGTTATGATGATGGGGATGATGACAATTATAACGATGATGATAATGGTAGTGATGTTGATGATCATCAATCATTTCTAAAAAATAAAGTGGTTATTTTTCTTTCATATATCATGTGTCCTAAGGTTGGTGATATTTCTTATGATACCTATAATTATGAACAATTGACGACAATATACAAAATCATGATGATGATGATGATCATGAAGAAGACATGAATGGTGATTATGATGATAATCAAATGATGACAATAATGATCACATTGATGGTGGTGATGATGGCAATAATGAAGATGATGACCCTCCCTCTAAACTAGTGAGGTACTCATAATGAGACAAAAAAGTACTCTCAAGTTGAAATATTCATATAAGAAGGGATCTAGATTGATAAACATCAATGATGATTTACATCATCATAGCCAAAATTTTCAAAATAGTAAGGCCTTGACTAACAAGTTTATCTCTCCATTAGATCAGAGCACAATGTTGGGAGGCATAAATTTGGACACCACTGCCTTTCAAGGCACTTACCCCACCAAGATGTTTACCAGGTATGTCCTCACATGATCATTTCCTAATCCACTATCATAATATTTGACACCAGAAAATGTCAATCCTCATGACTATTCTTATCTTGGATTAATGTACTTGACTTATGGCGATTAGTCCTAGTCAATGTCCAAATTCTCAAAGAATATTGGTCCCAGATGTTTATCCAATCCACCATTATCCCTACTAGTGCCTTTACTAGGCTTACGATTGTTAATCCTAGCCATAGTACATGACACATGGATAACATGGTGTCTACCCTCACTCCCTCTCAACCAGGGAGGAAACATCCACAAGCATAAGATTTTCTCAAGAATACCCATCATTTTCGTAGAGAATAACATCATTAATTTGTTTTCATCACATGACGACTTTATGATTAACCATTCATAGATTTGTGGCAAAATATTTCCCCTTTTGTATTTGTGATGGAATACAATAAAAAAGTGAAAGCAAAAATCATTAAACATACACTATATTGATTTATCTAAGTCTAAACTCTAAGGTTGAAGTGAAAATTCATGTAAATCTTATATCTATGAGTTGTGCCAAACTTATGAAATCCTTATTCCCTAAGTCCTATATATAAGAAAATGAAAAAGAAAGAAAAATAAGGGCCAATAAATGGTAACTCATGTATTCACTCCCTCTTTGGAAAATATATGAATATATACACTCCTAGCCACACTTGATCACATGTATGTGATGGTTAAATCATGAATTCTTCTTTTCTCCTTGCATTTTCACTTCATCATTTAAGCACCTAATTGAGGATCTAAGGAATGTTTGTTTCCTAAGGCTTTCATGTATACTCTTGGTTTACTTATGTCACACTACTGTCAATTTATGTGACAGAGTGAAATACATAAGTTTGTGGAGTTATTATAGAGGTGTATTGAGTTCGTAACCACACACACACGTATTACATCTCATTGATCCACATGTGTGGGTTGGAGACTCATTCCTTGACAACTTTAATGGAGACTACTTTGTGGCTTTAATGGTATAGCTTACAAAATATCTTGTTAAACATTTCGATTCATTCTTTCTTTTCCTTGAGACACTTATAATATTGAAGTCACTCCCAACAATCCATGGAGATGGGGAGTATAAATTACTTCTGCTAGAAATAGAATTGAGAAATAGAGGTTTTCCATTTGCGATATTGGAGTCATAGACATTGGATACATGGTAGTAGTCCTCAATGTCAATTAACTAAAATTGTATTGTCATAATGCGAAAAGAGGTAAACATATTGGTAACCTTGATGTCTTAATCATTTCAAATAATAACCATTCCACCCAAGTATCTCTAAGCATCAATCACTACTACTTGGAAATTCCTCCCCCATTTTCTAATTATATGAGGTTGAACCTCACTTAATATTTTTGCTTCTTATATCAACATTATTTATGGGTTCTTTGCATACCATTTTCCTTTTAGGAGTTTGTTTTCACTTACTATTGACGCCCCTCATGTTCCAAGACTATTTTCATCAAAAATTTACATAGAAAGAAAGTATAAAGTGACTAAAAAGAAACATGTCTCAAGATTTAAGTGCTTGGACAATTCCACTTCATGACTCCTATATTTCCTTAACCTGGGACCAAATGGTGAACTTGATGGCCTTAAGGGAAATTGATCAATGAAAATCTAAAAAAGAGGTGATTTTTGACTTTATCACATACAATTTAATATACTAAAAAAAATATCCATAACAATTTCATCAATCAATGAATCATTAAAAAAAATATCCAAAACAATTTCATCAAGCAAAGAATAATTGCATTATAAAATACAATCTATAAACATTTTTGGAAAGTTTTGCTAAAACATGCTTAAAAATCAGCATATTTAATATTAATATTTAACAATAATATGGACAATAACACATTTTGATAAATTAAATAACATATTATCAAGCCTAAAAAATGTCACTGACTGAAAACTACAAAGCATGCAACTAATGGAAGTGACCACTCAAGGCCACCACAAGACAATTAATCTATTAATACCAAGATTAATGGGGACAAAGTGTTGGAAATAATACTGAGAGGGGGGTGAATCAGTATTATATAATTCTTTTAATAAATCTTCTTTATTTGTTCTTTGAATTATTTTTGCATGTCAGTACCATCAAATAATGAGCATGAACAAAAGAAAACAAATAGTCACACCAAAGAACACAAGATGTAAGGTGGAAACCTAATGTGGGTGAAAACCACCTGCTGCAATATGTCTCTATCTTCTTTCAAATTAGAAACTCCTTTTACAATGGTTTTGTACTGGTGTAGTCCTTTACCAGTACGCAGGCTACAACCTGCAGAGAGCTACAACTCTCTCTCGTTTTCCAGTCGTTTTCCAGTCTCTCCTGGAAGGGAGCTACAACCCCCTACTTCTTTTCATACAAGGACCACTTTTCATAAATTTTCAAACTGGATCCATAAGCATCAATTGATCATCAAGTGTAAGAGAATCACCCAATCAACTGTAGTAACCAGATCAACAATAATAGGACCAAACCCAGAACACAACAATGATAAACAAAGATTTTAAGAGAAGTAAGCACCCTGCTCAACTGCTTGCCTACTTACGTAAGCACGCTGCTCAACTGCTGGCCTGCTTACTGTACTCACCCTGCTCAACTGCTTGCCTGCTTACAGTACGCACCCTGCTCAACTGCTAGCCTGCGTCCCGGACGCACCCTGCTCAACTGCTAGCCTGCGTACCTCGCTCTGAGTCTATTGAACTGCCTGCGTATGTACGCACCTGCAGCCCTTCTGTGCCTGCGTACCCCGCACCTGCACCCCTTCTGTGCCTGTGTACCGGCGCACCTGAAACGCTTCGCTCCTGCGTACGTACGCACTTTTCTTTCACTGTACCTGCGTACCTTCGGGCATAGATGATTTCAAGGCTTTAGAAATAACCCAGACAGTCAGATCTACAGATCTGAACATGCGCCGAAGAGATCTCGGTCCATCAGTAGATTCGCCTTGTTTAGATCTAGACCAGATCTAGCCCTCATAAGATATTCAACCCAAAACATGCTCAAGCCAAATGATCTCCTTTGCTTTATATAGGCAAGCTCCTCCTAAAATCATGGAACAATACCACGAGCCGACACCATAATAACCCAAAACCGTCGGCTAAATACCAAGAGTAAAACATAAGAAACCCCAAGTGTGCTTTTCTCTGCCTTGAAATGTGTGCACTGGGGGGGCGCAGCTCCTGAACAGCTGGCCTGCGTATCTGGACGCGGTCCCTGCATGGTGTACCTGCGGGTACGCACCTTATGATCTGATTTCCTGCGTACTTCTATATTTTCAACAAAATGAGGGCCTTGCCACGGGAGTTGCCATCAAGTACAACATTTGTAACATATAGCCATACCAGAAACATAATGCCAACACAAAGATCTATAAAGGACAAAGGAAAACCTATTTTAACTTTATTGTTTTATTAGCCTGGTTCAAGATGAAGATTTCAAGATATCATGAAGAACATAATTAGTTTTATTGCATTAAGAAAACCCAAGCACATTCTATAACTTAGCAAGAAAGAGATGTATAACACCCATCTCAGCAACACGACACATGACATTAAGTTACTTTACTATATATAATTTAAACTCCTATCATAAAATCACAAATTTAGCATGAATGGAATGTTTAAAATCCATTTTTATAAAAACAAAATATAATTTTTCTTATAGAAAAATATACCAAAAACTAAACATATTTTCTAGAAAAAAAAATAAAAATACTAAAGCTAAATATATATTTAAAAAAGAACTAAAACATAAGCAAACTAGAATTTGAATTTGACATTCTTGGTCACTTTCGGAAACATATGGTGGAATTTAATCTCTTTATCCTCATCTTTAGCTTTTTCCTAAAAAATAAAAGCATACAAAAGTGGGAAAGAGCCATAAAGCATGGGGAAGCTTTTTCCTAAGCACAAAAGCATCTAAAAAGTGGAAAATTCCTTTTTTATATGAGGAAACATTATTCACCCAAAAGATTTTTCCCAAATTGAACTAATGAGGAATTTTGGAAATCTTCATAGCCTCCACTTTCCTATATATTAGAGGCTTGGCCATTGAAAATATGATGGGAATTTTGTATTGTCACGCTCTTGAGATCTGTCTTGAGAGGGAGAGTTTTGGAGCTATGAGTTGGGGGAGGTGATGTTGCAACTATATCTGATTGTTGTAACTTTCCTCCAACTCCTTTATTCATATAGATCAATTGTTCTTCCTTCCATATGTTTCTATTCATTCTTTACTTCTTCTATTTAACTAATGTATGCATGGTTTTTTGGTTTATATTTATTTATTCAATAATATTTATATGTTTTTTATAGTTTTGATTATTAAGATATTATGTTGTGAAGGTTGTTTTATTCTCTCTCTTATGTGTAGGACCAAGCTTTGGAGCTAGCTAGGAGCGCTTCTTGGCTATACGAAAAACTCCAAGAAGACCTGCATGCGAGGACTCACAAGAATTCATTCTCTTTTTCTTAATCTATACTCTACATCTTGATCTACTAAGAATCCTAAGCCTTAGAACAACCTTTCTCTTAATTGGTTTGTCCTAGGTTTCTAAGATAAACTGAGAGGGTTTTGTTTTCATCTAAC
This sequence comes from Pinus tabuliformis, assembly GCA_031772625.1. Taxonomy (NCBI): domain Eukaryota; kingdom Viridiplantae; phylum Streptophyta; class Pinopsida; order Pinales; family Pinaceae; genus Pinus; species Pinus tabuliformis. The sequence goes on along the minus strand of CM062814.1, from coordinate 656,084,065 downwards.
CATGCATTAAATCCTACAACAAAATGATATTTAGAAAATTTAATATATTTCACTATGTAAATGAACTTAGTAAAATGAACCCATAGAGGTGGTCATAAATGGAAATAAAAGTAAAACTCTAAACAAGAAGCCAAAAGTGGATTTAACCATGGATGAAAAATTGGGAGTAGAATTGGATGTTAAACTAGCCATCAAAACAATATGCAAACAATGACACAAAAAGGTTTTTAAAGTAAAATTAAAAAAGGGTGCAACACTAGACACAAAGAAGGGAACAAAATAGGGCATATGAAAGGATACCGAATTGGGTGCAAACAAGGATGCAAAAATGGACACCAAGATGAGGATGCAAAGAATGGTGTAAAATTAGGATGCAAAAAGGATGTAAGAAAAGAAACAAAACAAGACGCAAAATGGGACTAAAACATGGTGAAACCAAGGATGTCAAAGATGATGCATAACTAGATGAAAAATCCAACTAAAATCTAGGTGCAAAATGAGATGCAAATGTGGACACAAAATGTGGCAGAAAAAAGGATGCAAATTTGGAAGCCAAAAAGGATGAAAAACTAGATACCAAAAAGGATGCAAATTTGGACATAAAAAATGGTGCAAAATTGGACACAAAAGAAGAAAAAATGGTGCAAAAATGGGCATAAAAATGGCTCAATTTTGGATGCAAATTGAGATGCAACATTGGATGTAAAATGATGCAACAAATCATTCAAAACTTGGTGCAAAAACAAATGCAAAAGTAGACGAAAAAATGTCTCAAAAGTGAATGTAACAATAGACACAGAATGGGATGCAAAGGTGGATGCAATATATGGTTCAACATAGGATGCAAATTTAGATGCTCAAAAGGATGAAAAATTGGATGCAAGAAATGGTGTTAAAAATGATGCTAAATTGGATGCAACAAATGATGCAAAATTAAATGCAAAATATGGTGCAAAATAGGATGCAAAAAAGGGAGATAAATAAAATGCAAAAGTGGATGCAAAAAATGGTGCAAAAATGCATGCAAAATTTGGCACTAAATCAGATTCAACATATGGTGCAAAATTGGATGGAAAAGATGGTGTAAAACAAGGCAGAAAAATTGGCACAAAAATAGATGTAAAAATAAGTACAAAATTAGAAGCAAAAGATGGCATAAGACCAGATGCAAAAATTGGCACAAATTGGATGTAAAAAAAGGCGCTAAATAAGATGTCAAAGATGGTGTAAAAATCGATGCAAATTATGACACAAAAATAGAAGCAAAGAATTCCACAAAAGAGGAAGCAAAAAATGATGCAAAAATAGATGCAAAAAAAGGCACAAAACTAGAAGCAAAACCTGTTGTAAAACCAAATGAAAATCTTGGTGCAAAATATGATGCAGAAAATGATGGAAAATTTGGCGTAAAAAAGATGAAAAATTTGGTGCAAAAAAGGACGCTTTAAAAATTGTACAATAGAGCCAGATTTAGCGCCAGGTTGCTCATCCCAATTGAGAAAAAAATGCACTAGAATCTGGTGCTAAATATGGCGCAAATTGCCTGTTTTGTTGTAGTGCATCTACTTATGTTGTGTCCACTCTTCATCCAATTTTACGTCTATTTTTACCCCCATTTTTTTTGTTCACTTTTGCATCCCTTTTCCAACGCACATCATATTTTTTGCGTTGATGATATTTCTTATGACATTGAAAATTATGAACAACTGATGACAATTTCAATAATTATGATGATGATGATAATGAAGATGATGACGATGACATGAATTGCGATTATTATGATAATGACAATGATGATAAAGATGATGGAGGTTACAATGACAATGATGATGACGATGTTAATGACCTTGGCCATTCTTCCCAATTTTTAAATGTTGTCATGGTCACAATCATAATAATTATCTTTGGTGTCATCTTCCAAATCATCATCATTTGATCATCATTATCATTATTTTCATCTTGGTCATCATCAACAACAATAATGACATGAATGATGATTATGATTTTCATGATGAAGATGACAACAATTATGATAAAAATTATAATAGTTATGATGATGGGGTTGATGACTATTATAACGATGATGATAATGGTAGTGATGATGATGATCATCGATCATCTCTAAAAAATAAAGTTGTTATTTTTCTTTCATATATCATGTGTCCTAACAACCCTTTTGGAGCACTCGTAACATTTTTTGGGTTGATGAAATTTCTTACGATACCTATAATTATGAACAATTGACGAAAATGTACATAATGATGATGATGATGATGATGATGAAGACATGAATGGTGATTATGATGATAATGAAATGATGACAATAATGGTGACGATGATGGTGTTGATGATGGCGATAATGAAGATGATGACCCTCCATCTAAACTAGGGAGGTACTCATAATGAGACAAAAAAGTACTCTCAAGTTGAAATATTCATATAAGAAAGGATCTGGATTGATAAGCATCAATGATGATTTACGTCATCATAGCCAACATTGTCAAAATCGCAAGGCCTTGACTAACAAGTTTGTCTATCCATTTGATCAGAGCACAATGTTGGGAGGCATAAATTTGGACACCAATGCCTCTCTAGGAACTTACCCCACGAGGATGTTCACCAGGTATGTCCTCACATGATCATTTTATAATCCACTATCATAATATTTGACACTAGTAAATGGCAACCGTCATGACTATTCTTATCTTAGATTAATTTACTTGACTTATGGTGGTTAGTCCTAGTCAAAGTACAAATTTTCAAAGAATATTGGTCCCAAATGTTTATCCAATCAAGCATTCTCCCTACTGGTGTCTTTACTAGGCTTATGACTATTAGTCATGTCCATAGTACATGACACGTGGATAATATGGTGTCTACCCTCACTCCCTCTCAACTAGAGAGGAGACAGCCACAAGAATAAGATTTTCTCAAGAATACACATCATTTTCATAGAGAATAACATCATTAATTTCTTTTCATCACATGACACTTTTATGATTAAGAATTCATAGATTTGTGGAAAAATATTTCCCATTTTGTCATTTGTGATGAAACAAAATCAAAAAGTGAAAGCCAAAATCATTAAAGATACGCTACAATGATTTATCTAAGTCTAAACTCTAAGGTTGAAGTGAAAATTCATGTAAATGTTATATCTATGAGTTGTGCCAAACTTGTGAAAACCTTATTCACTAAGTCCTATATATAAGAAAAAGAAAAATAAAGAAAACTAAGGCCCAATGAATGGTAACTCACGTATTCACTCCTTCTTTGGAAAATATATGAATATATACACTCTTAGTCACACTTGATCACATGTTTTTGATGGTTAAATCATGAAATCCTCTTTTCCCCTTACATTTTCACTTCATCATTTAAGCACCTAATTAAGGATCTAGGGAATGTTTGTTTCATAAGGGTTTAATGTCTACTCTTGTTTTACTTATGTCACACTACTGTCAATTTATGTGACGGAGTGAAATACATAAGTTTGTGGAGTTATTAGAATAGTGTATTAAGTTAGTCGCCAAACACACATGTATTACATCTCATTGATCCACATGTTTGTGTTGGAGACTCATTACTTGACAACTTTAATGGAGACTACTTTATGGCTTTAATGGTATAGCTTACAAAATATCTTTTTAAACATTGTGATTCATCCTTCCTTTTTCTCGAGACACTTGATAATATTGAAGTTACTCCCAATAATCAATGGAGATGGGGAGTATAAATTACTTCTGCTAGAAATAGAATTGAGAAATAGAGGTTTTCCATTTGCAATATTGGAGTCATAGACATTGGATACATGGTAGTAGTCCTCGATGTCAATTAACGAAAACTGCATTGTCATAATGCGAAATGAAGTAAACATATTGGTAACCTTGATGTCCTGATCATTTCGAATAATAACGATTCCACCCAAGTATCTTTAAGCATCAATCACTACTACTTCGAAATTCCTCCCCCATTTACTAATTATATGAGGTAGAACCTCATTTTTGTTTCTTATATCAACATTATTAATTGGTTCTTTTCATACCATTTTTCTTTTAGGAGTATTTGTTTTCCTTTACTGTTGAGGCCCCTCATGTTTTGTGAGACTATTTTCATCTAAAATTTACACAGAAAGGAAGTATAATGTGACTAAAAAAAACATGTCTCAAGATTTAAGTTCTTGGACAATTCCATTTCATGACTCCTATATTTCCCTAACCTGGGACTGAATGGTGAACATGATGGCCTTAAGGGAAATTGGCCAATGAAAATCTAAAAAAGAGGTGACTTTTGACTTTATCACCTACAATTTAATATACTAAAAAAAATATCCATAACAATTTCATCAATTAATGAATCGTTAAAAAAAATTATACAAAACAATTTCATCAAGCAATGAATCATTGCATTACAAAATACAATCTATACACCTTTTGGGAACCTTTTGCTAAACCATGCTCAAAAACAAACATATTTAATATTAATATCTAACAATAATATGGAAAATAACACATTTTGATAAATTAAATAACATATTATCAATCATAAAGAATGTCACTAATAGAAAACTATAAAGCATGCAACCAATGAAAGTGACCACTCAAGGCCACCATAAGAAAATTAATCTATTAAGACCAAGATTAATGGGGACAAAGATCTACAAAGGACAAAGGAAAACCTATTTTAACTTTATTGTTTTATTAGGTTCAAGATGAACATTTCAAGATATAATGAAGAACATAATTAGTTTTATTGCATTAAGAAAACCCAAGCACATTTTATAACTTAGCAAGGAAGAGATGTATAATACCCATCTCAGCAACACAACACATGGCATTAAGTTACCTTTTTATATATAATTTAAACTCCTATCATAAAATCACAAATTTAGCATGAATGAAATGTTTAAAATCCATTTTTATAAAAAAGAAAATATAATTTTTCTTATAGAAAAAAAATACCAAAAACTAAATATTTTTTTTTAGAAAATAAAAAAATACTAAAACTAAATATATATTAAAAAAAAAACTAAAACATAAGCAAACTAGAATTTGAATTTGACACTCTTGTTCACTTTCAAAAACTCATATGGTGGAATGTGATCTCTTTATCCTCATCTTTAGCTTTTTCCTAAAAAATAAAAGCATACAAAAGCGAGAAAGAGCCATAAAGCACGGGGAAGCTTTTTCCTAAGAACAAAAGCATCTAAAATGTGGAAAAGGCCATTTTTATATGAGGAAACATTATTCACCCAAAATATTTTGCCCAAATTGAACAAATGAGGAATTCGGGAAATCTTCATAGCCTTCACCGTCCTATATATTGGAGGCTTGGCCATTGAGAAAATGATGAGAATTCTTGTATTGTCACACTGCTGAGATCTATCTTGAGAGGGAGAGTTTCGGAGCTAGGAGGTGGGGGAGGTGCTGCTGGAACTACATTTAATTGTTGTAACTTTCGTCCAACTCCATTATTAATATAGATCAGTTGTTCTTCCTTCCATATATTTCTATTCATTCTTGACTTATTCTATTTAACTAATGAATGTATGGGATTTTGGTTTAAATTTATTTATTCAATGATATTTATATTTATTCTCTCTCTTGTGTGTAGGAGCAAGCTTTAGAGCCAGCTAGGAGCACTTCCTAGCTATAATAAAAACTCCAAGAAAGCCTGCATGTAAGGACTCACAAGAGTTCCTTCTCTTTTTCTTAATCTGTACTCTACATATTGATCTACTAAGAATCCTGAGCCTTAGAACAACCTTTCTCTTAATTGGTCTGTCCTAGGTTTCCGAGATAAACTGAGAGGGTTTTATGTTCTTCGAACCATGCATTAAATCCTACAACAAAATGATATCTAGAAACTTTAATATATTTCACTATGTAAATGAAATTAGTAAAATGAACCCATAGAGGGGGTCATAAATGGAAATAAAAGTAAAACTCTAAACAAGAAGCCAAAAGTGGATGTAGCCATGGATGCAAAATTGGGAGTAGAATTGGATGTTAAACTAGCCATCAAAACAAGATACAAACAATGACACAAAAGGGGTTTTAAAGTAAAATTAAAAAAGGGTGCAACACTAGACACAAAGAAGGGAACAAAATAAGGCATATGAAAGGATACCAAATTGGGCGCAAACAAGGATGCAAAAATTGACACCAAAATGAGGATGCAAATAATGGTGTAAAATTAGGACGCAAAATTGGGTGCAAAAAGGATGTAAGAAAAGACAAAACAAGATGCAAAATGGAACTAAAAAAGGGTGAAACCAAGGATGTAAAAAATGATGCATAACTAGATGAAAATTCAAACTGAAATATAAGTGCAAAATGAGATGCAAATGTGGACACAAAATATGGTAGAAGAAAAGGATGAAAATTTGGATACCAAAAAGGACACAAAATTAGATACCAAAAAGGATGCAAATTTGGACATAAAAATGGTGCAAAAGTGGACACAAAAGAAAAAAAAATGGTGCAACAATGGGCATAAAAATGGCTAAAGTTTGGATGCAAATTGAGATGCAACATTGGATGTAAAATGAGGTGCAATAAATCATTCAAAACTTGGTGCAAAAACAAATACAAAAGTAGACAAAAAAAATGGCTCAAAATTGAACGTAACAATAGACACAAAATGAGATGAAAAGGTGGATGCAACACATGGTTCAACATAGGATGCAAATTTAGATGCTCAAAAGGATGAAAAATTGAATGCAAGAAATGGTGTTAAAAATGATGCTAAATTTGATGCAACAAATGATGCAAAATTAGATGCAAAATATGGTGCAAAATAGGATGCAAAAAGGGAGATAAATAAAATGAAAAAAATGGTGCAAAAATGCATGCAAAATTTGGCACTAAATCAGATTCAACATATGGTGCAAAATTGGATGGAAAAAATGGTGTAAAAAAAGGCAGAAAAATTGGCGCAAAAATAGATGTAAAAATAAGTACAAAATTAGAAGCAAAAAATGGCATAAGACCAGATGCAAAAATTGGCACAAACTGGATGTAAAAAAAGGCACTAAATCAGATGACAAATATGGTGTAAAACGCGATGCAAATTATGACACAAAGCTAGAAGCAAATAATGCCACAAAAGAGGAATGGAAAATGATGGAAAAATAGATGCAAAAAATGGCACAAAACTAGAAGAAAATCTTGTTGTAAAACCAAATGAAAATCTTGACACAAAATATTATGCAAAAAATTATGGAAATTTTGGCGTTAAAAAACATGCAAAATTTGGTGCAAAAAAAGACACATTAAAAATTGTACAATAGAGCCAGATTTAGCGCCAGGCTGCTCATCCCAATTGAGAAAAAAATGCACTAAAATCTAGTGCTAAATATGATGCAAATTGCTTGTTTTGTTGTAGTGGAAGTATCTAATCATGGAGTATCATGTAAGAGGATTAACTAAACTATTTTACTTTTTAGATTTACACGTGATTAAAATAAATGAAATTATGGAAAAAAACAGTGAATGTATGACCAAAAATAGCATTTAAAAATAAAAATAGTTAAACAATTCCCTATCAAGGTTGATGAGAAGGTTCAACTAGTCATGAAAGTCACTTTAAACTACAATCTCCTCTCTGTTATTATTATTATTACTAGAGCCTCTCTATTTTTTTTATTATTATTAGAGGAAATCAATGGAAACTATTTAAGCACACAACAATGGAAGAGGATTACTCTTCCTCCTCTAGTGGCTTTGTTGTAGATGGATCAGTTGATTTCCATGGACACTCTGTTAGGAGAACTCCTAGTGGATGAAGGAAAGCATCACTATTCATAATTGTTATGAATTCATTTGAATTATATTCTTTGATACATTGAATTGTATTATAATAGCTGGTATGTTTGTTCCAAATGTTTTATCAACAACTTTATAATTATATTCTCTTATACATTGAATTAGGGGTATTCTAACTTATATATGGAATATCCCTTTTCAACAGAATTCACCAAAATTCGGCAATAAAATTTCAATATTTTTTTTGTTTAAAATATATTTTCGAATGCATAAATGGATTGAACATCTTGAAAAACCCCTTTGGCTCTTGAATTATGCATATCAAACAATTTAAACTCAAGTTTTATAAAAATATTTGTCAAATTTTGATTAAAATTAACAAGAAAAAATGTCGTGAAAAAGGCTATTTAGCCTATAAGCTAGACTATGCCCACTCCATTATATTCCAGTGGTTTTTTTTTGGCACATATGTTTTACCATCATCTTCTTGACAAGAGTGGAGATAGAAAAAATGTTAGCCTATGTAGGCATTCTTTCAAATTTGGTGACTTACCTCACAAATTTGACAACACCACTATTGCAAAGAATGTGAATGTATTGTCAGGTGTGGTCACCATGCTTCCTTTGCTTGGATATTTTGTTACAGATTCATATTTGGGTTGATATTGGACCATTTCTTTGTCTTCAGCCATCTGTTTTATGGTTAGTATTTTCTTTTCTTTTTCAAAGTGTTTCTATAAACATACCCCGAGAGGTAACTAGTTGGCCATAGCAATCTAGGATTTGCACCTAATCTAATTTCTTTGAAACATATTCTAAATAGCTAAGGTAGGAATTTCTTCCCCCTAGGTGATAGGTTTGAGAGGTAATGATTTATCTTAAACAATCTATATTTTCACCGAATTGATTACTTTGAAACTTGGACTAGATAGCTAGGCATATAGTAGTTAGACACGCGTTAGTAATTTATTTCTCACTTTTTTCTTTTCAGAAATGTCTAAGAAATGAGGAGTTTAAGAAATTTTTTCTGAAAACAACCCAATCTCAGTCTCCCATCATTACAAATTCACGCTACTCAACTAGGGAAGAGGGCAATTAAATGGAACTGGTGGACATGTTAACAGTTAGTGAACCACATCCATTAGGTGTAAAATAAATGGTGACAAAGTTTATGCTAAGGCACTTCCTATGTAAAAGTAGTCAGTTTGAAATCTCATAGATGAGCACAACACGTGAATTATCCAACCTACCACCCTAAAGACCAGTTACATGGAAGCTTATTTGATTGTCATAGGATTCAGTCAATTAAGAAAATATCACTAAAGTCAACATGGAAATGCATTCCACAAATAAATATTGAAGCACAGGTCCTTTTTTAGTGTCAAAGTTGATCACTACCTTATTATGTTGACTTTCCAATCTCTAGCACCCAACTGGCATTTTCTCTAATGTTGTAATATTATGAAATTGATAATTTTTTATCTATACAATTGATTGCCAATGAATTCGTGAAAATTTTTACAAGAAAACTTTACTATATATTTTGGGAAAATTAAACCCCTATTTAAAAGGACAGTATGGTTTGAAAATAATTGTTTGAATTATACTTTAACGTCATGAATGGAGACTGGGTAACAAACACTGCATGCAATCAGTTGTTACATCGATTAACTTTGGTCACTTTATCTTACTATTTTAGGAGTTTGAATTAGACTGGGATTTTATTTTTCTCAATATACCTGGTTGATATAGGGAAAGGAGGCCAAAATCCTGCTTTAGAAGAATTTGGTGCAAATCAGTTTGAAGAGGACGACCTAGTAGAGAAGAAGCATAAGAGTTGATTCTTCAACTATTGGAATTGTGGTATCTGCATTGGTAGTCTTATAGAAGTCACTGTAGTCTTTTATATTTAGGAAAATATCGGATGGGGCATAGGATTTGGCATTCCCATCGTGACCATGGAAATAAATTTGTTTATCTTCTTGTGTGGGACTAGATTTTACCGACATAAACTACCTAGTGGTAGTCCTCTCACTTGAATTATCCATGCTTTTGTTGCAATGTTTCACAAGTGGATTATTTCTACTTCTCATCAAGAAAAAAAAGAAATTAGTTGCCAATACAAAAAGGGAAGTTTTGAAGTTTGGGTCAAGAAGACAATATTCTCCTACTTATCAGGTTAGGTAAGCTCTCACTGGTCACAATTTCTGTGAAAATTGAATTTACTAGAGTCACATTTTATTTAACACGTGGCATGGTAATTGTTGAATAGTTGAAATAATCATACTGTAAGATGGGGTGTACTCATAATTTAGATTTTAGCGATATATCATAGAATATTTCTACATCCTTACCACAATTAAGGTTCAATGAGTCCCTAAGCCTAATTTCTAATTCATTTCAGTCTTGTTATTCTAGCTTTTGGTTTGTTGTTTTTTATAAATCATTCAAAACTCATTTTTACCTTACCTTTAAGGGATAAATTAGTGTCTCCACAAACATCTTTGTTCATATTGCTGCAATTTATTAAATGAACTTCAAAGAAAACTCTCAAGAAAATTATTTTGATATAAGTTTTGGCAAATAGAATTGAGCAAAGAGAGAAAACGGGGACATCATCATATTAAAGACAAAAGAAAGTCTCCATATAAACAATTGAAATTTGCAAAATATGGCCTCGGAGATCAATTGTAATTGAAGCAACCGCCATAATTACCAATCTAGTAGGAAAATGAAGAACCATTCCAAAGATTGTATTCATTTTCCCACATGCTATAAGTCAAGGTTGAAAAGCCATGAATAAACATGTCATTGAACAAGTTTTATGATTCATTTAGCTTTGCATGTTTTCATCAAGAAAATTTGAGAAGATACAAAATTTCCACAAGCTACAAACGTCTTAATCTGTAATGTACTATCTATGGCATGCTAGAACTTGTGCCAACAAAGATGGGGAAGAAATTTAGGGTCATTTCCTTTCAAATTTATCAAATTCACTTCAAAGAAAGCAGTCAACAAAATTATTTTGATATAATTTCAGCAAATAGAAGTGGGCAAATATAGAAAACAAGGACATCATCAAATCAAAGGCAAAAAAATACTCGACCTACAAAATTGCAATATGCAAAATCTCGAAGATCAACTGCAATTGAAGAAACTGCTATAACTGCGAATCCAGTAAGAAAAAAAGAATCATTTCAAGGATTGGACTTGTTTTCCCACATACTACAATTCAAGGTTGAAGACCCATGAATAAAGCTCATATAGAAAAATTTACAATACATCTTGTTCAAAAAATGAATATAACTTTCTCTACTTAGATAACATTACTCTACAGACTTGTTGGGTGTTCTTCAATAGATTAATAGATATTTAGAATACATATATGATTTTCCTTTATGAATCTTACATCCTGGTTTCTAGTTTATTATTAGAAGGCAAAGAACATATGTGAGGCCGATACTATCAAAAGAAAAGACATGGCTATGCAATGATACATTGATGATATTGCACAATGGAGATAAGTATTTTGAAACAAGTATCCAAATTCATTGAGCTAGGTGACCAACCACTATAAGCCAATGCACAAAGTTCAAATTTAACTCATCTAAGTCTTCTTTCACACCTTGAAAGCCTTCAATGGACATGAGTTGGTAAGATTCCAGTGACAAAACTTTGCATGTACATATGAGGTATCATAATATTATATATGAAAATTAAGAAGATACAAATTCAGAGTTCTTTGAAAATGACAAGTTTGAACACTCAATGAAAATGGTTACCAAACGGGGGAAAGTAGAACAAATATTATGAACTGTCATTTGCAGTGTCAACACTAGAATACATGCATGTGCCATAGTTCTCCCTCAATCATTACGCCCCTCATCATAATGAAACTAAGCACCCTAATCAAACATGCTAGACCATAGGTGCTTTACATAAAGCAAAACAATTAAAAGTTAACAACCACTTGCCAGCAAATCATAAACATCCCATCAGGCAAATATGTTGAAGTTTATGTGAGTCATCAAAAATTGAAAGTATGAATTGCCTTACAATCAACAACCATACAAAGTGAGGACAACACAACAACACTTTCTCTCTCACACATGCATACATTCCACCGAGAATACTATAAATGACAAAAAAGAGAGAACCAAAAAGAGAGAACCTGACACTATTGATACTCTTGTCATGCCAATGATGTAATTCTTGAGACCCCTTCTTTAACTAAGATCCAAAATTCTACTTACACCTTTTGGAAACATTTGGTGACACTTTCATTGTCATCATGGAAGAGTAACAATTTAAGGCTACTCTTTCTTACACTATTGCCTTACTGAGTTTCCTTTGCAACATCTGGTGCAATTACTAATTAAAAATATATGAATAAATAAAATACAATTTTAATCTGGACAATGTATGCAAAATCTACTAGATTTCTTTTATTAGAATCAGAAGTTTAATTTTTGCAATTTACCCAAAACAAATGTACAATTTAACCAATAAAAAACATTAATAGTAAAGAAGGACATATGTTGTGCAAAATAAAATTCAAGTTGTATAATTTAAAAGAGATTTGTAGTTCAAGAAATTTAGTCCCTCTCAATATTTGATAAACCAGTGATTAAAGTGATTGGTTATTGTGAAAATTAGCAATTTCCTTTATAATTGCTAAACTAAAAGATAAATACAGTTGTGAGGATTATTACACACTTTGTGAACATGAATTCAATATAATAGAAGTCTTTAGCATGCCTCGGTCTCATTTCTTGTATTTCAGTAACGTCGAAACATTTCAGTGAAGCATAAAAACACCCTACGCCTATCATGTTTTACAATGAAAGTTTATTTGCAGGAAATCAATTAAAGAAGCTGAGTTATCGATGTGTACGTAGCCGTCGTTAATACATACTATGTTCAATCTAAATAGCAAGAAGATGGATGGGAGGGGTTGGTTTAAATTGGAATTGCTCTTTTTTGAGTAATGACAAGAGAACTCACCACAATCAGAGTATGTGGGAAAAGATTTTACTAGCATTACATTACGATGTTACTTTATGGGGAAAATGACTAACAAAAGGAAAGAAAACACATATTAAATAATCACAAGTGAATATATTATGAAAATTTGTGTGTCTCTTCATATTCAAAAACGATATTTTATGTTAATTTTGGTTCAAATACAAAATCAATTTATGTGCTTCAAATAAGGCTCGTGAGGAGTAATGAGAACTTCAATTTCCATCCTAGTATTATTCACATAATCTCTATTAATACTTATAATTTATGCCAAGAATGTGATTTCTTCAAAATCATTAGTTAGTACGCCTATAGTTTGGTTAATTGAATTTCCCGCTTAGAATTATCTCTTTAATTTACTATATTTTACAACGATATATCTGCTCTAAATTAATTTGTTTGACTTTCGATTGCTATTGGAGATTAACCTTCAATGGTTGTTAGAGAAAACATCTTACAGAACAAGAAGATTGAAAGATGAAAATGTGCCATTACTCATTTACCATGAGATTCATTAGAGGTACAATTTGCAGTCCCAAGAACTAAATCAGTTTAACATGGTGACATTCTCAAAGCTAAAGAATCCATGGCCACCGGTAACGGTAACATCAAACCCTTATCAATCTATCAATCTTACATAGAGTAAGATTTTCGAATTTAAGGAGAAGTATCTTTGGAAGTATGATTTTTGGAATATCCGCATAAAGACAATATTTTATTACTAGGATTACGGGATCCAGTGGAAATTAGACCAAGTTTCTTAGGCTGCTGCATGGATGCAATCTTGAAGGGAGTAGTTGAAATACAACAAGGGAAAGGATTTAATGGTATTTTTTTTATATTTATTAATCCTGTTTGGAAATTGCAGGAAAGAAATATGAGATATAATTCAAAATGCATATCAAAACATGAACATGGTAAATATTGTCAAATTTCAAATGCTAAGGATAGATTTTAATCATTTATCAATGGAGTAAAAGTATGTGCATATTTTTTCATCAGTGTTATGGGGATTGTAAAAATCCAGTACGTTTTCATGAAAGAAATGATGATGAAGTACAAGATAGTTGAGAAAATATTAAGGCAACTAATTAGGTGATTTGGTGGAAAAATAATCGTGAGTGAGAATCTGAGGAACTCAATATTATTTTGTATTCAAAATCATAGGGAATCATTTCAAATACTAGCAATATATGAATAACTTTGTAAATTTTACTTCATTAAAATATCCATTTTGACCCAAATTAGCACTAATGATTTAATACGAAAAGAGAACGCCTCTTAAGGAGAATCTACATCAAATAAATCGAAAGGTATAGGAGGTTTTGGAGACGAGAGCATGTTGATACAAAGAGGCAGAAGGGGTCGTACTACTACTTATGGAAGTAATAATTTTTTTGATAAATCATATATTCAATTTCTTTATTGTAAAAAAATATGGGCATTATGAATGTTAGTGTAAGATAAAAAGATGTGAAATAAACAACGAGGGGAGGGGCTAGTTTTGATGAAGAAAATAAAGTGATTCCTTATATGTTTTTCACTTGTACTATGGCTAGACAATATTTAGAATATTTTGGGTTCCAAGAAAATAATTGCAACAACCATAAGTAACGTTATAAGGAGTAATTTCCAATCTCAATTACCACTTGGAAGCGATACTAAAATGTTACTTACAAATAGGTGAAGATCACGCTATCTAATTCATGACAAACCAATGTGAACAAAAAATTATCTTCAATTTTTATTATACATATAGTTTAAAACATAATTTCCTTGATGTTGGGTAGTTAGTTCAAAAATAACATTAAATTCTTCTTTAAAAATAACAAGTGTGTTATATGTGATAAAGTGTCAATAATGAATAATTGGTATTCTTAAAGTATTAACATTTATGTTAGAGCTAACAGCATGTAGCGACAAAGAAAACAAGGACAAAAAAACAACATATAAACTCATACACAAATGACACAGTGGTTTAACGTGGTTCACCCAACCAATCTGGGCTACATCCACCAAACATAGGCATCGGCAATCTTTATTATCAAACAGGAGATTACAAAATAATCAATTTCCTCACAAACTCTCACACACACCCCAATCTGTACAGACATCTATTTTATAGCTAAGAGAATCTAACTGACTCATAAATCCTCTTCAACAAATATAGGATGCATTAACTCTCTCCCAACAAAATAGAGCTAATATAGCAACAAAATCTTATTGTTGTCACCTATTGAGATTTTTGCCCAATTTACGAAAATCGAAAATCTCAACAATCTCCACCTTGACAATAATTAGCCTGATACCCTGTTCATTTATTATTTTATCTTTTCTGCAAGCCAAGAGAAGCCAAACACCAATGTAGCTTCTCTAACAAAACTAGTTTCGTGAACATGTCTGCACAGTTTTCTTTTGTATGCACCTTTTCAAGAGAGACTCCCCTTTCAGTGATAACTTATCTTACAAAATGGTACTTTATTGGTATATGCTTAGATTTACTATGATAGGCCGGATTTTTATCCAAATGTATTGCACTTTGACTATCACAAAGTAACTTGATGTTGTCCTGTAACCTACCAAACTCACCAAGCAAACCTTTCAGCCAAATCGCTTCTTTGCAAGCATGAGAAGCAGCAATGTATTCTGCTTCAGTAGTGGATAAAGCAACAATGTTTTGTAGCTTTGACATCCAGCTAATAGAGCCACCTGCAAGAGTGAAGACATACCCTGAAGTTGACCTTCTCTTATCCAAATCACCTGCAAAATCGGAATCAACATACCCGCAAACAAATTCACTACTCTTATTGTAAGTGATACAATAACTACTTGTGCCTCTCAAATACCGAAGCACCCATTTCATTGCTGACCAGTGTTCTTTACCCGGATTTTCCATATACCTGCTGACAACCCCAATTGCATGTGAAATATCTGGTCGAGTACAAACCATTGCATACATCAAACATCCTACTACATTGGCATATGGAATTCGAGACATATATTCCTTTTCTTCATCTGTATTAGGACATAAACTGGAAGAAAGCTTAAAATGGGAAGCTAAAGGGACTGACACAGGCTTCACATTGTTCATATCAAACCTCAAGAGTATTTTCTCAGTATACTAATGTTGTGATAGCCACAGCTTACCATTGCTCCTGTCTCTGAAAATCTCCATGCCCAAAATCTGTCTTGCTGCTCCTAGATCTTTCATATCAAATGTCCTTGCCATTTGAGTCTTTAACCTATTGATTTCTTCAATGCTTTTGCTTGCTAAAATCATATCTTCAACATACAACACTAAGATAATGAACATGCCATTACTTAATTGCTTAAAGTAAACATAATGATCATATTCACTTTTTATATATTTTTGACTCAACATGAAAGAATCAAATTTCTTGTACCACTATCGAGGCGACTGCTTCAGACCATACAATGATTTCTTGAGCCTGCAGACAAATTTCTTATTGCGATGTTGAACAAACCCTTTCGGTTGTTCCATATAAATTTCCTCATCTAAATCTCCATGTAAAAATGCAGTCTTAACATCTAGTTGCTGTAATTCTAAATCAAGCAAAGTGACTAATGCTAACACAATTCGAAATGAAACTATTTTAACAATTGGTGAAAAAATCTCATGAAAGTCAATGCCTGTTTTATGAGAAAACCCTTTTGTTACTAGCTTCGCTTTGTATCTGTCCTCTGTATCATTCACACCCCGTTTCACCTTGAAAACCCATTTACATCCCATAGGTTTCTTGCCTTTTGGAAGTTCAACCAGATCCCATGTGCCATTCTTACCTAAGGCCATCATTTCGTCCTTCATAGCTGCTTTCCATTTGTCACTTTTCGAACCTTCTATAGCTTCTTGATAGCACAGAGGTTCATCGTCATTAGCAGTAAATGCAACTGAAGTAACATAATCATCATACCTTTTCGGAGGGCATTTGATTCTTGTAGACCTCCTTTAAGGATGTTTCTGGTGCTTCCACAATTGGCTGACTACCATCTGTAGGAACTTCTTCATGATCACCATCTATGACCTGTTCGTGACCTACATCTGAACCGTGTTCATAATCTGATTCTAAAACCTGTTCATGACTAGAATCTGAACTATGGTCATCATGACTATCATTAGAAGTGCTGTCAAACTGAATGTGCTGAAAATCAGATACATCATCTTATTTCAATTTATTATCTACATCTAACTGTACAAGAGAGGATTCATCAAACTTTACATCTCTGTTGATGATGATTTTGCGGGTAGTAGGATCCCACAATCTAAATCCCTTTGTTCCATCACCATATCCAACAAAGATATACCTTTTTGATTTTGGATCTAATTTAGTTCGCTGATGTTTAGGCACTAGAGCATATGCATCACAACCAAACACGCTGAGTTTCGAATAATCACAAGGGTGACCTTTCCATACCTCTTGAGGAATCTTACAACCTATCGCTTTCGATGGTGACCGATTTATCACATAACAAGCTGTAGCCATCGCTTCTGTCCACAACTCCTTCTGCAAACCAGCGTTACTTAGCATACTCCTTGTTCTTTCCAAAAGAGTCCTATTCATGCGTTCAGCGACTCCATTTTGCTGAGGAGTATAAACAGTAGTCTTATGTCTCTCGATCCCTGCATCCTTGCAATAGTTTTCAAACTCCTTGGAGGTAAACTCACCACCATTGTCAGTTCTTAAACATTTTATAGTTCTACCAGTGATGTTTTCTACCAATGCTCTAAACTGCTTGAAAACTATAAAAACATCAGACTTCCTTTTCAGCATGTAGACCCACACATTCCTAGAAAAGTCATCAATAAACGATACAAAATATGATGAGCCACCATACGAGGTTGTAGGTGCTGGACCCCAAACATCTGAATGGATATAATCAAGTATTCCTTTACTAGTATGTTTGCCTGTTTTAAACTTTTTCTTACTTTGTTTGCCAAAAAGAGAATGTTTACAGAAATCTAACTTTCCAGACCTTAGATTAGGAAGTAACTTGCGATCAGCCAAAATCTTTAACCCTCTTTCGCTCATATGGCCCAACCTTTGATGCCATAGGCGAATGAAACTATTGTCATGCTCCGACACTGTAGACACATGAACTGACCCTGTTCTTCCTTCTAACTGAAATATATTTCCTACTTTCTTGGCTTTCATTACTAGTAAAATACCTTTGTAAATTTTCATTACTCCACCTTGAATTACAGTTTTATATCCATTGGTGTCAAGTGCTCCTAGTGAAATTAGATTTTTCCTTAAATCTGGTACATGTCTTACATCAGTTAACATTTTAGCTGTCCCATCAAACATTTGCAGCTGTATACTCCCTATTCCCACAATATTAGATGTGACATCATTACCCATGTACACGACTCCATCATTAACTGATCTATACGTCTTAAACCATTCTCTATGAATACACATGTGGTTTGATGCACTGGAATCTAACAACCAATGTTGATCATGATTTGACAAATTAACTGATAACACTTCGTCGCTCATACCTGAACCAGATGCCGAACCTGTATCGGTCGTGTTTGCTTCGTTCTTCTCAGTCGATGAAGCTTCTTTAGAATTTTGTTGTCGCTTCCAACAATCCTTCTTCAAATGCCCCGATTTGCCACAAAACCAACACTTTACTTTACTCTTCTTCCCTTTCGATTTTGAACGTGAGTCGTTGTGCTTACCAGAGCGTCTTTCTCTAGAACGACCTCTAGCCATCATTGCCTCTGATGTAGAGGTGTCAGCATTCGACCACTTCCTTGTCTCCTCGGACAACAAAGCTCCGACGACATCATCAAATTCAATGGTTTCTGATGAACTAAGACTTATAGAAGTAACAAAATGATCCCATGACTCGGGCAACGAGCACAATAAAGTTATGGCTTTATCCTCGGATTCAAATTTTACTTCTATACTTTCTAATTGCACCAGTAGAGTATTAAAAACATTCAAATGATCAGTAATCGATGTACCTTCCTTCATTCGCAAACTGTATAGCTGCTGCTTCAGGAGAATTCGATTTGTCAAGGATTTCGTCATATAGAGCTTCTCAAGCTTCGACCACAGGCCTGCAGCTGTTTTCTCCGACATGATGTTAAACAACACATCATCCGCCAAACACAGCCGAATAGCACTCACTGCTCTTTCATCCGTCTCGTCCCATTAATTATCTGTGATGTTGTATGGCTATTTGGATTTTCCCAACAATGCCTTAGCCACGCCTTGTTGTACCAACAGATCATGCATCTTTACCTTCCAGATCTCGAAATTGTTTTTGCCATTAAACTTCTCGATTTCAAACCGGGCACTCTGAGTTTTTGCCATCTTGTATCAACCAAAAACAATCTCCAATTCCAACTAGTTAATCAATTAAATAAAGATTTAATACACAATGCCTTCGCCTTCTATCAAAAAAATGCTTTGTTGTACCAAACTGCAATTATAAAATAAAAAACCAAAAAACAATTGCAGTTTTACCAATGCAGTTGGTGCGTTGGCACTATCCTACCAGTAGACAATCTGCGCCAGAGAGAAAAATGCGTAGAGTGCCGAAATTGGCGCGACTTTTCCCCTCGGAACCGCGCTCATCGGGATCTTGGCGCACTGGCGCGACTAATAAAGTCGGATCCGCGTCAATTTACTATGATGAATCTCTGGCGCGATTATGAATATCGGACCCGCGCCAATTGGCGCACCTTTGCCTTAATTATCTGCGCCAATGCGTTCTCTGCCAATGCTTGGCGCACCTGTTCAGGACTTACCCGCGCCAATAGCCAAACTTTTTGGAAAACACCACCTGTAGCGATCCGTTCACCCCAACGCAGTCTTTGGCATATGTTCTGAACAATTTAAACACCGTAAACAATGCTTCATCCACACTGATTCTCGCGCTTTATAAAACTGGGACATCAGCGTGTAGAAAACACGCGTAACTATTCACAATTGTGTGCTTGATGACACCGCGTAGGCAGTTTCAAACACTCTGCGATTTGGCATATGTAATTGTTATTTGGCGTTCATCAACGTTCTCAGCATGCGCAGAACGCTGCAACCTTTCTACATACAACCAATTCAGCGCGTTGATAAATTGGCATACGCCATTTTCATAGCCACGGTCCAACGTAGCACCAGTCAACGCTCAAACAGTCTATGCCAGACTTGAGCACGCCACTCCTCCGTTGCGCCACTCCTCCAACTTGCTCTGATACCACTTGTTAGAGCTAACAGCACACAGCGACAAAGAAAACAAGGACACAAAAACATCATATAAACTCATACACAAATGACACAATGGTTTAACGTGGTTCACCCAACCAATCTGGGCTACATCCACCAAACATAGGCATCGGCAATCTTTATTATCAAACAGGAGATTACAAAATAATCGATTTCCTCACAAACTCTCACACGCACCCCAATCTGTACAGACATCTATTTTATAGCTAAGAGAATCTAACTGACTCATAAATCCTCTTCAACAAATATACGATGTATTAACTCTCTCCCAACAAAATAGAGCTAATATAGCAACAAAATCTTATTATTGTCACCTACTGAGATTTTTGCCCAATTTACGAAAATCGAAAATCTCAACAATTTATTTATGAGGATGAGTTTTGGTTTTGGCACATGAGGTTCGCAAATGCAAAATTTCATTCTTTAAATATATTATGCAAGAATCAAATGGTGAATGGATTTTCCATAAAGAAGTCGAGAAATAAGGAATGTAAAACCTATAATCATGGAAAACATCATACATATTATTTTCTAATAGTAATATCATGGAGGAATAAGGAGCTTCTTTGGTATTTACCTTAACACTTATTCCTAAGTATTGAAATTTGTTAATGATGACAAGTATTGGCTTTCACATATGAGATTTTAAAATGTGACAGCTCATTTCTTCGATTTACGTTAGAAGATATAAATGGTGAACGTATTTGTTATATGAAATTGTTGAGATATTTGGCATGTCTAAACTATATTCTTGGAAAACAACATACATATTCTTTTCTAGTAAGAATATTATGGAGGAACAAGGTGCCTCTTAATATTATGTAGGAATGAGGCACCTCTTCATTTAGTGCATATAGATATATTCAAATTCAAAGAAAACAATGTATATAGGTACATGTAATTATTTCCTTCTCTTTACTAATAATTCTACTTGAAGGAAATGGATATTTTTTCTAACATATAAATCATAATTAGTTGGGGGTGTGAATATAGTTCCTTTGGTGCCTTTGGAAATAAATTTTAATGAAAAATTGGTTCATCTTCAGGTGGATGTGGTAGGTGACAATTAATAACAATACATAGTATGTGTGCCATTGTGGGATTTTAAAGGTGGTTGTAAGGTCATGGAAGATTGTGGATTTATGTTTAATGGGTATGGCGGTGAGGATCATCCCTCTGCCTCTGTCTGAGGCATATTCTTGCTCATAATTAATATTGGATGGTGTACTCTCTGGTGGTGTTAATTAGGTTAAAACATAAGCGATTTAAGTTGCCTAATAATTGAAGGTGTAAATTATGTGCTTCGTGGCCTCTTCAATGGGAATTCCTTCTTCTCTAGAGTGCGAATAATCTAGGACTTACAAATTTCATGAAGGAATTTGGTTGTTGGTGGTTTTTCAAGTGGTGGATACTTGGTGGTCCTCTAAGTTTAGAGACAAATTCATCTTCCTGGTGAGTACTTATTGGTCTGGTTTGAGCTCACTCTGGTAATTTTGGTTCTTAACTCATATACAAGGGTTCTAGGTTATTTGTTTTAAGTGTATGTTTGGGCCTATGAGAATCTTATATACATTTCTCTTTTTACTGAAGTTTCTTAGTCAATAATGAAAATTCCTCTTGTTCTAGGTGTTTTTGGGTTTTGGTATTCGGGTCTGGCATGGTTCGTATCTATGGTTCTGAGTAGTAATTTATAACGTCAACTCCCAATGGCATTTTTTGTGAGTTTAACCCAGGTTAGTTATCTATATCAGAGGTCGAAACCACATTTTAAGTCAATTTAGTCTTCTATGAGACTTCAAGAGTTCCAATACTATTTCTGTAGGTGTATAAATCTATAGTGTAGCATATTAAAACAAATCCTACTATTTGGGCCTTTGGAGTGGTCTTTTGATGATGGACATTTTATTTTCGGTCTCATTTTCAAGGTATCCCTTTCCATTCATTGTCCAACATTATCGATATAGGTGTGTCTTATGATTCTCCTCAATGTTTATTTGTAGTCATTGGCATGCTTCCTAGAGAGAGGATGAGCAGTTGGAGAGGGAGTGGAGGTCCCACAAGTCATAAATGAGTTCACCCTTTTGCGTATGATTCAATATTTTTTTTCCTTTGATGATGTTCATTTGGACTTGAGGAAGGAGATGCTAATTCTAGAAAATAATAAGGCAGGGGACTATCCTTATTTGTCTGATTCAAAATTAGTTGGGGAGGAGGTGAAAAAAATATAATCTCCTAAAAGATATAGAAGAAGGAGGTTACATTTTATGATTTCTCCATCCCTAAACCAACATATTTCAACCATGTTCCATTTCATTTTCAAGGATAGGCAAGTAGAAAACTACAATGTGTTTTCCTCCTTAGAAAATATCAAATAAATGCTTTGCAATATGAGTTTTTTCTTGGATAATTTTTATTCTCATATGTAGAGGATGGAAATCTACTTTGTTAATGACTCTTCTTCTGGAGATTTAACTGATCCTCCATTCGACAATATTCATAATCTTTCTCTAATATCATATAATAAAGACTTGGATGGTGGTTATAGGTAATTTGACACTTCAATATTTTGAGCTCGTAGTTTATGTGGTCTCTAACCTAGGTCATTTCATTTGTTGCATGCTATATCAAGCATAACAGATTGTGGAATTATCTCTTGGTTTTGGTTGTTTCTCGTTGGATTTTCATGAGAATAAATTCACATTGGATGATGTTACAATTTCTTTTGGTATGGAACATATTTTGTTGCATCTTTAGGTGCCAAGGTATGCCTTCTCATGCGATTTCAATGGTGGTGTACACAAATTTATCTAAGTGATTTCCCTTGGCTATTGAAGTAAAGCCTTTAAATATTACTTCATGTAATGTTTTAGTATTTTGGTGAGGGAGAATAACTGTATAGATTTTATGTTTGATGGATTTTCTTCTTCAGTTATAGTTCTAAAGGTTACATGAAGTTAGTTATAGCTGTTTATGTAACCCTCATGTTTATAAACTGACATGTGAACTTCATTGAACATGTTGGTGATAGTATTGGTATGTTGTTGTTGTTTCCATTGTAAGTCTGGTTGATTATTAAGGGGTCAGTGGTTGAGCTAAAGCCTATGCCTCTTATGTAAAACTCATTTTTTTTAAATGAAGTGGAAATATTATATGTTTACAAAAAAAATCATAATGATTCCACTTTTTAGTAGTTTAAGGGTATAAAAATAAATGTTATTTCTCTCTCTCTCTCTCTCTCTCTCTCTCTCTCTCTATATATATATATATATATATATATATATATATATATATATAGATATATATATATAGAGAGAGAGAGAGAGATAATTTACTTCTTGTGAATTTTAAGAAATTTCTAGGAGAATTGAATAAAGAGGTAGTTAACCACAAGATATACTCCTTAAAAATATTGAATAGTAGAGAAAAACACCTACAATGGTGAGGAGTGTGGGTAAATCCATGGGATTTTAAAACCATATTCTAGACAAAGTTGTACATACATTGGCTTACTTGTTTAACTTTTATCCTACAAAATGTATGAGGTGGATGGATCTAGAAGAATAATGGAGTTGAATAAAGCCATGTTTGACTCATCTTAAAGTTTTTGGATACATTTCATATTCTCGTATTCCTAAAATCATTAAAAAGCATGGATGATAAGGGTGAGAAGTATATTTTCGTTGGCTATAGTGGGAATGTAAAAGGTTATAACCTTTATAATCTAATAACAAAAGAATTAATTTTGTTTATGATGTATCCTTTATTGAAGGGGAATAATACTATAAAAAGGATGTAATAAATGAAAGTTGGATAATTGTGACACAAGTCATATCAATGCAACACCTATCCCCTTCCCATAAACTCTAGTAGCAACTTAATTTTTTTTTTATTCATATTTTTCCATGAATGATGACTATGTCAACTTCAAGTGAATGTTCAACATCATATCCATGTAAAAATTCCTTTCATTGTGTTATCTTATTTACAGAACTAGCCCTAGGAATTGTTATGTTGCACCAAGCATAGTGGGGAAATTGCAAGGGGGACAAAAGCCCCCCCTAATGAGGGGTTTTTTGGGGGATAGCAACCCCCCCACACTAGACTCGGTTGAGGGGTTTGTAGGGGGATAGAAACCCCCCTACACGAGGCTCAACATAGTTCCCCAATAATTTTTTTTTGTGCACCCAAGGATGGTTTGGTGGACCCAATGATGGGGGCAATCCTAAGGATGGTGGGTGGACCTACCAATGGTTTTGCAAATGTTTTTGGGCATAATGGCATTGCCCATGGTATTTTTTTGATCTAATCAAGGGAACTAAGATTATGTTCTAATCCAACGTTAATGGATTGAGGGATTATAAATTCTTTGGCATGTATATAATGTATTGTAGCATTGAAAGGATTGTAACAAAAAATCAATCTAGTTTTCCTAGTTTTGGGTTCTAGGAGAAAAAAATATCTATGTATATTTTAAGTTCTTGCAATTGCATATTCTTTATATTTTTTAAGAATTAATTTGTAAGTTATTTCATTACAATGTTAAAACCTTTATTTGGTATCAAAGTAGTTTTTTCTTCAAGGGGGTGCCTTTGGTAGACCCTATTATAGTGGGAGATATTTGGGATTGATTCTTGCTCTGAAAGGAGACTGAAAATAATGAAAACATAGAGATGGAGAAATCAAACGGTAAAATATTTTAGTTGTGGAAGCTCAATATGGAGGATCTATTGGTTGATAAACATTAGTGGATCACAGTGGATCTAGGTACTAAACCAACACTAATGTCAATATAAGACTAGACCAAGTTGGGTTAGAAGGAAAAGAACAAAATATAGTTGTGTGTCATAGATTTAGTTTTATCGAAGTTTTAGGAGAACCTACAACAAAGTCTTTGTAGGAGAAGCTATGGGATTTCTATTAATATAAGTCCTTGGTGAAGGAATTGTTCATGGAGAGAAAATTATATAACATCGAGATGAGGGATAGAGATTCAGTGATAGAGCATATGAATGCCTTAAATATTGTGGTAAGTTTGTTATTATTTGTTTATATTAAACTTTAGATGAACATAAGTGAATGAGTTTTTTGTGTTCTCTACCAAACTTGTGGGATAATCTAGTTGTTGCCATAGGTAGCAATACAACTACCTTGAAATTTGATGAACTAGTCTTAGCCTTATTTTTGGAGGAGATGAAGTAGAAAAATATGGAGAGCCGGAATGGAGATGCCTTATATCTAAGAGGAAGGTCCCAAAATGGAAATAGAAATAAGTCCTCAAGTGGGAGATCTAAATCTCCAGGAAAATTTTTTAAGGTATGTTAGAAATATGGAAAAGCAGGGCACTACAAAAAGGGTTGTAGATATAAAAATATTGAAAAAGGAAAGTGGTCTAATGATGCTCCTTCTACATAGGAAAAAACCACCTAAGATGAAGGTGATGATGCATACTTGGCTTCTTCTTCAAGTAGACATGTAGATCATGAGGCATGGTTGATTGAATCAGGTGTATCCTTTCATATGACTCCTCATAGGGAGAATTTCTAAAAATATGAGAAGAATGGTGGTGATGATGTATTCCTACGTGATGATAGGAAGACTATAGTTGGAGGACAAGGAAAATTAAAGTTGAATCTAATAGATGGAAGGATTAGAACACTTCCTAGTGTTCTCCATGTTCATTGATTAGCTAGAAATCTAATTTCTATAAGAATTATGGATGATGTGGGTGTAAATATAGTGTTCAATAAATATACTTGCATGATGTTCTGAGAAGCACAAGTATTGATGAGGGGAGTTTGAATTGGAGCTCTTTAGAAGCTTTCGGGTAATATTGTTCTTGATGGGTGCAAAAATTCTATCATTCTTGATAGTGAAGCAGAAAATCTTATAGTGTCTGGTAAAAGGACTATGTTATGGCATGAAATATTGGGACATATTGGAGAGAAGAGCCTTCAAATACTACATGGTAATGGTATCATAGAAGAAATGTCTAATTTATCTTTAGGTTTTGGTTTGTGTGATTATTGTGTGTATGAGAAATATAATTGAGTGAGCTTTCCCTCTCATACTAAGAGGGTAGAAGGAATATTAGATCTTCTGAACAATGATGTGTTTAGTCCTTTATTTGTTCCATCACTAGGTACATCTATGTATTGATTCTCATTTATAGATTAATTCTCAATGAATACATGGATATATTTCCTGAGGAGGAAATCTAAAGTGTTTGATGGGTTTAAATAATTTAAGGATCTGGTGGAAAATAATCAAGGTGTTTAGGATAGATAATGGTGGAAACATCCGAAAGAAAGAATTCAAAAAGTTATATAAGAACGATGGTATAACATGACACAATAATACTCCATACACTATTCAATAGAATGGATTTGTAGAAAGAATAAATGGGACACTGAGGAAAAGACAAGGAGCATGTTGTGTGGTCCTAGATTAGGCAAAGAATTTTAGGTAGACGTTTTGGATACTCCATGTTACATTTTTAATAGATCACATTCATAAGCGTTAGAGGATAAGACTCCACATGAGGAATGGAATATTATGAAACCCACTCTCTCATATCTCAGGGTATTTGGTTGTGATGCATATGTACATGTTAAAAAGGTGAAAAAAACCAACTTGTTTTGTAAATTTGAAAAGTGCATCTGGATTAGGTATAAATATGGCTTAAAATGTTACAAGATTTGGAACCCAGAAACAAGGAAGCTTTTGTATGGTCAATATGTGGTATCTAGAGAAGTGAAATATATCTTGAAAAGGGAAGACCTATCAAGGGGTAAGGAGCCATTCAAGATAGAGTTTGATCTGAAGAATGAAGACTCTAACTCCACAAAAAAAAGAATCAAAAGAAGAAGAGCCATGCACTCATGTTTTGAGCAGATCATTTGGGAAACAAGGAACTCAAGGAGGTATAGTTCATCTGATTTCTATTCAAAATTTTCTCTCCTTTTTATTGATGACGATCCAAAAAATATAAGTGAGGTAATGGATTCAGAGGATGGAAATCTTTGGAAGAAGGTTAGGGTTAAGGAAATAGAATCTTTAGAAAAAAAATATGCTCCAAATATGGTAGAGTTTCTAGTTGGAAGAGAACCCACTAGTAGAAAATGAGTGTTTAAGAAGAATATGACTGTAGAAGGAAAACTGGAGAAATATCCAGCTCAAATGGTAGTGAAGGGTTATTCCTAGGTGTTGAGAATTGATTTTGTTGATATTTTTTCTCATGTTTCCAAGTTAGCTTATATTATATTACTTTTATATGTTGTTTCTACTTTTGATTTTGATGTAAAACAGATGGGTGTGAAGATAACATTCCTAAATGGGGATCTAGAAGAAGGTATCTACATGAAGCAACTGGAAGGAATTGCAATGAATGATAAGAAGCAACTGGTGTGTAGGTTAAATAACTCTTTGTATGGGTTAAATAAATCAGCAAGGATATGGTATAAAAAATTTGATACAAATATACAAGGACTTGACTTCCCACGGAGAAAAGTGGATGATTGTTTGTATAATAAATTACTTGGTGATTGTGTTATTTAGTTGGCCTTGTATGTGGATGATATTATTTTGATCTTAAATGAAAGATAAATTATCGAAGATGTGAATACCCAATTGTCCTCTAAATTCGACATGAAGGATCTTGCTGTTGCAAACTTTATTTTGGGCATCAAAATGAAATGATATTGGGAAAAGTGGAACTTTTGGTTAAACTAGAGCAAGTATGTTGAGACAATATTACAAAGGTTTAATATGTAGGATAATAAATGAGTCAAGGTTCCTATTCTTCTAGGTGTAATGCTACCCATAGAATATTGTCCCAAGGCACATTAAGAGGAAGATGACTTGTCGTGTGTTCCATATGCGAGTGTAGTTGGTAGTTTTGTATGTTATGGTATGTACAAGACTATAAATTACACATGCATTAGGAGTATTGAGTGGGTTTATGTCAAACGTAGGGAAGCAACATTTGAAAATAGTAAATCCGGTTTTCATATAGTTGTGTGGCACTAGAGATGATGATTTGTGCTACAAAGGAAAACTACGATCAAATAGAGTGTTGGACATATGTGCTTGTGTTCATGCAGACATGGCTAGATCAGATCTCAATAAGATAAGATCTACAAGTGGGTATTTGTTTAAGCTATTTGGAGGAGCAGTTAGTTGGTTGAGAAAGAGACAATCAATAGTGGAACCTTCAACTATGGAGGTTGAATACATGGAAACCATTCATGAAAAAAGGAAAAAGTTTGGTTGCAGAGATTGTGTTTAGGTATGGGGTTTTAAGAGTGAGCTATAATGATAAATTACTACAGAAAAGTGTATTTTTATTGGTGAAGGACCTTTCTTATCATTTAAAGACAAAGCATATTGATGTTCATCGTGACTTTTTCAGGGCTATGGTTGAAGAGAAAAAAGTGTCACTAGTAAAGGTGGGTACTTTGAAGAATGTTGGAGATGCATTAAAAAACTCTATGAGCACTGAGAAGTTTCTTTGGTGTAGAGAAACAATGGGAATTTTAGCCCTGGACCGATTAGTATATACTCCTATGACCCCCTATTTGGAAAGGAAAAAAAGGGTGGGAGAATGTTTTTTATGTGTTCTATTTTTAAACGTGTAGCCTCGAGTGTTATTACATTGCATAAGGCACAATAGGGGGGGTCACAAAGAGGAGATATTCTTCATTTCCAAGGGTTTTGTAGGGGATAGTAGGTCCCCCATATAGGGTTCGGGGAAACGCTTGAAAAAAAAAAGAATTCATGCAGACAGAAAGATGGCTGAGCGCACCCAAGGATGGCGGTGGGCCCATAGATGGTGGGTAGGACTACCCATGGTTTTGTGCATTATTTTTGGCATCATGGTGTTTCCCATGGTAATTTGTGTATCTAATCAAGGGAACTATGATTATGTTCTAATGCAAGGTTAATGGATTAGGGGCTTATGAATGCCTTTGCATGTATATAATGTATTGTAACATTGAAAGGAATATAATGAGAAATTAATTTACTTTTCGCAGTTTTGGGTTCCAATAGAAAAAATATCTTTTTGTATATGTTAGGTCCTTATACTACTAGTGTAACCCCTTATTGTTATTATTCAAACCCCCTTATTATATTGTTGTTACCATGTAGTCCCCATATTGTTATTAGTGTGCCCCATAGAAGCCCAGTATTGTTATTGTTCTGCCCTTACATTATTATTGTTATGTCGGCTATGATTATATAGAAATGAGGTGTTTTAATTTGCACCATCCAAGAATTGTTCATTTGCGTAATTTAAAGGAGGTTCCCCCCTTAAAGAGGCTAATTTTTAAGTCGTTGATCTGTATTTATATTTTTTTGTGAGTTGTTTTCATAACATTTGGTATCTGAGGTTTGGATTCTAGGGTTTTGCTACCCCAAAATAGGTCATCGTGGAATTTTCACTATAACTTTTTTTTTCTACAAAGTTTCAGAATCTAAAAAAAAACCCATTTGAGACAAAATAGTAGTGATCGTCAGGTCTGAATTTTAGGTCTTCTCTCGGTATATTTTCAGAGATATGATTCAAGGAATTTAGGGTTTTGGCAGGCTCCCCAATTACATCCAAAACAGGTGACCTTGAGAAAATAGTCAAAAATTTCTCTGTGAGTATCAGATTGAAATTTCCTTAGGAGTTATAGAACGAGGATGGACTCTAATTTTCTATGCAGTATTTTTAGGTTCGATGGTTGAAACAGTGATACGTGGAACTTTTTATAAATTCTCTCTACTTAAAAAGTGTATAATCAAGTCATCTTGGGAGATTAGGCATAACGCTTTCTTGGAGAATGAAATTTTGGTTCGACTTGTGGCATTGGAAAGAGGCTCAAAGGATACAACATTTCACAATTTGAAACCTTGGAGATCTAAAACATCAAAGATAAACTAGATACAATATCAAGCTCCTACAAAGTGAAGAAAGGTGTGTAGCTCTTTTTAAATTTTGCATAAGTTTAGTTTGAAAAAATAGTTTGAAGGAATTCAAATGGCATAGTGAACCATAATTATAATTAATTGATTCCCCGAAGAAAAAATGGAAACACCTAGTAAGCAACCCAAAGTTTCTAGGATGACTCATGAAGAAGAGGAAGAAATGCAACATGATATATCAAAATCACGAGACCAAGTGCAAACAAATTCACTCTCACAAAAAGTATTAGAAGCTAAGATGAATGGTATAGAGAAGGATGTGGAAGCTAAGAGGGATGACGTGGAAGCTATGATGGATGGTTTAAAGAAAGGTGTGGAAGCTAAGATGGATGGTTTAGAAGAAAAACTTAAAGGCAACATGGAAGATTTGAAGACAGATTTGACAAAGTTTCTACAAGAAATGCTTACTAATGGCAAAAGGGTAGTAAAGGAAACTCATGATGAGAACAAAATAAATGTTAATCATGATTTCATAGACTCTAAAGTTGGATCTAAGACCTGCCATGTTACAAAGATAAATATGAGGAACAATGATGGCAAGGATCTTATAACATGGATACTACAAATGGAGAAATTTTTTGATCTACATGATGTGTGACTGTTACAAAAGGTACATATTGCATCTTTATATTTAGAACCGAATAAATTTTTATGGTATAAAGGATTTTTTTCTCGTAAAACACTTGTCACCTGGTAAATTTTCATAGAGGAAATGATAATACATTATGGGGATACAAAGAGCAACACATTCTTTAGCCAATTGATAAAACAAAAGGGTTCAATGGCAGAGCACATTGAGGACTTCCAAAAATTTAATATAAGGGTAAATGATATTCCAGAGAAGTAGAGGATTGATGTCTTCATAGGTACTTTAAAGGACAACATTCAACATGAGGTTCGTCTTTGGGAACCTGATTCATTGGAGAAGGAACTGAGGTTGGCAAGAAAAATTGAAAGCAAAATTATGACAACAAGAAATCCTACCACTCACAATTATAAATATGGAAGTGTTGTTGCTCCTATCCTTCCACATCCTACAAGGTTAACATCACAACAAATGGAAGAGAAAAGAGAAAATGAACTTTGTTACAGTTGCAATAGAAAATACATTAAAGGTCATAAGTGTGCCGAGAAGAAATTATTTTACACTGATTGTGAAGAAGAGGAAGAAAAGGATCAAGAAACGTCAAAAGAAGAGGATATACACTAGGAACCAACCCCATAAAAGGAAGAAATGAGTTCGACCATATCTTGTAATGCATTGGCAGGAATTACCACTCCTTAAACTCTCAAGATAGAAGGACACATCAAGAGGAAAAAGGATAACCTCATTTTCATGAAAAAGCGAATAAAACAACAAGGAAATCAACATTATAGTGAAAGAAGTTTTGACATATGCGACTGTGTATTTTTACGACTACAACCATACAAACAAATGTCCCTCAAGCAAGGTAAGAAGGATAATAAATTATCACCAAATTACTATGGTCCTTACAAAGTGTTGCAAAAGATTTGTACTATGGCATACAAATTGGAGCTTCCTGCATCTTCACGAGTGCCCTCATTTTTCCATGTTTCATGCTTAAAGAAGGTTATAGGTGACAAGCTCTGAGTTCAAACAATGTTTTCAGAACTTGACAAGGAAGGAAAAATTATATTGGAACATGAAGCGCTCATGGAAACAAGAACCCGATAGCTACGAAATCGAACAATTTTAGAGTATCTCATCAAGAGGAAGAACTTATCAGTTGAAAATTCCACATGGGAGGACAAGAAATTTACATAGAAGAATCCAAAACTACTCAAGCGTTTAGGACAACACTTTTTGAAGGAGGGGCATGTTAGGTCCATATACTACTAGTGTAACCCATTATTGTTATTAGTGAAACCCCCTTATTATATTGTTGTTCCCATGTAGTCCCGATATTGTTATTATTATTCCCAATAGAAGCCCACTATTCTTATTGATGTGCCCTTTCATTATTATTGTTATGTCGGCTCTGATTATATTATGACCCCTTAGACTCCTATATAGAAAGGACGTATTTTCATTTGTATCATCCAAGAATTGTTCATTTGTGTAATGTAAAGGAGGTTGCCCCCTTGAAGAGGCTGATTTTGAAGTCATTGATCTATCTTTTCTATTTTTTTGTGAGCAGGTTTCATAATAGTATATTTTTTGTCCTCACCATTGTAGATTTTTACATTTTTTAAGAATTCATTTGTAGGTAATTTTTTTATAGGGTTGAAACCTTCATAAATACTCCACTAAAGGTAAAAAATATAAAAGATATATATATATATATCTATCTATATATATATATATATATATGTATATATATATATATATATATATATATATATATATATATATATATATATATATATATATATATATATATATATATATATATATATAATATTTTTTACTTCTCTCTACTTTCTCAAGTTCAAATAGAAACTAATAATAAAAATGTAGTGAAACATATAGTTTGTTATGTACCAATAGATCTTAAAATTGATGCAATAGAGAGAAATGGAACATGGGAATAGGTTGATCATCATCAAGGTAATTATGTCATATAAGTAAATGGATGTAAAAAATAATAGCATAATGTGAATGGACAAGTTGAATGGTGTAGGGATGGACTACAAATATTACTCATAGAAACAAAGTATAGATCACAATCAAACTTTATCTCATGTTGTAAGAGTAGATAATATACAAAACACTTCATTAGAATTGATTGAGTTAAATGGTAATATTTTTTTTTTGTTAAGCTTGGCAGGACTCTCTCATTTTCAATTTTACATGTCCATTATTCACCCCACAACCCAGGGAGGGTAGTACAAGATTTCAACCCAAGACCTCCTGTTCGGTGAGACTTCATTCCATGGCCATCTCCACTTGAGCTACCTGAGGTGGACTAAATGGTAAGATTTAAATTAGCTATCGAAAAAATAATTTCAAAATTGAAAATCTAGAAAATAAGGCTTTCAAGTTGAAGAGTTATATATATGGGATTAAAAAAGCTACAACTACCTAGTACCGGATGACAAGCTACCAACATCATAAATGATGCAAATGCATTTTTTCAAGAAAACATGAACTAGGAGGCCTTCCAAGATTTACTAAATAGAGTGGGCTCCCTTAATTTAATTTAAGTCAATTTAATATAATTGAAGGTAGAGATTTATATTTCTAAATGAACTAGGGATCGACTAGAGAAATGAAGGATTATGTCCTAATCAAGATGTAATATACTATTTGAGGTAATTTGTAGGAGTTAGATGTTTTAGGAAAATTCTAGAGATTTTCAAAGTATGGATGGTTCCATCCAACTAATGTGGATGTGATACCCATAGTGAAATTATTCCTGAATAATTTATTATTTTATGCTCTTGTAAATATTGAAGTGGAAATGTGAAGTTTCCTATTTTTCCTAGTATATTTTTGTCACTCTTATAAAGGGTGATTTTTGACGAGTTATGTATGGCATATTGGTCACTTAATTAGAGAACAATGTCTTATATACATATTTATATTTCCTCTTATGTGTGTAGTATCTTTGATAATGTGTATTGGATGGTTTTTATTAAGTAAATGTTATACATATGTTTCTATTTTTGCGTCCAACTAATGACATGGGTGGTGATCTAGGATTGAGACACATAGATCCATGGATGATCATTGTTATGTGGAACATATGGTTAATTATGATTTATTGATGATACATGATTTGTATGATTATATATGTCTAATATTGTTATGAGAAGGATGTGGTAGGGGACTTGATCATTTTCCAAAAAGAATGTTCAATTATGAATGATTGCAGAAGTCATTTATTCAAAACCAAAATGACTACAGAAATCATGCACAATTCTTGGTAAAATGTGTTTAAGTTAATTTCATTATGAAATTAATTTGATGCCTCAGATCTATAATATTTTTATGTCCACATGTGTTGGAAGAATTCCTTACTAACAAACTAGTAGATGGGTAAAAGCTCACAATTAATACCATAACGAAAAATATAAAGTTTCAAAGCATAGTAGACGAGAAGGCATAGAAATTAGGTCGCAGAGTCCTAGATTCAAGAATGATAAAGATGAGGAGTCTTGTATCTTTACGGTGCAAAGTACTGAATAATTAAAATATCAAGGTGTGGAATCTTGGATCTTTGGAGTAAGTCAGGGCGAAGAGTCCTCAATCTACTATGGCACGAAGATGCATGTTATAGGGGTGTGGAATCCCTATTCCTCAAAATATAAATACCACTCATGGGAAACCGAGGGATGAATTTCCAAAATAAAACCTCATTTCTAAAAATCATAGAGTGACTTTCTTAGAATAGAAGGTCATGTGTAGCATCTGAAGCATGAATTTCCAAAAATAGTATATGAGCTTGCATAAATTGATAATCAAGTGTAGTTGAGGGAAAATCACTTAAATTATCATTAATTAATGATAATAGTTCAATTTCAACTTAATCCTCGATATTATTAATACTATTATTGTCTTTTATGAGACTATAATATTAAAATTCATCACCTCAATAACTGCACACATCTCTCATTGATGACTCTCATGGTTCTATATAACTCTCTTTCTATTTTAATGATACATTACACTCTTTCTTTTTGATTCATGAAAGAATGAAATATTCATCTTACACTCATTAAATACATGTCATAAAGATTCCTCTTACGATCTCCATAATCCACATGTTACACTCTCCTTAACTAGGGCATGCATACCTCTCCTTAATGGAATGAGTTACACTCATCAAAATGGAATATGTTACTCTTCCTCAAGACATGCCTATTACTCCTCCTTTATTACAATAATTGGTTGTTCCTTCTATATATGTGTCTCATCTCTTCTCAGTTGGGAAGGGAGGTGCATTTTGATGCCAAGAGTTGGAGGGACTTGAGGAATATTGTGAGAGGGAGAGACCTTGAGAGTAGCCAAATTATATCAAAATGAATTTGAAATTCTTAAATTAAATTAATAAGTAACTCTAGCTAGTTGAGTTGAATATGAGTGCTATTGTGAGGAAGTGAAAACTATCTTCCTTAGTTTGCCTTATATATCTCTCTATTGTTGTATTTGGTACTCGTTGTGAGCTTTTATAGATCAGGGGTTCCAGGGGGAGAAGTTCTTCCTGGATATGGATGGGAGGAAAATCGGATGGTTTACAATGAGTTGGTAAGGATATTGGAGCTGGAGCATGCTCTCATCTAGTACATTAGAGTTGGAGCATACTCTCATCTTTTGGAGTTGTATATATACATTGTCAAGTATATTCATAAATATTCTTAAAATTTTAGTTTATTATTAGTTTAAAGTGTTGTAGAGATTTCATTTTATTGGAAATCGTTAGTTGTGAATGTTTATGATATATTTAGAGAGTTAATTATGAGCTAACCAATAATGAATGACAACTATAGATGGGAATGTGCATGCAGGGGATTAAAACAATAATGTTTTACCAAAGTTTTCAATTTCAGTTATGATGATGTTTTGTCCATAGAAGGCCATATCTATTATCTAAATTCAATATTCTATGTTTTATAGCATGGTTTTTGCTTACTTTGAATTGGGTTGTTAGTTGAAAACTTACATGTATATAAAATGTTTCCCACTGAATGTTTGAAGAAATTCTGCAATAGCTATAGTTCATTTTATGTAAGTTTTATTTTGTAAAGCTTTGTCGCGAACTAATTGACAAAAGGTCTTAATAGCTAGAGCACTCAGGTAGCCATGCATTTTATGAAGATATCATATTAGCATAAATTTGGGTTTTCTTTCTGCATGTATAGTTGTAGATGACGTTTTCATACTAAGTGTTTGATAAAAGTGGTAAATGAGATAATAGGAAGTTTTTTGTTGTTGTTTTAAAGAAGTGAATCCATGGGCATTTTTGTTGTGATTCAACTCAACATCATGGGGTATCTGTACCTTTAGGACATGTAACCCCTAGATTGATTCCAAAAAACAAGTTTTTAGACTCTTATTCTCTAATCTAGTTGATTATGAAGATTTGTTGTTTCCTTGTATCGATTGCCTATTGTTTAGTTTCACATAAATTTTTCCATATTGGATTTACCTAGTGATCTATATTGATGACACTAACGTTGTTCATGCACTTTGGAATTTTTGTTTTAAACTCTTAATGGTTGATACCTTGATAGTTTAAAAAACTTATACCAACTTATTTTATGACCACTAATTGTTTGTCAAAAAACTCTAATTCTTGTAGCTTACATGGCTGCAAGAAATTTGGAAAATTTTCCAAATGTTCGTAGTCATTCATGTTCCTAAAGTGTTGGTATAAATTCATCAATGAAGATGGATGATATTTTTACTTGTGTGTTAAGTTCGATTCAAGAATTATTGGCATTACTAACAATGAAAAATGAAGTTATGTAATTTGATATTTGCGTTAGCTAATTATTGTGAAATTTCCTTAAGGGATTATGGTTGTCAAGTATTTGAAAAGATGCATCAATGGTTGCACTTTCCATCATTGAAAATTGTTTTTCATAATGCTTCAATGGTTGTAGCTAATCACATTTATGAATTTTCTATAAAATTTCCTCAGTGAAATTAGGATTTGTAGCCAAGGTGTTTATGGAAATGTGACAATGAATTTGTGTGAGAATTTTATTGACTTTAATATCATGTTGATGAAGTAAAATTGACATAAGTGAATTGTTGTAATCTTATGTTGCATATCAATTCATAACTATTGGATACCGCTCCTTTAGAAGTTGAATTCTCCTTTTAAGCAAAGAATTCATACGACTGTTATTTAAAATAAAATAAAATTAGTCACTCTTGAACATATTTAATTGCAACAGAATTAACAATCATCTTGTTGGAAATTGTTGTTTGTAAAGTTGAATATTTAATCATCTCACTAAAGGCTCTTTCATGTAAAGGTGATTTTTGAGCTTGAGAAGTAAGTATTATGGTTGTAATTTTCGCATCTTGATGAAACCATGATCCTTGTAGCTTTGATGAGAATATTAAAATTATCATGGGTTAGTTACTAGAATTTAGTGAGTAGTATTAATGATACCAATGAGGAAATATGGCCCTGCTTTAACTTTTATGTCTTGAAAAAAGAATATATATATATATATATATATATATATATATATATATATATATATATATATATATAACACATTAAGAGTCTTAGTGTTCAATTTTCCTTTATAACAATGGTGGTTGGTAAGGTGAGATCTTACATATGGTATCAGAGCCAACTTAAAACTCTATGGCCTAGGGCTTGCCTGCTAATAATTAAAGCCAATTAATTTTATGTAGTTACTTACCTGAATTTTCCTTGTTCGAGTTAAGTAATCATGGAGAGATCATCAATACAAAGGAGTAGGAGGGAGGTCTCACCTCCACCTCCCCAAGCTAAATAATCTGATAAAATATCCACCAGGGAAGTAAGGTATATGATGTGATCTTTCATAAAGATGACTGAAGTCTTGATTAGTAGGGTTGGGGGAAATCCTTCGGTGCCTGGTTCCTCATCCCAAGAAGAAGGGAAAGAAGTACCATTTGATGGAGAGGTACATAGAGAGTTTGAAAAACTTAAGATTCCTATATCCAAGGGTAGAACACTAGGGGCATTAGCAGAAGCTTGGATGGAAAACATGCACCTATGTTTTGAGTTGTTGAATTATTCTATAAACCAAAACACAAAGATGGATATATACCAACTTAAGGAGAGTGCACTATCATGGTGAAGGAACTTAGAATCCAAATTTAGATACTGCATGTCTTCCTTGACATGGTAATGATTTGAAGAAGAATTTCAAGTAAACTACCTTTCCGTTGAATACTTAGAGAGGAAGATGAATGAATTCCGTGATATTAAGAAAAGAACCAAGACAATCCTTGAATATGAGGCACAATTCATGGAATTAAATGGATATGATACCCATATAAACAATGAAGATCTCAAGATAAACAAGTTTTTGTATGGGTTGAATCCTATTGTAAAGGGAAAGGTGTGCATTTTGAGGCCTACTGTGTTGCATGAGACAATACAAAAGGAAATTATAGTTGAGGAAGAATTTATGGGGAGAAAAGGTGGGCATAAAACCCCAAATATATAATTCCATAGGAAACTTACTCGAAGGGTAGGCTAATATAATTCAGGTGGTTCGCATCATCATGGATTTCAAAAGAACCATACTTTTAAGAACCAAAGAAATAATCCAAGGAAACATCTTCAGCAAAGTAATGATCGCACTTAACAATCACCTCATAAAACGTTCAAATTGATAAAAAAATTCTCCCAATAATGGATGTTGAACTTGTAGAGGACCTCATTATGAGCAAGACTTACATGAAAAGAAGACTGGAGCACAATCAGATAATTAACAAGCCATTATTATATATATGGCTGGAGCCCATAGGATTCAGGTAGTTGTGCAAAATTGACAGGACAAGCATCAGTCTATAGTGTTTGAAGAATTTGGTAAGATGAATAATATGGCTATTACTATTTTGATTGATCTTGGTGCAACTAAAAGTTTTATTTCTCCTAATATTTTATTAAAATTTAAATTGGTGGAAATAGAGAAAAGTTATTTTGATCAAGTAGAGATGGCCTCTGGACGATCTCAAAATTTTGAATGCTTAGTGCAAGAATTCCCTTTAGACTTTGGAGTGTGTGTCACACATGTGAATATTTACATTATGCCACTTGTTCATTATGATATGATAATTTGGATAGACTAGTTTGAAGCAGACTAGTTTGTGCTTAATTGTCAAAAACAAAACCCTTTAGTCTTTTAGCGATGAGAGCCAATATATGGTTCTCCATGGGGAAAGGAGACTTGTTTCTTTAACACTTATCTCATTCTTGCAAATGAAGAAAAATCTTGGGAAAATATTCCAAATGTATGTTCTTATCAGTCTAAATGAGGGATAGATTTCATCCTTTGAACAATATCTTGTCCTTTCAGAATTATTTGATCTCTTTCTAGATGAGTTGCTTGGTTTACCTCCCAAATGGGAGATTGACTTCTCCATTGAGCTAAAGCTTGTTACCAATTCTATATCCAATATGCCTAGAAAATGTCTATTATTGAACTTCATGAGTTTCAAGTGAAACTTCAAGGGTTATTGGACTAGGGTATGATTAGACCTAGTGCTTCACCTTAGGGAGCTCCTGTGATATTTGTAAATAAGAAGGATGGATCTCTTTAGCTCTATGTCAATCACAAAAAATTTAATCAAGTAACTATTTGAAATCAATATCCTTTGCCTTGCATTCATGATATATTTTATCGAATAGAGGGAGCCACCATATTCTCCAAGATTGATCTTTGATCTGGATATCATCAACTTAGATTTAAAGAAGTGCATATTCCAAAAACTACTTTTTGAACTCGTTTTGGTCATGATTAATTCATGGTTGTTCCTTTTGGGTTGTCTAATGTGCTAGAAGTGTTTATGAGTCTGATAAATGGTGTATTTTAGAAGTACTTGGACAATTTTGTACATGTATTCCTTGATGACATCCTAATCTATTCAAAGTTAATAGAAGAGCATGAGAAAGACCTATGATTGGTCTTGCAAGGCTTGAGAGAAAATATTTTTTTTGCTAAAATGTCGAAACTTTCTTTTTTACAATAAGAAATCCATTATCTTGGACAAATTATCTCTAGGGAAAGAATTGTTATTGACACAGTAAATATTGGTGCAATTTTAGAATGGCCAACAACCTCTAATGTGAATGAAATGTGTAGTTTCATGGGTATGGAAGGGTACTATTAGATATTTATGGAAGGAATTTCAAAAATATCCAATCCAATCATGTCATGCTTAGGAATGGAGCACAATTTAATTGGAAAACTGAGTGTGAGTAGGATTTTTCTAAGCTCAAGCAATGTTTGACTACAAATCCGATACAAAAGGTTCGAGATATGGATAAACCATTTGTACTATTGACTGATGCATCAAAATATGGATTAGGTGCAATATTATCATAAGATGGTAGAGTGATTGCATATGCCTCTAGGAAGCTAAGGTTGCATGAAGAAAACAGTGCAGCCCATGATTTGGAACTGAGAGTTATAGTCCATGTCTTGCGGATTTGGCAACATTATCTGGTGTGAAAGAAATTTGAATTGAAAATAAATCATAGAGGTTTAAAGCATATATTTACTTAAAATGATATTAATTCTAGGAACATATAGTGGTTAGAACTCCTCAGTGAATATGATTTCAATATAACCTACATCGAGCATACATTGAAAAAAGTCGTTGATGCACTCAGTCGAAGACCACACATACTTTTCAGTAATTCCATTGAATATTAAACTAAGGGAGTACATATTGAGGGCATAATATGTATAGGAATAGTGTAATGAATTTAAATTTTCTCTTTCTGGGAAAGAGGCTAATATAAGAAAAGTCGAAGGGTATTCTTGTGATGATGATGGTATGGTGAGATTTATGAAAAAATATTGTGGTTTCAGATCGATATGGTCTTTTTGAGTTCATTTTGAAAGATTCTCACCATGCAGTATATATGGCTCAGTCGGGTAGCCAAAGATTTATATAGATTTAAAGAAAAAAATATTTTGGGTTAGAATGAAGAAGGATGTAGAAACGTTTGTGGAAAAGTGTTTTGAATGTCAGTTAGTTAAGGAAAAATATGGTCATCCAACAGGATTGTTGTAGCTGCATAACACTCTTATGTCCAAATGGGAAGAAATATCTATGGACTTTATTGTTGAATTACCTAAAACAAGTAAAAGGTATAGCTCCATTTTCGTGGTGTTAAACAATCTTACTAAGAGTGCCCATTTTACACCTATTAAAGATACTTACAAATCATCTGAAATAGAACAAGTATTTATCAGGGATATTGTTAGGCTACATGGTTTTCCTAAGAAAATCATATCAGACAAGGCCTTTGTTTTCACAAGAACATTTTGCAATAGTTTCTAGGGATCCCTTCAAACTCAGTTAAATTTTAGTACATCGGATCATTTGAAAACCAATGGTTAAACTGAAAGTGTAAATCAAATGTTGGATGACATGCTTAGAATTTACGTAATGGATCAATAGTCTAATTGTGAATATTATCTTCCTCTAGTGGAGTTTCCATACAACAACATTTATCACTTCTCTCTTGGTATGGGGCCTTATGATTTATTATATGGAAGACCATGTAGAACACCTTTAGGTTGAGATAGGTTGGTGTTAGGTAAACTTGACTTGGGTTTAGAGTCAAGGTTGACTCAGTTAAACAATATGGTTTTGGGGCACATGGTATTGTTTACCCATGGTATTTCACGTAATAGAGCCTATAAATGGCTGGGAGGACTTCTTTGTAATATAGGTCTGGGAGGTGAGATGTGAAAGCTCACTTGGCCATCTTGGCCAGGGTTTTGGCTAAGGCTAATGAAATTTCATTGGGTTGGGTTTTTCCTTGGATTTGGGGGTTTCCAAAATAAAATTTTATGTTTATGGTTTATTAATTTTGTTAGCGATTGCTAATCTCAGTAAATCTTGGGAAATAATTTATCTCTCTACATTAAATTCTTAACAACTGGTAGCAAAGACGAAGGTCTATTTTGCTGATAAACTCACAGGAGAGAAGGGTTCCTAGCTTGAGTGGAGAAATGGAAGATGATTGTAGGTTTAGGGTTGAAAATTTAAATAGCCAAAACTATCTGTTGTGGAAGATCTGGATGGAAGATTACTTGTATCAGAAAGGTTTGTACCTAACATTGAGTAGAAAAATAAAGAAGTTGACGAGTATGACACACACAAAATGGGAGATTATCAATTGAAAGGCTCTTGGAAAATTACAGTTGTTCCTGGTGGTGTGGGTAGCTTTTAATATTTAAAAGGAAATGACAACATTGGCCAAAATATATGAAAATCCCTTGGCCTCAAACAACGTATTTCTTAGGAATCATTTATTTAATATGAATATGTCAGAAGGCAGATCTATAGCTAATCATTTAAATGAATTTAGGGCTCTATTATTTCTATCCTCATTTCAAAAATTTTGGAATGGCTTAGTTATAGCCATTAGTAACTCTATCTCTAGATCTAGCACTTTAAAGTTTGATGATGTAGTTGGTGCTATCCTTAGAA
Organism: Pinus tabuliformis; assembly: GCA_031772625.1. NCBI lineage: Eukaryota > Viridiplantae > Streptophyta > Pinopsida > Pinales > Pinaceae > Pinus > Pinus tabuliformis. The sequence continues at coordinate 656,041,916 of CM062814.1, read as the reverse complement.
AGGAAATGTGATGGAAAAGATATGGTGACACATTAGGTAATGCTTTGACTGCAGTGATTAGGGGTAGAAAAATGGAAAGAGGAAAGGGCCTAGGATATCAAAGTAAATCAAGGAAAGGAAGATCCAATTCCATATCAGGGATAGTGTGCTAGAAATGCAGCAAGAAAGAAAACATGAAGAAAGACTGTAAGTCTCGGAAGGGAAAAGAAGGAGATGCACAACAAGAGAACAATCATAAAGAAAATGTACTAGGTGATCTTGCATGATGATTTGATTCTTTCATTAGAAAATATGATTGATTCCTAGGTTGTAGATTCATGGGCATCATTCCATGCCACAGATGATATGAAACATTTCCATGATTACACTCTAGGATATTTTGGATAGGTTCGTCTCGGTGATGATAAACCCTGTAAAATTATTAGAATGGGTAAGGCTTTTATAAAACAATAGAATGGAAACTAATGGATATTAAATGAGATAAGACATGTTCCAGATCTAAAGAAAAATATAATTTCAACAGGACAGTAAGATGGTGAAGGTTGTGTGACTACTTTAATAGATAAAACTTGGAAGGTCACTAAAGTAGCCCTGGTAATATGAAAAGGAGAAAATGATGGTACATTGTATTTATGCAATGGTATTTCTAATTTTGTTAATTATTTAACCTCCATAGGAGTAGATACAACATTGTGGTGTCATAGGCTCGGGCACATGAGTGAGAATGAGATGCGAATATTCACTCAAGAAATTTGTTGCCAGATTTGAAGCATATTGATTCAGATTTCTATGAGAATCGTATTTTTGGAAAACATAAGAGAGTTAGATTTCTCAGAGGTTGGAAATAAAAGTGAAAAATTAGAGCTTGTGAATATAGATGTATGGGGACTTGCTAAGCTATCATATGTCAGTGGTTATAGATATTATGTTACTTTTATTGATGATGTAACTAGGAAAACCTAGATTTGTTGTATTCATAATAACTCTGATGTGTTTTATACTTTCAAGAAATGGAAAGCTTTGGTTGAAAATTAGACAGGAAATAAGTGGAAGTGTCTTAGATTAGACAATGGAGGAGTATATTGCAGAAAATAGTTTGATAAGTATTGTTCAGAGCATGGAACTCATAGAGAGAAGCTAGTTCCAAGAACATCATAGGAAAATGGCATGTCTGAAAGGATGAATAGGATAATCATGGAGCGTGCAAGTTGCATGAGATTGCATGAAGGATTTCCTTTGCAATTTTGGGGACAGGTTGTAGATAATTTTTTTATCTAATAAATAGAGGGCGTTCAATTTATTTCGATGGTGGTATTCCAGAGGAGTCATGGACATGTAAAAAGGTAAACTACTCATTTTTAATGACTTTCGGTTTTGAAGCCTTTATCCACATTAATAAAGAAAATAGAAAAAAGCTTATGGTGAAATCAAAGAAATGTACCTTTATTGGCTATGGTGTTAATGATTTTGGTTATCGCTTATATGATTATGAAAATCACAAAATAATTAGGAGCAGAGATGTCATATTCAATGAAAATGTCTTGTATAAGGATCATATGTAGGAAAAGAAACATTAAAAATAAAACAAAGAATACACAGTGCTTGATGAGATCACAGAAAAATTAAAGGTGTCTGAGAATCATAATGATTAACATCCACAACAACAACAACAACCAAAACAACAATAGGAACCTCAAACACCTAAAAGTTGTGTTAGAAGATCTACCAGGGTAAGTAGACCCCCTTAATCATATTCTCCTTCATTATCTTATGTACTATTGATTGATTCTCGTGAACCAAAATGTTATGAAGAAGAAATGTAGGTAGGCACCAAGAAGACGTGGGAGCTAGCCATGAAACAAAAGATGGACTCCTAGGTACATAAAAAATCTTGGGACTTAGTGAGGTTTCCTAAAGGTAAAACAACATTGTAGAATAAATGGGTCATGAGAAATTCATGAGATATGAGAAGATGATAACATAAAGAAAACAACAATGGTAAACAAAAAAAAAATATTAATTATTATAATGGAGTTACTTATTTCATGTAAATGGGCATATTGTTGTACGAACCGATAACACATGCATACCCCTGGGTAATCACCGGTACAGTCTAGGTTAGACCTAGGTGATAAGGGGGATGTCAAGTAACATATACCATAGTATAAATTTGTGGGGGGTAAGGGCTAGAATGAGCAGGGTTATCTTACTTAGCAGTTTTGGCTAGATTTAGTTAAGGAACCCCAAGTCAACTTTAAGGGGGGGATTGTTAGGTAATCTTTACTTGGGATTAGAGTCAAGGTTGACCAGGTTAAGAAATCATGGTTTTTGGGCACATGGCATTGTGTACCCATGATATTGCATGTAATGGAGCCTATAAAAGGTTGGGAGGACCTCATTGTAATATTGGCCTGGTAGGTGAGCAGTGAAGGCTCACTTGGCCATCTTGGCTAGGATTTTGGTCAAGGCTAATGAAATTTCATTGAGTTGCAATTTTCCTAGGATTTGGGGTTTTACTGGATAAATGTTTTTACTTGCGGTTTATGATTGTTTCTGGTTATTGTTCATCTTAGTAGATATTAGTAAGTAATTTATCTCTCTGCAATAAATTATTAACAGTTGAAGGATATAACCTCGGTAGTTCATAAAATGCCTTAAGAATTGGAAGAACAAGTGTGTTGTATAAGAAAAAAATTAAAGGAGGCACAAGATAGAAAGAAAAGATACACTGATACACATAGAGTGAATCATAGTTTTAAATATGTGGGATTCCTTTTTCTTCGAGTAGAACCTCAGAAAATTCCTATTAGATTTGGGAAAGGATCTAAGCTCTTTTCTTGATTTGTTGGGCCTTTTTAGGTAATCGAAAGGGTTGGACCTATGGAATATTCTCTTGATCTATGACTGGTTTTTCGTTGTATGAATGATGTATTTCATATTTCTGTATTGTGAAAGTATGTTCATGATACTTTCTCATATTTTACATTAACATCAATTATGGGTAATAGACGAGGGGGATCTGAAGGTAGATCCAATTTTCATTTTACACCATCACACTCGAAAACTTAGATGTCACATTGTCGACCAAGTAAAGGTCCAATGGGAGCTATATAGTCCTAATTTCACCACTTGGGAAATTATGCATCTTCAGTTTCCTTTTTTTTCAACTCAAAATTTGGGCCAAGTTTACTCCAAGACGGGGAGTATTTAGTGTCCTATTTTCCTAGTATATTTTTGTCACTCTTATCAAGGGTGATTTTTGACAAGTTATGTATGGATGATTGATCACTTGATTAGGGAAAAATGTTTTATATGAATAGTTATATTTCCTATTATGTGTGTGTATCTTTGATTATGTGTATTAGATGGTTTTTGGTTAAGTAAATGGTATACATATGTTTTTCTTTTTGCATCTAACTTATAACGTAGGTGTATGATATGGATGGTGATCCAGGATTGAGACACATAAATCCATGGATGATCATGGTTATATGGAGCATATGGTTAATTATGATTTATGAATGATTCCTATACTGAGTAGGATGTGGTAGGGGACCTAGTGATTTTCCAACAAGGATATTCAATTATGAATGGTTGTGGAAGTCATTTATTCAAACCCAAAATAACTTTGGAAGTTATGAACAATTATTGGTAAAATGTGAATATGTTAATTTCATTATGAAATTCGTTTGATTCCTTTGATATATGAGACTTTGATGCATGCAAGTCATGGAACAAGGCCTTCCCAATGAATCATTCGATGGGTAAAATATCGCAATTAGTACCATAAGGAGAAAAATGGAGTTTCAAAGCATACCAGATGAGAAGGAATGGATATTATAGCATGGAGTACTAAACCCAAGAAAGATAAAGTCATGGAGTCTTGTATATTTAGGGTGTGGAGTGCTCAATCTAAAAATGTCAGTGTGTCGAATCTTGGATCTTTGGAGTAGTTCAGGGAACGAAGTCCTCAATCTACTAGGGCATGGAGATGCATGCTATACGGGTGCAAAATCCCTATTCTCTGAAATAAAAATACCACTCATGGGCAGCCCATCAATGACTTTCCTTAATAAACACTAATTTCTAACAATCATAAAGTGACTCTAAAAATAGAAATTCATGTCTAGAATCCTAAACATGACTTTCCAAAAATAGTAAATCACATCGCACAAATTGGTAATCAAGTGTAGTTGAGGGAAAATCACACTTAACTTATCATTAATCAATCCTAGTACTTCAATTTCAACTTAATACTCAATATTATTAGTATTATTATTATATTTTATGAGACTATGATATTATTATGAAAAAGGAAGTACAAGTCACATTCATCACCTCAATCACTTCACATCTCTCTCCTTGATGACTCTCATGGCTCTATGTAACTCTATTTCTATTTCAATGATACATTTCAATCTATCTTATGCACTAATCAAATATTGGCATATTCCTCTTACACTCATTAAATGCATGTCATAAAATATTCCTCTTATGCTCTGTTTTGTGCACATGTTAGACTCTCCTTAATTAAGCCATGCATACCTCTCCTTAGTGGCATGAGTTACACTCCTCAAAATGGAATGCATTACTCTTCCTCAAGGCATGCGTATTACTCCTCTTTGATGATAAGAATTGGTTTCTCCTCCTATACATTTGTCTCATCTCTTCTCACTTGGGAAGGGGGTTGCATTGTGATTCCAAGAGTTGGAGACACTTGAGGAAGATTGTGAGAGGGAGACATATAGAGTAGCCAAATGCTGTCAAAATGAATATGAAATTATTAAACTAAATTACTAAGTAGCTCTAGCTAGTGGAGTTGAACATGAGTGGTATTGTGAGGAAGTGAAAATTATCTTCCTTAGTTTTCCTTATATATATCTCTACTATTGTATTTGGTACTTCTTGTAATATTTTATAGTTCAGGGGTGCCAGGAGGAGAATATCTTCCTAGATATGGTTAGGAGGATAATCGGATAGCTCACAATGAGTTTCTAAGGAGATTGGAGCTAGAGCATACTCTTATCAAGGACATTGGAGTTGGAGCATGCTATCATATTTTGGAGGTGTATATATACACTTTCAAGTATAGTCATAAATATTCTTTAAAATTTAGTTTAAAGTGTTGTAGAATTTATTTTTTTATTGGAAATTTCTAGTTGTGAATGATTAGGAGATATTTAGAGATTTAATTATGAGCTAACTAGTCATGAATGGAATCTATAGATGAGAATTTACATGTAGGAGATTCAAACAAGAATGTGTTGCAAAAGTTTTCAAGTTCAGTTTATAAAGATTTTTTTCCATAGCAGGCCATATCTATTATCTAAATTCAATATTCTATGTTTTATAACTTGTTTTTTGCTCACTGTGAATTAGGCTGTTAGCTAGAAACATAACTGTATATAAAATTTCCCACACTAAATGTTTGAAGAAATTCCACAATAGTTGTAGTTCATTTTATGTAAGATTTCTTTTGTACAGTTTTGTTGTAAACTAATTGATAGAAGGTATTAATGGTTGAAGCATTCAAGTTTCCATGAGCTTGATGAAAATATCATATTAGCACAAATTTGATTTTTCTTTGTGCATGTACAGTATTATATGAATTTTGCATACTAAGTGCTTCAAAAAAGTGCTAAATGAGATACTAGGAATTTTTGTTGTTGATGTTTTAAATAATCAAATCCATGGACATTTTTGTTTCTATTCAGCTCAATATCAGGAGGTATCCATATCATTTGACCATGTAACCCCCACTTTGATTCCAGAAAACAAGTTTTCAAACTCCAATTCTCTAATTTGGTCGATTTTACAGATCTGTTGCTTCGTTGTATGGATTCCCTATTGTTTGATTTTGCATTTTGCATAAAAAAATTCATCATTGATTCATCCTTGGGAAAGTGTTTCCATGGACTTTGTTGGAGGACTGCCTAAATCTAGGAAAGGTCATGATTATCTGTATGTTGTTGTGGATAGGTTCAACAAAATGTGTATTTTGATACCCTGTAATAAACAGATTACAACTGAACAAATTGCAAAACTATTCTTTCAACATGTATTGGTTCATTTTGGATTACCCACTTCCATTATATCTGATCGAGACACTCGATTTGTGGGAAAGTTTTGGTCAAGTATGTGGGAAATGATGGACACCAAACTGAAGAAAAGCACAACTTTCCATCCACAAACTGATGGCCAGATAGAAGTATTCAACATGATAGTGATCTAGTTGCTCAGAGGATATTGTAGTAAGCATCCTAAGCTTTGGGATGAACATTTGTGTTATGTGCAGCATGCTTACAACCAAGCCAAACATTCTTCTACACAAAGTTCTCCTTTTCAGACCTGTTTTCATTTCACAACAAGGTCTCCTTTGGATTTTGTCTTTGGTAAGGACACAAAAGTTAAGGGACACAACGATGTGGACAAGGCAACTAGGTTCATTAAACAAATCCAAGAGATTCACCAGGTAGTACAGGAACAACTGGAAAACAGCCACACCAAATACAAGGCAAGGCATGAAAAGCATTGGATGGAGCATAGTGTCCAAGTTGGTGATCAATTCTGGCTGTATATCAGTAAGGACAGGATGCAAGGTGAAGGTAAAAAGCTAAAGCCTATCAGGTATAGACCTTTCAATATACTTGAGAAAATTGGTGAGAATGCTTTTCGACTTGATCTACTAGTTTATATGCACATCTACTCAGTCGTAAATGAAAACAACTTGAGACTATTTGAACCTTCGTTAATTGAAGATCCTAAAGACGAGTGTCAATTACATTCTATTGATGACCTACTACCTTAATATCTTAATGAATTGTAGGAAGACACAGTTATGGACAGGAAGGTGAGAACGACGCATAGGGGAAATGTTGAGTATCTTAGAGTTGGGCTCAGGGGTTCAAAGCCAAGCAGTCCAAAGTGGATAGAGATTGGACAAGTGGGACAATTGTACCCTCACTTAGTCGATGCTTGAAAACCAACTTTTGGTGGTCCTAAATATTTTCAGTGGGAAGGCCATGATCCAAATTGGATCCATGAAAATTATCAGAGTTCTATGACTGTTTCAAATAATGACAGACTCTAAAATCTTGTAAACAACGAGCTATTAGAAATAACTTCTGTATAATGGTAAATTGTAGCCAGCACGGGGCAACGAGGACCTTCAGTCAAATGATGTTGACTGTTGGCCCATGGGGACTGTGCGTGGCACAAAAATGGCTGTTGGGAAGCTCAAACCTAGAGACAGACGTTGTTTCTGATGTGTGATTAATGCCTAATCATGCATCGCTAGGAAAAACCCCTTGAGAAGGAAAATCCTCGAGTGCTCTATCACAAGGGAAGCCAAGAAACCATGGGAAAAGCACTAAAACCAACAGGCAGGTCCTGTGCTCCAAACTGGTGGAATATCGAAGGCATCTCAGGCAGTAAGTAGGTTTGTCAGAGGACCAAGTGATTCCATATGTTGAATGACGCGTGTCTGGCAGATGAGAGAGAAAACTGCCCTTCATCACAGGCTAACAGTCAAGCAAGTCAACCATGCGATAAGAGCGATAACCATAGGATCTGGAGGCCCCAGATCTAATGGTGGAGATTGCACCCGATGGGAAATTGGATTTGGAGGGAGGAATAAACTACGACACATAAACTTTTGAAGTCCGATTTGACCGCTGAGCTGGCGGATGAGTCATTTCACAAAGTAACCAAAATAACGAACTGTTCGTGGAAGATTTGGCGCTTAGTTCATGAGAGGACAAGTGGCCACCTCCTGTGAAATGTTACACAGTGGTGATGGCACAAAAGTAGGGAATTCCAAGTGAACAGAGGTAGGTGAACTGAAGGGACAGAAGAGGAAGCGAAAAGTCAAGGGGCATATTAGCTTTAAGCCATGAACAGATAGAGAACAAAAAAAAGGAGATAGGGGACAAAAGAGACATAATAGAGAGTGAAGAAATAAGTAGAGAACAGAAGAAGTCGAGCTGACCTGCAGGAGCTAAGGCAACATTGAGCAGACAGAACTAAGAAGTCTTGAGAGGTTCAAGCAATCCTTGTGAGGATATCTGTCGGGAACTATGTACCGAATTTGAATCGTCCTATTAAGACCAGTTGAGGTCAAGACTTGGTATGGGGGAGTTTGTGTACACTAGTGGCTTAGGGAATCCAAGCGCCACCCTACTAAGCATCATCTGTTACAGGAGACTCAAAATGAGCTCCTCATTGTAAAAAATCTACTTAAAGGCACAATAAAAAAAGGCCACCACTGAGAGCTGGAGCAGGAGACGTAGCCCAGGAGGATTGGGTGAACTCCTTATTAATTTGTTGTGTTTTTGCATTTGCTTCCTCTGTTTCTCTTACTGTTTTCCAATTGTCTATGTATTTCGCAATCTTATCTGTCTGTTGCTTAAAATAACATAGGCATATCACCAACACATGAGTTTGTAATACCTACATTAATTAAATGAGATCACTCACAAGTGAATTTTAGATCATCAACACAAGCTGTTATAGGGTGATCCGAGTTGACTCAACTCCAGGATTCAACCAAGATCTTTTACTTTAGTTATGTTGTTACAATTGCATTTAAATTAGCATAAGTGAACATATATGCATGTTGTAACGAAAAAGGAACATAACAAGAATCAGCAACATAAAGTAACAAGACATTGATAACAGAGTTCGTCCAGGAGGGAGTACATCTCTGGGTGCCGATGTCAAGATGGTGTAGGCTACTGCATTAAGTGTTATCAATAGTGATGACATACATAGGTGGTAACGTCGCTATCATACGACGAAAATTCCCTCATGCAAGAGTGGCTCCACGAGATGTTCCGCTACAGGAGCTCTTAGGAAAAAAGGACTCCTATCAATATGACATAAACTCATGCATGATGATAATGAGCATCCTACCAACATGGCATCAAAGGGATCTCAATGCAAACATACATGGCGACACATGAGTATCCTGTCAACATGATGACAAAGGGATCTCAAACAAAACATGATGTATCATGAAAACAAGTACATCACATAAATGATTCCGCGTCACATCAAGTAGGAATCATGAAAAAAGTAAGAAAACAAGATCTCACGTCAAACAACAAACATGGATCTATGTAGCACAATGCATCTCATAGCAAAAACAAGTACATGAACACACTGCATATACCTCACATCCTAGGGCCATCTGAAGAAAAGGATGTCAAACTGCTAAAGCTGGTCATACCATCAATATTGCAGCATCAAATCTCATGGAAATGACTCCTCGCCCATGAATGTTGACATCTGCACTTCACTTTGAAAAGTAGCCGAAAAATGAAATGATCAAATGGAAAATATGATTGTGCCATCAGATTAGTGGTGTTGAAAAGTGTAAAATCGACTATCAAATTTCTAAATTCTGATAAAGTGAAAATCTAGGGCTTAAGGAATCTTTTAAATTCCTCCTAGATTCCTCAAAGATTCCCTCCTCCGGGTCATCTAAAGATCTATTGCTGATACCAAAATTCTAACTGCGCCATCAAGTTTGTGTCGTTGAGAGTCGTAAGGTTGACATAAAATTTGTCCAATTTGGACACTGCAAAAATTTGGCTCAATCATGGTTCCGCTTGTGTTTTCTCTGGGCTCATGGTTCCACCTGCACATTAATAAAAAATATAATATGTCTGGAAAAACATGCTCCCCTCTCTTGGGCACTTTGATGAAATGAGGGTTTTATAATAAATTTTGTGAGTGGAAATTACAAGTAATTGGTTGTAGATGGATTGGTAAAAAATACGAGTTATAAGGAGGAAGTCGGGTGGTCAAACCCCGATGCCTCCATATTAACAAACATTCCATTTTTAAAATCACATTAATATACTTTTTGGGGTTCGGGTTTACATTGGGCGGCCCACCCCTTAACCTCCACTTCATGATATAAAATGGTGGTTGGTTGGCATATATTTAACGTTGGTTGGGCAACCCGTGGTGTGGACCGGCCACATGGCCGGGCGGGTTCGATTCCCACCAACCCATTGTTATATATTCCATATGCTTTGCGTTTTTTTGGGGTGTGGGCTGGGTCCACCAGAGGTGTCCCGCCCACACCTTTAATATTGTGGAACGCCTATGGTGGTGACGGGAGGGTTCGGTGGGGTCATGGCCATCGACCCAAAATTTGACATTTGTTTTTTTGTTATGTGGTTGGTTGGGGGCCGATGGGGGTCATGGCCCATTGGCCATTTTTTAAAATAATTTTTGTTATGTGTTGGTCCAATGGGGGTGGCAAGGGTCATGACTCGCCACCCAAATATATATATATATATATATATATATATATATATATATATATATATATATATATATATATATATATATTATAATAACAACACATTAGTTTCGAATTTGTCTAATATAGGGGATATTATACAAATTAACGATCCAACAAATTCACCTGCTTTCAGAAGATAGGTTTCATGTCTTGTGGTCGGTCAAATTGTACGACAGTTAAACCTGGCCCACAACCCAACTTTGACCAAAAATTTGACTGGCTCCTTCTCCCTCATACGAGCTCGGATTGACGAGCCGTTCACACTATTGTGATCAGGATGACAAGATATACGCTCTAGTCCTGGTTTGAAAGCATTCTAGTCATTTTTATTTTTGAGCTTCCATAAGCCCTCTATCCCGTGTGTGTCCCTGGAGCCACCTGGATCAATCCTCCCCACTGAGGAGATTTCGGTCCTCCAAAAGAATGAAAAATAATCTACAACTTCTCTATACCTTGTCTACATCACAAGCATCCTAAAAAGGTCTTGCTTCCATCTCTTTCACCTTTGTTCTTCGGAGCGTTAAGTGATGATCCGACACCTACAACCTCTACAACCTGTAGTACATTGTTTTCCAAATTATATGCTTGACTTTCATGACCAACTAATGACCCAAGCATCCCATACTTGCCTCAAGTTTATAATGCACACTTGGCGGTCATGTTTACATCAAAATGGAAACAATAGCCCAGTTACGAAAACAAGGCCAACATATGATTGTTGCTTCAACAAGTGATGGAAAACACATAATCACTAAAACACATGATTTATAACAATAAGGTCAAAAACTATTTTTACCTTGACAAGTGAGGGAAACATGAGAACACTTTCACAGTTTATCATGCAACACAAAAAAAGACCAGACATCATTGTTGCTTAACAAGTGATGGAAAAGACATCATCACTTTTACATTTTAAAATGCAAAAAATGATTTACAAAAGCACAACCATGACAAGCTAACTTATCTAAAAACCATTTTTCACTTATCGTTGTGAATGGGTCATCCCCCTGTAGTGGTTTTGCTTGTCGAATAATTGCTTCGCCTGGTTCATGCACTGACACTTTGTCTTTAAGTCTCTGCTCTAGATGGAGCCTCCAACATGTGGCCCTTTGGTGACCACTTCTATTGCAATGACTACAATACGTCTTCTTCCTCTAGATTTTCTTTACATGTTTCTTTACCTGTTGTTGAGAGAGTCTTTCATGCCTCCTCCTTTTTGGTGTTTCTATCCTTTTCCAACACTTAGAAAATGTATGGTTATGTAATCCACAAAAGTTACATGTTTTTTGATGCCATGTTTTACGTTCATCATTAAGAACATGATTATAATCGAAAGGAACATTCACATTTCGAAGTTGGTTATACCTTTCCTTTTTGTCTCTGGTGTAAGTATGGCTATGAGAGCTTTCCTCAGCTCTTTCCCTATAATGGGCTCTACCATGGGATGATGGGGATGTGTTCCCATCATTCTCTTTCCTCAAAAATTTCTATGATATCCATGAAGATTCTGACACCTTCAAACATTCTCCTTCGGTGTATCCCAAGCCTGAAAATTGAAGTCTCTGCACAACCTCCAATGGTTGAGTTATTCCTTGGTTATTAACACCACGTTATGATCCTTCCTTTCACCTCATCCTGGTAAGGAGACTCTTGCTTTTCCCTGTGATTGGTATCTCCACATCTCCAATAGAAATCAGACAATGTCAAGATGAAACTGAAGGGAAATCAACATATTTTACCTTCCCTATCGAGTTGGAAAAAAATGATGAGGGCCTCTCACCATCTGTTGTTGGTGGTTCACTCATTGTCTTGGTGGATTCCCTAACCTCCTTTTCAACATACCCAAGTCCTGTGTGATGGGGTAATTCCTCTACTCTGATGGGGTTGACAATATCTTGGCCATTAATGCCCAAGCCTTTTCCTTCATACCCCATTTTCTTCAATATTTTGGAGCCAATTCCTTTGGTATGATTTTCAAAAATAGTGAAATCATCATCAGGACACATGAATTCAGAGAACTACTTTTTAGCTCACATGGGTCATGCTGCAACGTTTCCAAGGCCTCATCCTTAACTTGCAAATGTTGTAGCGAACTCTATTTTTCCTCTTTCGCTTCATGTAGAAGCATATTAAATTCATCGTTCTTTGTTTGAAGATTTTGTTTGTTGTGCTTCAGTTCTTCCAGGGCCTCTTCCATGGCCCGCAACTGAAGCTGCAATCACTCGTTTTCCTCTGTCTCTTTTTGTACAACTTCATACATTATTTCCACCCTTTTGGAAATTTTGAGCATGGTCTCGTACATCGCTTTTTCATCCTCTGTCATTGCACGTTCCATTGTTTATGCTTGCAATACACATCCACGCAAAGACCACTCTGATACCAAACTTGATCCAAGTTGAATCAACTCCTAGATTTAACCAAGATCTTTTAGTATCATGATGTTGTTAGAATTGCATTTAAAATAGCATAAGTGAACATATATGCATGTTGTAATGAAAAAGAAACATGACAAGCACCAGCAACATAAAATAACAAGACATTGATAACAGAGTTCATCCAGGATGTACTATGTCTATGGGCCTGGTGTCAAGATGGTGTAGGCCACTACATTAAGTGTTTTCAATAGTGATGATGTACATCTGTGGCGAAGTCACTATCATACATGGAAAATGCCCTCACGCATGAATGGCTCCACAAGATGTTCCACTATAGGAACTCTCAGTAAAAAAGGAATCCTATCAGTATGACATAAACTCATGCATGATGATAATGAGCATCTTGCCAACATGGCATCAAATGGATCTCAATGTAAACATACATGGAGACACATGAGTATCCTGTCAACATGATGACAAAGGGATCTCAAGAAAAACATGACGAATCATGACAACAAGTACATCCCACAAATGATTTTGTGTCACATCAAGCAGGAATCATGAAACAAGTAATAAAAAAATATCCTGCATCAAACATCAAACAAGGATCTGTGTAGTATAGTGCATCTCATAGAAAAAAGAAGTACATGAACACACTGGATATAGCTCACATCCTGGGGCCATCTAAAGAAAATGATGTCAAACTGCTGAAGTTGGTTGTAGCATCAATCTCGTGCCATTGAATCTCATGGAAACGACTATTTGCCCATGAATGTTGACATCTGCACTCCACATTAAAAAGTGGACGAAAAATGAAATGATCAAATGGAAAATTTGATTGCACCATCAGATTTGTGGCATCGAATAGTGTAAAATTGACTGTCAAATTTCTAAATTATGATAACGTGAAAATCTGGGGCTTAAGGAATTTTTTAGATTCCCCCTAGATTCCTCAAAGATTCCCTCCTCTGGTTCATCTAAGGATCTATTGCTCAGATCAAAATTCTAACTATTCCATCAAGTTCGTGTTGTTGAGAGGTGTAAGATCGACATAAAATTTGTCCAATCTAGACACTGCAAAAATTTCGCCCTCATGAGAATTTGGCTCAATCATGATTATGCCTGTGTTTTCTCTGCGCTCATGTTCCACCTGCACATTAATAAAAAAATGAGATGTATCAAAAAATGTTCTCTCCTCTTCTAGGTGCACCGATGAAATGAGGGTTTTATACTAAAGATTGTGAGCGGAAACTACAAGGAATTGCTTGTAGATGGATTGGTAAAAAGGCCAAGTTATAAGGAGGAGGTCGAGTGGTCAAACCCTGACCCCTCCATATTAACACACATTCCATTTTGAAAACCAGATTAATATATTTTTTGGGGGTCAGATCTGCATTGGGTGGCCCACCCCTTAACCTCCACTGCATGATCCGAAATGATGGTTGGTTGGCGTATATTTAATGTTGGTTGCGCTACCCATGGTGTGGACCCCACATGTTGCCGAGTGGGTTCGATTCCCACTGGCCCATTTTTCTATATGACATATGCTTTGTGTGGTGTTGGGGTGTTGGCCGGGTCCACTAGAGGTGGCCCGTGCACCCCTTTCATATTCTGGAACGTATATGGTGGTGACGGAGGGTTTGGCGGGGTCATGGTTGCCAACCCAAAATTTGACCTTTGTTTTTTGTTATGCGGTTGGTTGGGGGCTGGTGGGGGTCATGGCTCGTCGGCCATTTTTTTAAATAATTTTTGTTATGTGTTGGTCTGATGGGGGTGGCAGGTGTCATGGCCCACCACCGAAACATATATATTTTTTGATTTTATAATAACAACACATTTTTTTCGAATTTGTCTAATATAGGGGATATTAGACAAATTAACGATCCAACAAATTCACCTGCTTTCGCGAGCTAGGTTTCATGCCGCGGGGTCAGTCAAATTGTAGGATACTTAAACCTAGCCCATAACCCAACTTTGACAAAAACTTTGACTAGTTCGCTCTCCCTCATACGAGCTTCGATTGACGAACCATTCACACCGTTTCAATCAGGACGACAAGATCTATGCTCTGGTCCTAGTTTGAAAGCATGCTGATCAATTTGATTTTTGAGCTTCCATAAGCCCTCTTTGTCCTATGTGTGTCCCTGGAGCCACCTGGATCACAGGGCTTCCAAATATTTTTTTCCAACTAGGGCTTCTAGGACTAGTAACTCAACCCAAGCTATAGAAACATTAAAACCAACCAAAACAAGAAAAAAAAGTAAACCCACAATCACCATGGCTATCCAGGAAATGGAAAGGCCAAGAAATCCACTGTTAATCGTGACCATGCCCCATGTCAATGTTATATCATGAAACAAAATCCACATGCATATGCCATGCTTGACAAAAATAGTAAAGGAAACATACATGAAACTCAGTACCTCCAAGAAAATCGGATGTAGTTTCTAATCTTGATGCCTTCTAGCACTTTCCTATAGTTCCTTTTCCTTCTTGCTCTAAGAATCCAGGTATGCCACACCCTCAAGGAGTTCTCCAAGAAATCTCTAACTCTCCAAGAGTATGTGAGAGAGCTCCTAAACTGAAGTAACAAAAGGTTACCAACTGATTCTCAGAAGCCTTTTTGTGAATGAGGCCTCTATTTTCTTCATTTTCCATTATTTTCCTTCACTTTCATCCTCACATGAAACCTGTGGCCTTTCACCTACATTTTCTCCTAATTTCCATTATTTTCATAAATAAATGTGCCAAAAATACCATTTTTCCTTCCCAAATCCTTAGCCATTGCCTTTGTCAATTTCCTTAACCATAAACAATCACAAGTGATTCCCATCACTAGGATTTTTCCTAATATTCAACTTGGAATAAGTGTCCCATCATCCGTGGTTATTATTTTACCTTTATTTAATTTTATTAAATGGAATTTTCATTATGGTTGTTACACTCTCCCCATCTCTTCTAAATTACTCCTTGATGCTATGTAGGTGTGGAATTCAAAAAAATTCAAGCAGTCTCAGTGGTGAAATAGTGGCATAAAATGTGGTCAAACAATGGCATAGTGCTTGTTAATAATGAGGAAGAAGGGTGCTTAAATTGATATCAACCAACTATTTTCTTTTATCTTAACCACAACAACTTTCAAAGGGATCTTCTATTGATCATTTGACTGCTATAGGCTCTTAATTTCAAGTAGACTTCTCATTAAATTGGGTGTCGAAACAAAGGAGGGTATCACATACTTCTTATCAGTGCAATTCTGGATGTACATGAAGGTTTTGAGACAATATTGAGCTATTATGACTCCTTTTCCTCCTCTCAACTCCTCCTTTAGGTCCTCTCGACCCTCCTGTAGAAATTACTGGCATGCCTGTAGCACTATACATGCAAGCTTCAAAACTCCTTGGTCACACTTTAGGTTGCTCAATGAACTATCCCATGCTTCCTCTTCCTGTTTTTGGATTCAATAATAGTGCAAATGAAGTCGAGCCAACATGTAATATCTTTTTTCGGTTAAAATATTGGAGCGCTATAGTGACTTGTCATTAACACGAGTTTCCTCTTTTTGTCCATTGTCCCAACTAGTTGTAATCATCTCTCCCACCTCGTGATTATCACCCCACTATTTGAGGAAACTACTTCATTTTGAGATGAAATTTCCTGGTTGCATGGGTGAATTAACTCACACTTGGGTTTACTAGTCAAGGGTGGTCAAGATCACTGGCCACCTCCAACCTATTAAAACACCTTTTGTCACTTAAAACTAATTTTTGTCATTTTTATGCAGGTGGAGGAGGTTAGTGTTTCCATACCTGAGCCTACCTGTGGATCAAACTAATGCAGAGACTTGCATGTTGTAGCTAGACCATACATCATTATGATGAAGAAAGTTGACCTTTGACTTATTTCCTATACATGTCTTCATTTTCTTATGCTACCTTGACTAATGATGTTGCCTTGTTTTTGCAGGTTCCTCTTCTGATATCCAATCTATTGCTGCTAGTGGAAAGTCTCTATGAGAGCGAGTTGTCTCTTCATAATTGTAAAAAATGCTTAATCATTCCTTTTGGCGGTGTAAAATAAATAATATCAATGATTGTTGTGTGGGTGCATAGGCTGTTGAGAAGGAGTTTCTTCCTGTAGTGGTGTTTTGTTCTCCCCTTTAAGTCTTTAGTTCTCATGAGGGAGATGATGATGATATATGAGGATAGGGCTACAGTCACGGAGGAGTAGTGTAGACACTATAGAGATAGAAAATTGTAGCTTTTGCAGTTTGTCTTAAGGTAGGACAGAGTGGAGAATTTTGAGCAAATTTTTGGTGAAATGAGTGGATGGATGATGGATGGGTGATGGAGAAGTCATAGGAGGACCATATTTATCATTTCTCATATTCAAGATGGTATTCTGGATTATTTTCCTCCTCAGATATCCCTCATGTAGCAACACAGTCTCCTCCTATAGCAATACAATACCTTCCTATAACAATACAGGTCCTTCCTATAGCATCACAAATAGGAGGTGAAATTTGGATTTCTTAATCATGGGATGGCAGAGAGAGATAGTAATATGAATGGAGAGGATGCATATTAGGTGTATGGGTAGAGTAATGTATGATAGCTTGTAGGTATTGGCCTATAGCCATCAAATCTGCCACTATGTACATTTATGCAAAACAAAAGAAAGGGTAGAAAATATGATATAAGCATCTTCCTTGTTATATAATTTTTTTTCTCTTTTTCTTGAGACACACAGGTTACCTCATAGGAGGTTTTCGACCTTCACGCCCACCCTTGGTGCCTCAAGGGAGGTTTTCGCCTAGGGATCTTTATTATTTTTTTCTCTTTTTTTTTGCTCTTGGGCTACCTCGAAGAGGTTTTCAATCCTGGAGTTGGCCTCAGATGCCTCATAGAGGTTTTCATTTAGGCCTTTTATTTTTATTTTTATTTTGTACTGGAAGCTAAGAAACTCCCAATCACATTAAATCCTTTACTAACTGAACTGGTAAATTCCTCCTCGCACAAAGGTCTTCTATTTAACTTCAACCTATAATAATTAACAAGCAAGGGAATGCCTTCCTCATCAATAGTTTTTGTATGGATAGATCCATTTTCATGACACTTTTCCACTAGGTATGCACACAACCATCTTGTCATTAGCTTCCCTTTAAAATATTTTAACCTGAAATCATATAATAGGGCCCAATCCCCTTCTTGAAAAGTATTTTCCTTGATATGCCTGTCATGTCAAACCTTCCTTTACAATTGTATGACTTCAATGTGTAAGAGAGATTGAATTCTAAACTCATCTAAGGCATTCAGTTGTAGTAGCCTTTCTTGTTGTGTTGTCGTGACATCTAATTCCAATTGGTCTACCATTACCAAAGTGTTATATTCAAAACCAATAGAAATCATAGATTTCTTCCCATAAACGAAATCATATGGAGTTAATCTAGTGGTGGTTTTCCAATTGTTATTATTCACCCAAGTGGCCTCTATGATTCTTTCTGCCCAATATTTCCCACTGCTGCTAACAACCTTGTTGAGGATTCTCTCCAGTGCCTTATTTGTGACCTCTACTTTCTGATTTGCTTGAGGATGATAGGAAGTGGATGCCTTGTGCTTGATATGGTGCTCTGTCATGAGATATTCAGTCAAATTGGATGTGAATTGTGATATTTTATCAGTGACTACCTCCCATGGATATGCAAACTTGTAGAAAATGTTTTCTCTAAAAAAAATTAACACATTCTACTTAGTTGCTACTTTTACTACCTTTCTCTTAGCCCACTTTGTCAAGTAATCAGTGGACATAATGGTGTACCTTTTCTGCCCTAATGGTTGATCAATTGGCCTAATCAAGTCCATGCACTACGTTTCAAATGGATCTAATGCCACTTGAGGTTGTAGGGGCATTTCATCCCTGGGTGTGGGTTTTCCCATCATTTGGCATTGATCACATCTAGTAACACATATGTCATTAAATTTTGAAGTGTTCAGTGGATCTAGAATTTAGAACATTAACTAGATTAAATTTTTTCAAAATGAGGAATTATAAAGTCACTTAGTTCTCTAATTTTAATGTAGATATTCACCATTTTATGTGTAAAAATTATAATGATAAGCTTTATAAAACAAATTTATATAAACTTGCTAAAGCAAATCTTTCACATTTTAATCTTCGATTCCTTACATTATCTATTTTAATTTTTTTATGGTTTATAGTAAAAGATAAATTTGTTAAGGTTATTTTATGAAAACAATGATGTCTATGTTACTATTATTGACTCGTTTAATTATAATCTGATATAGTAAATATAATGTATGTGTTAAGTTACGATTATTACTAAGACAGTGTTGGCACAATTTAAAAGTCTATCACCTTTTCAAAACTAGTAATATTGTTGAAGATTAAAAACTCTCATAGATCCAAGTTTATACTCATATTGTAATTAAAGATCAAAATATTTGTGATGCTACTAACCTTCTTGATTGTTTAACTAAACAAAATTATGATGATCTTGAAACACTTCCTTTAATTCTTTTTGAGCATAACAATAAAATTCGAAATAACTTTTAGTAATATCTTTTTACCTTCTTATTTACCATATTTGGTCTTAGTGGATGATAATCATCATTATCACCATCATAATTACATACTATTGTAGGAAGTTTGCACCATTTTAGAGTTGAGAAGAAAAATAAATTTAGGATCAAATTAAATGTTGAATGTGAGTAGTAGCATAATTTATTTTTATTTATTATTTGTACCTTTGTGTTAATAAATAAGTTGATTGAGGCTCGCTTTATGAATAATAGATCAATATGCAAGATATATATTAAGTATAAAGTTATTTAATGACAAATGATCTTAGTAATGTGTCCAATATATGCCATTATTTAGAACTTTAACTACATAAAGTTTTTTCAAAATGAGGAATTAGAAAGTCACTTAGTTCACTAATTTTAATGTAGATATTCACCATTTTTTGTGTAAAAATTATCATGATAAACTTTATAAAACAAATTTATATAAACTTGAAAAAGAAAATATTTCACATCTTAATCTTGGATTCCTTACATTATCTACTTTAATATTTTTTTATGGTTTATATTAAAAGATAAGTTTGTTAAGGTTATTTTGATGAAAATAATGATATGTATGTAACTATTATTAGCCCATTTTTATCATGTATATGTTAAGTTAGGATTATTTATAAGACAATGTTGGCACAATTTAAAATATTGGAATTAAATTTCAAAATATTTGTGATGCTACCAACATTCTTAATTGTTTAACTAAACAAAATTATGATGATTCTAAAACACTTCTTTCAATGCTTTTTTAGCATAACAACAAAATTCGAAATAACTTTTAGTAATATTTTTTCACCTTCTTATATACCATATTTGGTCTTAGTGGATGATAATCATCATTATCACCATCATCATTACATACTATTGTAGGAAGTTTGCACCATTTTAGAGTTAAGGAGAAAATATTTTTTAGGATCAAATTAAATGTTGAATGTGAGTATTAGCATAATTTATTTTTGTTTATTATTTGTACTTTTATGTTAAAAATGAAGTTGGTTGAGGATTACTTAAAGAATAATAGATTAATATGCAAGCTATATATAAAGTATAAATTTATTTAATGACAAATGATCATAGTAATGTGTCGAATATATACCATCATAGATCTATTTTAAGTGCAAATGTACGGATCAAATTTCTTCACATGAAAACATTTTTAGAGTGGAAGATACAATGTGTTATTTTTAATTGTTGAAACTATATTTTTGAATGGTAAATAGAGTATATATACGACCAAATAAAAATTTTAACCATCATATATATATATATATATATATATATGGAGTTGATATTGACATAAATTAGTTAACATAAATCTTCAAATAGTTTCTATGTATCTGTAGCTGAAATATTTTTCAAAAGTATAAGATTTAAACATCTAATTCACATTTTTTTTACTTCTAATTACATTACGAAATATTCATTTTTATATTTTTCCATTTAGAATGTAATTGTTATTTTGAAGGGGCACATACCGAAAAACTTACACATCCCCCCATATTGGGCTATAAAGTGAGCCTCTCATCTTAATTGCTAATCATTTTAATGATAAAAATCAATCATAAATTAGAATAGTAACAAAGTAGTACAATTTGATTATTTCCAAATACAACAAGAAAGAGAGAAAATTGACTAAGATATTTGTTACAAATGTTTAGCTTTTATTCCTGTAATGTTTAAGGATATTATATTGAAAAGAACATATTAACATTCATCTAAAACTTAGATTCCTTACATTATTTCTATTATCATTAACATTTATATTTATGTATTAAATTTTACTCGTGAATACTAGATTGTGTAAAAAAATCTTACCTATAAATTTATTTGACAATATATTAATATTGTTTTTCTTACTATATTGACCATTTTAAATTGACACTAACTACTTTTCCTAAGTTGAGTACAAATTAATTATACTAGTACAATGTTGGCACCACCTCAAAATCTATAAGAGGAAATATTTTATAATTCTAGTTGTGTTGTTCAATGATCAAAATATTTTTTTTTATAAATTATAGTGCAAAAAAATAGTGAATTTGATTTATATCAATTATAATAAGGAACATTAAAAAAAACTCACTTCAAACATTATAACAAGTGTCTAACATTTATTCATTAAGTGTTTAAATGGTTTATATTAAATAGATTACTAATTCGGTACTCCACTGTTGTTTTAATAAACCAAGTTTAGAAGATGTTTTTAGGTGGATTATTGAATTTGGTTATGCATATTTGGTATGGTGAGAAGTTAGTTGGTCAAATAAAGCTTTGAAAACTTAAATATTTTATGGCATTGTCATGTAATTTGTATAACACATGATTACATTGAAATATTAAATAATATAAAACACCTTCGAAAAGAATATGAAGAGAATATTTGATATACAACAAATATGGAAAAGTGTGTTTGAATGTATATTAATAGATCCTTAAAAAAAAAATTACATTCATGAATCATATAAACCTACTCTTAAGATATTTGCTCAATTAGATCAAGAATGGCTTCTACACCATATTTATTTATCTTGGTCTTCTTGCAAAGTTCTTGCTTTGGCATCCATGCCCACACTATGGTATTAATTGGAATAGAGCCAAGTTATGTGTCGTCAGGATTTGGTACCCAATATTTCTCTGAAAATTTTCCATTATATTTCCCTGACATAGGCTTCCACCAGTCAACCTTTACATGAATATTCTCACTTTCATTATCCCTAAATATATCTGAGATGGATTTTGCCATCAAAATCATCTCTCCTACATCGTTATTTCCTGATCTAACTACCAATATCCTTCCTTTCTTAACATCAATCATTGGATTGAATGTTGGCTTTGGCTTGTTGCATTTGGGTCCAACATATATTGGTTCATCTATCACATTATCAAAATCTCCATCCATAATACTTGAGATTACTTGGAGTGCATTATGATCAACATCAACAATGTGCCTTGTCATGGGCTAGAAATCCTTAGAAGATTAATCACTTCCATCTATTATTCTATGATCATTATAGATTCCATCTAATGTATCAAGAAATTTTTCCAAATACACTACTTTATTTTTCCATTCCTCTGTAACAATTAGTGAATCCTCATTCCCAATAGTGTCTTTCCACATTTTTATGTATGATGTTATCCCTTCCTTTAGTTCTTTTAAATAGAAATCATTCTGTTTGGAAGCTAAGAAAGATGGCTTCCCTATGGGAATTATAGGTCGACCTTCATCATCTATATTCCATAACTCAACTGGTTCTAACCATTCAATATCTCTAATTGATTCTTTGTACCTTAGTATTGGAACATCATTGAGTATAAGAAATTGGAAGTATTGGATATTAAGATGTCCAACTAGTGCATTTTTTCCCTCCTTAATGTATCCATTAAGGAAACTTTTGAAGTCATAGACCTTGTCAATAAGTGTAGATGGAAACAACCAATTTTCTTCAATTATGTGATATGTATCCATCATTTCAGGTAAAGAATAAATATCTTTACTTTTTAGGTTGGAAGACATTCTTCCATAGGTTCCATCTATTTCTTCATGGGTGTTCCCCACAGGCAAGGACCCATCCTCAATAGCGATGAAGACACCAAGTGTACTTAAAAGTGATAGAAACATGAAAAGGTAGTTATTCTTATTATCACTTGTTGCATTATCCAACTGTAACAACAAATGTGGAGGAAAAGGTTTAAAATCAACATTTTGACTTTTTGAACTTCATGAGATATAAAATCATCCTTGTACCCTTGACATTTTGAGTAAAAAAAGGTGTCAAGTAATGCATTTGTAAGTGGGTTTCTTGAAATTCCACTTTCATAAATTAGATCACCATACATATCCATTTCTGGGTCTTCAAGGTACCTTAGGCACTTTGCAAGGGATGTAATAGTAAATTGTGATCCCATATGGACAAATGGTAGGGAGAAATGACCAAAACCTCCCACCTTATGCCCATATGTAAGCATACCTGTCAATGACAAACCTAAATTTGTTCCTACAATAGATTTTGATTTGACACGTAGCCTTGGGATTGAAATCTTTGTTTTGTCCATTTTATCATGGATAATGCTCAAATACTCCTTTGGAAACTGCTCTGACATAATTCTATGGGCGTAGTAGCAATATCTTCCACACATAACAATCTTGTTCTCTTTCTTCAACCTACCTCATGTATTTTCTTCCAACTCTTTTGTAGTTGTTGACCTCATTTGTGCTCCCAACACAATACATTCACTGCATTTACTCAAGTTGGTGTTCTTTGAAAATGACACATCTCGAAACTTAGTATTCCAGATCTTGCTCATTGTTGCTTGTGATATTGATGGGTAATTGAGCTTTTGAAGAGCCTCATTGATCTCTTTTAATAGAGATTTTGTGTGTAAGTCGAAGGAAGCAATCTTAAAGGAGTAGATGTTCCATATTCTTCAACTTGACGTGTTTGGTTTGGTGAAAAATCTGAATTATCCATTACAATTTTGTGCAATATTTCTATGGCTGCCACTGTGTGAGCTCGTGCTTTTCATGTGTTAGTGTTACCATGAATATCTTTGATCTGTCCATGTTGGAAATAATGCTGGTAGTTATATAATGTGCTTTGAGGAATTTTATGTATCTTATACCATGATTTCTTAAAAATAATATTCCCATTAAATGTCATGTCCTTTACATTTCTAGCAATAGGTGGTAGGCCATGGCCATGGACATGGCCCTTTGACATGACTGTGTTTGACATGAGTGAATTCAAGACAAATTCTCTAATTCCATTTGTATTTATTTGGCTCATACCCCTTCTAGCACCTGTAATGGCTTTCATATCCACATGTTGAAGACAATCTTTTCTACGACATACATCTGCTGCCAAAAGTCAAATTTCTTTCTCTTGATCTACTTTTGTTTGACATTTTGCAATTTTTTTGTAGCCATAACTCGTTTAATCCTTTCATATGGTCTGGTTACATGCATATCAATTTAGTTTCTATATTTTTCATTAAAAAGGTACCCATTCCATTTGTTTAAGGGATTTGTGTCCTCTATAACATCCCATATCACCATTTCTTTGGGTGGCTCCTTGAACTTTTCCTTGACACTTAATATAACACCTTTGTTGTACACAAACTTATTTATTGGCCATCTAACCAAACAGTGTATAGAATTATCCCCAATTCTACATATCTCACAGTTTTCATCTATCTCTTCTAGAAAAACACCAAAATCCATTTCACCTAGTGTTTCTCCCTCAATAATGTCATCCTCGCGAACATTAACTAGAATTCCTTTGCCAATGCACATGCTTGTTCTGATGCATTCATGTCTAAGAGAAACCTTTTCACATATGAATATAACCCTATCTTGGGGAATATTTATGGAATGATCATGATAGTGAGGCTCCAAATGTGATTCTTGCCAAATTTCATGAGATTTTAAGGTACTCCCAAGTGTATGATTAAATCTTGTTTGATGTGGTAGAGGAGCATTATATTTTAACACCTTTTCAATTTTAACCACTATGAATCGTTTCTTTACCATATTTCCATGCACTTTATGCCCAAGCTCTGTATTGAATATGGAGCCCTTACCCAACTTCACACCATGTTGCAGAAGATTTACCTTGTCTCCAATAGAATATGTAGAAGAAACATTTGTACCTATAAACGAATCCAAATAAGGTTAGTATTTACTCAAAAAAAACATTTATTGTAGTGTCAATAATATATAACACATTCTTCAATAGTTTTATTTACCTATGTGGTGTCTCAAATCTACAATCTTCCATGGATGTATGTCCCCTTCATTAACATCGTCATTAATCAAATGTGGTTGAGTGACATCAATTATCAAAATTGCAACATAACCAACATTAACCATTTCTCCAACATAATAAGTTCCAAACTCTGTAGATTCGACCCTTCCTAGCCCAATGACCTGATCATTAATAAAAAGATCAACATAGTCCCCTTTTGCCAAAATTATTTTTTCCATTGTACCTTGTATCAATTCTATAACAACAATTAAAAGGATGAATCGTGTAAAGTGTGACTTTATATTTTCCCAAAAACGCACAACTTACGAAAAAGTAATATAGATGCAAAAATTAAAATAGTATGGTAGTCATGTTGTATGTAATGAAAAATTGTTTCCTCAAATGAAAGCTAACAATCAATATCATTCCTTCTACTACAAACATAAGCATATTGCAAGAATCAACATTACAAGGTCAAATAAATCTATCACGTGCTAGATTTTCTTCTAGCACAAACATAAACACGTTGCCAATAACAATATTCTAAGGTGAAGGAAATCCACCACATGCTAAATTTCCTTCTAACGTAAATAGAAGCATATTACTCACAAAAACATTTCAAAGTAAAATAAATGTTACACATTCTAGATTTTATTGTAGCACAAACACAATCACATTGCCAAAAACAACTTTGCAGTGTAGACGATATCTAGCATACGCTTGATTTAGTTCTAGGAAAAACAAAAGCACGTTGCCAACAATAACATTGTAGGGCAAACAAAATCCAAAAAAATCCAACAACTTCTATCACAAACACAATCACGTTTCCAATAACAACGTCACAAGGTAAAATAATTTTAACGCATGCTAGCTTTACATGTAGCATAAATACAAGCATACTACCAAAAACAACATTTCATGCCAGAACAAATCTAGTGCATGCTATTTTTCCTTCTAAAACAAACAAAAGCACATTACCAAGGTGAAAGAGATCTAACATATGTTATATTTCCTTCTATAATAAACAACCAAATTGAAAACAACAATATTGCATAGCAAAAGAAATCTAGCCACAACTTCTATCCCAAACACAAGCACAACATTTCCAATAACATTGCCAAGGTGATGGAAATCTAACACTTGCTAGATTTCCTTTTATCATAAACAGCCAAATTGACAACAACAATATTCTAAAGCAAAAGAAATCTAGCATAGTTTCTAGCCCAAAGGCAAGAACATTTCCAGTAAAAATATCGCAAGGTGAAATAAATTTAATGCATGTTAGCTTTACATGTGGCACAAATACAATCATACTAACAACAACAACATTACATGCCAAAAGAAATCTATTGCGGGTTATGTTTATTTTTAAAACAAATCAACAAAGTGTAATGGTGATCCTTTGTTGTGAAGACCCATGTGAAAAGTGGCATAATGCTAATAAGACCAATGCAGCTACTGCCAGGATACCCACTCACCTTTCCTTTTATCCTACAAAAACCTCCCAGGTGTGAAATCCTTTTTTTCCAAGTGTTTGCTTGTAAAAGGGGAAACTACTGAATAATTTTTCCTGCTAGAATAAATTTCTTTGGGGAAAACAGGGTGGAAAACATGAAGCCTCATCTCCTTACCAAAAAAGTAAGACTTACTAGGACTGATTGATATCCATGGCCGATGAACTATATTAGTGGTAAAATTTGTTGCTTGCACTATGATTGGTAATGTACCTTGAAAGACACACGTGTTATCATCTTCATAATGTTAATAGTTACACATCCATGACATCTCTGGTTCTTCCAACTTTATGGCATCATCAATGTAGTTGAAGCCTTCGATATTTCTGGATCCAATGTTCTTAGAAGAATGTAGGAGGCTTAAAAGTTAGTGCCCAAGCAGTTACTCACCTTTATCACAAGCTAACCAACTAGTTTTCCTATTCTAGATTACTCTAAAGATCTCCTTACATGCCACAAACAAAAGAAGGTATTGTAAAGACAATCTCTCTCTGTTTCTAAGGGAAGACAATCTCTATTTAATGACAAAGGATATTATTTTGTTATTTTTGGAATAGTTTCCTTGAAAACATTGCCAGAGAAATCATAATACATGAAGAGTTTATATACTCTCAAAATCTTCAAAGATTATTGAATTTAGGCTTCTGTGATCCATATCAATTTAGAGACGAATCTTCGGTGAAAATCACATAGAGATAATTTTTTGTCGACGCGTTTCGAACCAACTAGTGTGGTTCATCGTCAGGACAAGTTGAATGAGCAGATCTTGCTATGCATTATAAATAGACCGGGCAGAATATCCAAGTAACGGCTAGATTTGACCAGGAAACAGCTAGTTAGACCAAAATATTTATTTATTTATTTATTTTTATTCAAATCAGTTAAATCTGGTTATTAATTTTCTTATTAACGTAAATAGACAATTTTATAAATATATATTCAAATAAGTGAGTTAATATACTATAAACATAAAATAATCAAGTAATTAAATATAGATAATAGTTGACTATATTTTAAATAAATATAAGTTAATTATATTTCAAATAAAATATCATATAAAGGGAGATTTAAATCTTAAAATAAATTAATTATAAATCAACGAGGTTATATAAATATTAGTTAGTTGTAAGGTTGAAAATAGAATAGTTAATTCTATTTTAAAATATATATAAATAAATAAATAAGTTTCATAGTCACAGTTACAGAATAACCTGATAAAAATATTTACTTAATAGTTTATTAAGGGTAAAAATTAGTATATTAGTTTAAAAAATAAAAATAAAAATAAAAATAAAATAAAATAAAATATTAATTTTAATTTAAGAATCAAAGAGCTTGCCAAAAAATAAAAATAAAAAATAAAAAATAAAAATAAATAAAGAATAATAATAAATATATATATATATATTCCAAGCTCTTAATTAAAATTAACGTTTTTATTTATTTATAATTATTTTTTTTTCATATATATATATATATATATATATATATATATATATTATTTTTTATTTGTTTTTATTTTTTAATTTTTATTTTTATTTTTTGGCAAGCTCATTGATTCTTAAATTAAAATTAATATTTTATTTTATTTTTATTTTTATTTTTTAAACTAATATACTAATTTTTACCCTTAATAAACTATTAAGTAAATATTTTTATTCTGTGACTATGACTATGAAACTTATTTATTTATTTATATATATTTAAAAATAGAATTAACTATTCCATTTTCAACCTTTACAACTAACTAATATTTATATAACGTAGTTGATTCATAATTAATCTATTTTAAGATTTAAATCTCCCTTTATATGATACTTTATTTGAAATATAATTAACTTATATTTACTTAAAATATAGTCAACTATTATCTATTTTTAATTACTTGATTATTTTATGTTTATAGTATAACTCACTTATTTTAATATATATTTATAAAATTTTCTATTTACGTTAATAAGAAAATTAATAACCAGATTTAACTGATTTGAATAAAAATAAATAAATAAATAAATATTTTGGTCTAACTAGCCGTTTCCTAGTCAAATCTAGCTGTTACCTGGATATTTTGCCCGATCTATTTATAATGCATAGCAAGATCTGCTCATTCAACTTGTCCTGATGATGAACCACACTGGTTGGTTTGAAACGCGTCGACAAAAAATTATCTCTATGTGATTTTCACAGAAGATTCTTCTCTAAAAGCCTTCAAAGATCATGTAATCACAATTGACCCTCAGCAACTATACAGTTATGAGGCAGCCTAACCCATATTCATGTAATTAGTGTTCCTTTAGATGATCATGTAATAAACAACTATACAGACAAATATGCATTCTATTGACAAGAATCTATATACCCCTATCAAGGTCTTACAAGGAAAGGAACATGTGTACCACGAAGATCCACCTAAAGAAATCAATTCCTGTTGGCTCAACCAATAGAGGTCATTATGCAATATGTAGGTACCAAGCAATAATCCCACATAACAACGTCTAGGTTTTGCTAGCATCTTATTAAAAAAAGTTTCATTTCTCCCCATGTACGTTGACCATAACAATGTAAAGTTTCATTGTTCAAAATTTTGGAGCCTCCTTGGTAAAACCATGCATGTCATATTCAATGACTATGGGATACTCTGAGGTAGATTCAGTAATAAATTTTGTGGATCAATAGAGTTTTGGCATTTTCTAGCTAAGTTAAGGAACCAAAACCACAACTGTTATGAATGACCTATGTAGAAATTCCCACTATAGATCAAGAGATTATGCAATATACTAAAACACAATACAAGATCTGATTCTACAACACTTTGCAGAAGCTGAATCGAATCGAGCAAGATCAAGAAAACACATATAACTGAGAATGAGAAATAAATCACACATAACACAGAAGAAATATCATGGGGAAAGTCTCAGCCTAAAACCCCAACTCTGTATTATCATACAAGTGGAAATCTTGTTCAAGTTACAAAAAGAATCAACTCTCAAGCTATCATGCTCTCTCTGTAATCAAATAATACAGCTTACAGACTAAATAAACATTGTATATGTCCTCCTCAAGCCCTCCAAGCCCCATATTTGCTTGTGGAATTTTTCTTGGGGTGTAATGATGTCACATGTGTGAATTGGCCTCATCACACTCACTAAACCTGAAGAAGTAACTATGCAATCCTCAAGGAAAGAATTCCTTCTGCATGCAAGGAATATTCACAATGGAATATTCTAGCAACTGATAGTACACTGCCCCTCCATCTGATCTCAACTGGGTCTCTAACTGAAATGGCATCCATGAGTTATTTATGAGAGAATACTTAGTTATCTGAAGTGTAGTAGTTACATGCATGCAAGCATTAACTAACCGAACAACAAACTGTTTGAATAAATCTAACTGGACTTGACTCAGTTAACTAAGTCAACTAATTACAACTCAATATTACAACTCATCCTTATCTCTTTAATTGATGGATAAATTCCTCAATTAATGGAGAAACTATTGCATGTCCCCACATAGACTTCAAGTTTTATTTTCCTTAACTAATTAACTCAATATTAATTAATTAATTATTTTACAAATTGTTGCTAAGATCAAATTCAAATTTACTTCACTATTTTAGTTTATGGACTAACTAAAATAGAAGGGTATCCTGAAATGCTATTTATAGAATGCTATTTTTAGCACTTCCATTTTTCCATCCATTGTTGCTAAGATCAATATTGGCTGAATTGCTATTTATAGCAGTGTTATTTTTAGAAATTTTATTTTTAGCATTTCTTGTTGCTATTTTCAACACTCCCTCTCAACAAGAAAGGGATTATCAGTAACCCCAATCTTGTCTCTATGGAACTTGAACTTGCATCTTGATAATGGCTTAGTCCAAATATCTGCATCCTGTTCATTGGTTGAAACATACAGCAACAACATGATCCTGTTGACCACATAGTCTTGAAGATGGTGATACCAGATATCTATGAGCTTGGAACTATCATGAAAAACTGGATTCTTAGAGAGTTTGATACAACTCTGGTTATCGAAGTAGATCATTGTAGGATCCATCATTTGACCAAACAATCCCACTAGAATCTTCCGCATCCAAATGGCCTCACATGCAGCCTGACTAGCAGCCATGTATTCAGCCTCTCCTAAGCTAAGTGCAACTGATCTCTATTTCCTACTGTACCAGTAAACTTCAACTAAACCAAGGTTGAAGATTCCTCCAGAAGTGCTCTTCTGGTATGATGGACTCCCTTCCCAATCCGCATTCTTGAAACCCTAAAGCTTCACTCCCTCTGTCCATCTGTACCACAATCCGAACTGAGATGTGCCTCTGATGTATCTTAACACATGCTTCGTTGCCTTCCAAAATAGCTTGGTAGGCTGAACCATAGCTTGACTCAACTGGTTCACCTTCCTCCAGTTCCCAGCTAGAGGAGTTTGCATGGGCTTTCACTTCTCCATGTGAAAGCGCCTGAGTATCTCATTAGCATACATGCCTTGAGACACAAATACTTCCCCATCTTTCTGCCACACCTCCATGCCCAGAAAGTAGTGCATAAGGCCCATGTCTTTCATCTCAAACTCTCTTGCAAGGTCCTCCTTGCAAGACTTTATCAGCTGATCATCACCTGTCAAAATTAGATCATTGACATAATGAACAATGATCAATGGCTTACCTTCTACCATGATGTGGTAAAGGTTTACATCTACTTCACTCTTGGTGAAGCCCAAACTAGTGAAATAGTTGTCGATCCTAGTGTACCAAGCATGAGGTGCTTCCTTCAGCCCATATAGAGCCCTCTTAAGTATGCACACATCTGACTCATGATCGAATGTCTCAAAACCTTCAGGTTTCTCAATGTACACCTCCTCCTTAATCTTCCCATTGAGGAATGTTGTCTGCACATCCATCTGGTGGATCCTCCACCCCATCTGAGCTGATAGTGCCAACATAGATCTAATCATTGAGTACCTTGCTATGGGAGCAAAAGTCTCATCATAATCAATCCCCTCAACCTGTGAGAAACCCCGGGTAACAAACCTTGCCTTATGTTTCTCAGCACTGCCATCAGCTGCTTGCTTTACCTTGTAAAGCCATCTAGAACTCACTACTGACTTTCCCTGAGGCCTTGGGACTACATCCCACACACTATTCCGAATGATAGAGTCGTACTCCACTACCATTGCATCAACCCAGACTGGTTGCTGCACTACCTCCTCGAATGAAAAAGGTTCAGTATCCTCAGACTCCCCAACCAAGGCCATGTACCCAGTGTACCGCTCGAGTGACCTCCTCTGTCTGTGCTGAGAAGATGGTTGTCCAACATTCTCCTACGCATCTAGCATCAACCTGTCATCTTCCCTTGAGTATTTCCACCCATCTCTGGAAGTATCAGCATGAGTGGATGTCTCCACTCTTGGATTCTCTGCATGCTGCTGCTCCGCATCAATTTGAGGATCCTCATCCTTAGGAACTAAAAATTCCTCATCTACATGCAACTCGAGTTCCCTCTCAAGTGATAAGTGCATGGCTTTCTGCTTGTCGAACTTTAGATCCCTGCATACCACAGTCCTCTGAGTGGAAGACAAGTACACTCGATAGTTGTGGGGTGTACTTGTGTACACCACAAGTATTCCCAACTCAACTGTTGGGTCTAGCTTCTTCCTGGCATCTTTGGTCACATGATAGTAAACTGATGATCCAAAGATTAGGAAGTGACTTACATCAGATCACTTCCTGGAATAGGCTTCCATAGGTGTCTTCATTCCCAGTATACGGTCTGGGATTCTGTTCTGCAAGTATATTATTGTATTGCATGCTTCAGCCCACAAATGCAGTGGTAGGCTTTGGCCATCCAACATCACTCGAGCTACTCCCACAATCGATCTATTCCTCCTTTCGACCGCCCCATTCTGCTATGGGTTATGGGGTGCTATCAATTCTCGTTTAATACCTTCTACAGGGAAAAAGTCTTTAAACTGTTGGGAGACATACTCTCTACCATTATCACTATGCAAGGCTTTTATTTTCTTTCCAAATTCTTTCTCTACCAAGGCTTTAAACTCACAAAACCTCAAGAAGGTCTGATCCTTCTTTTGCATAAAGTAGATCCAACATCTACGAGAAAAATCATTAATAAAAATAACATAGTACCTTTGTTTAGCAGTGGAGGCTGTAGAGAAAGGTCCACAAACATCTGAGAGAACTCGCTCCACGATTTCTCTAGCTCTACTGTCTCGATCTAGAAAGGAATATTTCACATACTTACCCAATGTACAACCTTTGCATGTAGTCATCTGCTCAATTTTTCCTTTGGGTAATCTGGTAATAATTTGTTGCATGATCTTCAGCACTCCATGGTGCAAGTGGCCCAGTCTTCTATGCCATAGCTCGCCAACATCTTGGCTCTGCACCATCTCAGCTTTGGAACTCAAAGCAGCACAGTTGTCTACCTCCAACTTGTAGATATTCTTGACTCGAATCCCTATTCGCTTTGTCTGTCCAGTACCGATATGCCTTAGGAATACTTTTCCTTGACTAAAGACTACATCATAGCATTTATCTTCTAGCATAGCGACAAACACAAGATTATTATTCAGAACTAGTATATACTTTACATCAGTTAGGGTGAGCGGAGCTCCATGCTCCCTCTAAAACACAACCGTACCTTCACCTAAAACACCGTACATTCCATCATCGCCCATCTTGATCTACATCTGGGGATCCTTCTCCTCCAAGGTATTGAAAAGATTCTTGTCACCTGACATGTGGAATGAAGCTCCACTATCCAGGTACCACACACATCCCACCATGGATGAAACCATGCATGTGATAAGCAAGAAATACAGCTCAAATTGTGAGGCTAGTGCCTCACCATCAGATCCCTTTGAGGAACCCTTCTTGGATTTCTTCTATGGAAAATTCATAACATAATGGCCCACTTCATGACAATGAAAGCATCGCACTTTCGATTTGTCAATCTTCTTCCCACCATGGGATGAACTGAATTTGGGATGGGATTCCTACTGTTTCCCTTTCCTCGCCTTACTCACTAAGGCTAGATTTTCCTCATCATCTTGCTTCGATGAGGATCCATCTCTGGTGCTTCTTCTTATTTCCTCTTGCATCAGATCTGACCAAAGTCATTCCCAATCTGGTAGTTTTTCTCTTCCATTAACCGAGTCTTGGTAGCTATTCCAGCTCTTAGGAAGACCAAGGAGTGCAAGACTGACCATGTCATCATCAGCGGTCATGATCCCTACACCTCCAAGCTCATCCCTACAGGTGGTGAGCTTGTTCAGATATGTAGAGATCATGTCGTACTTTTCACACTTGATCTTACGAAGCTTGTCTTTCAGCACCAGCTTCCTCTGATTGCTACTATTCTGATATAAATCTTCCAATGTTTTCCACATCAAAAATGGTGTCTCCTTCCCATGGAGACTCAAGATAATGTGATCTTCAACTCCCTCCAGGAGGATCGTTCCTTCTCTAACAACACATTTCTTCCATTCCTCCAGTTGAGTAGCATCAGTCGCCTTGGGGACTTCTTAATCAATGAAGTCCTTTAGACCGTTACCCTCTAATACTACCTCCATGCAATCCTCCGAGGCTATATAATTCGAGCTTCCATCAAGGGCATACTCGAGTCTTAAACCACTGAACGCCATTGGTGAAATTGAGATGTGATAAGAACTCGATTTCTATATTCAGGAACCACAAACTTCGAACTTCTCCTTCCTGTATATTTTTCTTCGCCTTGATCACCTTTGCTCCGACACCATGTAGAAATTCCCACTATAGATCAATAAATTATGCAATATACTAAAACACAATACAAGATCTACTTCTACAACACTTTGCGAAAGCTTAATCGAATTGAGCAAGATCAAGAGAACACATATAAATGAGAATGAGAAATCAATCACACATAACACAGAAGAAATATCACGGGGAAAGCCTCAGCCTAAAACCACAACTCTATATTATCATACAAGTGGAAATCTTGTTCAAGTTACAAAAATAATCAGCTCTCAAGCTATCTTGTTCTCTTTGCAATCAAATAATACAACTCACAGACTTAATAGACACTATATATGTCCTCCTCGGGCCCTCCAAGCCTCCTATTTCCTTGCACAATTTTTCTTGGGCTCTAATGATGTCACATGTGTGAATTGGACTCATCACACTCACTAAACCTGAAGAAGTAACTGTGTAATCCTCAAGGAAAGAATTCCTTCCGCATGCAAGGAATATTCACAATGGAATATTCTAGCAACTGATAGTACACTGCCCCTCCATCTGATCTCAACTAGGTATTTGACTGAACTGACATGCATGAGCTATTTATGAGAGAATACTCAATTATCTGAAGTCCAATAGTTACATGCATGCAAGCATTAACTAACTGAACTTACATTAATTCAACCAACTGTTTGAATTAATCTAACTGGAGTTGACTCAGTTAACTAAGTCAACTAATTACAACTCAATATTACAACTCATCCTTATCTCTTGAACTGATGGATAAATTCCTCAATTAATGGAGAAACTTACTGCATGTGCCCACATAGACTTCAAGTTTGATTTTCCTTAACTAATTAACTCAAGATGAATTAATTAATTATTTTACAAACTGCTACTAAGATCAAATTCGAATTTTACTTCACTATTTTAGTTTAGGGATTGACTAAAATAGGAAGGTATCCCGAAATGCTATTTTTAGCACTTCCATTTTTCCATCCATTGTTGCTAAGATCAACGCTTGCTAAACTACTATTTATAGCAATGCTATTTTTAGCAATTCTATTTTTAGCATTTCTTGTTGCTATTTTCAACAACCTAGTCAAGTCTTCAGAGAGAACCTCTTTTGTCTCATCTCTATATCAATCCATGAAATGGTGGAGAGCCTAACAACCTTCTCTTTTAATCACTCAAGCTAGACCAAATTGACAAGATGTGTTCCTACCTAACCAAACATTTTCCATGTTTTTGCTTCCTCATAAAAAGATATTAGTCTAGGGGATATCCTGATGCAAAATGTACCTCTTGGTAGACTATGTTAACACCTTGTTTTAGGAGATTAACCCACTGGCCTTTGTTCTGTGGTGACTTTCCAAATCCAATAGCTCCTCCATAAGATTACTCTCGTATTGAATCTAAAACCATTTAACTATGATTAATTGGTAGCACATGAAATTTGCAAGGAAGGGTCACAGTTTCAGGTTTGGACCATTTAGTCAGGTTTGTAGCTTAAATGGCAGTTTCATTCTTCGAGTTAAACTATCTTTGATATATATGATATAACTTACCCAGTTCATTTTTATGTCACCACTATATCAATACATGAAATGTGCATGCAAGGTCTAAAATCAATGCTTAACTTGGCTTCCATAGTAATGTTCCACATTTGAATGGACTTCCCAAAATATTGCATTATGTTTATATAATGCTTCATGCATCTCTAGTAAAAACTAAAGGCTAGATGCCAAATGTTTTTGTCAGATGTTGCTTATGAATGCATAGATAAGATTGGTATATTTCATATATTCTGATGCATCTCTAGTAAAAACTAAAGGCTAGTTGCCAAATGTGTTTGTCAGATGTTGCTTATGAATGCATAGATAAGGTTGGTGATTTTCATATATTCTCATTACAATACTTAATGCTGGATATAACTCTTCAATGGTCCATGGATTGAGTTTTAACTCATTGAGGTATCTCTTACAATGGACGAGTATCTTGAGCACTGAGGAATCAGATGAACTTGCAGCTGATTTTATCTCTCTAGAGGTAGCACTAGTGTATTCTAGCTGTGTAAGTGTCATTTAATGAGGATGCAACTTTTCACATATTACAAAAATATGCCAATATATGGCAAGATATTCTGTGTGCCAAGTGGTAGAGGGAGTAAAAATCCATTAGCATTAGAAGACACGAGGTACAGTAGACAATGAAGATGACTATTTTTTCTATCTTACTGATGCAAAGACCCAGTTGTTGCCATAGAAGTTCATAAACTAAATTTAGACTCATGATTATAATAAAACTTTCATCATGATATCTATAAGTTGGTACCTAATCATCCTTTCCCTTGTTAAGTGAGGAAGAAAGAGAGCACAGGTCCTGAAGTACCCTAGGAAATGTAGCACTAGAAATTTGACCTGAAAGAAGCATGGCTTCTGCCTCAGCAAAAACACTGGAGTTCATTCATTACAACCTTGCTTAACCTTTCTGTTATAGAATTTGGCATTTTGGTTATGAAAATATGTCAACAGGGAGGTTCCAATTTCACTAACTTAATCAATACGTCTACATCATGAGAATATACAAGGTCTGACAACCCTTCGCATGCCAACAAGGATTATAACAATATAAACTCCATTCAAGGAACACTGAGCATCATTGTTCATAAAATGCCATTTCTCACCTCAGCACAAGCACAAAACTGAATCATCTATGTGGTGTATGCTTGTGCTGAAGAAGCCACAAATGCACATAAAGATGCACCCTAAATAGATGTGCTAAAACCTTCTTTTCATCCAATGAATGTGGGTTGGCCCTCAGAGTTGTTTTGAGATTGCATGAAGAGAAGGATGGTACTTTTCCTTTGAATTTTGGATCATTCAGCCTATTTGGAAAGGAGAAAAATTAAATAGGTATAGGAATGAGTTTGGCTATTGGGTTTTGTTATTTAGAATGATCAGGCGATATGTGTTCTCCAAAACATAAGTACAACGAGGCCTGTCTGGGAGACTGATTTTAATAAAGTCACAAGGTATTATTTATATCTATTACGAATCACATCCTCAGTTGCTTGAGAATAAATAATAAGATAATCAGATGGATAAGCAGGTCTAATTTACATAAGCTCACCAGAATCTCACTCAAATCTCACACAAGGTACAGTAGACAATGAAAATGACCAGTTTTTCTATCTTACTGATGCAGAGACCTAGTTGTTGCCATAGAAGTTAAACATCTAAATTTAGACTCGTGATTATAATAACACTTTCATCATGATATATATAAGTTGGTACCTCTTCATCATTTCCCTCGTTAGGTGAGGAAGAAAGAGAGCAGAAGTCCTGAAGTACCCTGAGAATTGTAGCACTAGAAATTTGAATTGAAAGAAGCATGGCTTCTGCCTCAGAAAAAACACTGGAGTTCACTCACTGAAACCTTGCTCAACCATCTTTTTATAGCATTTGGAAATTTGGTAATGAAAATATGTCAACAGGGAGGTGCCGGCTTCACTAACTGAATCAATACATCTACATTATGAGAATATACAAGGTCTGACAAACCTTCACATGCCAATAAGGATTATAACAATCTAAACTCTGTTCAAGGAAAATTGAGCAGCATTGTTCATAAAATGCCATTTCTCACCTCTGCACAAGCACAAAACTGAATCATCACTGTGGTGTATGCTTGTGCTGAAGAAGCCATAAATGCACATAAAGATGCACCCTAAATAGATGTGCTAATACCTTCTGTTCATCCAATGAAGTTGGGTTGGCCCTCAGATTTGTTTTGAGATTGCATGAAGAGAAGGTTGGTACTTTTCCCCCAAAATTTAAGTTCATTCAGCCTATTTGGAAAGGAGAAATATTATAGGAGGTATAGGAATGAGTTTTGCTATTAGGTTTTGATTTTTAGAACGATCAGGTGATATGTGTTCTCCAAAACATAAGTAGAAGAAGGCCTGTCTGGGTGACTAATTTTAATAAATTCACAAGGTATTATTTCCATCCATTAGGAATCACATCCTCATGTGCTTTATAATAAGTAATAGCATAGTCAGCTGGATAAGCAGGTCTAATTTATAGAATCTTGCTCAAATCTACTAGTATCATTTCTGTGATTTAAATAAT
The DNA here is from genome assembly GCA_031772625.1 of Pinus tabuliformis. NCBI lineage: Eukaryota > Viridiplantae > Streptophyta > Pinopsida > Pinales > Pinaceae > Pinus > Pinus tabuliformis. The sequence goes on along the minus strand of CM062814.1, from coordinate 656,003,510 downwards.
GAATGGAAGAGTCTTAATACTCCCATTCACTTAACATAAAAGCGACTAAGATGGTCAGAGGATAATACCACATGACTCTCAAGCCATATGTGTCCTATTGATAAAATATTAAAATATGTATACCCCTATCAAGGTCTTGCAATGCAAGGGCATCGACTGAGAAGTGTCTATATACTCCACACAAAATATTCCATGTTCTCAGAGTTGGAGTTGAGCCTCAACAAATGTACATTTGTGAGGCATTTAAAATTGTATTCTTGGAAATCTATTTTTTGTTCATATGATTAGATAATAAGCAACTATACGAAGTCAAACAACCTCTGCATTCAAATAAGAAGACGCTATATCCCCCTCTCCAAGTCTTTCAAGGCAAAGACATACATTGAGAAGAGTTTATATACTCTCAAAACCTTCCAAGATCACATAATCACAATTGAGACGCAGAAACTATACAGTTATGTGGCAGAATAACCCATATTCTTGTACTCCATTTTCCTACATGATAGTGATAAACAGAGGAAATGAAGATTTTTTGAATATTTCCACCATTGGTATAACCCATATGCAGTTCTAGGTAGGTAGAAACCATGTTTCTACCCCAAAAGATAAACCGTATGAAAAGTATGATGAAGATTGTGCTTTCCTTGCTGATAATTTAAATACTAAATACACTTTTGAGGTCATAGAAATACAGTTCAATAAACTAATCCTATTTTCACAGACACTGAAAGTAAGAGAGTTGTAGACTTTCATGGTAATACACTTGGCACCTCAACATTTCATTGTGAGTTTGAGCAGGAGTAATGTAAACCCCCATGTTTCACTTTGATGTTAATCATGATCGTGTAAGAAATAAATCAAAGTAATCATGGTTTCCTATAGTTTGAGGTCAATAAACTTTTTCAAATCCAGCAAAACAATAATGTGACCATTATGATTATATAGTTCAATCCTAAAATATCCTATATCATGGAATCTGATAGTTCTACTATTTTTTATGCCTACGATCTGAATTTATTCCTCAAGCTAGATGGGATAGAGAAGTCTCTTCCTTTTACTGTCAATACTCATCTGGAATACAAAGTTATTGACATATGTGATGGATATTCCTTGGTAGAAAAACAAAGGGTATGTTATAAACACGCCATTATTGAATCTTTCATTCATACAAATCCATTTCCACCTATAGATAGCTCTATTGTTGATAATAACAAAGTTGGACAGCCCCGAAAGATTGATTAAACATGTAATGAAACCCTCGATGACATATACAACTACAGTGCTAAGAATGAAAACGATGTCAAGAAAATCATTGATGAAGAATACAGGCTTGACCAAATAAAAAATTTCTCTCTAGACCACATCAAATGCAAATATGTTCTCTTCTCCATGAACATGTGGATAGTCATTCATGTACTAGATTTTTAAAAGGAAATGTAAACAACAAACCTCTAACAAATCCACATGAAGTCAATGATGAGGGACAATTTTGGGGCCTAGAAAAGGTGCACTCTTGAATGATTGATGATATAGGTCAAAATGATCTTGAAACCAATAAGAGGAAAGTTTATCAACATAGTCATAAACAAGATCTAGCTGCTCTGACCACTCAGCTTATGGGGTTTAAGGTTTGATGTTAATACAAACACCGTTATGAAGTGTTGTGTTGTGTCTTTGTATCAATTTCTGGGCATTATATTTCATCAACATACTCTAAGACATTACTTATAGTGGACCACTATAAAACAATCAAGGCCCATCTTTCTAATTCCCTTCATTGTGTGTTCAATTTCTGAATGAGAAACAACTTTTTGTGTGTATTATTGATCTTCTGGATCAACAAAAATCACATTGGATATTCTATCGAGTTCAAAGAGATTTGTTGGAATCATTCTCATTGCAGATGATAGACTAAATCTCTATGGACTAGACTGCCATCTACTACTTATTTTGCTTACCCCTAGGATCTATAATTGCAATGTATATCTACCATGCATTTTGGGTATTCTCTACTTTACAATAGTGATTTCGATACTATGATTTGTCATCCTTGCATGTGACATTATTTGATGTATGGATTTTCCATATCCACTGTCTGGTTTCTTCTGAATATTTTTGTCACTGTATATGTTGGTCTAGCTTTCTATTCAAGACATTGGCATCATTGTAATCCCAAAATAAAGTATTGATATCCGTACTTCAGCACATTGGCATCTCAGTGAATCAGTTATCACGATGGTATGGAAACAGAGAGACCTTGTTGAAGGTGTCATCACTATTAGGTTGAGTCTCTAATTAGTTAGCATTGCATATAGTCTCATTGCACTTGTAATTATGTATAGATAAGTTTGGATACTTGTCAAATATATATAGTTAAAATCCCGAACCCGTGATGATAGCTATGTTACAAATCATTTGACCAATACATTGTTATGTAGTAGTCTTGTTCACAAACAACATTGTGAACAAGCCTGATTCACATCTAGGAAGCTCAATCATGAGATTTTGTACTTTGTATCTTTTTTATGAACTTTTGATGACAACTAATTGAATAAGAGCAAGGATCGGGTGCAAGAAGGATCATTTGAAGCCAAGCTCTGTTCTTTGCGGATCGTTCTCTCAGTAAAATTCTACTTAGCATATATATCTTCAGTAAACTGACCAATATTGGCATTAATAGTTAGCACCAAAAGAATAATTCACTATTCCCTCTAAAATCAAGTATGGCCTTAAGGAACTTTAAAAGATTTGGCAGGCAGAAAAACTTTGAAAGGGCTTATGGGCTTATAGCTTATTTTATTCTTTTAATGGTTGAGCTCATTTACAGGTGGTTCTCCACATGTCATAAGTTCTGGACTCTGAAGTAGTCAAGGTTTATACTCAATCTGTAACATTTCAACCCTCTAAGATAGTTCAAAATTCTTGGTAATGCAACAAGGTTAAAAGAGAAGGCCCAACCCTCCACTCAATGTGATTTAACTATGTTTTCGACATTACTCACTAATGTGCCACATTTCTCAAACGGCTTATATTTAAGGTAGAAAGGAAAATAGATCTATTTTCAACCTCCGGTGAAATCCAAGCTCAAAATACAGTGGATTCAACACTTGTTGAATTTGGGGTTTAAAAAGGGAGTCTCCCACTCTGATTGGTGATCACAAACTCAATATTTGGCACTGTTTTAGTTTATGCCCACCCATTCAACATTTAATGCCACTTATGGGTTTGGAGTTTGCAATGGAAGATACTCAATATGACTAGTGATAGTAGCCAAGCCATGAGATAGCATGTGAATAAGCCTCTTATCCCCCACACTAAGGGCTTGTAAAATTATAAAATTTTGTACACCTTATAGTTATTTCAAAATTTGCAAAGACACGTAAAGCCATTATCTCTCTAGGTGTGATAAAGAGGTGTGTCCTTTCTGATGCCTAAGGTCTATTGTTAGACATACATTATTGGTTCTTGGTCCAAAAAATGGTAAGCCAATAAATATGGAGAAATCAACAACTTAACTAAAACCTTTAAAGCTGAAAATGAGATGCCATCTTGTTATTGTCTCAATCATGTTGGTATGCAAGACCATAACCTTGATTTTCCTGTGATCCAAATAGGAGCATGCTTAGAGAATTTGCAACAACAACAAGAAATCACAGAGTTTAATTAATTGTGGACACTTGTAATATTATGGCAAGACATATAAGATAAACAAATCAAAAAATCCACACGCAATGCAGGTCATCAAGGAACTGGCTGACTCTTCAAAGAAAGCAAGGAACCCTAGGTATGAAGAATCAAATGTTATTTTTTATAAGATAAATAAGTGTTATCTTGTATTGGTCCTCTCCTTCAAATTCTTTGGGAATTTAGCTTATTGATTGTAGTTCTTCAAGGCACTCCAACAGATAGAAGGGTGCACTCTCTAATTTGGTAGAGATGAAAACAATTGTGGGATTATAATTGGAGTTGATGCCACCTATCCCGAAAAGGGTTTAGGGAATGTTACCCCTCAATTGAATGAGGGTAACTTGATTCATTTATAGAATCTCTTTTATGTACTTGATCACCAGAAGAACCTGCTGTCCATTTCGGCAATGGAAGTCATAGGTTACAGGGTGGCACTCATCTATTGAAAGGTTCGTGTTTGAAAATAGATTTTTCAAAGATGTTTTTGAGTTCATGGTTGTATCAAGTTGTAGAAATTCCATTGGGGACCATGTCCATTGACACATAACACCAGAGGTCTATGAGTCAAATGGTGACAACAATGCATGAATTCAAAAAGAGCATGAAAGTACATGTCTGAGATGTACCGAAGGAAAATTTTACAAGGGGACCATTCCCCTCATGTAGCAAGTCCACAGGTTTGGAACAACCCGAGGGGTTTGAGATTCATGATTGGAATCTCACATATGCAAATGGAAGAAAGCCCTCTAGGGCTTGAAGAAAAACTCCCAAGGCATAGTATAAGAGGATTGATCGCTGCCAGATGAAGTTGAGATTCACTAAGAGTGAAGCCAATCCAAACCATTGTTTGAAGGATGTGGATGATAGACCTCTGAGACCAAAGCCTTATGAGGATGACCTATTTCAAACAGGTGCAAACCCTCTCACTTGCAAAAGTAAGAGGGAGTTGGATTCTAGATGTTGAATGGTAAGTTGCAAGCCCATGACTACCTCGAGGATCTTAACTTTCAGAAGTTATATGGTGATGATGCCAAACTAGATTTGGGAAATGCCTATGAGTTTCATAAACACATTTGCATTGATGTTCTTGGTGAACTTCCATCCAGATATATGTTTTGCAATTAGCATTGTGAGCTCATATTTGGTTGAGCCTCACTGGATTGGTGCCAAGAATCTTCTGAGATATCTTCGGGGAACAATCTCTCATGGATTCAGATACTATACTGGAAATATGAAGCTACATGATTATTTGAATGTTGACTAGGTAGGCAGTGTGGAGGATCACTAGAGCACTTCTCAGCGTAGTTCTCTTTGGCTTCTGCTTCGATATCATGGATGAGCAGGAAGCAGAAGCCGATTGCTATAAGCACCACCGAGACTGAATACATAGCTACGAGTATGATCTCATATGAAGTTCCCTAGTTGTGGGAGCTCTCTAGTGAGCTGTTTGTACATATGGTGAATACCACCATGTTCCTCTGTGACAACCAGGGGGGAATTCGATTGTTGAGGAATCTGGTATTCGATGATTTTTCTAGCAGATAGACATCAGATACTACCTTATGGTAAGTCAATGAGTGAGGAGGCTCCATCACATTGAGACTGATGTATTGTCGCAGACATTTTGTCAAGGCCCCAAGAAAAGGTCAAATTATCGACTTTCCGAGAACGACTTGGTGTCATTTAGAGACCCTCATGCACAAATTGAGCTCTGGGAGCTCCAGGGGATTCAGGATACTTCTTGGAGCAACATATGACCACAGGGAAATTCACCCTCCCCTAGTGGTGCGCTATGTACATAGTGACATGTTCAACCTTCCCCTGTGATACCCTATGGTGACTGTGGAAGAGGATGATTAGTTCTCTTGTGGGCCAGGATGATTAGTTCTCCCGTGGCAACTGTTCAACAAGATGATTAGTTATCATGTGGGCTCGGATGATTAGTTCTCCGATGGCAACTGTTAAGCAAGATGATTAGTTCTCCTATGGGATGCGATGATTAGTTCTCCTGTGGCAATTGTGGGACAAGATGATTTGTTATCCTGTGTACAGGATGATTAGTTCTCCTGTCAAGGCATCCTACCAATGCAGTCTGGGACTCATGGGAGGTACCTCTCATGTGATCAATCAGAAGGGAAATGGGGTTAGGGACCATAGTAGTACTAACGATGGATGCTTCATTGTATCTATTGTACTCCCTATGCTAGGATGACCTCCATTGATCTGAGATCAATGAAACTGATCTGGGATCAGTATGTGTGGTTTGAGACACTCTCTTGTGATATTGATCTAGGATCAATAAAATTGACTTCAGGTCAGTAAGAGTGATATGACACATTCTCTTCAGATGAAACTGACTTCGAGTCAGTAGAGAATGGTATGAGACATTCTCGATCAATTCCTCTTCTTCGTGGTTCAACAGAGTAGAGCATAACTTCTCAGAGCTCAGCAAAGCAGAGTAGAGCCCAATAGAGTAGCCTAGAGTAGTACAAGGCACTGATGGAAGAGATAGTACAGTTAGACATATGGATCAGCGAATGGAGTTCTCCCTAGTTGAGAGGAAGTGTTAAAATTGGCAACTAGGGCCAAACTCCATGTGGGTCATCTTATTAATCGAAGCTGATATTTTCCTTGAACCCCTCTCATCAAGATGTGTAGGACTGATCTAAAGGTCATCTGATTCCAATAAGTACTCATGGAGATATGAATTTATTTGTATTATGGGACAATTCATCAAGGGTCGCCAGTGACCAATTAAACCCCACTTGTGCTCAACATTTTAGTATAAATAGAGGTGGCATTCAAGTCATTTCAACACACTTGGGATATCTTCCTCTCTATTTGTCTTTTTGTTTTAGTAGGAGGAGAGATCCTAAGGGATAACACTACCCTAATCGAGATGGAAGAAGCCAGAACTGTCAGCAACTACTGGAATAGCCAGGAATGTTGACGCAGAGGGCAGAAGCCGGAACTGCCGAGAACAGCCAGAACTATTGGTAACTACCAGGAAAGCTGATGCAGAGGGAAAAAGCTAGAACTGTCGAGAATAGTCAGAACTACTGGGAACTGTCGGAACTGCCGTGAAAGCTGACGTAGAGGGCAGAAGGCGGAACTGTCAGGAATAGCTGAAACTGCCAAGAACTTCTGGAACTACCTAGAAAGCTTACGCAGAGGGCAGAAAAGGCTGACATGGTCCCTAGAGGCTGACACTGGGGTTTTTCGTGGGGTAGATTAGAGCCGAGGAGTTGTCAAATTGCTTATCTAGGGTATCAGCCAAAGCATCTGTCTCGAAAGGAGTGCAACATGCAAGGGACAACTAACTAAAATTGCGACAGTTGTATGGTACTTAGCAGCAAGTACACTAAGCATGCAATGTTACAGCAATCATACAAGGGACAACAAACTAATATTGGGACAAAAACATGATACTTAGTGTAGCAAGCATGTATTGGTACAACTGGCATGCAACAACAAGCATGCTAAGGACAATAAGCATGCTAGGAACAACAAGCAAGCAAGGGGAAACAAGTAAGCAAGGTGCAGCCAGCACATAGGTCAGTATGGCAATGTGGTGTAGCAATGGCACATAATGCAGTACAGTGATGGGTGCAGTCATGACTAATGAAGCATGATGAGATGAAAAATAGTGATGATCGGTGCAGCACGGTGAGGTGTAGCATGATGACGAAATGTAGCACAATGATAGGTGAAGGAGTGACCTTGGAAAATCAGTTGAAGCAGCATGTCTTCAATTGATCTCATGTATCATCTTCTTAGAGATGATCTATGCTCTTATCTGTATAAGTCAAAGTGTTGAATTCTATTGTAAACGTACTATCTCTCTCTCTCTGTTGAACTGTTGAAGAACATATAAGAATAATTGATCAAGGGTTCCCCACATTAGGGTTTATCCCTTGCTAGCGCCACATATTGTGTCCTCTTGTGTTGGCTTGTATTCTACGATTTATATTTATGTTCTATCTGCAGTTTACTTTAATGCCGAGGTGATTGCTAATCTAGAAAAGGTATTGAGCTAACTGTGAAAATCGAAATAAATTTCTCTAAGCATAGAACATACCTAAAATTAACAAATACCAAGTGTTTCATCTCTCATGTGTGAGAAAAGACACATCAACTCTAAAAACATGGCAATAAGGATTTCAATTATTTTAGAATTTAGAAAGAAGAACATTTACATGATACAAATTCAATCATACAACTAGTACTTACTAGTACTACATCAATGATGATCAAATGGCAAACAAAAGATGTTAGAACCATAAATTGTGGTCTTCTCATTAATTCATAAAAATTAGAATGTAGAAAACATACTACATAGATATTTATTCAATGCTATTATAGATTGGAATGCCAATGGAAAATACAAAATAGCATGGATAATAGAACCATAGATGGAATAATATCATAGCTGATGACTATCAGTAGTCCTCCTCGATGGATTAATCATCAGAATTTGTGCATTACCATTGTTGTCTCATCCATCATCCTCATCCTCTATACCTAATCCAATATATGCATCTACTAGTGTGGAGGATGGACGCTCAAGAGGATCACCATCATCAAAAGTGACCAGCTATAGCACTAGTCTAGAGGGAGTGCCCTAGGCTCTACACTACCCTAATGAAGAAGCCCTAGATGTAGGAGGAAAGGGAGATCTAGCACGGTGAAGGAAGCCCTAACACTGCCCTATAGAGAAGCCCTAAATGCTTCCCTATGGAGAAGCCCTAAATGGTGCCCTATGGAGAAGCCCTAAATGTTTCCCTATGAAGAAGTAGTAATACATAGCCATGGAAATGAAGGCAAAAACCCTATCGTCAGATCTAAGGAGAAGAGATGCCCTACACCTAGTTGCTACACTGCCTAATTGAGATGGCACCTAAACACTTTCCTAGAAGAAGCACTCTACACATGGAATGCCCTTGTTGTCATGAAAGGAAAAGCCCTTATCCTATACACAATCATGAAAGGAATACCATTGCTATCATGGAAGGAATGCTCTCACACATTGTTGAAAAGTGTTCAACAAGAAATGCTTTTTGAGAATGCAACAAGATGATAGAGCTTAGTGGAAAGGAGTCGCCTTCACTAAGTGGTCCCGTAGGCAAATTATGGCACAGATTCTATTTTTGGATCATAGTAGGAGTGATCACAGCAGGAGTGATCACAACAGGAGTGATCACAGTAGGAGTGATTAGAGTCTATTTTTAGACTGCTAGTCAAAAATAGAAAAGTCAAATATTATTGTCTCATAATAATACTTAGACTATAAACTTTATCTTATCCTCTTGGAGCACTTCAATTTGAGCTACAGATGTGGCACATGCAGTTGTCAGAAGGAAATACCTTTTCTTATGAGCCAGTTGAGCTATTGCATGCATGACATCAGTTAGAACTCATGTGGTTGAGTTCTGTGGAGTTGGATGAGCAATTAATGGAGTTGTGTTAAGTTTGACTTAGTTGAACTAGTTGTATTTAGTCTAACTGATCAATAGACTAAGTGATGAGTTGTGTGAATTAGTTATTAATTAATTCACTAATTATTAACTCATAATGCAACTGAAGAATACATCAGTTAACTCAATGCATGTACAATTCAGTGGAGACAGGTGTTAGAGGTTGAGATTGCTATCAGTTGTGCATGAGATTATGCACATGCATGGGATTGAGTTATGCCAATGATCTCTGCATAGTGTGGGCCAATACCAAGTGAAATATAGCTTTTTCTCACGTGATTTACAATGTGGGTTATTTTCACAAGGTAATAGGAGTTTGGATCAGCCATTCTCATTCATTCTCTAGCAGGTATTGTGCAGTGGAGGTAGGCAAGCAGCGGAGGAGATTTGGAGATCAGATCTGAGCTGTATTGTGTGTAACAGGAGGAGATAGTGCTGGATACTTGTGAGGAGTATTGTACTATGTTTGTTACATGTTCTCAATCAATATAATATACATATAGTTGGGGTTTTTAGCGAGATACTTTCCCCAGGAAAATATTGTGTTGATATGTGTGATTGATGCTTCTATGTGCGCATGTTATTATTTCTGCTTCTGTAAATTGATGATCAATGTAGAGGACGTTATGTATTGTGCATGTATTCCGTAATAGTGTATAATCGGGATAATCTCTGTTGAATAAGTGTCATATTATTCAAAATTTCTACATGGTATCAGAGCTATTGATCATCAGATCTATTATTCAGAAAGTGTTTACATTTTATTTCTTTAGGCAGAGTCTGTAATCGGGCCAGGTAGCCTTTGGATTCATCCTTCTTTTGGAAGGTGAGATATCTGGTGAATGCCCATATAGTCGATCTCTGTACGAGAAATACTTTGTTCTCACGAATTCTAGATCAGAGGCGGTTGAGTTTTTTGAGCTGGTGGAATTCGAATTTGCAGCAGTGTTTTCTTGGTGTCAAAGTTGAAATGTCTTTCAACGGATTGCGATTGGAGTATGCCCTTGAGGGCAGCTTGAACTATATTGCATGGAAGGACAGGATGGAGGCGGTATTAGATGATAATGGGTTGAAGGAGTTCATAGATGCAGATGTCCCAAAACCTACTGTTGTTGCTCAAGTCGGGGATTGGCAAAAGAAGACAACAAAGTGTCGAAGGATTTTGTTAGAGGGCGTGAGGGATCACATTGTGTCCAGCCTCCATGGAAAGGATTCTCCATATTTGATGTGGAAAATGTTGACAGAATTATTCCAAAGCAAGAGCGACCGAAAGAATTTGGCGCTCAAGGATAAACTCAGAAACATTAGGTGTGAGAATGGAGACAGTATGCCCCATTATCTCACGAAGTTCACCCAATGCCAGGATGAGCTGGGAAGTGTGGGGGTAACTGTTGAGGATGAGGATATGGTGAGTCTAGCACTCCTTGGCCTTCCTAAGAGTTGGCATAGCTACCGGGACTCGGCGAATGGAAAGGAGAAATTGCCAGGATGGGAGAGACTTTGGTTGGATCTTGTGCAAGAAGAGATTAGACAGCACACCAGAGACAGTTCTTCATCTATGCATGATGAGGAGAACTGTGCCTTAGCGAGTAAGGCAAAGGAGGGGAAGTGGAAGGTTTCTCTTTCCAAATCCAGTTCTTCCAATCATGGGAAGAAGGTTGACAAGTTGAAGGTGCGATGCTTTCGTTGTCATGAGTTGGGCCATTATACTACTAATTTCTCAAAGAAGAAATCCAAGAAGGGATCTAGGGAAGGATCTGAAGGTGAGGCACTTGCTTCACAATTTGAGTTGGATTTCACACTCTTCGCATGCATGGTTTCATCCATGGTGGGAAGTGGTTGGTTTCTTGACAGCGGAGCTTCTTTCCACATGACCGGTGACAAAAGTGTGTTCAGTACTTTGGAGGAGAAAGATCTCCAGATACTCATAGGGATGGGTAATGATGAGAAGTATAGTGTCTCAAGTGTAGGCATGGTTATTTTTCAGAGAGAGCATGGAGCTCGCCTTACCTTGACCAATGTCAAGTATGTACCAGGACTAAAGAGAAACTTGGTGTCGATCGTTATGCTGGAGGACAGAGGGTATGATGTAGTCTTCAGTAAGGGAAAGGTTTTCCTTAGACACATCATCAGTAGACAGGTGAAGAAGATTGGTTCACGGGTCAAGAACTTGTATGCTCTTGAGGTTTAAGATGCATGCAAAGCCTTGAGCAGCGAGGCAACTGGTGGAGATTTGGTGATTGAGAGGGAGTATATATTACCTCTCAACATGCAGAGCTAGAAGAAGTCTCAGACGATTGAGGAGGAGCCACGATTGGTGCAACAGCTTCAAGAGGTTGTGGAGCAGCCACAACAAGGGAAGCTGAGAGGAGATCGAGTAGAGACATCTACTCATGCAGAGACCTCCAGTAGGGGTAAACTTCGAGCCAGGTGGGCTGAGGGATCGCATGCAGCCATACCTCCAGGTAGGAGGTGGGGTGATGTGGATTAATTGTCCCAAGGAGGAGGGGCAGGATCCTTGAGGTACCCAACCTCTTGGATGAGACCTTGCTACGGGAGCCCTGATGTGGAGTAGCAGGAACTGACTGATTGGGTAGAGACAGATGTGGATGGAGTGGCAGAGAGAGCGACAGTGCATGGAATCCCAGGACAATACATAGCATGCAGGCTACATCAATGCGAGAGGCACAAGTGTTTTGCACAGTGCTAGGTGGTACAGAGAGGTGTGCAATGCTGCGAGATGCATGGATATGTTGCAGTAGCAAAGATGTCAGAGAGGGAGCACTTGTCAGTAGCAGGTAGAGCTTCAGCATCAGAGTATGTTCCTAGCCCAACATAATGGTCATTTGGGAGTGTTTTTGTTCCAAGTGTTGTTGGAGCAAAGTGGACCAGGTAGATGTGTTGCATGCAGAACATTCTAGAGTTTCAGGATCGGGTTTGAGAGGAAGCCTTTTCTTGTTGAGAGGGAGTGTTGAAAAGTGTGCAACAAGAAATGCTTGTTGAGAATGAAACAAGATGATGGAGCTTAGTGGAAAGGAGTCGCCTTGACTAAGTTGTCTCGGAGGCAAATTATGGCGCAAAGTCTATTTTTGGATCACAGCAGGAGTGATCACAACAGGAGTGATCACAATAGGAGTGATCAAAGTCTATTTTTAGACTGCTAGTCAAAAATAGAAAAGTCAAATATTATTGTCTCATAATAATATTTAAACTATAAACTTTTTCTTATCCTCTTGGAGCACCTCAGTTTGAGCTACAGATGTGGCACATGCAGCTGTCAGAAGGAAATACATTTTCTTATGAGTCAGTTGAGCTATTGCATGCATGACATCAGTTAGAACTCATGTGGTTGAGTTCTGTGGAGTTGGATAAGCAGTTAGTGGAGTTGTGTTCAGTTTGACTTAGTTGAACTAGTTGTATTTAGTATAACTGATCAATAGACTAAGTGACAAGTTGTGTGAATTAGTTATTAATTAATTCACTAATTATTCTCAATCAATATAATATACAGATAGTTGGGGTTTTTAGCGAGATGCTTTCCCCGGGAAAATATTGTGTTGATATGTCTGATTGATGCTTCTATGTGCGCATGTTATTGTTTCTGCTTCTGTAAATTGATGATCAACGTAGAGGAGGTTATGTATTGTGCATGTATTCCACAATAGTGTATAATCGGGATAATCTTTGTTGAATAAGTGTCATATTATTTAAAATTTCTACACACATAAACACTGAGATAAAGAAGCCACACCTTCCACTATCCTTGACGTTGTTCTAAATAAGGATTCTCTATCTACTGTTTGGATTGAATCAGAGTCATGAATGATAGATCCAAGTCTTATGATGAATGTTGTAACATTATAGACAACATAGTAATGACAAAAAGATGCATGGTGCAAAAATGGTGCAGCAATATGGACAACAAGATGTATGGACAACAAGATGTATGGTACAACAATATGGACAACAAGATGTATGGTGTTGTAGTGGGACAACAATGTTACATGGTGTTGCAATGATACAACAATGGAACAACAAAGGAAACTTGGTGCAGTATGGTGCAACATATGTTACAGTAATGGGGTAGCAATGGTCAATGGCATATAGTGCACAATGGGATAGCAATGGTACAATGGTACAACATGGGACAACTAGTATTTAGTGCAGCAAATTCATGGTGTTGTTATGGTATGGCAAAGCACAATGGGATAACCATGACATTGTGCAGTGGTGGCATAATGGGATAGCCACGACATGGTGCAAAAGTGGCACAACGAGACAATCATGACAAAAGTGCAACAGTGGCACAATGAGACAACCATGACATTATGCAGCAGTGGCACAATCGAGCCGCAAGAATGTGCATCATGGTGTAGAATGATGACAAGATGCAGCACAATGATAGGTGAAGGAGTCACCTTGGAGAATCGGTTGAAGCAGCATGTCTTTTGATCTCATGTATCATCTTGTTAGAGATGATCTATGCTCTGATCTTGATAAGTCAAAGTGTTGACATCTATTGTAAATGTACTACCTCCCTCCCTCTCTCTCTCTCTATGTGCTGAACTATTAGAGAATGTATAAGAAGAATTGATCAAGGGTTTCCCCACATTGGGGTTTGTCCCTAGATAGTGCCATATCTTGTGTCCTCTTGTCTTGGCTTGTCTTATGTGATTTATGTTTATGTTCTATCTACAATTTACTTTAATGCTGATGTGATTGCTAATCTGAAAAAAATATTGAGATAACTATGAAAATTGAAATAAATTGCTTTAAGCAAAGAACATACCTAAAATTAACATGGTATTAGAGCTGAGGTGAAGAAAACGCCCAAGCAAGAGTGAAAGCGCAATCACTAAATATAGTTGGTAAAGGACAAAAGAATCAATGGATTCCTTATCCCTCTTCTAATTCACCAAGGGTAAATTCGAAGCAAAGTATATCATCAGAATGGTGTAGCGGAAGCTTCTGATGGCCTACGAACAGATCACTTCAATGGGAAGTTTTAATGTTAGGGTTAAAGGAAAGGCAGATGCCTTGCTTACAATAAGTTTGGCCATTATGCGAAGGAGTGTCCAAATGGTAGAGACACATCTATTAATGAAGATAACAATCATTCTAATGACATCTTCTATGATCGAAGGAATGACAGATAATGCAAGTCATCAAGGAAACAACCAACTATTCAAGTAAAGGAAGGAACCCCAGGTATGAAGAATAAAATATTGTTTCTAATAGGATAAAGAAGCATTATCTTGTATTGGCCCTCTCCTTCAGATTCTGTGGGAATTTGGCTTATTGATTATAGTGCTTCAAGGCACTTCATCGGATAGAAGTGTGCTCTCTCGAATTTGGTAAGAAATAATCGTGGGATTATACTTGGAGCTGATGCCACCTATCCCAGAAAGGGTGTAGGAAATGTTAACCCTTAATTGAATGAGGGTAACTCGATTCATTTACAGAATCTCTTTTATGTACCTAATCATAAGAAGAACCTAGTGTCCATTTCAGCAATGGAAGTCAAAGGTTTTAGGGTGGCATTCATCAATGGAAAGGTACTTGTTTGAAAATAGAAGAGGTTTTCAAGTCATTTTATACACACACTTCACTCTTGATCTCTCTCCACTTGTTTTTGGTTTTGGTGGCAAGAGAGATCTAGATGATGAAGCCCTAGACACAAGAAGAAATGAGATAGTCTGGCCGCAGTCAAGAAGTATTCTATACATTGTCCTAATAGAGATATGATGCCCTAACCACAGTCCAAACTTGGAGTTGAAGTTCTTGTTCAGTTGTCCACTAATCCTGTATCAAGGGAGGGCTAATGTTGCCTTAAATGCGATCTTAAAGGAAGAGTCAGAGCCGTAACCTTGGAGGAGCCCTAGTTGCTATAAAATGAGCACTAGCTGCAAGCCTTATATATTGTCCGAAAGGGACTAAATCATAGTGAAGAGAGGCTCCTTCACTGTCCCAAAAGAAGGCTATTCATCACAGCAAGGAGGCTTCCATACGCTATCAAAGGAAGTTCCAAAAGAGCCCTAGCTATAGTCTTCTATTCATAGCTAAGACGCAATCAAAGGGAGCCTAAATGATCCCCTAATCCACAATAAGAAAGAGACTCAACACACAATCCTAAAGGATGTGTTTTAGGTGTTGTTCAAGTAAGGAGACCTAGCACGTCTTAGCCGCAGTTTTGAAGCCTAACCACGTTGAAGGGAGAAATCTCTACAGTTGTCTTATGAGGAGGACATTTACACTGTCAAAATAGGTTCTAACTAGCAGTTAAGGAGGGCTCCACTACACTAGTTAGAGGAAATATAAACCACTATAAAGGAAGGCTTCATAGTTATGATGAGGTCCTAAGCTACAACAATGAGAGACCACAATATGCTAATGGGAAAAAGCCCTAAAAACGTATCGAGACTTGAAGGATCAACATAGTATCTTAGTGGCAACATGATGATGACAACATTGTGATTGAAACTATTCCTAAGGACTATTTATAAGGTTGGTAAACTACAGTCATATTATATTAATGAAATTTGTCCTTCACCAAAGTTCAGATCAGCACACTTAGTTTGAGTCAAGTCCTTGTAGGACTTATACTACTGCATTGATATTATTTGTTGACTGAATATTGGAGGCCAGACTTGTTGCTGGGCTAGGCCATAGGCCATAGCCAGCAGCAAATGTATTGACTTGAAAGTGTGACAATGGTGGAGCTGCACCTGAAAGTCATGCATTGGTAATTGTGTGAAGGAAGAGGATTGAATGTTGACGCCATATCTCATAAAGTAGTTACAACTAGTGTAGCAAGCAATTATCAATGTTTTTCAGAGCTGTATTGGGTCCAGGGTTGACCATGTTCGACTAAACTCACGGGATAGATACTCATTTGATTATAATGACTTCTCTTACATTGATGTAAGAGTGTCAACAAGGAAATTTGCAGATATATTAACACGAAGAAGTAAGCAATCAAATTCCATTAAAATTCACTTAACTTTACATATGCCCAAAAGTACAGGAAATAACTAAGCTGGAATCCAATCCAAGAAAATGCCCCATATGATCATCTTATGCTTAGTAAATCTTACAAGGAAATTGGTTGGGTATGTGTCTAAAGTTTGTACAATAAAAGAGATAGAATCTAAAGATAGCCCCAACAATCTGAACATGTAACAGATATGATAATAATTTATTCAAAGAGCTATTTATTAATAAAAGAAATAGAAATCCAAAACACATACCTATTTTAGGAAAAAACTATGGAAGATTGGCCTCACAGAAAAAAATTGGTAGTAAATGCAGAGCTTGTAAACCTGTCTTGGCGGTCCAGAAGGGTTGTTGACAGAAGCGCCTCACATGTTAATGCTACAAGATACTCCCTCGACCATATTGGAGTTAATGTGTGTACCCGCTTCTCAAAGCACATAGATCACCGATTATCAAAGCACTCCGATCACGTATTATCTACTCAAAAGTTTCCTAAATCATTGAACACCAAATATTTAGAGTGCAACTTGAAAGTTTAAATTTTCCCACAAAAATGTTTGAAAAGTCTCCATCCTAATATTTGTTTAAATTTTCATTTGCCAGCAGCTCTATTAATTACCGCATTTATTTTATTAATAAAAACCATATAATATAAACTCATATTTCCATCCAATAAATTATATAAACTCACATTTGAATCGTATAAACTATTCACCTTAAAGGCACCAGGAGGTGGTTTTGTACCATGTGCATAGTTTATATTATTACTAAACCTTAAAAAGCACTCATAGTACCTAGGATGATAATGGTGTTTCTTCTTAGATGATGTCAATGACCCCAACAAAAGCCATCCTTGTTGGGAAAATCACCACATTAACACCCGTCCAACATCTATATACATATGGTTTATAATGATGGCAAATAGTGCTCCCCATGACCTAATTGTGCAAAAAGTCCCAACTAACCTAGATTTGACGTCAAACATGTTCTCTATATTAGCATATCATCACCCTACATTATCCATTAGCTCATGGAGATAGAGGTTTCAAGAACTCTCACTTGATGGTTGGGGAATATAGTCATCAAGAGGTCAAATTTCGGGCTAGCTGTATTAAGGACAACTCAAGGTCAACCAACACTAATGCAATGTATTAGTTGTTGGCACATTGACCTAACAAAATGTCACAATATTGGGTAATAGACATTAGTAAGTAGGACACTAGTCACGGACAAGAAACCTTGATATCGATAGAGTAATGATGTGGTGACTGGATGTGGACCAGAGGATACACATGTCAATTGTGTGGCAGTTGATTTGACATGCTAATGTTTCATTATGAAGTGGCACGAAGGTGATGTCTAGGTGGTAACCATATAGTGACGACGTGGATGTTGGGCTTTTGGATGTTAAGGTATCAGCTAATTAGTATCAATGACACTCTTTAGCCTCTTCCCGAGGGCCCAGTGGTTTAATAGCTCGACCATTGGCCTGTCAAGATATCGGTTATTGAGACATTAGGGCTTCAATCTACAAGCTTGTCTGTATGTTAGGTGTCGAGTATCGAGACAATAAGTATGTATAGAGAATTAAGGAAAATTATCCGTTTGTGTGAATTTGGGAAAGCTTAGAAGTCGGGTTGCAAATTGCTACAAGTGTCCTTATTTTTCTATAAGAAACAGTCTAATGTGAAGGTGAATATGCTAAATGTGATACTGGATGGCAATGATGTGAAGGAGAAGTTGGAAAATTCTATCCAATGCATCAAAACAACTTGTGGTAGGGTTAATATAACAAAATGCAAGGTTGTAGTGTTTCTTGTAGTTGCAAAATAGAGTAGTGTGTAAGAAACAATGAATAATACATAATGAACAAAAAAATAAAAATAACAATGGAAATGAACTAAATTCAAAGTAAAAATTCTATATAACTAATGTAACAGTGCTACAACTATCATCAACAAATGTTAAGATAAGTTGCAAGAAAAAATTGCTCATTAACAAATGTGTGAACATAAATGATACAAGAGGGATATCGACCACCTAGGTTGGGACTTAACACAAGGAAACTTCAAAACCTTAGAAGAAAGCTAAACTAAGAGTTGTAACCAAATATAACTTCGATTAACAAACATGTTGTTTGTACTTGACAAAGTTACAAAAAATGCTTGGAATCTAAACCTCTCATATCATTCACATGCTTTCCTATGATTTTATTCTAATCCAATTATGCTACTTAATCCTATTGTTTGTACAAGTGGATAGGAGAAAAAAACCTTGAGTGGAGGAATGATTTCCCTCAAAAAAGAAATAAAAACCTAGATCTTGTTTCCTAGATCACCATGTAGCAGTAGTAAGGAGTGTTTACTATCCTTGGGAAGTCGTGTTGGGTTTACTACTAACCCACCAAAACCACTCGTAGGCCCTAGGATGATAATAGTGCTTCTCCTTAGATGATGTCCAAGGCCCCAAACAAAGCCATCCTTGTGGGGCAAAATTATCCTCACATTAACACCCATACAACATCTATAGACCTATGGTTTATAATGATGGAAAATAGTGCTTATTTTTAAGGACACCTCAAGGTCAACTAACACTAATTCAATGTATTAGTTGTTGGTACATTGACCTATCAAAATGTCACAATATTGGGTAGTAGACATTAGTAAGTAGGACACTAGCCACCAACAAGAAACCTTGATATTGGCGATGAGCACCACTAGGCCAACCATTCACCTTAGAGGCACTGGGAGGTGGTTTTGTACCATGTGCATAGTCTGTATTACTACTAACCCACCCAAATGACTCGTAGGCCCTAGGATGATAATGGTGTTTCTCCTTAGATGATGTCCAAGGCCCCAAACAAAGCCATCATTGTGGGGAAAAATTATCCTTACATTAACACCCATAAAACATCTATATACCTATGGTTTATAATGATGGAAATTAATGCTTATTTTTAAGGAAACCTCAAGGTCAACTAACACTAATTCAATGTATTAGTTGTTGGTACATCGACCTATCAAAATGTCACAATATTGGGTAGTAGACATTCGTGAGTAGGACACTAGCCACCAACAAGAAACCTTGATATTGGCGATGAGCACCACTAGGCCGACCATTCACATTAGAGGCACTCGGAGGTGGTTTTGTACCATGTGCATAGTTTGTATTATTACTAGCCCACCAAAACCACTCGTAGGCCCTAGGATCATAATGGTGTTTATCCTTAGATGATGTCCAAGGCCCCCAACACAGCCATCCTTATGGGGCAAAATTATCCTCACATTAACACCAATACAACATCTATATACCTATGGTTTATAATGATGGCAAATTGGGTAGTAGACATTAGTAAGTAGGATAGTAGCGACCAACAAGAAACCTTGATATTGGCAATGAGCACCACTAGGCCAACTATTCACCTTAGAGGCACTGCGAGGTGGTTTTGTACAATGAGCATAGTCTGTATTATTACAAACCCACCAAAACCACTCATAAGCCCTAGGATGATAATGGTGTTTCTCCTTCGATGATGTCCAAGGCCCCAAAAAAAGCCATCCCTATGAGGCAAAATTATCCTCACATTAACACCCAACTAACCTAGACGCCATGTCAAACATGTCCTCGATATTAGCATATCATCCTACATTATCCATTAGCTCATGGAGATAGAGGGTTCAAGGGCTCTCACTTGATGGTTGGGGACTATAGTCCATGGAGAGGTCAAATTTCAAGCTGATTATATTAAGGAACCTCAAGGTCAACTAACACTAATTCAATGTATTAATTGTTTGTACATTGACCTATCATAATGTCATAATATTGGGTAGTAGACATTCGTAAGTATGACACTAGCCACAAACAAGAAAACTTGATATTGGCAATGAGCACCACTACGCCAACCATTACCCTTAGAGGCACTGGGAGGTGGTTTTGTACCATGTCCATAGTCTGTATTATTACTAACCCACCAAAACCACTTGTAGGCCCTAGGATGATAATGGTGTTTCTCCTTAGATGATGTCCAAGGCCCCAAACAAAGCCATCCTTGTGGGGCAGAATTATCCTCACATTAACACCCATAAAATATCTATATACCTATGGTTTATAATGATGGAAAGTTGGGTAGTAGACATTAGTAAGTAGGACACTAGCCACCAACAAGAAACCTTGATATTGGCAATGAGCAACACTAGGAAAACCATTCAGCGTAGAGGCACCGAGAGATGGTTTTGTACCATGTGCATAGTCTGTATTATTACTAACCCACCAAAACCACTCATAGGCCCTAGGATGATAATGTTGTTTCTCATTAGATGATGTCCAAGGCCCAAAACAAAGCCATCCTTGTGGGGAAAAATTATCCTCACATTAACATCCATACAATATTTATATACCTATGGTTTATAATGATGGCAAATATTGCTCCCCATCACCTAATTGTGCAAAAAGCCCAAACTAACCTAGATGTCGTTTCAAACGTGTCCTTGATATTAGCATATCATCCTACATTATCCATTAGCTCATGGAGATAGAGGGTTCAAGGACTCTCACATGATGGTTGGGAACTATAGTCCATCGAGAGGTCAAATTTCGAGCTAACTGTATTAAGGACACCTCAAGGTAAACCAACACTAATTCAATGTATTAGTTGTTGGTACATCAACCTATCAAAATGTCACAATATTCGATATTAGACATTAGTAAGTAGGACACTAGCCACCAACAAGATACCTTGATATTGGTGATCAGCACCACTAGGACAACCATTCACTTTAGAGGCACTGGGAGGTGGTTTTGTACCATCTTCATAGTCTGTATTATTACTAACCCAACGAAACCACTCGTAGGCCCTAGGATGATACTGGTGTTTCTCCTTAGATGATGTCCAAGGCCCCAAACAAAGCCATCCTTGTGGGGAAAAATTATCCTCACATTAACACCCATATAACATATGTACACCTATGGTTTATAATGATGGAAAATAGTGGTCCCTAGCACTTAATTGTGCAAAAAGCCCCAACTAACCTAGATGCCATGTCAAACATGTCCTCGATATTAGCATATCATCCTACATTATTTATTAGCTCATGGAGAAAGAGGGTTCAAGGACTCTCACTTGATGGTTGGGGACTATAGTCCATTGAGAGGTCAAATTTCAACCTAATTGTATTAGTTGTTGGTACATCGACCTATCAAAATGTCACAATATTGGGTAGTAGACATTAGTAAGTAGGACACTAGCCACCAACAAGAAACCTTGATATCGATAGAGTAATGATGTGGTGAGTGGATGTGGACCCGGGGATACTGCATGTCAATTGTGTGGAAGTTGATTTGACATGCTAACATCTCATTATGATGTAGCATCAATGTGGGTCTAGATGACATGGCATACGAATGTGTCAAGTGATGTGGCATGTTGACATGGCAATGGAAGGTTGACTTGGCATCGAGGTGATGTCTAGGTGGTAACCATATAGCGACGACGTGGATGTTGGGCTTTTGGATGTTAATATATCAGCTAATTAGTATCAATGACACTCTTTAGCCTCTTCCGAGGGCCTGGTGGCTTGATAGCCCGACCATTGGCCTTTCAAGATATCGGGTATTGAGACATTAGGGCTTCAATAGACAAGCTTATCTTTTAGACTGAGTAAGAAAGTTATAAACTAATTGATATTTCCCAAGACTTGGTCAATAGTGGATATAATAGCCAAATTAATTGACTAGGTAAGCTACCGTGGAAGTTGATAGGCCATTTTATAATGGTGACATGTGGGCAAAGGGCTGCCATGTGCTTGACAAGAAGCAAATAAATATGTATAGGAGAGAAGTTACAATATAAACTTAAATAATACCAAAGGGAAAATAAAACACCTTTTATTAGACTATCAAAAATGATAATTTGTAAAGAAGATACTAGGATCCCATCTTATTGTTTATATCATTACTAAAATTAACAGGGTCTGATTATTCAATATCTCTTGTAATGGAACCAAAGTTATGTATCACATGAATAGTTATAGGTAAGAATTCCCATAAATGATCTTGATTACTGTGTCACATATTGAAATCTTTAATTTCACAAATAGTTTCATTATCTGTAATAGATCAAATAACTATGACTTTAGGCAACACTTTTGATGGATTTTACTCATTGTTAACTAGATTTATTATTTCTTTGTAATACAAAATATTTAATAAATGAGAGTAAATATTATTTCAAGGGTGTTACCAAGTGTATTGCTTGAGGTTTTATATGAGACAAGTATATATTGCTAGAAAAATAGAGATAGAGAATAATTAATAAAGTCTTAAATTCCTTATTTGAAATAAAGAAAAAAATCTACTTTTATTTTTCTAATAATCACTAAATTCTTTATTTGAAGTAATTCCTTATTTGAAATAAGGAAAAATCTCTACTTGTTTTTCTTCTTTTAGTAATTACTAAATTCCTTATTTGACATTAATAAAAAATTGAAAGTTAAAATTTTCACTACATACATTCATATAGAACTTTTACTTGCAATTCCATTCCAAATACCATTTTTTCCAGAAATAGAAAGTATACATGATTTTTTAATATTTCAGATTCTTCATTGATATTATTTTACAAATTCACAAGCACGATATCGACATGCATGATTTTGTCAGTAAATACATGCACGATTTTGTCATTAAATATAGGTTGTTGAAGTAAGTGAAAGTAGTTAGTAAGAATAAAGTAGCTCATATTAAACTAAGTGTTGACCCCTCCCCATCATTTGATATCTTATTTGATCTCATCAGTCAGTATAAATAGCACAATTCTGATCCCATGATTGATCCTACCACAAATGAGCTGTTAAACTTACTTCCATGCACGATTTTGTCTGATTTTCACAAGAACAAATCTTCAAATTTACAAGTAACACAATTTTTTGGTTCAGATTTTTCTCTTTTGGAAGCAAGAGTTCATGAAAAATACAGGCTTTTTCCTACTTCTGATTTAAATTTTGATTACAAAGTGCACTTTTTCAAACAGTTTCTGCCTTGTCTTTTTAATCTACTCTGTTTTTCTATTAATGAGAAATAATTTTACACAGAATTTTTCCATGCTGGGCTGTAAGTATTTGGAATTTTCTTAGTTGATATAGGTTGGTTTGATAGCCTTTTAGATACATTAATTATCTGCTCAGACTACTTTTAATCCTCAAACAATACAATTCATATGCGCAGACAAAATTTGTGATCAGTTTGAGTCTGTTGTCAAATTATCACTTGGCTATAGGCTTGTAAGTACATTGTAATGGGGTCTTTCCTATTATTTCATCGTACTCTTTAATGCTTCCACTCCACCTTTTGCATTCAAAAACACTAGTGAAATCCCCCACTCAACTTGTTTGAGTGGTATTCATTTCCTTCACATACATTCGTACTATCTGTAGATGAAGTCCTCCTTGATTTATTTTTGTTTCCAGCAGGTATCCTAAGCTCTTCTAGGTATTTTATTTTCCTATCATGGTGTAATTGATCAAGTTATTGGAGCCATATTACATTAGAGAACATCTGATATAGCCGATTGTGCAATGACTGGCATTTTACAAACATGATGTCTTAATTTTGGTTGATAAATGCTCTTGTTTTTGGCATATATATCATCAATTTGTGTAGTACATCCATACACCAACAATGTTTTCCCTCATTGAAAGCTTCTCTAGGTATCTCACCTGACATTCAAACAATGACAAACCTCTTCCACTTAGCAAAACATAACGCATGGTGGTGATCTCCACTGAATCCATTCCATCTAGTTCCATAGCGTTGGCATAATGAATTTTAGTTACTGGCTACTATTTGGGAATCCCTTAAATTCGTATACCTCGGCTCATTATAGTGATGAATCAAACAAGTGGATAATGTGATTTCGAGTATACCTTAGCTCATTTGCAGTGAACATTGATTTAAACAACTGGGTAATGAGGTTTCATGTTGCTTACTCTACAACTCTGTCTTCAAAGTTTAAACACAATGCTTTCCTTCCATTTCTACCACAACACCTCTAGCTTTGCACAGACTCACACATATTTCAAGATAAATTGCTTCTTGGGTTGGTTATATGGGATGGTATCTATGGAAGCATGTGTTCTTTTCGCATGAGTAAGAATGTAAGAATGACAAGGAAAGAAAATCTCCAAGATAGAGTATATGTTATGTCTTCCATTCATATTCCTTTGCCTACAATAAGGTTTTTTATAGGAGTGGACTGAAGCTGCCGGAATTTAGTTTTTGTTTGACATATACTGATATAGATCATCAGTTCAAGTAGTATTTTTTATAGTTGCATTGAAAATCCATGATTTTCTTATTAGTCATCTTGTCACAAGTTTGTTTCCCTACAAAGTAAAGTTTGTAACAAGTTTGTTTCCCTACAAAGTAAAGTTTGTAACAAAATTGTTTCCCTAATTAGTGACAAATGAGTGATCAATTTCCCAACAATAGGCATTTATTGTAAATTCCACCCCCAAACTGGGTTATGAGACCACAAGGGTGAAGGATGGTTGTTGGATTTATTTATCATACATACTAACCCACAATACTATAAAATATATCCACAACCAAACACCAACAATATTTTCCCTCGTTGAAAGCTTCTCTAGGTATCTCACCCAACATTTAAACAATGATAGAACTCTTACACTTAGGAATATTTGTTGTAGCTATAAAAAATCAACATGTCAATGGAATTATTTAGAAAAGTTAGAAAAGAGAGAGAACTGGCATGAGAATGATGATAATCCCTCAACTTTTCCATGAATATATCTATCTAATTAGTGAAAAATGAGTGATTAATCTCCCAAAAATAGGAATCTACTTTAAATGCCACCCCCAAACTAGGTTATGAGACCACAGGGACGAAGGATGGCTGTTGAATTTATTTCTTATACATACCAATCCACAACACTAAAAATTATATCCACAACCAGACACCAACAATGTTTTCCCTCATTGAAAGCTTCTCTGGGTATGTCACCCGACATTCAAATAATGAAAGAACTCTTCCACTTAGGAATACTCACTGTAGCTATAAAAAACCATCATGTCAACAGAATTATTTAGAAAAGTTACAAAAGAGAGAGAACTATCATGAGAATGATGATAATCCCTCATCTTTGCCATGAATATATCTATCTATGTAGTGACAAATGAGTGATGAATTTCCCAGCAATAGGCATCTGTTGTAAATGCCACCCCCAAACTAGGTTATGAGACCACAAGGATGAAGGATGGCTGTTGGATTTATTTCTCATACATGCAAACCCACAATACTAAAAAATATATCCACAACCAGACACCAACAATGTTTTCCCTCATTGAAAGTTTCTCTAGGTATCTCACCCGACATTCAAACAGTGACATAATGCTTCTATTTAGGAATACTGGCTGTAGCTATAAAAATTCAACATGTCAATGGAATTATTTAGCAAAGTTATAAAAGAGAGAGAACTGGCATGAGAATGATGATAATCCCTCATCTTTGCCATGAATATATCTATCTAATTAGTGACAAATGAGTTATCAATTTCCCAACAATAGGCATCTGCTATAAATGCCACCCCCAAACTAGGTTATGAGACCACAGGGATGAAGGTTTGATGTTTGATTTATTTGTCATACATACCAACCCACAATACTAAAAAATATATCCACAACCAGACACCAGCAATGTTTTCCCTCATTGAAAGCTTCTCTAGGTATCTCACCCGACATTCAAACAATGATAGACCTCTTCCACTTAGGAAAACATAACGCAAGGTAATGAGCTCCATTGAATCCATCCCCTCTAGTTCCCTAGCATAGGCATAATGAAATTTAGTTACTGGCTTCCGTTTTGGAATCCCTTAAATTCGTATACTTGGGCTCATTATAGTGCTGAATCACACAAGTGGATAATGTGATTTCAAAGATACCTTAGCTCATTTGCAGTGAACATTGATTTAAACAACTAGGTAATGAGATTTCATGTTTCTTATTGTACAAATTTGTCTTCAAAGTTTAAACATAATGCTTTCCTTCCATTTCTACCACAACACCTCTAGCTTCGCACAGAATCACACATCTTTCAAGATCAATGGCTTCTTGTGTTGGTTATATGAAATGGCAGCTATGGAGGCATATGTTCTTTCCGCATGAGGAAGAATGTAAGAATGACAGGGAAAGAAACTCTCCAAGGCAGAGTATATGTTATGTCTTCCATGCAAATTCGTTTGCCTACAATAAGTTTTTTTAGGAGTGGACTGAAGTTGTTTGAATTTAGTTTTTGTTTGACATATACTGATATATATCATCAGTTCGAGTAGTATTTTTTATAGTTTCATTGAACGTGCATGATTTTCTCAATAGTCATCTTGTAAAAAGTTTGTTTCCCTAATCAGTGACAAATGAGTGATCAATTTCCAATAATAGGCACCTACTATAAATGCTAGCCCCAAATTGGGTTATGAGACCACAAGGATGAAGGATGGCTGTTGGATTTATTTCTCATACATACCAACCCACAATACTAAAAAATATATCCACAACCGAAAACCAACAATGTTTTCCCTCATTGAAAGCTTCTCTAGCGATCTAACTTGACAATCAAATAATGACAGAACTCTTCCACTTAAGAATACTGGTTGTAGCTATAAAAATCAACATGTCAACAAAATTATTTAGCAAAGTTACAAAAGAGAGAGAACTGGCATGAGAATGATGATAATCCCTCATCTTTGCCATGAATATATCTATCTAATTAGTGAAAATGAGTGATCAATTTCCCAACAATAGGCGTCTGTTGTAAACGCCACCCCCAAACTGGGTTATGAGGCCACAGGGACAAAGGATGGCTATTTGATTTATTTCTCATACATACCAACCCACAATACTAAAAATTATATCCACAACCAGACACCAACAATGTTTTCCCTCATTAAAAGATTCTTTAGCTATCTCACATGAAATTCAAACAATGACAAAACTCTTCAACTTAGGAATACTCGCCGTAGCTATAAAAAATCAGCATGTCAACGGAATTATTTAACGAAGTTATGAAAGAGACAGAACTGGCATGACTATGATGATATTTCCTCATCATTGCCATGAATATATCTATCTAATTAGTGACAAATGAGTGATCAATTTACGAACAATAGGAATCTGATATAAATGCAACCCCTAAACTCGGTTATGAGACCACATGGATGAAGGATGGCTGCTGGATTTATTTATCATATATACGAACCCACAATACTAAAAAATATATCCACAACCAAACACCAACAATGTTTTCCCTCACTGAAAGCTTCTCTAGCTATCTCACTCGACATTCAAACAATGATAGAACTCTTCCACTTAGGAATATTGGCTGTAGATATAAAAAAATAACATGTCAATGGAATTATTTAGTAAAGTTAAAAAAGAGAGAGAACTAGCATGGGAGTGATGATAATCCCTCATCTTTATCATGAATATATCTATCTAATTAGTGACAAATGAGTGATATATTTCCCAACAATAAGCATCTGTTGTAAATGCCACCCCCAAACTGCATTATTAGACCACAGGGATGAAGGATGGCTGTTGGATTTATTTTTCATACATACCAACCCACAATACTAAAAATTATATCCACAACCAGACACCAACAATGTTTTCCCTCATTGAAAGCTTCTCTAGCTATCTCACCCGACATTTAAACAATGACATAACCCTTCCACTTAGGAATACTGGCTATAACTATAAAAGATCAACATGTCAACAAAATTATTTAGCAAATTTACAAAAGAGAGAGAACTGGCATGAGAATGATGATAATCCCTCATCTTTTCCATGAATATATATATCTAATTAGTGAAAAATGAGTGATCAATTTCCCAACAATAGGCTCCTATTGTAATTGCCACACCCAAACTGGGTTATGAGACCAGAGGGATGAAGGATGGCTGTTGGATTTATTTCTCCTACATAGCAACCCACAATACTAAAAAATATATCCACAAGCAGACACCAACAATGTTTTCCCTCATTGAAGGCTTCTCTAGGTATCTCACCCGACATTCAAACAATGAAAAAACTCTTCCACTTAGGAAAACTTAACAAAAGGTAATGATCTCCATTGAATCCATCCCCTCTAGTTCCATAGCATTAGCATAAAGAATTTTAGTTACTGGCTGCTATTTGGGAATCCCTTAAGTTCATATACCTCATCTAATTACAGTGATGAATCAAATAAGTGGATAATGTGATTTCAAAGAAACCTTAGCTCATTTGTAGTGAACATTGATTAAAACAACTAGGTAATGAGATTTCATGTTGCTTACTCTACAACTTTGTCTTCAAAGTTTAAACACTACAACTCTGCCTTCAAAGTCTAAAAAAATGCTTTCCTTCCATTTCTACTACAACACCTCTAGCTTCACACAAACTCACACATATTTCAAGATCGATGGCTTCTTGTGTTGGTTATATGGAATGGCAGCTATGGAGGCATGTGTTCTTTCCACATGAGGAAGAATGTAAGAATGATAGGGAAAGAAACTCTCCAAGACAGAGTATATGTTATGTCTTCCATGAAAATTCATTTGCCTACAATAATTTTATTTTTAGGAGTTGACTGAAGCTCTCTAAATTTAGTTTTTTTTTGACATATACTGATATAGATCATCAGTTCGAGTAGTATTTTTTATAGTTGCATTGAAAATGCATGATTTTCTCATTAGTCATCTTGTAACAAGTTTGTTTCCCTGATTAGTGACAAATGAGTGATTAATTTCCCAACAATAGGCATCTGTCGTAAATGCCACCCCCAAACTGGGTTATGAGACCACAGGGATGAAGGATGGTTGTTGGATTTATTTATCATACATACCAACCTACATTACCAAAAAATATATCCACAACCAGACACCAATAATGTTTTCCCTCATTGAAAGCTTCTCTAGCTATCTCACCCGACATTCAAATAACGACAGAACTCTTCCACTTAGGAATACTGGCTGTAGCTATAACAAATAAACATGTCAACGGAATTATTTAGCAATGTTACAAAAGAGAGAGAACTGGCATGAGAATGATGATAATCCCTCATCTTTTCCATGCATATATCTATCTAATTAGTGACAAATGAGCGATCAATTTCCCAACAATAGGCATCTGCTGTAAATGCCACCCCCAAAATGGGATATGAGACAACAGGGACGAAGGATGTCTATTGGATTTATTTCTCATACATGCCAACCCACAATACTAAGAAATATATCCACAACCAGACACCAACAATGTTTTCCCTAATTGAAAGCTTCTCTAGCTATCTCACCTGACATTCAAACAATGACAGAACTCTGCCACATAGGAATACTTGTTGTAGCTATAAAAAATCAACATGTCAATGGAATTATTCAGCAAAGTTATAAAAGAGAGAGAACTGGCATGAGATTGATGATAATACCTCATCATTTCCATGAATATAACTATCTAATTAGTGACAAATGAGTGATAAATTTCCCAACAATAGAGATCTATTGTAAATGACGTCCCCAAACTGGATTATGAGATCATAGGGATGAAGGATGGCTGTTGGATTTATTTCTCATACATACCAACCCGCAATACT
Source organism: Pinus tabuliformis (assembly GCA_031772625.1). Lineage (NCBI taxonomy): Eukaryota > Viridiplantae > Streptophyta > Pinopsida > Pinales > Pinaceae > Pinus > Pinus tabuliformis. Next base: position 655,973,720 of record CM062814.1, on the reverse strand, counting down.
AAAAAATATATCCACAACCAGACACCAACAATGTTTTCCCTCATTGAAAGCTTCTCTATGTATCTCACCCGACATTCAAAAAATGACAGAACTCTTCCACTTAGGAAAAAATAACGCAAGGTAATGATCTCCATCGAATCCATCCCCTATAGTTCCATAGAATTGGCATAAAGAATTTTAGTTACTGGCTACTTTTTGGGAATCCCTTAAATTCGTATACCTCAGCTCATTACAGTGATGAATCAGACAAGTGGATAATGTGATTTTAAAGATACCTTAGCTCATTTGCAGTGAACATTGATTTAAACAACTGGGTAATGAGATTTCATGTTGCTTACTATACAACTCTGTCTTCAATGTTTAAACACAATGCTTTCCTTCCATTTCTACAACAACACCTCTAGCTTCACACAGACTCACACATCCTTCAATATCAATGGCTTCTTGGGTTGGTTATATGGAATGGTAGCTATGGAGGCATGTGTTCTTTCTGCATGAGGAAGAATGTAAGAATGACAGGGAAAGAAACTCTCCAAGACAGAGTATATGTTATGTCTCCCATGCATTAAGATCATGTGTCTTCCATATAGTATTTTGAGTTTGTACTTGGAACATATGATCAATAGGGTAGGTGAAAGAGCCTTTAATACAGCGTGGTCAAAAGATAGAACCTCTGCAAGGGATACATGGCAGCAATGATATATTGGGTTATGAGAGGAAGCCCATCCTTTGATAAGAAAACACATGTGATGTTTTCTTATGGGGTTTATAGATAACTCATTCTAGACTTTTAGTTAACTCCCTTGTAATAGCTCCATGCAGAGGACCCCCTTTTCCTTATAGAGAGACTTATCCCAGACCAAATCCATCTCTTTTACCCAGCTTTATATCCAAAGCCTAAGATGGTAGGATAGCTTATGTTTCAGCTTTAGAGGAATACCCTGTGTTTAACAGTGGGAATTCGATGCATTGATGATTCTCTTTTACTTGGATGCAAATCTTTGTATTTCTTCTTCTTAGCATTGTGATAGTCATGCTTAGATATTTTTGAGTAGGACTGGTTCTTACTTTTATAGGGGCGACCTTTGAAATCCCACTTTGTACTGCCATGTATGAACTGAGAAGTCCCATTGATGTAATTTTGGCCATTTGTTGGGCATTAAGTAACCTATATTACCTTCCTAAGGACTCCCTTTCCTCTTCCTCTCTTGGATTCAGCTCCTCTGTTGCTTCTCAAGCAATATTTTTGGTGCTTATTATGGTTTTATAATAGTTAAGCATAACATTCAACATTAAAAAAGGGACAAACCTCTTCCACTTAGCAAAACAAAATGCAAGGTCTTGATCTCCATTGAATCCATTCCCTCTAGTTCCATAGTGTTGGGATAAACAATTTTAGCTACTGGATGCTCTTTGGGTAACCCTAAAATTCGTTTTCAATCAATTTTATGTTTTGAATTTTTTTTATTAGAAATGTAAAATCATAAATTTAATGAATTATATGTTTTAATTTTATTTTATTTTTAAATTAAAAATATAAAAGCATAAATTTAAATGGTTCAAATTACATTATAATGTACTTAATATTTATAATATGGATAGCCTTGTCCAAATTTATACTTTCCATTATATATTAAATATTATCCATTAAAATGAAAATAAATATCTACAAATTTTAGTAATAATAAATAATTTGATATGTTAATATTTTTTTATTATTAATTTTAAAGTTATAAATTACAATTTTTGAAATTATATTACATTTTTCATGTATTATTGTATATACTATAATATTTATAAAATTAAATAAAATAACAATATATTTAATTTATATATATATATATATATATATCTATATTTTATCAATTTTATGGTTTGAAATTTTTATAATATATATATATAATATTATAATTTTAAATGGTTCAAATTTCATTGTAATTCACTTGATATTTATAATATTTATGGGCTTTTCCAAGTTTATGTTTTCTACTTTATATTAAATATTATTGATTAAAATAAAAATAAATATATACAAATTTAAATAATTGCATGGAGAGACTTTAGTCCAACATGAATGATTGCATGGGAGACTTTAGCCCAAAGTGAATGAGACGTTGTAAGGTTATGTAATGTTATTTAAACATGTTAATTTAGTCAAATTACATAAATATAAAATAAAATAAGATACGAATTATAATTATTAATAATTAAACCATTTTAGATCCATCTTAACTCTAGATTTAGATAGCCTACAAAGGGATCAAATTTCTCCAGAATCAAGGTTTTCCTCTAGATCCATCTTAACTGTAGATTTAGTAAGCATAGGGACATAATTTTTTTCTTGATGATAATATTAGAGTTTGTTCTATTTGCAGAGTTTGGGAAATCTTACAGAGACCCACGATTTCACATGAGTGAGAGAGAGAATTTACTTGATGTGGTTTATAAACATGTATATTCATCTCCTAGATGGAGAGGAGCAAGTGGAGATAGAAAACATGTGATTGTATCCATTTTCCCCAATTGTACAATTATCAAACTAATAAATTTTATATTGCTTATTATATTTGAGAATAAGATTACATATAATTTAAAAAATATATGTTTTCAATCAATTCTATATGTTGAATTTTTTTTAATTAGAAAAGTAAAAACATAAATTTAATTAATTACATGTTTTAATTTTATTTTATTTCTAAACTAAAAATATAAAATCATAAATTTAAATGGTTCAAATTACATTATAATGCACTTAATATTTATAATATGGGTAGCCCTTTCCAAATTTATACTTTCCATTATATTTTAAATATTATCCATTAAAATTAAAATAAATATCTACAAATTTTAATAATAATAAATAATTTTGTATGTTAATATTTAATAATAAAAAAAATATTATCAATTTTATGGTTTGAAATTTTTCTAAAATAAAATTATAATTTTAAATGGTTCAAATGTCATTGTAATTCACTTGACATTTATAATAAATATGGGCTTTTCTAAGTTTATGTTTTCTACTTTATATTAAAAATTATTGATTAAAATAAAAATAAATATCTACAAATTTAAATAATTGCATAGAGACTTTAGTCCAACATGAATGATTACATGGGAGACTTTAGCCCAATGTGAATGAGATGTTCTAAGGTTATGTAATGTTATTTAAACTTGTTAATTTAGTCAAATTACATAAATATAAAATAAAATAAAATAAGAATTATAATTATTAATAATTAAACCAATTTATATTCATCTTAACTCTATATTTAGATAGCCCACAAAGGGATCAAATTTCTCAAGGTGCAAGATTTTCCTCTAGATCCATCTTATCTTTAGATTTAGTGAGCATAGAGAGGGAATTTTTTTCTTGATGATAATGTGAGAGTTTGTTCTATTTGCATAGTTTGGGAAATATTACAAAGACCCAGGATTTCACATGAGTGAGAGAGACAATTTACATGATGTGGTTTATAAACATGTATATGCATCTCCTAGATGGGGAGAAGAAAGTGGAGGGATATGGAGATGAGTACGGGAATTAGAATGGGAAATCCATCACAACTTGTTAGATTTGTCACTCTACAATTTTTCTATGTGCTTGAGTTTGCGCTAAAAGGAAATCTAACACATGTTAGATTTTCTTTTACATTGCAATGTTGTTAATCTAGCACACATTAGACTTATTTAGTCCTATAATTTTGTTATGTTCTTATGTTTGTGCTAGAAGGAAATATAGCATGTGTTGGATTTCTTTCAAATCTAAATGTGCTTGTGTTTGTGTTGGAAGAAAATTTAACACAAGCTAGATTTCTTATACTCTATAGTGTTGTTGGCAACGTGTGTGTATTTGTGATAGACATAAATCTAGCACTTGCTAGATTTCTCTCTCTACAATGTTTCTATGTGCTCGATTTTGCACTAAAGGGAAATCTAACACATGTTATATTTTATTTTACATTGCAATGTTGTTAATCTAGCACACATTACACTTATTTAGTCCTACAATGTTGTTATGTTCTTGTGTTTGTGCTTGAAAGAAATATAACATGTGTTAGATTTCTTTCAAATTAAAATGTGCTTGTGTTTGTGTTGGTAGAAAATTTAACACAATCTAGAATTCTTATACTCTACAATGTTGTTGTTGGCAACGTGCTTGTATTTGTGGTAGACATTAATCTAGCACTTGTTAGATTTCTCACTCTACAATGTTTCTATGTGCTGAGTTTGCACTAAAAGGAAATATAACACATGTTAGATTTTCTCTATAACAAATTTAAATGTGCCTGTATTTGTGGTAGAAATAAATCTAGCGCTTGCTAGATTTCTCACTCTACAATGTTTCTATGTGCTCGAGTTTGCGCTAAAAAGGAAATCTAACACATGTTAGATTTTATTTTACATTGCAATGTTGTTAATCTAGCACACATTAGACCTATTTAGTCCTACAGTGTTGTTATGTTCTTGTATTTGTGCTCGATGGAAATATAGCACGTGTTAGATTTCTTTCAAATTAAAATGTGCTTGTGTTTGTGCTGGAAGAAAATTTAACACAATCTAGTATTCTTATACTCTAGAATGTTGTTGTTGGCAATGTGCTTGTATTTGTGGTAGACATAAATCTATGAGTTGCTAGATTTCTCACTCTAGAATGTTTCTATGTTCTTGAGTTTACGCTAAAAGGAAATCTAACACATGTTACATTTTCTTTTACATTGTAATGTTATTAATATAGCACACATTAGACTTATTTATTCATAAAATTTTGTTATGTTCTTGTGCTTCTGCTAGAAGGAAATATAACATGTTATATTTCTTTCAAATTTAAATTTTCTTGTGTTTGTGTTGGAAGAAAATTTAACACAAGTGAGATTTCTTATACTCTACAATGTTGTGGTTGGCAATGTTCTTGTATTCATGGTAGACATAAATCTAGCACTTGCTAGATTTCTCACTCTACAATGTTTTTATGTGCTTGAGTTTGCGCTAAAAGGAAATCTAACACATGTTAGATTTTTTTTACATTGCAGTGTTGTTAATCTAGCACACATTAGACTTATTTAGTCCTAAAATGCTGTTATGTTTGTGTTTGTGCTAGAAAGAAATATAGATGTGTCAAATTTCTTACAAATTTAAATGTGCTTGTGTTTGTGTTGGAAGAAAATTTACACAAGCTAGATATTTTTGTTGGCAACGTGCTTGTATTTGTGGTAGACATAAATCTAGCACTTGCTAGATTTCTCACTCTACAATGTTTCTATGTGCTCGAGTTTGTGCTAAAAGGAAATTGAACACATGTTAGATTTTATTTCACATTGTAATGTTGTTAATCTAGCACACATTAGACTTATTTAGTCCTACAATGTTGTTATGTTCTTGTGTTTGTGCTTGAAGAAAATATAACATGTGTTAGATTTCATTCAAAATAAATTATGCTTGTGTTTGTGCTGGAAGAAAATTTAACACAATCTAGAATTATTATACTCTACAAAGTTGTTGTTGGCAACGTGCTTGTATTTGTGGTAGACATAAATCTAGCACTTATTAGATTTCTCACTCTACAATATTGTTGTTGGCAGTGTGCCTGTATTTGTGGTAGACATAAATCTAGCTGTTGCTAGATTTCTCACTCTAAAATGTTTCTATGTGCTTTAGTTTGCAATAAAAGGAAATCTAACACATGTTAGATTGTCTTTTACATTGCAATGTTGTTAATCTAGCACACATTAGACTTATTTAGTCGTAAATTGTTGTTATGTTCTTGTGTTTTTGATAGAAGGAAATATAACATGTCTTATATTTCTTTCAATTTTAAATTTGCTTGTGTTTGTGTTGGAAGAAAATTCAACACAATCCATATTTCTTATACTCTACATTGTTGTTGTTGGCAACATGCTTCTATTTGTGGTAGACAAAAATCTAGCACTTGCTAGATTTCTCACTCTAGAATGTTTCTATGTGCTTGAGTTTTCGCTAAAAGGAAATCTTACACATGTTAGATTTTCAATGTTGTTAATCTAGCACACATTAGACTTATTTAGTCCTAAAATGTTGTTATGTTCTTATGTTTGTGCTAGAAGGAAATATAGCATGTGTTAGATTTCTTTCAAATTAAAATATTCTTGTGTTTGTGTTCGAAGAAACTTCAACACAAGCTAGATTTCTTAAAATCTACAATGTTGTTGTTGGCAATGTGCTTGTATTTGTGGTAGACATAAGTCTAGCACTTGCTAGATTTCTCACTCTACAATGTTTCTATGTGCTCAAGTTTGCACTAAAAGAAAATCTAACACATGTTAGATTTTATTTTACATTGCAATGTTCATAATATAGCACACATTAGACCTATTTAGTCCAACAATGTTGTTATGTTATTGTGTTTGTACTAGAAGGAAATTTAGAATGTGTTATATTTATTTCAAATTTAAATGTGCTTGTGTTTGTGTTGGAAGAAAATTTAACACAAGCTAGATTTCTTATACTTTATAATGTTGTTGTTGGCAGCGTGCTTGTATTTGTGGTAGACATAAATCTAGCACTTGCTATATTTCTCACTCTAAAATGTTTCTATGTGCTTGAGTTTGTGCTAAAAGGAAATCTAACACATGTTAGCTTTTCTTTTACATTCCAATGTTGTTAATATAGCACACATTAGACTCATTTAGTCCTAAAATGCTGTTATGTTCTTGTGTTTGTGCTAGAAGGAAATATAACATGTGTTAAATTTCTTCCCAATTTAAATTTTCCTGTGTTTGTGTTGGAAGAAAATGTAACACAAGCTAGATTTCTTATACGCTACAATGTTGTTGTTGGAAATGTGCTTGTATTTGTGATAGACATAAATCTAGCACTTGCTAGATTTCTCGATCTACAACGTTTCTATGTGCTTGACTTTGTGATAAAAGGAAATCTAACACATGTTAGATTTTATTTTACATTGCAATGTTGTTAAACTAGCACACATTAGTCTTATTTAGTCCTAAAATGTTGTTATGTTCTTGTGTTTGTGCTAGAAGGAAATATAGCATGTGTTAGATTTCTTTCAAATTTAAATGTGCTTGTGATTGTGTTAAAATAAAATTTAACAGAATTTAGATTTCTTATACTCTACAATGTTGTTTTTGGCAACGTGCTTGTATTTGTGGTAGACATAAATCTAGCACTTGCTAGAATTCTCAATCTACAATGTCTCTATGTGCTTGACTTTGTGCTCAGAGGAAATCTAACACATGTTAGATTTTCTTTTACATTGCAATTTTGTTAACCTAGCACATATAAGACTTATTTAATCCTATAATGTTGTTATGTTATTGTGTTTGTGTTAGACGAAATATAGCATGGGTTAGATTTCTTTCAAATTAAAATGTGCTTGTGTTTGTGTTGGTAGAAAATTTAACACATTCTAGAATTCTTATAATCTTCAATGTTGTTGTTGGCTACATGCTTGTATTTGTGGTAGAGATAAATCTAGTAGTTTCTAGATTTCTCACTCTAGAATGTTTCTACGTGCTTGACTTTGCGCTAAAAGGAAATCTAACACATGTTAGATTTTCTTTTACATTGCAATGTTGTTAATCTAACACACATTAGACTTATTTAGTCCTAAAATGTTGTTATGTTCTTGTGTTTTTGCTAGAAGGAAATATAACATGTGTTATATTTCTTTCAAATTTAAATTTTCTTGTGTTTGTGTTGGAAGAAAATTTAACACAAGCCATATTTCTTATACTCTACAATGTTGTTGTTGGCAACGTGCTTGTATTTGTGGTAGACATAAATCTAGCACTTGCTAGATTTCTCACTCTACAATGTTTCTATGTGCTTGAGTTTGCACTAAAAGGAAATCTAACCCATGTTAGATTTTCTTTTACATTGCAATGTTGTTAATATGGCACACATTAGACTTATTTAGACCTTAAATGTTGTTATGTTCTTGTGTTTGTGCTAGAAGGAAATATAGCATGTGTTAGATTTCTTTCAAATTTAAATGTGCTTGTGTTTGTGTTGGAAGAAAATTTAACACAAGCTAGATTTCTTATACTCTACAATGTTGTCGTTGGTAACGTGCATGTATTTGTGGTAGACATAAATCTAGCGCTTGTTAGATTTCTCACTCTACACTGTTTCTATGTGCTCAAGTTTGCACTAAAAGGAAATCTAACACATGTTAGATTTTATTCTAAATTGCAATGTTGTTAATCTGGCACAGTTTATGCTTATTTATTCCTACTATGTTTTTATGTTCTTGTGTTTGTGCTCAAGGGAAATATAACATGTGTTAGATTTCTTTCAAATTAAAATGTGCTTGTGTTTGTGTTGGAAGAAAAATTAATACAATCTAGAATTCCTATACTCTACAATGTTGTTGTTGGCAACGTGCTTGTATTTGTGGTAGACATAAATCTAGCACTTGATAGACTTCTCACTCTACAATGTTTCTAGTGCTCGAGTTTTCACTAAAATGGAATCTAGCACATGTTAGATTTTATTTTACATTGCAATTTTGTTAATACTAAGATGTTTCTGTTTAGGCTAAAAGGAAATCTATCTTGTGCTATATTTTTTTTGTCATGTAATGTTGTCATTGGCAATATCTATCTATTTGTGTTAGAAGTAAATGTCAGGTAGACTAAAAAATTTTCACCCGACAATTTTGTTATGTGATTATGTTCGTATTGGAAGGAAATATAGTGTGCATTATATTTCTTTCACCTTGTAATGTTGTTATTTGCAAAGTTCTTGTGTTTCTTATAGGAGGAAATCTCTGTACACTATCCCATTTTTAGACCACATATTCCATATGAAGGGCCTTCTAATCATTTCAGGGTTTAACATTTTTTATATTGTAACAATAGTCTATGTAGGCATGGACTAAAGCCTCATAGTCTCTAAAAGTCAAGGTCAAATGTCATTAGCATGGAGATGTCTTAGGAAATATTATAATTGCAATGTTTTTATTGACATTATGTTTATGTTTTTGCTGGAAGGAAATTTAGCATCCACTAGATTTGCTTTAATGACAATGTGTTTGTGTTTGTGGTAGAAACAAATCTAACTTGTGCTAGATTTATTTTGTTTTGCAATGTTTTTCTTGGAAATATGAATGTGTTCGTGCTAAAAATAATTCTAGCACGTGCTAGATTTCTTTCACCTTATAATTTTTTTTAACAATATCCATGCATTTGTAATAGAAATAAATCTAGGATGCGAATATTTCTTTTGCTTTGCAATATTCTTGTTGGAAATATGTTTTTCTTTGTGTTACAAGTAATTCTATCACATTCTATATTTCTTTCACCTTGCAAAGTTGCTATGTGTTTGCCTTTGCGCTAGATGAAGATCTAGAACAAAATCTAATGCTTGCCATAGTTAATGTTCTTTCATTTGTTTTGGTTTTATTTCTTCTAAAGCAAACTAAGAATATACATGACTATAAGAGATAAATTGTGTGTATATAGAATGTTGTTGTAGTCTCTACAATTGTTTTTATTTATTCACAACGTAATGTCTTTTGGAAATGTTATAATGCTTGTGCTAGAAGGAAACCTAGTAGATGTTTGCTTTCCTATATTCGTGATTAAAAGAACATAATAAATTATTTGGGGGTGCCCTTTTTATAACCTTGATTAGCTACTATTGTGAGTTATACACTTTTTATTGTTCTTGTTCATTTTGTTACACGTATAATGATTCGAGTAGTTATAGTATTTATAAATTCATATTTTCTTCAATAATTTGAAACTGTGATAACAATTTTTTACTTTATTTTCAAATACCATGGACTATGAAGTTAATGAGAATTCAAAGGAAGCATCCAAGGAAAGGGCAAGTTCAAGAAACACAACAACAAATTCTTTAAATGGTATGACAAATTTAGTTTATACGTTGTTACAATCGTTAGACATTGTGTTAATAACTAGTTGTTGATTAATAAAACCCATGGAAATAGCCTTAGGAGTGGGGTTTTAATGAGGACAACCCATACTAACATGGGTATTTTTTTTCCAAGCAATTTTAACTAGGTGATAACTTTTGGTGTCACATACTAAACTTGCATAACATACGTACTCATTTATTATTGTGCATGTAAATGGAAATCGTGTATTATAGGGTTGTTTAGTACTATTTTTTATTTCATGTCTTCCATATTTTTCTTTCTAGAAATTTTGGAAACTAGTGTGTGTGAAATTCGAAGTAAAGTAGCGAAGAGAAAAAGAAAAACAACTAATATACAAATGATGCCCCCTTCAACTGGTATGGTGGTTTTATATTTTATTTACTCTTTTAGAAATGGTTCGATTAGGTGGTTTCTTTTCTTAGCAATTTTACCCAGGTGATAACTTCTGGTGTCATATAGTAAACTTGAATAGCATATGTACTCATTTATTATTGTACATGTAAATGAAAATCATGTATTATAAGGTTGTTTAATAATATTTGGTATTTCATGTATTCCATAAAAATTTTTTCTAGAAACTATGGAATCTGTTGTGCCTGAAATTCGAAGTAAAGTAGTGAAGAAGAAACAAAAAAAAGTGATATACAGACATTGCCTCCTTCAACTTGTACGTTGGTTTTATATTTTATGTAAACTCTCTTATAAATGGTTAGATTAGGTGGTTTTTCAATATTTACAAGAACATTATGTGACAATATTTGAAATTATATTTTTATTTTGATTAATGCAAATATTTTTTTGTTTTTATTTGCAGAATTGGTTGGCCCAAGAGCAAATGAAATGTTACAACCATCACTTAAGAAAAAGAAAAGTTATTCAACTCAAAAGGCAATATCAATAACACCTTCTACTTCTACTTTTGAAATGATTGAAAAATATAGTACATATAATAAATATGAGTTTGTGCAAGATTGGTACATCTAAATAGAAGCTCCCATGAACATGTTTCCTGATATGTACCTATTTGGATCAATAGAGGGAAATGAACTAGAGATATTAGGAATAAAAATTAATTGCTATGCTTACAATGAAAATGACATTGACTTTCAAGTGGAAATGATTAAATAAAATGAGGTAAAATTAATTTCATGTCAAGTGAAGTATACAAATTTTAGACCAGATTTGATTGAAGCTTCAAGTACTGATTCAACAAAAATGATAAATAATTCAATGTTAAGTTGGATAATTATGAGAACTTCTCTAAATCTGGACTAAATAGTTGTGCAGATCTTTTAAAATGCATCACCACCGTTTTGAGATATCACTATGTAAGAAGTAAAAAACATCGTCTGTACTTGTTATGGAACCAGCTCACAAAAAGATAGAAAAGAGAGATCCACGCCTTAGAATTCAGCCTCTTCGAGGGGGCAACCTCCTTTACATTACATAAATGAACAATTCTTGGATGATACAAATGACAAAACCTCCTTTCTATATATAGGAGTCTAAGGAGTCACAATATAATCCAGCCGACCTAACAATAATAATATAAAGCCACAAAAATAACAATAGAGGGATTCTATGGGGCACAGAAATAACAATATGGGGGTAATAGGGGCACAACAATATAAATAGGGGGTATAACTACAATAGTAATGGGGTAATCACTAGTATTATAGGGACCCAACATGCCCCTCTCCTTCAAAAAAGTGTTGTCCTCAATGCTTGAGCAGTTCTGGATACTTCTGCATAAAATTCTCATCCTCCCATGTGGAATCTTCAGCGGATAAGTTCTTCCACTTGATAAGATACTCTGAAATTGATCGATTTCGTAGCTGTCGAGTTCTTGTTTCTGTGATTGCTTCTGGTTCCAATATAATTTTTCCTTCCTCGTCAAGTTCTGGCAATATTGTTTGAATTGGGAGCTTGTCACCTATAACCTTCTTTAAACATGAAACATGGAAAACTGGGTGCAATCGAGAAGCTGCAGGAAGCTCCAATTTGTATGCCATAGTACCAATCTTTTCCAACACCTTGTACGGACCATAATACTTTGGTGATAATTTATTATCCTTCTTAGCTTGCTTTAGGGACATTTTCTTATATGGTTGTAGCCGTAGGAATACCCAATCACCTACATCAAAACTTCTTTCACTGCGATGTTGATCTGCCTGTTGTTTCATTCTATTTTGTGCCAACACGAGGTTATCCTTTAAGAGTTGGAGGACTTGTTGTTGATGTTCGATGTGATGTTCCACTGCCTGAACCTTAGAATTTTCTTTTAAATATGATGTGATGGATGGTGGTTGATACCCATAAAGTGCCATAAATGGGGTCATTTTTGTTGCTGTATGGAAGGAAGTGTTATACCACCATTCAGCCAGAGGCAACCATTTGACCCATTGTGTCTGTTTATCAGATACAAAGCAACGAAGATATCCTTCCAAACATTTGTTTACTATCTCAGTTTGCCCATCAGATTGAGGATGATAAGATGAGCTATGAGCTAACTGAGTACCAAGACAAGAAAATAATTCTGTCCAAAAATTTCCAGTGAAAATGGGATCTCTGTCACTTACAATAATCTTTGGGTTTCCATGTAGCTTTTGAACTGTTTCCATAAATGCAGTAGAAACTGTACTGGCTTTAAATGGATGTGATAATGCACAAAAGTGTGCATACTTGGTAAGTCTGTCAACTACCACCATGATGACACTCTTTCCCTCAGACTTGGGTAAACCTGTGATAAAATCCATTGAAACCTCCTCCCAACGTTGGCTTGGAATGGATAAAGGTTGTAATAGACCTGGTGTCTTAATTGTTTCAACTTTATTTTGCTGGCAAACCAAACATTCTGCCACAAACTTTTGAATATCTGATTTAAGGCCATCCCAAAAAAATTCCTTCTTAACCCTGTGGTAAGTTTTTAAAAATCCTGAGTGCCCTCCTAAGGGAGAAGTGTGCAATTCCATAAGAATCTTTTGTTTTAGCTGGGAATTCTTACAGAGGTATAAGCGATCTTTGTACCATAACGAATCATTTTTCCAGCTAAATGTATCAGAAGTACTGGAATCTTGTTGTAGCTTTTGAATAAGTGCCCACACTTCTTCGTCATTCTTCCATTCCTCCCTTGCTTCGTTTATCCAATCTGGTTGGATAATAGAAATGGCACACAACAATGCTTCCACATCCTCATCCTTTCTTGAGAGTGCATCTGCCACCACATTTTGCTTCCCTTTTTTGTAGATGATTTCAAAGTCATAACCCAACATCTTTGTGACCCACTTTTGTTGCTCTTCAGAGGATAATCTTTGTTCTAAAAAGTATTTAAGGCTATCATGATCCGTTTTTACCTTGAAGTGTCTTCCCATTAGGTAGGGTCGCCATTTCTTAAGTGCATGGAGTATTGCCAACATTTCCTTCTCATAAATAGCTTTGCTTAAAAACTTTCCCTTGATTGGACGACTTTCAAAAGCAATGGGTCTTTCATCTTGCATTAGAACAGCACCAATTCCATTTCCTGAAGCATCACATTCCACAATAAAGGTTTTTGTGAAGTCCGGTGTAGCTAAGACCGGTGCTTGGCACATTGCCTCTTTAAGATGTTCAAAGGCCTTTGTTGCTTCCGAAGTCCATGAAAATGAATCTTTCTTCAATAATGTTGTTAGAGGTGCTGCTATTCTCCCATAATTCTTAACAAACTTGCGATAATACCCTGTCAACCCAAGAAATCCTCGCAGATGCTTTATGGATGTGGGGATTTTCCATTCCTTAATGGCTTTAATTTTGCTAGGGTCTACCTTAACTCCATGAGATACAATATGACCCAAATATTCCACCTCCTGGACTCCAAAGAAACATTTGGATCTTTTTGCATATAATTGTTTCTCCTCCAATAGTTGTAGCACCCTGTCAACATGTTCAACATGATCCTTCCAAGACTTGCTGTAGATTAGTATATCATCAAAAAATACTAACACAAATTTTCTAAGGAATGGTTTGAAAATTGAATTCATCAAACCTTGAAATGTTGAAGGTGCATTGGTAAGGCCAAAAGGCATGACCAAAAATTCATAATGACCCTCATGAGTTCTAAATGCCGTTTTTGGAATGTCTTCAATCTTCATTCTGATTTGATGATATCTCGAACGAAGATCCAACTTGGTGAAGTAAATTGATCCATGCAATTCATCCAGTAATTCATCAATAACAGGAATGGGGAACTTATCTTTAATAGTGAGCTTGTTGAGCTCCCTATAATCTGGACACATGCGCCATGATCCATCCTTCTTGTGCACCAATACTACTGGAGCTGAGAAAGAACTTTGACTTGGTTGAATTATACCAGCCTCTAGCATTTCTGCAACCATACGTTCAATTTCACTTTTTTGGACATATGGATATCTGTACGGCCTGATGTTTGGAGGAACACTTCCTGGAATCAGATGAATAGCATGATCATGATCACGCATAGGTGGGAGACCTTTGGGAGTCTCAAATACCTTGGAATGATTGTCCAGGACTTTTTGGAGATCTGGAGAAATAGATGATTCCAATGTGGAAACATCTAGCGAACATAATTGTGCAATTACACCTCTTTGCTCCTTTTTTAGAAGCTTTGTCATGCCATTAGAGCTGATTATCTTTCCTGGTTTCCCTGCAATACCCCTTAATTCAACTTCCTTTCCTTCCACAAAAAATTTCATGAAAAGTTCTTGAAAATTAAAAGCTATTGTACCCAAGGATTGTAGCCATTGGACTCCTAGTACAACATCAGCACCTCCCATTGGAATGGAAAGCATTGGGCTAGTCAATACATATTCTCCCATGGATAGCTTGATATTATGGCACTTTCCAGAACAATTTATTGTTCCTCCATTTGCAATCATCACTTGACACTCTGGTGCTGGATATAGGAAGCAATTCAATTCTTTTGCTACCTTACAATGAATAAAATTGTGGGTGCTTCCTGAATCAATCAACACTATTACCTTTTTCTTCTTGATTTGTCCTTCTATCTTGATGGTTTGAGGAGTGGTAATTCCCGCCAATGCATTACAAGATATGGTCGGATTTATTTGTTCTTCATCTAGGCTTTGTTCCTGGAATATATCCTCTTCTTTTGACCTTTCTTGCTCCTTTTCTTCTTCCTCTTCACAATCTATGTAGAATAATTTCTTCTCAGCACACTTATGACCTTTTGTGTATTTGCTATCACAATTGTAACAAAGCCCTTTTGCTCTTTTTTCTTCCAATTGTTGTGGTGTCAACCTTGTAGGTTGTGGAAGACTATGGGCAACAACACTTCCGTCTTTATAGTTGTGAATGGTATGCTTCCTAGTTGCCATAATTTTGCTTTCCATTTTTCTTGCTAACCTGAATGCCTTCTCTAATGAATCAGGTTCCCAAAGGCGCACATCATGTTGGATATTATCCTTTAAAGACCCTATGAACACATCAATCCTATGCTCCTCTGGAATATCTTTTACCCTTATGTTCAATTTTTGGAACTCCTCAATGTGCTCCATTATTGAACCCTTTTGTTTGAGACTTATCAATTGGCTAAAAAAAGTGTTGCTTTTTGTATCCTCATAATGTGCTATCAATTCTTCCGTAAAAATTGCCCAAGTGATAAATTGTTTACGAGAACAAAGCCATTGATACCATACAAACTGATTTGGTTCCAAATATAAAGTTGCCATACGTACCTTTTGTGTGTTTTGCACATTATTGAGATCGAAGAATTGCTCCATCTGTAATATCCATGTGGCGGGATCCTTGCCATCAAACTTCCTCATATCGATTTTTGGAACATGGTGAGTCTTTGATCCAACATTAGAGTCTATGGAATCATGATTAACATTTCTTTTGTTCTCATCATGAGTTTCCTTTACTACCTTTTCACCATTAGTGACCCTTTCTTGTAGCAACTTCTTCAATTCTTCCATGTCTGTCTTCAAATCTATCTTCAAATTTGCCATCGAATCCTCCATCTTAGCTTCCATACCCTTTATCTTAGATTCCACGCCATTTACCTTGGCTTCTGTTAGCTTTTGTGAGCGTGACATTTGTTGCACTTGTTCTTGTAATTTTGATATATCATGTAGCATTTCTTCCTCTTCTTCATGAGTCATGCTAGAGCTTTCAGGTTCCTTACTAGGTGTTTGCATTTTCTTTCCTCGGGGCATCAGTTACCGATAATAATGATTTACTATGCCCTTTGAATTCCGTTAAACCAAGCTTACACAAAAATTAAAAAAAAAACTACACACCTTTTTTTCACTTTATAGAAGCCTGATATTGAATCTGATGTATCTCTGTAATTTCGAATCATCCAATTCTGAAATTGCTACCTATAGTAGCCTTCTGCGTCCTCTTTCCAATGTCGCAAGTCTGAGCCAAATTGGATTCTCCAAGGAAGAGTTATGTGACATCTCCCACAGTGACTTGCTTTTAGACTGGTTCAGTAGAGCGAACTTGTACGACGTGCCATGAGTCCTTGTTTCAACCTTTGAATCTGAAACACACACAACAGAAACTACAGTCTGTCCTCTTTCTGTCCCTTTTTACGAAATTTCAATCTGATCCTAAGAGAGAGGGTTATGATGATTTTCCCCAGGTCACCTGTTTTGAATGTAATTCAAGAGTCTGCAAAAAGGCCAACGTCCTCAGATCATATCTCCGAAAATATCATGTGAAAAGCTCTGAAATTTGGACCCGTGGTTCAGAGCCAATTCTTCTCAAATGGGTTTTTTTTGCGACTTCTGAAACGTCACAGAAAAAATTTTATAGCGAACATGCCACGATGATCTGTTTGGAGCAGCGAAACCCTAGAATCCAAAGCTCTGATACCAAATGTTATGGAACCAGCTCACAAAAAGATAGAAAAGAGAGATCCACGCCTTAGAATTCAGCCTCTTCGAGGGGGAAACCTCCTTTACATTACATAAATGAACAATTCTTGGATGATACAAATGACAAAACCTCCTTTCTATATATAGGAGTCTAAGGAGTCACAATATAATCCAGCCGACCTAACAATAATAATATAAAGCCACAAAAATAACAATAGAGGGATTCTATGGGGTACAGAAATAACAATATGGGGGTAATAGGGGCACAACAATATAAATAGGGGGTATACCTACAATAGTAATGGGGTAATCACTAGTATTATAGGGACCCAACAGTACTCCATTTACAACAAAAAGGTAAATTTGTTGATAAAATACTAGATGATAAAATTGATTCTCAATTACTTGCTTTTAGAAGAGTATATTTATCTGATTTGGAGGAGAACATAATAGAAAGTGATTTCAAGCCCCTTACAGAATTTCAAAAAACTAGGAAAGTTGAATTTGAGACAACAAACCTTGCAAATCAAGGTGATGAGATTCATGAAGCCTTTAAGCATTGCTATCTATTTTCAAACTCTAATAGAAAAGTGGCTATTGAAAGATGTAATGAAGCCCCCAAAGTGTTCAAATTAAGATCATGAGATGAATTAAATGTTCAAGTATTAGTTAAATCATTCCTAGAAAAATCTTAAACCACATTACCCAATGTTCTTCTGATTCAATTTGACATCAATGAGCCTGATCCATTGGTAAACTCTATCAAAATTATAAATGAGACATATCTAAATTCTAATAATATCAATTTTTCGATAGCTGATGGTCAACATACCATTCAAGCAGCGAAACAAATTTTAACAAATCCTAAATATAATGTTTCGACAGAAGCCAAAAAAAAAAATATAAAAACCGTAAAGATCGATTCTTGCATCCATCAGTTGAACCCACTGAGGTGATCCGCATTTGTTGTGAATTAAATTCTACAAATAAAGTATTCTTCAAAACTCCATTTATTGATTGTGTGCGCTTGACAAGACATTTCTTAATTGCCAATGACAAATTAAAGAAAAGGAGGATTGGATGTTCTAAGACAACTGAAGACAAGGTATGTAATTTTAATTATTTTTACATTTAACATTTTATTATTATATCTATTTTTATTGTAGATAAATGACAAAAGATAATAATATAAGTCATATTTTCTGATATTTATAATGATTTCTCATTATATTATAACACCTTATTTAGTTTCATTTTTACATTGAATTCTTATTAGTTTATCTTTATTATTTTAGCAGGTTGATGATGAAATGTTTTGCTCATTCTTCAACTGTCCAATTACAATTTTTTCTGATAAAAAAATTCTCTGATATCTTGATGAACCTATTTGGGATAAATGGGACACTGTTTTTAACTATTACCAACTAGGCACATTAAAGTGTTCTCCAAGTCAACCTGATTTTGAGAACTACAAGAGAGATAATCTACACAGTTTGACAACAGCTACTCTTAGGCCCCTTCAGGGATTAACCATGGAAGAAATTTCTTTAGTAGCAAATAAGCTATTGGATGGAACCATTTAGTTTTCTATTCCACTTAAGCATCTAGCAAATGCCATTAAATTAAAAGATTATTGTTCTAAATTGAAAACCAATAGAACGATATTGGATTCAATGGTTACATATTGTCAAAGTCATGATCAAAACTTGAATGAGATGACTCTTACCACATTCAACATTATTTGAGCATTATGAAATTAATTATATCATATTCACCAATTTTTGCAACACTGTGGAGGGGTCTGCTTATGTCAAAGGAAAATGTAATACAAAGATAGAGTCCCTTTCTCAGCAAGCATGTGGAGTCCTTGACAGAACGATAAATGGATCAACAAGTGTTCAACAGGCTAATAACAATTTTGAATTTTATTGTAATTTTGGGGGCCTTGATCTTTTGGCAATGCTTTTGCACTCTTTCCCATGTCAGTTGCAACCAATTTTACATACTAACCTTGTTGGTTTGGATACATTAGCTTTGAAAAAGGAACCATTCCATAAGGGATATTATATTGAATTTTTTCAATTTCTTATTGAAAAAAATGAGTTGAATGACTTTACTATAGTTCTCTTAGTATAACTTTGATTTTGTAATGATGTATGCCGGTCTTCGGAATTTTCCATAAAGAACTCCAAGTTCAACTATAAAATGACTAGTGGAATTTATGAATATATGTCCCAAAACAATTATAGTTATGATATAGTTCTTACTATACATTTCTATACTTTATAATTAAAAATTTTGGAGGCTATAAAATAATCTCACACATTTGAAGACACATTTGATGAAAATGAGAGAGATTATTATTTCTGGATGGATTTAGTGGAAAAACACCAACAATGTAGTGATGCAAAAGTGGTTATTTCTATTTATGCGGGGAAAAATTTAATCAAGGCCTATTGTAGATATGGAGGAACAATTTCATGTTTTGTGCTAACAAAGTCACAAAGGACGATCATGTTAAATAATTACAAATCTTTTCAACTATCAATTCCAAGATGCATTAACTTCTTGGAAAATTCAAGTACTATAATTCATTTTTTTTCTTATAATACTTTGGATACTATTTTTTTCATATTTCTTAATTTTGAAAGTGTTTACTAAAATGAATAATGAAGGATATTCTAAAATAGAGAATGATGAAATTGGGAAGAAAAAAAATAATCAACATAGTACTTACGTTGTTGAAAAAAGTATGGAGATGGAAACAAGAGGAGAAGGAGGAGAGGAAGAAGTTATCATACTAGGTACATAATTTGTTTGGTATTTTCTCTTAATAATTTTTCAATTTATTTAATTTCCATATTCATAACATTTTTGGCTGACTATTATAGGGAATTATGAGATGAATGAAATTAATCAAGACAATGACCATCAAACGATGGAGATAGAAATGTGTATTAATAATTGTAACTCTATCTTTTTTTATTTTATTATTATTCTAAATTATTATTTTTATTATTGTGATTCATATCATTTCATATGTTGATTATAGTTGGAAATAAAGAGAATGAATATAATGACCACGGGACTATCCCACAAAACTACAATTAAGACCAAAATATTATTATGGATGATTACAGATGATTCTTTTCTTGTATAGTTGTTTAATTAATTTTGTTCATTGTCACAATTTAAAACATTTTTTTATGTTTATTATAGTGACAAGCAAGGAGAACCAAGACATTGATCAAATGAAATTTAAACAAAACTTTAATCAAGAACAAAATATAACATTAGGTACTTATAATTTGTCAACTTGTTTTCCTTGTTATTTAATGATTCTATTCATTTTCACAATTCAAAATATTTTATATGTTTAATTTGGAGACAAATATAGGTAACCAAGATGATGATTAGGTGCAACATTACAAATATGAAGATAATGTCATATCAGATACTTATAACTTGTCTTCTTGTTTATCTTATTATTCTTCAAACTCTAATGCTTGTAACTACCATAACATTGTATATTTTTATTATAGGAACAAATAAAAAGAATAAAATTAACAATCAAAATAATGTTAAAGGTGTGTGTGTGTGTGTGTTTCTTTTTAAAGGTTACATTACTAATGTTTTTCTTGGTATTGGTATTTGATTGAAGGTTTAATAAGAAGTACAATTAGTATTTGATTGAAGGTTTAATATGTTTACTCCAGGTCCTATCAAGATGATAAAATAAATTATTGTTTCATCTGTAAATAATGCAAAAACCACTCAATGTAAGTGTATCGTTTCAACAATTTTTTAAGTAATTTTTGTAACATGAATAAAATGGTTTGAATATATTATTTTCCATTGTGTTGTAGCCAAAATAATTGAAAAGAAACTAGTTATTTTTGAACTAAAGGACATTTTTTATCATAGCATTGAAGATGAAGCAACAAACAAAGGGCATATTGAGAAAATGGGAGTTGATGTTGATTACACAATAGATAAAAAATTATTTTGGATTCATCCACATCCAAAATAATTTTTTGAAATGTGTTTCAAAAATGAATCTCTTGACATTTCAATTTGGATGACAGCTTTGAAACACATCACAACAAGATTTCTAAAAAAGTTGGTTTTAGAAACATTACAAGATAAACTTGTGTTTAAGTGGAATACTTCACACTGTAAACCACAAAAGGGACATAAGTTCATTGACAATCCAACAAAAGTTATACACACTAAATCATTGAAAAAAATGTGGGAAATGCATACCCGATATGATGCAACCAATACTATTATAGTTGATTGTTTAATTGAGAGAGTGAAAGAGGATCCAAAAGAAAATGTGATTCTTGCCCCTCCATCCATTGGAGCAAATGAAGGGGATAGTTGGTTGATCAATGAGCTATGGGGAATATTGCATAAACTCAACAAGGCTACATATGTGCGAGCTATTTTGAAGGATGTTCAATTACATTTAGAAGTACCTTAAGACAGATGTCTATATCATGCTGTTATATGTATGACATCATGAATTATTACTTTTATTTCATAACACTATTAAAAGAATTGTTGATTTGGTTTGTCATTACTAAAATTGAAATATTTCTATTTTCTTTATTTTTGGTGAGATGAATGGTCATTTAATGTTTTCATATCAAAATTTCCCATGCTATATTTTTTTTACAATGGATTACATTGTATGTAAAATTAATAGATAATTGGTCTATTTGTTTTAATTAGATCATTACAATTATTGGCTTTAAATTTGGTTTAAGTTATCGTTATACCTCTCAGGAATTAATAATGTAAAGGATGACCAATTGCATTCTTATAACCCTTTTTATTCCATATAAGTTGAAAAACTATATTAAGTTGTATGTAGAACCAACAATAAACATACAATTTGTACTAAAAGAAGAACCAAAAAAAACTAAGGTAGAAACTCTATAAATTAACATATAATTAATTAGGTTTGAAATTTAAAAATTGTATTATATTGTATGTGAAAATTAATATATAATTAGTTTGTTTACTTGCACTAGACCATTGTAATTATACTTTTCATTTGCAATTAAATAAATAATTATAAGTCTTAAAATCAATGATTTAAATGGTGGGTCAATGCATTCTTATAAGACTTTTATTCCATATAAATTAAATAAATGTATTAGATTGTATGTATAAAGTAAACATCTTATTTGTTTGTTCATTTTAATAGGGCAATTGTATTTGTATTTTTGATACTTTGAATTCATTGTAAAATTAACTTTGCATAAAAATGGAAATAATTCATAATAAATATTAACATCATTTTCAAAATGATAGGTATTTATGTCCTTAAGCAATGAAGTGTTGAAGTGGAGATATGTTAATATCATACATGTGGTTGCAGTGCAGATGCGGATGGGAATTACTACAAGTCAAAAGATGTTGTTGATATTTGAAATGGAAGGAGTATTCTTCCAATCATACACCAAATATGAACAAAATTTTCATATTCAAAGAGAACCGGATCGGTAGTTTGGTGATAGGTCCTATTTTTTAAGGCCTTTTCAGTCAGAAGTATTGAAATACTGCTTAAGAAATTATGATGTTGCAATATGGACATTAAATGTCAGTAACAAGTACATCTGAAAAGTACTTGAAAAATAAAATATTGATATAGAGGACTTTAAACTTGCATGGGACGGGTCTCATTGTCATTTGCAAATGAAATTGGAAGCAGGGATAACGAGAAAATTTTATGAGAAAAGGTTGATTGATGTGGGGTCCCAATATGAAGATAATTATGAAGAATCAAATGTATTTATAATAGATACAGAAAAGCATACTTCTTAATTCATCGGATATTGATCAAACCACATCTTGGTAAAATCATATACAGGAAAAAAGAAAGATATGTGGCTTATGCAAGTTTTATTCCCCTTTCTTAAGACACTTCATCGTATCAAACAAAAACATGAGTATATTCGAATTTTCAATAGAACATGTACTTCATTGTAGTTCATGGAGATAACTTCTTTTATAAATTTGTTGAAAAGTACATTCAAAATTTTCAATACATTTTGGACATAGTTTTGTTGAATCAATTTGTATGATTTTATATTTTGGAAATATATGGGAATTGACAATTACATTAATATGTATATTTCTTATTATTTATAAATGTTTCTGCAATGACTTTGTTCTATCGATTTTTTTCTAAGATGTGTGTGTGCGCGCTTGTGTTCTTAAATGAATTGTTTTCCATTCAAATTATCTTACATGAACCATCGAGGCATGTTATTTTTAATGACTTATGTTTATTTATATGTATCAATAATCATATATAAATGTGAAATATAAGTTTTGAAATAGAAATCCTTGCAAACAAAGGTACTATTCTTACTAAAGAAATTATAATAATTTACTTGATAAATGTTATGTGCATTATTCACTCTTCACAATGCATTATTCACTAAGGCTAATGAGAAACATGTGTCATAGGTAAATGATTTTATCTTTTTGAAGAATAAGATATGTGATTTCTCAATTGATAGTTTTCATAAATTTATATGCTTAAATCAATTAATGGTTGTAACTGTAACCATATCTTATTGAAAATCAACAAGGCACAAAGTCACTTATTCATTGTTTACATATAAAATGCAGTAATATGACTGCATAAATGTGATATGTAATTTTTTAGGTAAAAATATATTGTAAATAATTTTTCATTTCTTAAAAGACATATATATGATGATAATGACTGATAAGTGGATTATCGTGGTTTGATTACATACTATCATGGATGAATTATGTCATTGAACTTTTTGAACCGTAAGGCATCTAATTTCATTATTTAAATTCATTTTTTTGTAAATTTGTATTTTAGATAAACTGAAATCATATCACTTGAGCTATAATTATATTATTGAATTGTACTTAGTTATGTCCATTAATATGAGTGTATAACTTCTAAGTGACGCTCTGATGCGAATTCCTGATCAAGGCAGACAAACCCTAACCAGCCGCCGCCCCTGACTGTTTACCCTGCTACAGCCGTCGCTCCCCTGCTGATCGATAGCAATGGACATGGCGGTCGGAGGGGAGAGCTCTGCCTCCCCTCCAAAAAACTCCACGAGCTCTGACAATACCCAGTTCTCAAAGCCTCTGCACCCTTCTGACGCAGGCCCAGATGCAGGTCAAGACGGACATCGGAAGGCTGAGGCAAGGATTCATACGGCCCCGACAGGAGAAGACGATGCTGACAAAGAGAACCACGATAAAGCTAAGGCGACTCAGCCAAAGGCAACCTCAGCCACTTGTATCCCAAAAGCTGCTGAACCCATCAAAGTTGACCTGCCCAGCCATCGCATCAATGGTGAAATCCAGTACATGCAAGATCATGCACTCATCGGAAAGTTTCTAGGCTTCTGGCCTACGGAAAAAGCCCTACAAGGCTGGATAGCTTCAAAATGGAAGCCCAAAGGACAAATAACTCTGCAACTAGGACCAAAGGGCTTCTTTACAGCAATCTTTCACTGTGTGGAGGACAGAGTGCGGATATTCGAAGGAGGGCCATACTTCTTCAACTCTTCAGGACTCTATCTCACAGAATGGAAGCCCAGATTCAATCCCGATAAGGAAGATTTCAGCTGGGCACCGGTCTGGATCAGGATGTACTCCCTCCCAGCGGAGTACTGGAAAGAAGAAACGCTGGCGGATATAGGCAACAAACTGGGCACCTTCATACGAGTTGCAGCGGAGACAAAAACTCGCAAATACACCTCATACGCCCGGATCTGCGTCCAGATGCATCTGACCAAAGCTCTCGCTGATACGGTAAAACTCTATCACGATGATTATGAATGGACTCAACCTTTAGATTATGAACACATTCCCTTTCGCTGTCGTAAGTGTCATGAGCACGGCCACCTATTCCGTGACTGTCCATTAAATTCCCAGTCCAAAGCAGCTGCAGCTGTCTCTGACAAAGACCCTGAAGGTTTTATCAAAATCCCCAACCGCCGTAGGCATGCCAAAAAGAGTCAGCCAGTTATGGAAAACACTTTCAAAGCGGACCACCAGAACAAATTCTCTGTTCTTGCTACGCATGACAAACAAGATCATCCCAGTTCTGAACCCCCACACAACCCCTTTTCGCCCTCTTCATCCCTCCTTCACTCAGATCCCTTGCAGCCCTCTGACCCTGCCTCAATGAATCCCACTCCAGGCCCTTCTTTGGAGAAAGGTAAATCCGTATCAAGTTCCAGTCCCCTCTCTTTCTCTAAAGAGAAACCCACAGTAGATAATATGCAGCAGGACTCTGATATGGAAACCGATGCTACTCTGGCTCTCAGTCTTCAGCAAGAAGCGGATGAGGAAGTTCTAGGTGAAACTACTGTTATGGAAGAAGATCAGGCGGATGTCAATATAGATGGATTAGACATCTTCACACTTGAAGCGGCATGCAAACAAAAAGAATACAACTCTATTCAACCCTGGCAAATAGACAAGCTGGAAGGAGTTCTAGCCAAGGCGCAGCACAATAAAAGCCTGGGCATACAGGGAGGCAGTCTATGGGATGGAAAAAAGATACTCAAGGATCTCAAGAAAAGGGGAAGAAAGACAGACCTACAGCGCACCATAGCAATAGGTGAAATACTTATGGAATCTGGGCGATTCCCTAAGTTGACAAAGTTCTACAAACCCAAATCACAGTTTACATGAAGTTAATATCCTGGAATGTGAGAGGACTCAATAGTCCCTCAAAACACAGAATGATCAAACATTTGATTCAACAAGAAAAACCAACCATAGTTTTTCTGCAAGAAACCAAAAGCAACATTGATGCTATTGAACGGATCCGCAGCAAAGTTTGGGCAGGAAGCAGGGCCATCTCTGTAGATGCCTCCGGAGCCTCAGGCGGTCTAGCTATTTTATGGAACCCACAGATCATCACTCTATATGACTTCCACGCCACCCTCCATCTCATTCAAGCCTCATTCCACCTCGTAGGCACTGGCATACATGGTCATCTAACAAATGTATACTTTCCTCAACTAATTCAGCAAAAATTAGAACTACTGGAAACAATCTCCATCCTCAATGAAAATAGACAATTCCCGCTATGGATCGGGGGCGGCGACTTCAACATAATAACTTCCATGGCAGAGAAACAGGGAGGCAGAATCAGGCTTGACAGTGACAGTGAAGGCCTCAAAGAATTCATTCAAAACAATCACCTTATGGACATCCCTACCTCCAATGGAATTTTCACCTGGACAAACAAAAGACGAGGCATTCATCACATAGCCTCCCGACTTGACAGATTTCTCCTCTCTGATAATGCAATCCATTTGGGAGGGGATTTCAATGCTTCCATCCTCCCCCAAAGCGGTTCTGATCACTGGCCAATTTTGCTACAATGGTCCAGACCAGGCAACCAATGCAACAGACCCTTCAGATTCGAAGCATTCTGGCTAACAAACACCACTTTCAGGAAGGTAGTCAGTGATGCTTGGGCAACCTACACTCCGCCAGAGGGAGCCAAAATGTATCAATTCCAACAAAAGCTGAAAAATCTGAAATATGTCCTCAAAGTCTGGAATCGCACAAGTTTTGGTAACATTCAGGAGAAGCGCTCACAATTAGAACAGCAAATGCGCACGCTCCAGCAAAATCTCATTCTCCAAGGCAGAACAAAAGAACAAGCACAACAGGAACAGGTACTTTGGAACCAAATCGAGGAACGCAGGAAGCAAGAAGAAATACTCTGGCGGCAAAAATCGAGAATCAACTGGCTCAAAGAAGGAGAGAAGAACACAAAATTCTTCCATAAGGCCACCATTCAAAGGCGAATGCACAATAATATCGCGTTCATCAACAACCAACAAGGCGAAAGAATTGAGGAACATCAGGACATGGAAAAGGAATTCACAGGGTATTTCAAGGAAATCTTAACGGAACCCATTGAGAATAGGGACGCAGCAATACGGGCCATCACGCAGCATATTCCAAGCATCATAACTGAGGATCACAACAACAGATTACTCCAGCCCACGACCTTGCAAGAAGTTGAAGAAGCCATGGCTCAACTCAAGGACGGAAAAGCGCCTGGTCCTGATGGCTTTACAGCCAATTTTTTCCACGAATTCTGGGACCTCATCAAAAATGAAGTTTGGAACCTTGTTGAAGAATCCAGAAGTATGCACTGGATCCTCCCGTCCCTCAATACCACCTTCCTAGCTCTGGTTCCCAAAGGTGAAGAACCCAACAGGCCGGAAAACTTCAGACCTATAGCACTATGCAATGTCATATACAAGCTAATCTCAAAGGTGATTGCAAACAGGCTCAAACCTCTCCTACCCCTGCTCATATCTCCGGAACAAACAGGATATGTGGAAGGAAGGCAGATTATGGACGGAATCATACTATCAAATGAGGTTATACACTCTTTAAAGATCCTCAAGAAACCAGGTATGATTCTAAAACTCGACCTCTCCAAAGCTTTTGATAAGCTTAGTTGGAATTTTATTCAAAAAATGCTTTTAGCCTTTGGATTCAGTGCAACATGGACCAGGTGGATCATGAATCTCATTACCTCCCCCAGCTTCTCAGTTCTTTTGAATGGCTCACCATCTTCTCCCTTTCGACCCTCCCGTGGCATAAGACAAGGGGATCCTCTCTCTCCTTTTCTATTTGTTCTAATGGCAGAGGGTCTTAGCAGACTTCTCAAATCAGCTATTGCCTCTCAAAAGCTTAAAGGCATCTCTATCCATGGTCTCAATCCGCTGTCCCATCAGCAATTCGTGGATGACACCATGTTATTTGGCCATCCATCCTCAAAAGAAGCCACAGTGTTTAAATCTCTCCTCTCCCTTTACTCTGATGCCTCTGGCACCTCCATCAATGCCTCAAAGTCGCAACTATTCTTTTTCAACACCCCCCCTTCCACACAAAGGAATATTGCCAGAATCTTGGGATTCACCATTTCCCATCTGCCATCTAAATACCTTGGAGCTCCCCTCTCAGATTCAGCTATCAAACACGCTTCATGGCGGTCCCTCCTTGATAGGCTGGAATCAAAACTCTCCTCGTGGACCTTTCGTGCTCTCAACATGGCAGGCAGATTGGTCTTGATAAAGTCTGTCCTTCAAGCTATGCCGCTGTACCTATTCTCCACACTGGCAGCTCCAAAATGGGTCCTTAAAGACATTCGCAACCTTCAGCGCAACTTCCTATGGGGCTCCACGGGCAGAAATCGAAAATGGGCCCTCGTTAATTGGAAAGAAGTGTGCAAACTCAAAAAAGAGGGTGGACTAGGGCTTAGAGATCCACTTCAAAGTAACAACACTATGGGAGCCCGGATGTGGTGGAACTGGCTCTCCAAGCCTCATTCACCTTGGGCACGCTTATGGCAAGCGAAGTATGCTATGGGAAGTCAATGGCACGATCTCATCAGAATTAACTCCATCGCCCAAGGCTCTCCAATCTGGAATGCTGCTAAGATACACAGCCGCTTCATACAGGAACATAGTTTTTGGGAAATCCACTCCGGCACATCAGCCAAGTTCTGGGAGGATTCGTGGCAGCAGCTCCCCAAATTGGCAAATCTATTCCAGATGCCACTCTGGCATTCGTATATGCAGCAAGAAAACCTCATTCAGGTTCATCAATTCTGGCAACAAACGCAGCATCAAGAATACCAAATATGGAGACCCGCAAACAGCTGGCAAAGAGACTGGGAAGGTGAAACTTACTCAGACTTGGACCAGGAACTCACACAACGCAGAATTCGCTACTCCAACCAGCAGGATAAGCTCAGATGGGGTCATACGCACAAAGGCACATTCACCACCAAAGAAGCACATCAGTTGCGCTATTCAGACACCCAAGGGGATCAAGACCAAATTTGGGCACGAGTCTGGCTTCCAGGGCTTTGGCCTAAAATTTCAACCTTTTTATGGCTGCTCAGTAAAAGGCGCATTCTTACCTGGGACAATTTGATAAAACAGGGATTCATTGGGCCCTCCAGATGCCCAAATTGCAATCTTCATACTGAGACAATCAGCCATCTAATGGAGACCTGTCCGTTAGCAAAGCAGCTTTGGGAGAAAGTGGAGAAATGCAATAAAAGAACAGCACCAAGGGGCGAGGATGTAACGGACAATATTAGGAACTGGGACAAGAACCCATTCAAAAGCCAACTTCTCAATACCTTATGGGGTCTAATTCCAGGTTTTCTATACTGGCTTCTCTGGAAAGAGCGCAACTCTCGTATCTTCAACAACACCTCCCGGACAACAGACGCTCTGTGGCTTATCTACAAAAGAAATATTCAGGAAACCTTAGCCATAAGAACCTGGTATGACACTGACATGCCAGAAACGCAACAAGAAAGGGATATTTTTAAAGAATGGAATCTTGACCTTTCAGCCTTTGCAAAGGTCATCACCCGTCCCCCTCGCAGCTCCACCTCCCCATCCTCCTGGTCCCCACCAGCTTTCAACTCTTTCAAGCTCAACTTTGATGGGGCAGCAAAAGGTAACCCCGGTCCGGCAGGTTACGGAGGAATCATCAGAAGTCATACAGGAGCACCTCTGCACATCTATTATGGCTCTTTAGGCAAAGACACTAACAATGTTGCAGAGTTGGAAGGACTTTGGCAAGGGATCTGTTTAGCAGAGCAACAACACTTCTTCCCTCTTGAGGTGGAAGGCGACTCTCTCATCCTAATCACTGCAGCCAAGAAAATTCAAGCAGGGGCGACAGCGGACAAAGTAGCAACCAGCTGGAGACTTCTAAGCAGGCTGGAATCCTTGGAAGCGAAGCTCAAACATCCACATAGCATTACCTTTCAGCATGTGCGAAGAACAGCAAATCAGGTAGCCGACAGAATGGCCAACCAAGGAGTTTCTCAGACTTCACCTTATTTTTCAGGCTCCCTGGACATAGTTGAAGATGAACAACTCAAAAAAGACTGCAGCACCTTGGTGCAAAAGGACCTCTCCCCCCCGGATGCGGGTGGTTATTAGTTATAAATGGCTCACGGCTTGTCTGCAGGGCATGTGTCCGCCCGGACAAGCCACGTACACAGGAAGGACTCGCCCACATCGTCATAGCATGCAGCATTTAAGGAGGAGGGACATGGCCTACAGCAGAAGCGTCCCCTCGACATTTACTGCTCGCCTTGAGAAGCGGAACATGGCGCTTCAAAGCCAGAGGTTCTCGGACATTCTCCCGCATTTCTCGTTTGTTCCTGCTCTGGTCTTGAGGGAGGTGGCGGAGGCTCACTGTTTCGGCTCCCATTCAGGCTCTGAGAGCGACTGTGATGGTTTAGAAGCCATAGATTTGGGCAATTCGGAGGCATACCAGCAGTCTGGTCAAGAGTTTGGGAGCTTGGCGGTGTTGCATATCTGCTACTCGCCGTCTAGTTTGAGGATTGAAGGTCTGGTTCAGAGCGACAATTCGCGTGAGCATACCTGTCACCCGCGCATTACCATCATGCAACGAGAACGTCAAAGAGGAGTCAGTCGGCGTGGTAGTTACAGTGGCAGAGCCCCGTCTCAGAGGCATGCCCCTTCTCCCTCCTCCTCAATTGAAGTTTCTTCTGAGCGGAGAAGAACCAGGGGAAGGCCTCCGGGCAGAGGAAGAGTGGCGGATTTTCAAGAGAGAATGGAATGCGGGCATTCTGAGTACCCAATGGTCAGATACCGCATTCCATGCACTTTTTCCAATTCCACCTTCTTTGTCACCAAGGATAATTTTAGGGGCGAATGTTCGCCTTTTGGCGAAATTAAGGGGTTTTAAATTTTTAGTGGGCGAATATTTTGTATCATAGTACATTTTTACAAATCACCTCAAATAGCCCACCTTATTTTAAGGGAGAGGGTAAAAAAGGTAAATTTAGCCCTTGAAATTAGGACTTACAACCTTCCATTCGCCCATTTTCAAGAATAGTTTTTATTTAAGTGAAGCCATTCGCCCATTTTCAGGAATAGGTTTTATTTAAGTGAATCCTATGGGCCAAATACCATATTTATAAAAGAGGTATGGTAAATTAATAAAAATATAAATAAATGAGAGGTATGGTAAATAAATAAAAATATAAATAAACTAGACGTCTCGGAAATAAATAAAACCTCTTTTTATATTTAGTCCATAACCCTCGTTCTATTTATGAAGGCTCAAGAAAGAGGTTTTATTTAAGTGAATCCTATGAGCCAAATACCATATTTGTAAAAGAGGTATGGTAAATTAATAAAAATATAAATAAATGAGACGTATGGTAAACAAATAAAACATTTTTTTATATTTACTCCATAAGTCACGTTATATTTACAAACACTCAAAAAATGGGTTACATTTAGGTGAAACCTATGGCCAAAATACTATGGGACGAATACCATGGACTAGATTGTTATTAATACCATGCAAAAAACCATTATTAAACCTAATATTAGAATTAATAAAAATAAAAATGGCACATGGTATTGACCTATGGTATTCACCAAAATGGCACATGGTATTGACCCATGGTATTCACCTAGAATGTAGCCTATTTAAATGGGGGAATTAAACCAGCATGCAACCTATGCTAAGATTCACTAGGACTTTACAAAGTTTTATTATTTAGTGAAAGACTCGCCAAGATCTTACAAGATTTTATAATTGAGTAAAATATTCGCCATGCCTGGTGAGAGATTCGCCAAAAAAATTATATATACATATTATATTATTGATAAAATCGCCTTCCATTTTTCCTATATACCATGGAGATTCGCCCATTTATTATATTTATAAATTTAGGGGGGGTTCTTAAAATTTTCCCTGTTTGTCACAGTTTCGGTGGAGCACTGCAGCAATCCTTGGGGTGAAGATGAAGCTCCTCGCGCCAGCCCTCCGCGGATTCCTGGGATAGCACCCACAGTTGACATGCAGCTTCCCGCCATTGACATTCGGTGCCCTGTTCAAGATAGCCTCTCCCCTGATCTTGGAGCAGGCCCGAGCGAACCTATGCAGCGCAATGTCGGCAAGGCCATCCACCAGCCTCCCCGTTGCAAGATGGAGGACGACCCGCAAACAACTGATGATGAATAGTACGCCTAGCTCGTGCTCCAGGTTCTTCAGCAAGGATTTTTCTCTTTGTCTGCTCCTTACGCTATCTTATATGTGTCTACACTTCGTCACTATGTATCTCTGTCCTTCTCTGTCACAGTTTCGGTTATCTACAGTTGTTTTAGACTCGATGTGTTTCTGTTGTTTCTGTTGTTTCAGTCCTCATGTACCTCAGTCCATGTGTCGGTTTCATGAATGTCGCTCTGGTTTCAATTTTTGTAAACATGGAAATGCATACTCCTGAGTCTACTGTCTATCCTACGACAGGTTTTACAGAGCCTCAGCTCTGTTGTAATACTGCTGATGTAATTTTTGTTCTTGCTGTAATATAATAGCTTAGTCTTATTTAGAAAAAAAAAATATGAGTGTATAAATGTGATTTATAATAGCCATATACTATGATGGGTTTTTGTGAAAAATAAGTCTTTTAATTTCTTGATAATAAGTATTAAGTGGACTATTTAGGCTAATGGGTGATGGCTCATAAGTGAATACTACTCCTTAAATTGTAGGGCATTCAATTTTTAACCTATATTTTTTTTCTTCATATATTATTGAATCAACTATTTGTATATGCAATCATCTCATCTCATTTAATTTAATAAGGAATCCATTTATTGACTTTCATTTGTCTATCATGTAATCTATTAAGACCGTATTAATCTAATATTGTATTGTTTTGAAACAATACTCTCTGGAAAACAAAATTCTCTTCTTAATAAACATGGAATAATTAATTAACAATGTGTTAAGTGGACCATCTAGACTCATTAAAGAGATGAGTAAAAAATGGTTGTACTTAAACTTTTTTCACCATAAGGCATTGATTTTCCAATCCATATTAGCATTTTGTCGTTTTCAATGCTTAAATAGTTTATTTGTGGTTTAAATAGTTTCATAGAATCCAATATGACTTGAAGTATTCTATTTGGCTATATGCATTGTTAGAAGTTCATAAATGTGATTCATTTTTTAAACGTAACTCTTAATGTAAGTATATATATATATATATATATATATATATATATATATATATATATATAGATAGATATATATATATTCTACAAAAAAATTTATAATTAATTGATAATGAGTTTTAAGTGGTCTATATAAAGCCATTTATCGACTTTTATTTTCATATCATGACTTTTAACCTAAGCGTGTAAATGTGGCACTTATTTTTCTTAAAATAAAATTCCATGTAATATGAAATGTTTTTCCTAACAACACATGGACTAATTAATTGGTAATGAATGTTAAGTAGGTTGTTAAATTTATTTCAAGATACGGGTCATAAATAAATGTATTTAAACTTTATGCAACTTATGGCATTTGATTTTCCCACCTTTATTAACATTTGGTAAAGTTCAATTCTTAAATAAATTATTTGTAATTGAAATAATCTCATAGAAACCAACAAGACAAGTATGTATTAAATTATATTTAGAATGTATGTATGAGTAAATGGAATTTATTTTTGAAATAAAGCTCTCAATGTAAGTAAAAATATATTTAAAAAAAATAATTAATTTAAAATCAATTATTTATGAGTTCTAAGTGGTTTATTCTATTTTGAATTGACAACTTTTTCTAACTATGCATTATTAAATCAATTATTCCTATATGTAATCATGTCATATAAGTCAATAATTCAATAAAGGATTAATTTATTTTTATTTAACTATCATGTGGTTTAATATGAATGTCTAAATGTGAAATTGCTATTTCTAGAATAAAAAACCATGTAAAGAAAATGAATTTTCTAATAAAACATGGATTAATGAAATCACCATGAGCATTAAGTAGACTATTTAAGCTCATTGAAGAGCTGGGAAATAAATGCATGCCTTTAAGCTTTTTACACCATATGACATGCTTTTCCAATCAATATTAACATTTTGTAAATTTCAATTCTTAAATAAACTATTCGTACTTAAAATAATCTCATAGAATCCAACATGATTCAGAAGTTATTTATGGAATTTCATTTAGTTATATGTATTCATATTCATATAAGTTTATAAATGTAATTTATTTTTGAAATAAGGCTATTAATGTAAGTAAATATATATCTTATACAAAACTATTTAGAATTAATTGATAATCAACTTTAAGTTGTTTATTCAGACTACATGAAAAATCAAGTGTCATAGATGAATGCCTTTTAATACATATTTAATCTTCAAAATCAATATCGTAATGATAATTTATTTGTATTTACATTAAGTATTTA
Organism: Pinus tabuliformis; assembly: GCA_031772625.1. Lineage (NCBI taxonomy): Eukaryota > Viridiplantae > Streptophyta > Pinopsida > Pinales > Pinaceae > Pinus > Pinus tabuliformis. The sequence goes on along the minus strand of CM062814.1, from coordinate 655,939,639 downwards.
ATAATTAAAGAACATGAGGACTTATATAAATTTCAACTAAAATACATGAGTTATGTTTTACATTTATTTTTTCCCCATTAAAAATGCTTATAATTTTCTCTTCTTTGTGAAAGTAATGATCAATCATGTTTTTCCATACAATTGGTTGACACTAAATTTACATTGAGACTATTATTGGTTTTAACAATGTTGCCAGGGAGAGATCAATGTCCACACTACCATCAACTATGCTAATATTTGAAAGCCGTTGCCTCCACTACTTATAAGAAGTCACCACTAAAGTTTCTTGTTTACTTCAATTTGTGACACTGTTCATCATAATGGAATGACTTGAATACCCATTTAAGAACTCTTATTTGATGTAATTGGGTTTGTGTGGAGATAGATCAATGGTGCCTAACCTTCTTGAAATACCTAGATCAACAATGTATAACTTTTATAGTGGATGCCTGCATGCTATGAAGATGAATCATAAAGGCACAAAGGGGCCATAGAAAAGGGACACCTATCCTTGTCATTTACAATAATATCCTCACATCACCATCATTCAATCAAAAAATCCCCCGTAGGTTGGGGGAAAGGGGGTTAGAGTTGCCAGACATAAAATTTAAACATCGAGGAATCTAGTATGTTATCCATAACTATAATATATCTATTGGACGTTTGACATACTAATATGATTTAGCCTAAATCAATTTATTCTAAGAGTTTGATTTCACACTCCTATTGTGTATTGATACTATTGTACATAACAACCCCATGTTTGACCTATTCATGATCTCTAATTGGTTTCAAATTACTTGCAAATTATTTTAATGTTGAATGAAGTTAATATGGTGATTTACAAAAGAATGAGTATTTTCTAAGGCCTTGTAATAAAATTCTTGCAAATTTAATGAAATATGTGTTTAGTGATATATCTCCTTGCATCTTGATGTTAAATGGGCCAATAGTAACCAACATATACAACTTTAAAGGATGTCCTTTCTGCAGTAAAATAAACTCCACAAGGACTATCATATCCTATTGAGATAATGTTAGAGACCTCCTCCTTTCTTACACATCTCCTCAAGATTTGATCGAGTCCCAATCTAAAAAGATTGCCTCCAATCCAAGTGAAATGAGATATTTTCCTTACAATCTTTCTTTTCTCCCTTGATGATATATTAGGAGGGAACCTCCCAAAAACCAAATAGCTTTTTATGTCAGAAAACCGAAGAGAAAACACTGATATGGAAAAGAGGTTCTCAACTAGAAGTTGATCATCCACCATCTCTTCATTGAATGTAGGCAAGGTTAACCTGCACAGAAAATCTGCAAACATATTTTCTTTTCCTGGTTTGTCAATAATAGTCAAATCAAATCATTGTAACAGTAAAAACCACCTAATTATATTGGAATTAACATCAGGATTGCTCATCAAATATTTAATGGCTCCATTATTAGTGTGAACATAAGTTTGGTACCCAATGATATAGTGACTAAATTTGTTTAAAGAATGTACTACAACTAAGAGCTCTTTTTCAGTGATAGTGTAATTCAGCTCAGACTTAGACAAATTATTACTAATGAAGTAAATATAATAAGTAAACTTACCCTCTACTTTTTCCAAGGCTCCCCTTATAGCTTTATTTGATGCATCATCATGGATATGGAAAGGCAATGCCCAATAGGGACCTCTTAGGATGGGTGCACTGGTAAACTTTTCTTTCAATAGCTCAAGGGCCTCTTGATAACTAGTGGTCCAATAGAAATATCAATATTTGACTAGTAAATCGAACAAAGGTGAAGCCACTTTACTAAAGTCTTGGATGAATCTCCTATAATACCTTGGTAGTCCCAATACACTCTAGACATCCCTATGCTTCTTTGATGATAGAAATTTTTCTTCAATCTACTTGTATCACTTCCTTGGATATGAAATGGCCAAGGACAGTCCCCTAATTCATCAAGAACTCACATTTCTTAGGGCTTAGATATAGATTCATTTCAATTAATTTCTTCAAATACTTGGCAAAATTGGAGAGAGATTCATCAAAGTCACATTCATAAGGAGTGAAGCCATCCATGTATATTTCAACGGTATCATGAACCAATTCAGCAAAAACACTCAAAACTTCCCTCTGGAAAGCACTAGTAGAAAATGGATAATTAATTACTAAAAAAATGACTAAAATCTGCATATAAATGACTATTTTTCAGTCAGTGACCAATAGTAGCTAATTTACAGTATCTTATAATGTGAGCAAAATTTAGTCATTTTTAACTTAGTCATTAATTGATTGTCTCAATTTTATCATTTAGTAGTATATTTAGTCATAAATTTGGTCATTAATTTAGTCATTGATTTAATCATTAATTGTCACAATTAATGACCAAATATACAACAAAATATATTACTATATGATTACACGAGAAAACAAATTAATGACCAAAATGTTGGTCGTGTTATAAGATACTGCAAATTAGCTACTAATAGTCATATATATATGCAAATATTAGTCATTGTTTGAAACCAATTAATGACCAGAGAAATATGACTAAATTTTGGCCGTGTTATAAGATACTATAAATTAGCTACTAATAGTCATATATATACAAAATTTAGTCATCATTTGAAATCACAAATTTATCATTTTCAGTAGTTATTTATGTTTTTTTGGTAGTTCGATATTCATTATATAAAAGACTAATTTAGTATTTTATATTCATTTCATATATTTTCATTAATAATCATTATAAATGACTAATTTAGTCGTATATTCATTTTTTTTTATTTATGTTCATTATTAGTCAATATAAACTATTAATTTAGTAGTTTTAGATTGATTTTATGTGTTCATTATTAATCAACATAAATTAATTTGTATGATTTTGCGACTAAGTTTTAAAAATGTCATACAATGTGCATGTTCATCTAATATGAAAACGCAAAGTTGCATGTTAATTACAATACTAAACAATATCAAATACAACTATAAATAATTTCAACAACATATTATATTATATGAAATGTTAAAGTATTACAATATGAATTTCCAACTTAATATTGGTTGGACTACAATTTACACATGAAATGATGTTTCATCACTTCAAAACATTATCATTGTGTTGTCAAAGCATTGCAGGCAAATTCACCAACTCTGAAGACTTGAATGTCAATCTCTATGTGTGTGCCTTATGTGGGATATTGACTCTAAGGGTATCACTAGACCGGTTCTCTTCTCTTTCTCTTTTTGCATTTGTCATTCCATTGTTAATGCTCTCAACCTCTTTCTTCAATTCTTGCTTCTTACCATCAATATTGATCAGTTCCTCTCCTAAAAACAAACAAAAGATACAATGCAGAGTATAAGACATGAAAGACGATGAATAATGGAATATAAACTAAAGTAGACTATAAAATATTTATATGACATATACATCAACATCAGTAATGATAATGTCATCTTCCCCCATAAAAGTAAAAAACTCGAACAAGTTTTCTTCACTTGGGTGAAAGTGGTCACTATGTGGCTAGATGACCTATATAAACAAAGAAAATAGAATGTTGGCATAGAAAAGAACATGCTCAAATAACAACATGAAAGTAAACTTTTCTAATAGTAATGAAAATCTAAAAAGAGAGGATATCATGGAATGGACATTGCAATTATAAAAAATATGTTTACCTGTCCACCAGTGTCTTCTGTAGCATTCCTAAAACATTTTTTTGCCCAAAATAACCATGAGGTGAAAGAATCACGACATTAAAAACCATAGTAATCCTTACTTGAAACATTTCCAAAGTTGATGGCTCAAGTGCCTCAACTCCTCTTGTATTGGAAAACCATATGATGTACAAAGTGAACTGCCAAAAGCTATTTTTTCCAGCAAATCCTTCAGAGTTGAATTTTGAGGTAGTTCTTGCACATTCATCTAATTAACAGTGTTAAGTAATCATTAATTCATGAAATTTATATGATGATAGAAATTTAAAACAACATACGTAACAAATTGTGTAAAAGATTAGAAAATGAATTTCAAAATAAGAATATTAGTTACTAATGGCAACATCATATGAATTTCAAAGAAAACAAATTAGTAAATGAATTCATATTATATTACTAATGGCTAATGAATTTCAAAACAAGCAAATTAGAAAATGAATTCATACTGTGTTGCCAAGGCATTGTTCTCTTCTTTCTTCAATTCTTGCTTCTTCCCATCAATATTGAGTTCCACTTATGAAAATGAAAGAAGATATAATGCAAAGTATAAGATACGAAAGACAATGAACACTATAATACAATCTAAAGTAGACTACATATATTTTATGATATCAAATTGCCAAGAAAATTACAAAGATAAACATAGTCAACAAATTAATAAAAATCGCATTTATATGTTGAATCCCATTTATCCTTTCATTTTACAATGTCCAAAATTACCCTTATAGATTATTTGGCTACTCAAAAATCGAAAACAATAATCGTAGTGTTATATTCATTAAGAGTTTCCAACTTAGGGATAAATTCCACTGAAATTATCCAAAAAGTACTTCCCCTACTTTATTACAAATGTTGCCACACTTAGGGGCTAGCTTTTTCCATGATATGTATCTCGTTGTCCTCATATGTAGAGCATGTTGGTAGTTATGTAGGTTGTATTTGTACATAAATGAAAAGATGCCAAAAATGCTTGAAATTAACTAACTTGCAAGGTATTTTTCCTATCATTAAAAATTACAAGTGGTTTTATTTCTTATTATTTTTCTTTCCTTTTATAAACAAACACATGATGAACAATTAGGGGGATTCGAAACACCCTAAAGGTTGGAAAGAGAAATATGTGCTTTGGAAATATTTCTAGTAGTTTTTGAGGCATTTCTAAGGTGTTTTGGTTTATATTTCTAATGGTGAAATATTGGTGGGGGAGGATTTTCCTACTACTAAGGTGTTGAAAAATGCATTCCCTCTTATCTTGGAGGTTTTCTTATCTAAGATTTCTTGGAAAGAATGTTTTGGCTTGTTAGTAATATTTTCTTAAGTCTTATTTTTACTAAAGTTGCACATAACATGCACACACAAAATTATTGTAGAGTGTGTGTCTAAGAGACGATGTTTGAGAATTTTCGGAAGGAAGTTGGAGGGAGTTGACCATGACTCTATTGACATTCAAGGTAAAGGAAAGAGCTCAATGATCACATATTGGTGCCTTTGGGAAGGGTGGTGGTCGGGCAAGCTACTAGCTTGTGCCAAGAGTTGTGGAGAGATGAGGTTAACGGTTTTAGTGATCTAAATTTTGAAATATATGAGGTATTTGTTAAAGAGAAAATCATATACATCATGATAAGAGATACTCATCCTCATCATAGACACACTCTCAAGGTCACAATAGAAGAAATAGTGTAATTGGAGGAGGAAGCTAAAGACATCTCTTCCAAGCCACTATTGACATATAAGGAGGCAATACGCACTAGGGACGTGCTTTTTCAAGTTGAGAAGACTATCAATAATAGTCTCTTGGTTTGGAGCTACTATTGTCTCTTCCATTAGAAAATAATATCATTTTCACTAATTTTTATAGATAGTGCTACTTCTCCTTTGATTAACACTTCCACAAATGTAAGAAACATATCTCACCTCCCAAAACCCTTCACATTCAACTCATCTCATAGGGACACTAAGATTACCATTTTTACTTGTAATTTATATTTTCTCACTTTTCTCCTTAGTACACATTCTACATGGGATATTGCAATTTTGATAGCATTATATTCCAATGAAATTATCACAAACAGTTTCAAATTTCTTTGTACAAATATTCTACCATTTACCATTTATGTGCAATTATGTATTTAACTCAAAGTTCAAATTCAAAACATATTGCAAGTTTCAATAAGTCATATCTTTGATAATAAATGCTAACAACAAATTTGCTCTTTATTGTTGAGATCAATTTATTCTTACCTGTTCATAGTACCATCCCACAAAAGTGGGGCAGCATCAAAATTTGAGTGAAGGGATCCTAATGAACAATTGAAACTTGAGATACACCCAATGCTCCATGCAAGTATTAATACAACTGTCAACTTCTAGTCTACGATCTTGCTCTCTGCAAATTAGACAAAATACCTTACAAAATTCCTAAAAATAAACAAGGAGAAAACACCCATCAAAATTTCTAAAAGTAAACTAGGACAAAACACCCATCAAAATTGCTAATAAAACACCACTAAGGCAAACATGATGCTGCAAACAATGATGAAAATGCACACAAGATTTAGCGATTTTGTGCTTTACCATTTGTTCCAACATTCAGTACAAATGGGCTTCAAGAAAAAACATAAATCAAATGCATTTGGAATTTTTAAATCACTAAAACTCCATCATCAATGTTTTAGCAATTTTATTCATAAAAACTTCAATATAACTGCAAAGAGTTCCTGGAAAATATAGAGAAAAATGTGAAGAAACTTCAATGTGACTACAAAGAGTCCATGGAGAATTTACATAAAAAAATTGGGAATTTATATTGAGATAGTGGACTAATATTGTTGAAGCTCACTTCTAAATTCTGTTGAGCAACCTACTAGGGAAAGAAATACATAGTGGAGGAGTTTAGCCAAGAACTGTATCCCTTGCATTTCATCTGTGTAGGGATCAATTTACATAAGTATATCACTTAAATATATGTCATGTGTCTCTCTTAAACTTAAACACACTAGTTGATTTAGAGGGGTTACATGTAATAATTACATGGCGCAGTAAGGAAATTTCCAAAAGAAACAAATTTTCAAAAATAATTTTTGACCTTAGATGATTTGTGATCTATGATGGCTAATCAATCATATTAACCATATTTGACAGTCAAGATTCATTTTTCCAAGATATTTTCTGCTCATTGCTACCATTAATGGTGCTTTACTTGACACTTTTTGAGGTACTAAAAATCTCACTATTGAGAAATATAGCTCGGACATGAACTTCTACATAGGTTCAGTGTGAACATAAGAAGTAGTTTGAGATAATTTTGAAAAATAATTATATTTTTGGAAAAGTAATTTTATTTTGTAATTCACTTTAGTAAAAAAAGTGAAATGATTATGTTTATCAGTTGAGCCAAAGATTGTATCTCATGGATAACTTAGACTAGGAGGAACCTTAAAAATAGATTCTCTACTAAAATTATATAGATAGGTCAAGGTGGAGGCTTTCAACACACTTGGGGAGTCGACTAGGTTGAGCGACATAGAGGGAGACAGAGAAGGTAACTAGGAAAGAGATGTTTCCAACAATACTCAGTCCCATACGGTAGCATGGATAGCACAATACAGATTTGTACATTCATACATATAGTATTGTTTGTATCCATACTGGTGCCGCCGATTAGCAGCTGGCACTGGCTCACTTTGGCTCAGAAGTTCAACCCTTACATGCCCTTTAAGCCACGTACATATAACAAATCCTCCTAACCTTTGCTTAACGCAGTTAAACACATGGAATCCACATTTCGGCGGTATTTTCTCTTACTAAAACATTTAGCAGGGAATACATATGCAAACACTTCTTTTGGCCTTTGATATGGCCTCATCACATTCACCGAGGTTAGCTTTATTGCTAATCGGCATTGCTCCCTTCACGGGTCACACACACATATACCTTCATCCCCCCAATATGTGACTATCGCCTCCAAAATACAGTATCGGCACTTAAATCCTCCCTATCATGTTTAAAAAGGAGACATCCTACGAAATACAGACATCCTACAAAACACCGGTGGAATACACATTCAGACTTCAAATTTTATAAGTCATGCTCGTGGTTAACGTTGTGTCTGCTACGCCGACCTCCACTCTCCAATCCCTCCGATATGCAATCGTCGATTATCAGCCATCGGGATTGCTACATTGCGATATCATAAGTCAGCATATCCTAAGGCTGATAACCCCAACTTAATAAAGCTCCTATGTGACATAAAACTCTGACGCGATAACGCGCCTGGGCCTGATATGGTATTAGATCCGCTTCATAATTTTTTGGGTCCAGGTCTGTCCTGACTTCGTTTTTGCACTGATTTTCAATGAAATTTGGGTTTTTCCCCTGTGGCCCAAGTCACATAAAAACTCCATTGAACTAATATTCACCCTCATTCTCTTAGATCCAACAGCCCCTAAGTCTCACTTCCTTAGCCTTGCATTCCTCTTTCCACAAGCCTTTTCCTCGCTTTCACTGCATTGCGAATAGTTTCTTTTATGGAAGCTTTTCACCTCTTTGGTCACACCGAATTCACCTGCAATAATATATGCATACGGAGAAGCTATAATTCATATTAATTTCAATCTCTCAACCATTCGAAGTCATAGATACACAATTTCTAAATTGGACTTGCGCATAAAGAGAAATGAAACAAGGCAAGTATTTTTTTTTACTCAGACTCTCTCTGTGGTCTTCCTTACAGTTTGCCCATAGGATTACAACTCTAATCGATTCGGCTAACCCCATAATCTACATTATTCTGTCCTTTTTAATATATTACTGGCTGTTCCTCTTGCAGTTTGAGGAATTGTTTTTCCAGTTTTGAGACAGTTTTCTCAACTAATTCTCATCTAAGCGTATCTTATCTAAATCAAAGCTAACAATGGCAGATTTAGACTTTATTTACAATAAAACAAAATGAAACTAAACAAACTAGAAATTTGAGATGTTTCCCTCTCTATTTGTCAAAAAAGAATGGGAAAATAAAATAAACAGGAACCAACTCCCAGCTGTCGCCTCTTCATTCGGGTGCCCCTTCATCAGGCTTCCGGAGTGAATGAAATTCATGGCTCCTGTCCATGAGCTCTTCAATAGATTACCAAACATTATGAGTCTAGCCAGCATCTAACTAAGAACTATCTTCAAAAGGATGACCCACTTGACTAGGTAATGCAAATATTCCTTCTGTCAAGTCCGTCTAGCCACCTGGGTATCTAGGATTTGTTCGATATCTAGTGGCTTTTCTAGGGACATTTGTTTAATCCGCATGTCACTCTCTTCTTGGGTGTCCTATGTTTTTCTTTCCAAACTGTCTTTAGCCTCTGCTGCAATGTAGTGGTATAGGTCCAATATATTGAAAATGGGTGAAATTCCAATACCTGGAGGTAACTGCAATTCATAAGCATTTGCAGAAAATTTCTGAAGAATCATGCAAGGCCCAATACTTTTCCATTTCAACTTGTTGTACTCACCTTTAGGAAACCTATCCTTGCATAGGTGTGCTAATACCATGTCTCCTACATTGAATTGCACCTCCTGCCTCTTCAAATATCCCTTCTGCTTATATTTTTGGTTGTTGTTCTGTAATTTTAATTTCACCTATTCATGAAGATCATTGATTTCCTTTGAGAAGTCTTCACCATCAGCACTTCTACGCTCCAAATGTCCCAAATCCCATAACTCATCTACTCCACGTGGGTGCATTCCATATAAGATCTGGAAAGGACTACTACCTGTACTCTGGTTAGGCGAACCATTATAAGAAAAATCTACTTGTGCAAGCACACGATCCCACTATCGATAATTTTCTCCAACCAAACTCCTCAAAAAATTTCCTAGACTCTGGTTCACCACTTCAATTTTTCCATTGGTCTGTGGATGATAAGCTGAGCTAAAGTTTAGTTTGGTGCGTAACTTATTCCATAAGGTTCACCAAAAATGTCTAGTAAATTTAACATCATGATCCAAAACAATAGACTTTGGCAAGCCATGTAATCTGATTATCTCGGTAAAGAACAAATGCGCTACATGTGTGGCATCAATGGCTTTCCTACATGGAATGAAATGTGCCATTTTAGTGAAAGGATCCACCACCACCATGATGAAATCGAATCCCCATTGTGTCTTTAGTAGCCCTAAGACAAAGCCTAAACTGACTCAATCGCATGGTCTGCTCAGAATGGGTAAGGGTGCATACAACCCTATGTTTTGGTTGTGTCCCTTGGCAAGCTGACACATTTTGCATCTAGTTACAAATCTTTGTACATCTCTGCGCATCCTTAACCAATAGTAAAAGTGGCTTAACTAATCCAAGGTATTATCTATGCCAAAATGCTTGGCTAAACCTCCATTATGCTTTTCCTTGATTAAGTTGTCTCTCATAGAACATTCTGGAATACATAACTACCCTCCTTTGAACATCAATCCTTCTTGCACGTTATAGTCCCGCCATGAACTTTTATCTCTCAATAATGGATTTTCGCAAACTTCATAAGCTTCCTTAAAATCTGCATCTACCCCATACAAGTCCTTAAGGAGTTCAAATCCTAACACTTGTATGGTACTTTCTTGTAGGATCAATCTCCTCCTGCTTAATGCATCTGCTGATTTTTTTGCTTGACCACTGATATGTTTCAACACAAATGTAAAACTCTTTAAGTACTCCACCCACTTCACATGTTTATGGTTCAACTAATGTTGCTACATAATGTACTGCAATGCTGAATTGTCTGAAAATAAGAAAAATTCTTTTGCCAACAGATAATGCCTCCAATGTTTTAGAGCCTGAACCACCGCATAAAATTCCTTGTCATAGGATGTGTATTTTTGCTTACTTTCATTTAGCTTCTCACTGAAATAGGCTACCATCTTGTCCTCTAGGCTGAATACTACACCAATGGCTGTCCCACTAGCATCACAACGAACTTGGAAAAGTTTGTTAAAGTCCAAAAATCTTAAAATTGGTCTTTCAGTAGTTTTCTTTTTGAGCAGCTGAAAGCTATTATCTACCACTTATGTCCAATGGAAAGTCTAATTTGTTTTCTTAATAGTATCTAGCATAGGTGCACAAATCCCACCGAAGTTTTTAATAAATTTCTGATAAAAAATCACTAATCCATGAAAGCTCCATACCTCAAACAAACTTTTGGTAGATGGCTAGCTAACTATAGTTGCAACCTTTTCCAGATCCATTTTTAATTCATTCTCAGCAATCAAAAATCCTAAATAAATTAACTCTTTCTTGAAAAAAGAACCTTTCTTCAAATTTATCGCTGATTTATTTTGCTGCAATCTTTCTAATACATACCTCACGTGTTGAAAATGTTCCTCCTTTGTCTTGTTGAATCAGTATATCATCTAGATACACAATCACAACTTTTCCAATGTTAAGCATCTTTTTCATCAACCACATGAATGTACTAGGAGCATTGCTCAATCCAAACGGCATAACCAGCCATTCATACAAGCCTTCATTTGCCTTGAAAGTTATCTTCCACTTGTCACCTTCTCGAATTCTGATTTGGTGGTAGTCGCTTTTCAGGTTTATCTTTGAAAAGTATGCTGCTCCACTCAGAAAATCCATCATATCATTCATTTTAGGTAATGTGAATCTGTACCTAATAGCGATCTTATTAATGGTCTGGGAATCTATGCACATTCTCCACTCACCTCCTTTATTTGGGCTAATACGGTCAGAACTGCACAAGGGCTTAAACTCTCCCGAATCAGTCCTTTATCCAACAACTCCTACACCTACTTCTGGATTTCTTCATTATCCTTTGGACTCATCTGGTTGGTAGCCTTGTTTGGCAAACTAGCTCGTAGAATAAAATCAATATGGTGACTAATGCTCCTCTTTGGTGGTAATTTGTCCAGTAGATCATCCAACACAATATCATTGAATTCTTGCAGCATGTTCTGTATCCATTTTGGTAAATCAACAAGTTTGGTATGTATTAACACTGCTCTTGGTCTTCTCACAACCACATAACCCATTTTTATTTCTTTAATCTGTTGCAGAAACTCCTTTCCTCCCAGTAGTAATGCCTTTGTTCCGCTTGTTTTTGTTGTCCCCTCTCCTTCCTTGGCTTCTTTCATAGGTACCAAGGTATGCTTTATCCCATCCTTGACAAATCTGTAACAATTTGCCACTCCATCATGGACTACCTTTCTATCATATTGCCATGGTATTCCCAATAGAATATGGCACACATCCATTGGCATGATGTCGCGAGTCACTTTATCCTTGAACTTGCCTATCTGAAAATCTACCTCGCATTGTTCATCAACTAACAATTGGTGTCCCTTCTCCAACCATGACACCCTGTATGGAGTTGGGTGTCTTATTCTCTTCAAACCCATTTTCTCCACCATCTAGGTAGCTGCCAAATTATCAGTACTCCCACTATCAATAATCAACTTACAACATTTTTCGTGTGACTTGGATACAGTCTGGAATAATGCTTTCTTCTGCATCTGATTAGCTACTTCCTTGGATGGTTTTAATAACACCTTGTTCAATACTAAGGCTTCCCTGGTTTCTAGCATATTCTCCACCTCCTGTGGTGGTGCTTCCTTTTCATTGGGCTGAGAAATATATGCACCCCTCTGCCCAGTTTGCTCATTTTCAGGACACTCAAAGGACCTTTGTCCCATCTTGTGACACTTATAACACTAATAAGCATTCCCTCTACCTCTACCACTACCTCTTCCTCATTGGTATGGCCTTCCTCCTCTGGTGTTACCTTCCCTTTCACTCTGTCTCGAAGTCTTGAAATTGCTATGCCCTTCATTGTTGCTAGCAATCTTACATCTGCCAAAGGTCTGTCCTCAACCTCTACCAGAACCTCACCCTCTCTTGGCATTTTGTTTCCTAGCAATATTTTCTTTTACCTTCAAAGCACTCTGATAAGCTTCATCTATGGTTTTATGGGAAACAATGCTAATTTCATCTAAGATCTCCATCGGAATGCCACCTAAAAACCTTGTTGTCTTCTCAGGAGTATCTTCACAATAACCAACTCTCAGGTCAATTTTATAAAATTCTTCTGTATATTCCTTCATAGTCATTGTTCTCTGATTCAGGTTCTGCATCTATCTGTGAAGGGAAATCTGGTAGTCTTTGGGAAAAAACTTGTTCTTCATCTTCGCAACCATCTTATCCCACCTTCTAATCAAGGGTTTGTTTAATCTCCTCCTTTCCGCTTATACACTATCCCACCATAATGCTGTGTGTCCCTTCAATTTGGTGACAACAAACCTGACCCTCTTATCTTCACTGATTTTTCCATACTAAAAATATTTATCCAATTCATTTATCTAGTCCAACAGTGCCTCTATGGACAAACTACCATCATAATTAGAGAGCTTTGGCTTTGGCTTGCTGCTAGCCAACAAAACTGACTTTAAGAGCTTAATTTCTGGCCCTTCATCATCTAACCCATCTGTCATAACCACATTTTCCTCCTCACTATCATCTCCATCTTTTAGCTCTCTAAGCCTCCCTACTTCCAAGACAGCCAAATGTGCAATAATGTTTCTGAGCTCTTCTCTTAATTCCCCATCTATTGCTCTTATGATAGCTCTTCCTTGACCCCTTCTTCCTACCTCCATCTTTACTAAGAGAAGGTAAAACCTGCTCTAATACGAAATATTGGTGCCGCCAATTAACAACAAGCACTGGCTTGCTTTGGCTTAGAAGTTCAACCCTTACATGCCCTTGAAGCCACGTACATATAACAAATCCTCCTAACCTTTGGTTAACGCAGCTAAACAAATGGAATCCATGTATCAACAATATTTTATCTTGCTAAAACATTTATAAATGAATACATATGCAACCACCTCTTTTGGCCTTTGATACAGCCTCTGCACATTCACCGAGGTTAGCTTTATTGCTAATCAGTGTTGTTCCCTTCAAAGGTCACACACACATATACCTTCATCCCCCTGATATGCAACTATCACCTGCAAAATACACTATCGGCACTTAAATCCTCCATATCATGTTTACAAAGGAGACATGCTCCGAAACCCCAGTGGAATACACATCCGAACTTCAAATTTTATAAGCCACGCTTGTGGTTAACGTCGGGTCTGCTACGCCGACCTCCACTCTCCAATCCCTCTGATATGCGATCATCGATTATCGGCCATCAGGATCACTACATTTTGATATCGCAACTCGGCATATCCTAAGGCCGATAACCCTGACTTAATCAAACTCCGATGCGATATAAAACTCTGACGCAATAATGTACCCTGGCCCGATATGGTATTAGATGCGCTTCATCAGTTTCTAGGTTCAGGTCAATCTTGACTTCGTTTTTGCACCGATTTTTGATGAAATTTGGGTTTTTCCCTTGTAGCCCAAGTTACATAAAAACTCCACCAAACTAATCTTCACCGTTGATATCTTAGATCAGACGGCCCCTGAGTCTCACTTCATTAGCCTTACGTTCCTCTATCCACAAGAATTTTCCTTGCTTCTATTGCGTTGCGAATAGTTTCTTTTATGGAAGCCTTCCTCCTCTTTGGTCACGCAAAATTCACGTGCAATAATATATGCATACAGAGCAGCTATAATTCATATTAATTCCAATATTTCGGCCATTTGAAGTCATAGATACACAATTTCTAAATTGGACTTGTGCATAAAGAAAAACGAAACAAGGCAAGTATTTTTTTTGACTCAGACACTCTTTATGGTCTTCCTTACAGTCTGCCCATAGGCTTATAACTCTTCTCCATTTAGCTAAACCCTTACTGTACATTATTGTGTCCTTTTTAATACATTAGTGGTAGTTCCTCTTGTAGTTCAAGGAACTGTTTTTCCAATTTTGAGACAATTTTTTCAACTAATTCTCATGTAAGCGTATCTTGTCTAAATCAAAGCTAACAATGGCTGATTTAGCTTTTATTTACAATAACACAAAATGAAACTAAATAAACTATAAATTTGAGATGTTTCCCTCTCTATTTGCCAAAATAGAATGGGAAAACAAACAACAAACAAGAACCAACTCCCAGCTGTCACCTCTTCATTCAGGTGCTCCTAAATCACATACAATTATATAAATAGTCCATACATGTGTCCATATAGTATGGGCAGGACAAACATCTATATAGTAGTCATTTTTCTCAGTGCAATGTGTGTTTGGTATCCATACATGTGTCCATACAGTTCGTATGGGCAGGACAAATCTAGTCAAAATTTGATCATATTTGTAACTTAATATGACCTAAGGAACTAGTGACAATCAACAATTGTAGCCAAACAAAAGATAGTACGGCAAAAGAAAATCCCCTTTAAAATGAAATGAATAATGAGTACAAGAGCAACATGAAATGAGATCAACATAGATGTACATGAGTGTTGTCGTGAGAAGGAAAGCCCTTGAAGCTGAGGAAGGTGTAGTAAAAGAAGTGTTTCCTGAACTAAGGTTCCACTACCACTAGAGGAGGTATAAATTCCTTCTCATCATCCAAATTAATGGTATGGACATCAACACCATGTGTCTGCCGAATAGTTTCCTCTAGAAAGATGCCTGGACTAATAGGGTTGTGGTGAGTAATCCTGGTTGACATCAAACTGCTCTTGATTATTGGTTGAAGTGGAGGTAGAAGAAGAAGTAGAACCACTTCTCACATACAAGGTTGAATAACTCCTACAAGATGGGGAGAAACTGGTAATGCTTCTCTGAGTAGGCATTTTGCAGTGGTGATGCTTCTAAGCATATTTGCTTCTCACAGGTGCCCTCAACGTGGCACAGTCTGGAGCCTTGGTGGTGCGGGCCAGGGAGTAATGTTGGATGGTTCTTGCATTGTCCAACCAAGTTTCATGAAGAATTTCAATCCCCCATTGTCCTGGATCTGATGAAAAGAGGAGGCACTATGGGTATCTACTCTAGAATTGCTCTGAAATAGGCACAATCTAAGAGAAAATGTATCTCTAATTTGCAAGGAAAGGCATTTCTAATTGAAGTGTTTGAAGAATGTTGATAAATTTATGCCCAAGTCCCTGTAGATGCAATAAAACCTACCTCTTATCTCATTTAGACAGGAGATTTAAACATAAAGTGCTCCTTAGTCTCTACCTCAGGCAAAGAGCAAAGTTTGCAAATCATTTCTGCCAGGGGAAGATGGTGATCTGTCTCAACCCTCAACTAATGTGAGCACATCTGAAGCTATCGAGAGGAAAGGGAAGCCCAACAGATGGAACTGGAGATAGTATGGCCAAACAAAGGAGAGAATTGTGCCTTCTGTTGTTCAGTTCTTGTCCCATATTTCTGACAGATAAGAGATTAAAGAATCATGTTTAAATGAGAGAACTACATATTTTTATATTCACTTCTTGTTCCATATTCCCAACTCCTTCCTCCTCAATCAACACATTTATTCTGTCTCATGGCTACCCCGATAATCATGACTGTGATACTACATCAGTGCCACCATACCCAAGCCTTCTTGTTGATGTCTGTTATAAGTTATGATTCGATTACAGTTGATGGGGCTCCCAGTTCATGGGTTGCTGAAACTAACATTTCATTCATTGTACAGTCCTTTTATATAAGATCCATAAAAATTGGCAGGCTATCCACTTTGTCCTCCATGCCAACTTTACTGCTACTGCCCACATCTCTCATGGGCGATAAATGCCCAAGCTAGTAGGTGGAATTTTCCAACCACTGTCTGGATATGAATTTGCATGAAGTACTCATGACCAATCCATGTCGAGGGTAGCCTGCATCTAGGTACATGCAATTGGATCAATAGTCACTTAGAAAGTCTAGTTTAAAGTTTAAACATTGTGATTCATAACTTGGAATATAAACACATTGTCTCATCTATATCAAATTGTAACCAAGATAGCTATTCTTTGTGTTTACATGGACTTTGTCATTTTATTTCAATGAACTATAGGATCCCCTAGTATTTTCCTTTTTCATGGATAGAAAAATACATATTTGTACAATGATATAGACAGTATTGTTCGGATCCATACAATTATATAGATAGTCCATAGATATGTCCATACACTTTGTATGGGTAGGCCAAACATCTATATAGTAGTTTTTTTGCTTAGTCCAATGTGTGTTTGGTATCCATACATCTGTATGTACAGTTCATAGGGGCAGGACAAACCTAGTCAAAGTTTGATCAGAATTGTAACTTAATATGACCTAAGGAACTAGTGACAACCAACAATTGTAGCCAAACAAAAGATAGGAGGGAAAAATAAAATCCCCTTTGAAATGAAATGAACAATGAGTACAAGAAAAACATGAAATGAGATAAACAAGATGTACAAGAGGATTTTCCCAAGAAGGAAAACCTTGGAAAGTGAAGAAGGAGCAGTAAAAGAAGCATTGCTTGAACTAAGGTGTCACTACCACTAGAGGAGGTAGACAGTCCTTTTCATCATTGAACTTAATGGTATGGACATCAGCACCACATGTCTACCAAATAATTTCCTCTTGAAAGATGTTTGGACTAATAGCATTGTGGTGAATAATCCTAGCTGACATCAAACTACTCTTGATTACTAATTGGAGTGGAGGAAGAAGAAGAAGTAGAACCACTCCTCACATACATGTTTGAAGAACTCCTAAAATATGGGGAGAAACTGGTAATTATTCTCTGAGTAGGCATTCTGGAGTGGTGATTCTTCCGAGTAGCTTTGTTTCTCGTAGATGCCCTCAATGTATCACAGTTTGGAGCCTTGGTTGTGCAGGCCATGGAGAAATGCTCTATGGTTCTTGCATTGTCCAACTAAGTGTCATGAAGAATATCAATCCCCAATTGTCCAAGATCTGATGAAAAGAGGAGGCATTGTGGTTAGTTGCTCTAGAATGTCTCTGAAATAGGCACAATCTGAGAGAAAATGTATCTCCAATTTGCAAGCCAAGGCATTGCTAATTAAAGTGTTTGAAGAACGTGGATAAAATTATGCCAATGTCCTTGTAGATGCAATTAAACCTCCCTCTTATCTCATTTATACAGGAGATTTAAACATAAAGTGCTCCTTAGACTCAACCTCAGGCAAAAAGCAAAGTCTGCAAAGCATTTCTGGCAGGGGAAGATGGTGATCTGTCTCAACCCTCAATTTATGTGAGCACATCTAAAGCTGCCAAGAGGAAAGGGAAGCCCAACAAATGGAACTAGAGATAGTATGGCCAAACAAAGGAAGGAAATATCCCTTCTATTATTTAGTTCTTGTCCCATATTTCTGATAGATAAGTGGTTAAAGATGTATAAAGGAGAGAACTACCCCTAATTATATTCACTTCTTGTTCCATATTCCCAACTCACTCCCATTTGAGCAAGGCATTTATTCTATCTCATGATTACCATGGTAATCGTGACTATGATACTGCATTAATGGCACCATACCCTAGCCTTCTTGCTGCTATCTGTTATATGTTATGATCTAGTTTTAGTTGATGGGGCTCCCATCTCATGCATTGATAAAACTGACTTTGCATTCATTGTCCAGTCCTTTTCTATAAGATCCATTAGAATTGATAAACTATCCACTTTGTCCTCCATGCGAAGTTTACCCCTACTGCCCACATCTCCCATTGGGCATCAATGCCCAAACTAATAGGTGGCATTTTCCAACTAGTGTTTGGATATGAATTCGCATGAATTCCTCATGACCAATCCATGTTGAGGGTAGCTTGCATCTAGGTACATGCAACCAGATCAGTAGTCACTTGGAAAGTCCAGTTTAAAGTTTAAACACTATGATTCATAACTTGGAATGTAAACACATTGTATCATTTATATCAAACTGCAACCAAGGTAGCTATTCTTTGTGTTTACATCGACTTTGTCATTTTATTCCAATGAACTATAGGATCCCCTAGTATTTTCCTTTTACAAGTTTTAGAAAACATAGCTGTTGAGCACAAAGAAAATGGCATAATGCAAAAAAAACAGGAATATAACAAGTGACTAGAATGTAGAAGGATAGAATAGGTAATATATCATCTCCAAGCACAAGACCAAAACCAAGCCTTGTCAATCCAAGATAATGCACAAGAAGACATAGAACAACAACCCAAAGCATTATGGATAGAGGAGACTAAGGAGAGTAGGAAGTTCAAGCACAAAATTATACTTTCAAGGGAAGAATTTATGTGATCCCATTCCCCGGAATATATTTATAACAACTTTGCATGCTATTGTTTATAACTTTATATACTCTGAATACATGTTATAATAAACATCACAAACAGTAAATAGAAAAAAGGAAATGAAAAGAAAAGAAAAAATAGATGTCCTTTAAAACTTCTTACCTATTCATCCTCTTTAGAATCAATAAAAGAAGCTCCCAAGGATTCTGACTTACACTTAGCATGGTTGATAGGACCCAACTTAGACCCGTATATGCCTGCATTGCTCCCACTAGGAGCTTGCATATAAACTTATCCTTTAAACATCCATCCATTTGTTTCATTGCTATAGAATAATTAGAGTTATCCACATAGAACATAGACACTATGTTTGTCATTAGTAGGCACTGCCACTTCCTCACTCTTTTTTATCCAAAGTTGTTCCACAAGGAAAAAGTTTGAAACAACCTCAGATGTTGACACCTATTTTCCACTAATCCATTCCTTGCCACTCACAAAAACCATTTTTGAGACACTGATTATGGTACTTTTGCTTACGAATCTTAGATACAGTTTGATTTCAAGACACATGTCAATCCATGTGATTCTTATGCTCTTCTTGAAACTTGAACTACTAACCACATGTTTTCCATTGTCTTTGAAAATCCCCATACAATGCACTAAGAAACAAGTCATGAAGAACTTTGAGTATATCTTAATTGAATTGATTTCCAATGATATCTTGAGCAACAACTAGTTTTTTACCTAGAACTGGCTTTGGGGGTGTTGCATTCAAAGATGGGACTGGAAACAAGGATTTTGTAGTAGAAATGACATGTATAGTTTCAGTTTTATCTAAGGATAGATTTGGTATTGCAACTAAAGAAACAGGTATAGATGGATTATAAGAAGAGGAAACTTAAGTTTCTGTACATATTACACCCTGTGCCATCAATGACCATAAAAGAGATGACACATTGCCTATCGAGTATGGTAATGTGGTGTTTGAAGTTGTCAACTGTGATTTTTGTGATGTTGATGCTACCAATAATGAAGCTGGTGGTGAGCCAAGAGATAGAGGGGGATACACTCCTAAAACCCAGGAAGATAAGTTATTGGGAAATATAGGAAGTAAAGCAGGCCTTGATGCTTAGCTTGAATTAGGATTCATCATGGTACTACTCACAACAAATCACCTTGTTTCAGATGCTACATAACTTAACTGTGATTGTTGTGGGGGTTAGGATTTCGTCACTGCTGGCTAAGATGAAGTAATATGTTGAAATGGAGTAAGGAGAATTGGTTGTACTTTCTAAGGTATTGGTAACTGCTATGGAATTTGGTCACCTTGTGAAAGGTTGTGTGATAACTGATTCAACAAATTTGGAGTAGCTTGGGATTGTGACACTTGTTGTAACTGTGGTAGCTATTGAGGAATTTGTTAAATAGGTTGTGATTGAAGTGGATATTATTGAAAGGACTGTGAATAATGACCTTCGAATTAGAGAGGAGGAAGTTGAAATTGTGCTTGACCAAGCTTCATGAAATTAGTTTGAGGCTAATGGTTTAGTGGTTGAAACGGATGATGTTGAAGGGGTGGTGCAGATGGAGGTATAGGTGTCAAAATTTGCATAGAAGGTTGTACAGATTGTGTGATAGGAGACAGAGAAGCAAGTCTTTGTGATTGTTGTCTTAGTGATAAAGAAATGTTTCTCGATGATGGTGTCATAGGTGACAGGAATTCAAAGCTCGGAGGATCATAGCTAAGGGAAGATCTAGAATTTTCCTGAGATTTTGGTACCATTCCTAATGGAATTTTTGTACCTACTGATGTACAGAATGTGTTAAATTAAATGAATATGCCAAGCCAGAACTTGAATTGTTGTGGCCATGAATAGAAACTTCAAGTTTTCTTAGCCTTGATTGTGAAGTTGGGCTATTATTTTGATGTGTTAGGTGAGAAAACTGACCCATTATAGGTTGATGTCCTAATGCACCTTGACTACCTTGCATCAAAGACGATGTCTCAGTGGAAGTATCTCTAATATTTGAAGACACAATACCTGATTTCTTTGTTGTCTCAGTGGATGTATCATTAATATTTCAAGACAAAATACCTGATTGCAAAAGAGAAGATGGCTAGCACTCTTCAGACTCTTACATTAAGAAAAATAGCATTTTTTAAAACATCCTTCATCTTTACATGCTAAGGAAATCACTAAAAAAGGCAAAAATGAATTGGGGAATAATTTTTCATCAAATTAATTAGATCAAAAAGATAGCAGGGAGAAAAGAAGGTTACCCTTCTAGAAGGCCATCTCTCTATCTCAATCATAAGTCTATCCATATAAGACAAGGGTCCATGCATCTACTAATCATTGTCAGGAAGAGCATGTTCCAAACAAAATGGCTATTCATGATAGGAAAATGCAACGTAAACCACCACACTCTTGGCTATTGCACTAAGTGATCCTGTATCATCACGATGTCGATCAGGAACTACCAAAACCTTCACAAGAGTCACATATAATGATCACATTGTAGACACAACCTTATTCATAATCTCAAATTCTATGAGATCAGGTGACTTCCTTTTAATTTCCTAGGCTTGAGATGTTTCACCTGCACTTACAGAATCTCTAATGTCAACCTCTGATGCATCTTCATGTCACCCAAGCTGACCAAGACACATTATTGAAATCCATTCAATACCATGGTCCCTTCTTCTATGGCGATGAAGTCATGTTTGTATAACATAAATATATTCAGGTTCAATGGACTAATGAGAAGCAATTCCATTCTTCATAGACATTGGGTTAACATACCAAACAACTAAAACTCTGTTATTGTCACTACCAGCTTCTATACCTGCTACATTTGGTGCCAAATTTTTAGTTGTAGGTCCTTGTTCATCCTCTTTCTTCACATCTATTTTTCAATCACTAACAAGAGATATTTGGCAAACTATTTCTTTATACACCTTCCCTACATGCCTTATTATGTCTACACCCCCAAAACGAATTTTAAGCATCATTGTTATTGTGATTTTCAGTATATGTGTCGTAAATGATAAAACAACATCTAGACTTGAAAGTCATCTCAAAATTCTAATGTGTTGTGCTACCTCAATATCTGCCAGCTTACTAGCTAGCTCTCATTCAAGGCTCTCATTTGGAGCTAGTTTTCTGCTACTCAGGAAAGCACCATGAGCAACAACCTGAAACAAGCGTCTTTCATCTGCTGGTATGGCTACACAAGTAAATTCAAATAAGATTAGAAAATTAAAAGGGAGGGATTTTCAAAATAATTTTCAGATTAGTAAATTAAAAGGGAGGGATTTTCAAAATACTTTTTAGATTAGTAAATTAAAATGGAGGTATTTTCAAAATTATTTTCTCTCAAAACAGTTTGTTGCCTTAAATAATGCAACCAAAAGCAAGGGCATCTATCACACCAAACTCACGAGATTACAGAATTCCATAAAGCTTTAAAGGTTCTTTGTCTTTAAAGGTTTTTGAATAAATAAGCACAAGTTCCCACTACCCTATCATGTTTCCCTGTGAAGGAATTTGAATCAACTAACCAAACAATCAAACCTAGTAAATAAAAAACAAAGATATAATATGTTGCATTGACTATTAAACATTCCAAATACTTCACACAGTTGGAGGCAATTAAAAGTTCAAACTCATTCCAAATACTTCACACAGTTGGAGGCAATTAAAAGTTCAAACTCATTCCAAATAATTCACACAGTTGGGGGAAATTAAAAGTTCAAACTCATTCCAAATACTTCACACAGTTGGACGCAATTATTTGTCTCCTAGTTGCAAGAAACTGTAATGCCCTGGTGGAGAAGTGGATCCATATCAACTGTTAGCATTGGTTAAGTCTCAAGTATAATAATTATAAATCCCATGATGGTTTAATAGTTATCTAGGAACCTATATTTATTTGATGGACTCTTCTCACTCATATATATCAATGAATTCAGGATCTAAAAAGCCTTAAATTCTATTTGAGAGTCCCTTGGTGGGAAATGGTCCCAATGAGTTTGAGAGTTGTTATAGCTCCAAATCTCACTCTTATGGTTTGTGATGCTGCACTCATGGCCTAGGGCAACCCCTCCTTCCAGACCTGGTCCTAAAATTTAAAAAACAGTGTTTTATCCCTTATACGCGACATTGCCCTGAGTTAAACGCGTGTACATTCGGGTCTGTGTATATCCAACCCGCGTGTATGTATTAAAACACTTAAAAAAATAAATAATTCCTTATTTTCGAGTGGAGATCGCGGGTTTTAACTGCTGATCACCTATTAGTTCCCATGGCCCAACTGTTCCCAACCAACTCCTAACTAAAAAACTACTTTGGAGATGGTATAAAAAGACATCAAAGGGAAGGCCTAAGAGAGAGAAAAAGAGAGCAAGATTATTATGTTGAGATTTTCCCCTTAGACCAGGTCTGAAGTCCTTGGTGCTTTCTGCACTTCCCCCACTTTGCATTGGAAACCCTTGTTTCCATGTGTATTGGTGATCATTCATCCTTTATATCACCATTGAGTAAGACTTGGAAGGATCTCTTGTTGGAGGCTTGAGGCTGGAACGAATCCGGGAGGAAGCTTTGCTTGGAGCCTGCTGAAGGTGTTTCAGGTGAAATCTTTCCGTTATATGTACTTTACTTGCCTTTATATAAATAAACACGTCTTGGTTCCCGAAACAATCTTTCTTTGTGCTTATGAGATTCTTGTTTTGAATTCTTATGCAAGTAGTTACTTAAAGATTTTTATAACTAACTTTATAGCATGAAGATGGTTTATGTATAAGTATTTGTCCATGTACTGCTGTGTTCTTTGATTTGTTTGTTTTACAGGTCAAAGGAAAAGAA
Source organism: Pinus tabuliformis (assembly GCA_031772625.1). Taxonomy (NCBI): domain Eukaryota; kingdom Viridiplantae; phylum Streptophyta; class Pinopsida; order Pinales; family Pinaceae; genus Pinus; species Pinus tabuliformis. Next base: position 655,915,897 of record CM062814.1, on the reverse strand, counting down.
GGGAACTCCAAGAAGGGTTTGGACCCTCAAGGCCTTCTCGAACGTAGGACCTTAGGTACATACCCTCAACATTAGAATTTGCTTACAGTAAAGATAATGGCTGTGTGTGTGTTTCTTTGAATAAGCAATTTTAAGTTTGGTAGAGTCTTAACCCAAAGGACCCTAGGGGTACTTTCCCCTAAACCAGAATTGGCGACTCCGCTGGGGAACAACACTCTTGTTGTTCCTAGTTTGGGTAGTCTTCAAGCCAATCAAGGCTCAGCCCCTCTGTTTGCTGGCTCTGACTGTCTGATCTGTTCTTGAACTCTAAGCTTTTCCAGTTTTTTCAGTCTGTATTTTTTATTTTTCTTGAAAATCTTCAGATACGCTGTTTTGTCGGATTACAGAAGCATATATACGCAAGTTTAACTAAGTGAACCTGCGTATACGCAGGTTTCCTCAGTTACAGTCGCGTGTACATGCACTCTGCACATCACTGCAGGCGCGTATATTATATAATTTTCAAGATTGATAAATTTTCTTTTTGCTGAATGTTTATCTGGTGGTTTGGGTCAGTTTGAAGCAGTCGTTTTCCAGTAACAGTCCTCTGTTTAACAGGGGGCATCTTGTTCTGAACTCTCTCTAGTTATAAGGAGTATTACTCTTGTTTTCGTTGATTGCGAGCGTCATTGTTTTTTGACACACAAGATTTCTGGTTAAGAGTCTTGACTGCTCTGTTTTGGCAGAGTAGGAAGATTGGATTCAATATTTGTGTTCATTTTGCTTTGGTGACCCTTTTTGTTTGCTTGACGAAATCATTTTTGTGACCATTTGCTCCTTCGTTTCGGGAAAGTTGTTTGTTACCATTTTCTTGAAACTTGTCTTTTGATCTTTTGGACTTTCATTGCTGCTTTTGATTGTCAAGAGCGATTTCAAACACATTTATTTTTGTTGGGTTTTCATCATTTTAAAGGTGTCAATTCGCAAAAGTGTTTGGTTGCCTATTCTTCAATCATTAGTGTCAGTATTTTTGAGAGCATTCCTTGAAAAAGACTTCTTTGTTGTTTGAAAGAAAATCTTTTGAAAGTTTTGAGTTTCGCTTTCTTAAACTTGCTTTTCATTTGATTTCCTTTTTTTTTGTGAAGTGAAAGTGCTTTGTGTTTATCTTAGAACTTGTTTTTATTGTTTGGAAGAAATGATTGGTAGCACATCATATTCTATCTAAGCATTTTAGTGGCAAGACAAATTTGATAAGTGAGCAACTTTCCTTCTTTGTTTGCAGAGTAGTCTTAAAATCTTGCATTCACATATAGTTGTTGCATTAGGATAGATTTGCATCCCTTTTTATGCATAAATAGCTTTGTTAGCTTTTGTGAGTGTGGAGTCTGAAAAGAAAGCAAAAAACTTTGTTTTATTTGAAGTTCCTCTGAACCCTGTAGAGATTACTTTTCATCGAAAAACGAAAAGTGCATGTGCATGTAGTTAAGTTTTGTTTAACTTCTTTTGCGTCAAAAAACACCACAAATTTCATCTCCATTACCTTGTGACTTAAAGAACAGCCTAATAAAATCAAGCGCTAATTAAAATCCACTAGAACTTTTTGTTTTAGTCAGTTACACCAACAAGTTTAGGATTTTACGGCCTTGGATTAGGCGAGTGGAGAGTTAACTCTCCAAGGCCACATAAAACGTCAAACATAAGAGTCTGAATAACGAGAGAAAATCCAATAGCGTTAGGAAGACCAGGAAAGCTCCGGATCTGGGAGTTAAGCACGAGGGTCTGTGAAGACAGGGAAGAGAGATACCCCCTCTCCTACTTGTCTGAACTTACCTCACGACTGTTCCGCCTGGCTTCTGCGACGAGTTGGTACCCATAGTTGCCTCTCCTAGGGATCTACACAGGTGGCTGCGGAGGGGAATCCCGTGGCACCTGAGGTCGACATTGTATCACTCTCGACAGTACTACTGGAGGGCACGCTTGCGAAGCTTGGGGCTCGCACCAGCGCAGGCTGTTGTTAGGAGGTCAGCGTAACTTCCTCTGTTACCTTCGCTGATAGGACTGGGCCGTCATTATCCCAGACTATCTTCGGAAGGCCCCTGACTCCACTTTCTTGTATTTTGGTGTCCGGTCCTTATCACCCGAAGCGGAAATACTTGGAAGTTGTTTGACTGGCTATATCTTTAGGGACTTTATAGTGAGTGCTCTTTGCTCCTTGTATATAGTTGGCTTTAGGTGTTTTTGTCTAGTCACATTTGGACTTTGTGGTTTGAGTGACCGGCTTACCACTCTACCGATCTTGAAAGGCTTTTGGTTGTTCTTTCAAAAGTTGTGGAGTTGCCTCCTCAAGGGCAAAGGTTTTGATTGCTTATCCATATTCCTTGAAGAGTTATTTCTATATTCCCATAAGGGAAAGGGTCTTTGGATCAGTTAGATATGGCCAATATTCCTGTGGAAACCAACCAAGGTACCATTCCAAAAGGGGATCCTTGTGCTTTTCCTTTCTTTGGAAACGTTGGTACTCCCTTGATGGCCACTTTGACTATTCCTGGGTTGAATGTTGGACTACCCGTTTGGCTGTGGTCCACTCCGAATATTCCGAATGCTCTTGAAGCTTCTCAGTTGCATGCTTTATTTCAAGGGCATCACATGGGTGCTCATTGTTCATCTTCTCTCAAAGAGAAATCTGGGGTTCCTTCTTCTCCTCCTTCTTGTCACAAGAAATCTAAAAAGAGGAGAAAAAGGAAGTCAAAGAAGAAGAATAATTCTATCCCTTCATCACCGACCTCTACAAGTCATGTTGGAGATGAGCCTTCAACCGCTGCTAGTCATGCTGGGGGCACAAGTCTAGTCACTGCGAGTCACACTAGCACTTCATCACCGACCTCTGCAAGTCATGTTGGAGATAAGCCTTCAACCGCTGCTAGTCATGCTGGGGGCACAAGTCTAGTCACTGCGAGTCACACTAGCACTTCATCACCGACCTCTGCAAGTCATGTTGGAGATGAGCCTTCAACCGCTGCTAGTCATGCTGGGGGCACAAGTCTAGTCACTGCGAGTCACACTAACACTTCATCATCAACCTCTGCGAGTCATGTTGAAGATGAGTCTTCAGCTGCTGCAAGTCATGCTGGGGGCATGAGTCTAGTCACTGCAAGTCATACTAGCAAAGAGTCACCGACCTCTGCAAGTCATGTTCAAGACTCTCCGCAAACCACTGCTAGTCATGTTGGCGGAATGGAGGTTGATAAGAAACCTGGACGTAGAAGTTTTAAACCTAAGTTCCCTTGTAAGATATGCAAGGGAGACCATCTTACTCATTTATGCCCTGGTATTCCAAAGGTTCAAAGGATATGGTCCGAGTCTAAAAGTACTTCTACTCCTACACTTGATATGGTTTCTCATCAATCCCATCAACCATTGGTTGATAATGTGGTAGAGCCAGTGCAATCGCTGGCCGATTACACTCCTCTTTTGGGGGGTGAAGTGCCTAACAAAAGAGTCTGTTTGATCTCTAGTACAGAGTCTTCTAGTATAGGGGGCATTCCGGTTTCTTCAAATGTTCCCCCTACAAGTTCTAAGAGTGTTTCCTTTGATTGGGATAGTCTTGTTGAGCCTCGTCTCCCTTCTGCTGCACCTTTCCAAAGAAAGGTCAGAGTTAATTCCACAAATGTCTATCGATGTATGGTGGATGAAGGATCCTCTACAAGTATTATATCCTCTTTGACTTGGAAAGCGTTGGGTTCCCCAAAGTTGTTGACAGCTCAGAGTCAGTTGTTAGCCTACGATAGAAGACCTGGTGAATCTATGGGTGTTCTTCCTCAATTTCCTATCACTTTAGGTGGGAAGACTGTCTTAATCGATATGATGGTGGTTGATAGCCCTTTAGACTTTAATATACTACTTGGGCGTGATTATGTTTATGCTATGAATGTTGTGGTGTCTTCACTCTTTCGAGTAATGTGCTTTCCTCATAACGGGAATATTGTCACTATTGATCAGCTTGCATCTGATAATCACCACCCTAATTCGACTTTACTGCAGAATGCCCCTTGGTTTGTTCCAAGTTTTCAAGTAGACTCTACCCCACCACGGGTCAATTATGTGGCATTGAATCCTCAATGTTCAATTGCTTCTAAGAAGGATCCTTTGACTTATTATTCTCCTTCTTGGGACTTGGTCCCAGCAGTTGACCGAGAGATTCTTCCTATAGGGACATGGGACCCTTTAATTCCCTCTTTTGATCCTTGTAGTTCTCATGATTTCTTAGAACTTGTTTTGCCTTCACAGGAGGAACTCTTTGAAGCCATGAGTTATGACTACTAAAGGAGTCCTTGGTCCAATCCCTGCAAGGGGTTTGTTCAACAGAACTATTATGTGTAAGCCGCAAGGCTGCGTGGTTCCCTGTACCATATTGTATATATGAGGTACACATTTTCAAGTTTCGTATTCTATAACACAAAGATCTTATATGAAGTTTATATGTGGGATGTATTAGCTTCATGTCTAGTGTTCCTATTTATGTTTACAGAACTTGGAAGATTTCTCCTTTGGAAGTTTATGGTTGGTCCGTTCTGACAGGTATTGGTTCTCGAAACTGGCATATAGGTTAGGTTTTTCCACCTGCATTGTGCATTTATCAGTTTCCTTTCCCATTTTGCCTTAGGATCGACCCCACCAAGTTATGGTGCGGAACCTTCTCATTGCTTAGAAGTATCATGACTTGTGTGGTAGAGCCTACCTTATCATGGGTGCCCTAGTTAGTACCTTTTTGTCGCTTGGCACTCATGCTGATTTTTCATCCCTAGGCTCGGGAGTCCTCTGTAGTCCCGCCATGACTTATGCGTTGAAGACTCATTCCTCTTTGCTTCTTCGCTTCGTTCTGGCCTTATACCCTAGAGGCTCCTATGTGTGTCGAGTTGTACTTCTGCATTGCATGTTGACCATTTGCACCTTTTGGCCTAGAGCCGGCTTCACTTGGACTCGTGTTTAAGCCAAATTTTGACCATGACGTCTGCAAAATCAACCTTGCATACCTTTGACTTCTGCAGCTTGACATACCCTGATCCGTGGAAGGAACATACCTTTGAGTGTCACTGACCAGTTTTCACCTCCCTGCATTGAGCATAGGAACGTTCCTTTCCCAGGAACTAGATCATCTGTTTCACCGACACTCGTTCTTTCCACTGTACCATAGCATTCTTTTATTCTTTTTCCGGCTTAACAGAAAAAGACAAAAAAATTAAATATTCCAAAAAAGAGCGGGAACAGGGACATTATTTCCATTTATTGTTGGCAGCTAGAGTCAATCGTGTCGCCCTTGAACAAAGCACTCAAAACAAAGTCTCCTCCGCATGGGTGGGATTTAGTTTGACTTAGGCATGCCTTAACCTTGTTATTGAGTCAGTTCTCCCCCGATTGGTTATCTCTTCCAATCATATGGAGGGTTCGTTCGTGCCTCCTGCATGGCAAACTTATACAGAGTCATCATATGCTGCCACATAGTCACATTGAGTCGTGCTTTTGTTCAAGGGAAGTTAGCCTGAGTCGGCCTCTCTGCGGTTTCTCTTGACTCATTTTTCAGTCGGCCATCCCTGGTTGTCAGTATCATGTCTATCATCACATCAGCTATATTGGTCCTTTACTCGTGCCGGTTTGAGAAGGTCCCCATTGACTTCTTGCTGGCGGGTCTTGTCCTTATCGATGACGACACCTTGCTCTGAGGACAGGCCTAGAGCCGCACCCTGACCCTATTTTCATTATTGATAGGTCACCTTGTGCTCAGCATCGATCAGTATCATGGGTCTTTGACTAAGTGGTTTCCCTTGTGTTCGACATCAGCATACATTATCACACATTGGGATTCGTGCAGTACCTTGGTTTCCATTTGACCCTATTGGTGGATACCTCGCCTCTGTGTCAGCTTTCATTATTGGTTGGTTCAGAGGGTTTCGACCGTGCGCTAGCCACATCTTGTGTACGCCGGAAACGTGCTTCGGTTGGGTTACTATATCTTTTTTGTCCGATTCCTTCAACATTATTGGCCTACGGGTTACACTCGCACTAGATTGATGGAGGATGCCTTAATACCTCCCTTCTAGCAGATCTTTCCCTATCGACTCCGACTCATTGCTCTAGGGCAAAGATCTAGAGTCCATTTGGCAGTACCTTGGGGTTTGCAGTCATTAGTGGCAGATCCTTCGCTATCGACAGTGGGAAACCATCATTGTCTCCTGATCGATAGATTCTTACAGGTGTTCAACTTCAGCTCATATATTCACACTTGTTAGATTGTACTGGGTACCTTGACGCTCATTATCATTATCGGTGAGTAGTCTCGCATTTGTTAACGGTATACATCAATGACCGGTAATCAAATGATTTCTCACATGGTCGACTTCAGATCATTTATTCCCATGGTGTAGAAATGTACCACGGCGGTCGGTGAAGACCTCAGGTTGTATTAGCATTCATTGGTTCACTTCACAGTTGCTTTTGTTGCTGCTAGTTGATACCACTCCACCTTATATGTTGCAGTCAGTCATGGCAACATTCTATATGCTGGCACCTGAGTTTGCAGTGTAGTACCATCCTATTCCATCATGTTCAGTTGGTACCTTTTGGGATCAGTCTTTGATATCAGTGATCCGTTGCAGCTTTCAGCATCATTGACAGTCTTATATGTGATATTCAGACATGTACTTGCTCATTATGATCAGATGATCCATTATGTATCTTCCAGTCATTTATACTTGTATACTTAGTGGATCCGCTTGTACTTGATATGCGGACATGCTTTACTTTTTCTGAGCATGGGTATGCCCGCCTCAGACAGTGTTTCTTTCTGATCTCCTTTTGGTGGCTTGGCAGGCTGAATTCTGGTGAAGTCCTCCTCAGGTTTCTCGACAGACTTCCTTTCCATGTACTTACATAATATATTTCGGCCATCATGTTCCCCTTCTGACCTCATATATTAGGGGGCATCTGTTATAGCTGCAAATCTCACTCTTATGGTTTGTGATGCTGCACTCATGGCCTAGGGCAACCCCTCCTTCCAGACCTGGTCCTAAAATTTAAAAAACAGTGTTTTATCCCTTATACGCGACATTGCCCTGAGTTAAACGTGTGTACACGCGGGTCTGTGTATATCCAACCCACGTGTATGTATTAAAACACTTAAAAAAATAAATAATTCCTTATTTTCGGGCGGAGATCGTAGGTTTTACCTGTTGATCACCTGTTAGTGCCCGTGGCCCAACTGTTCCCAACCAACTCCTAACTAAAAAACTACTTTGGAGATGGTATAAAAAGACATCAAAGGGAAGGCCTAAGAGAGAGAAAAAGAGAGCAAGATTATTATGCTGAGATTTTCCCCTTAGACCAGGTCTGAAGTCCTTGGTGCTTTCTGCACTTCCCCCACTTTGCTATGGACTTCTCCATAAAGCTTGATGCAATGATTTTCATGGATCTTATTATCATGTACTTACAAAAAAGGATTCACCAAAACATAAACAGTTCCTCTGGCATAATTTTTTTTGGGATACCTTCATTCTTATTATCATGTACTTACAAAAAAGGATTCACCAAAACATAAACAGTTCCTCTAGATTTTGGGATACCTTCATGTGATTGTCAAATTTCGACCACAGTCATTTGTTTTGGTGCTTGTCTGGAATTTTATTTTGTCAAATTTTATTGTATTTTAATGATTTTTCTAGTGTATGATTTTGTAGTGATATGAACTTATGTAAAATTTCTGGAAAATTAGATTGGTTATCTCATATTTCAATGCAAAACAGAAATTTTACCTCTTTGATGAGAGGTTTTTCAGATCTTAACTCTATGAATTTTCAACCTTAGGGTTGTTGTCAAGTAGTGTAAAAACAACACCAGAAAGAGTACATTATATAACTTCCAAACAGTCTAAACTTCTAGGAGATCCAAGGAGAAAAGATACCAAACAAACATGGATACATTCCAGTCCTCTAGGGCATCTTATTCCACATGATCCAGATCTAAAAATATCTGTTACATAAATTATAACATCAGTATACCAGTAGGTATAGCAGTAGCAAAACATCCCTTTAGATTCCTCAATGAAGATTTTAAATGACTCAACAATTGTCCTTACATGTCAAATCATCAAGATATATATAGTTCTAAATAATAATACATAAAGAACATATATGGTTGAGAATCAAATCTGGAAAAAAAAATTTGACCAATGTTGCAAGAAGTGGGGATGCAGAAGCATCATTTCTCAAAAATATGTAGAATATAATGAACTGCAAATGTCTGGATGTTGTAATCCCTGACCAAACCATCTACATATGCAACATACAAGAGTGGGCTCCATTGATGGCAGGCAAGATTAACAACAAGTTTCTTGAGATGTTGGGTTACTACATATGCAATGTTTTTCCAAATAAACTGATTGTCCTCACCAATAACATGCATATGCTGAGAATGCCCATGAATCACCCATTACAACAAATATCCTTTAGGAATTCTAGGCATAAATCTCTATACAATTAGTTAAAGAGTTATTTACGTGGCCAATATAAACAAATGGAAGTGCTACAACAATATCCACATAGATACCTAAAACGATGTATGTCAAATTTGGTTTCTAAAAGATATATCGTGAACATGTTACATTCAGAAAACACATTGGCAGGATACAGGGACAAAAATTGGTAGGATACACCAACCAGACTGTAAGCCTTCATTTTCACTTCATATCATCCACTTGACATCCAAAATTTTGCTGCAACAAATGAAAGGAGTTGATCAATCCACTGCTAAAGAGACTGACTTCCCATCTGATTCGAAATGGATGGGGGTGTGCTCCGTCTTCATACCCTATGTGGTGAAGGTGAGGTTTTATGTTTAGGATCGGTCGGACCAGTATATGGAGAGAATGGTTCCGCAAGATTTCTAAAGTGTCAAGTGGGTGTACAGAGAGGTCCCACAAAGGTTCTGAAGCACTGAGAAGATAGAGAGGGACATGCAAAGGTAGCTAATGTCGATACTGAAGGTTGTGTGTGGAAGGAGCACACAATTGGACATGAGAATGATGATGAAATTACCAGAAAATCCTTCAAATACCACAAAATGGACACACAACAAATGCACAGATAGAGAAATGGCCAAGGGAATGTAAAACCAGAGTAGGGCACAGATCTTACAATACCAGGGCACAGATATGACAAGCTCCAAGAGCACCTAGGCTCTAATACCACTATCAGGCTGAGCCCGATTGAAAATCAGAGAGAAAGTTAAGCATGGAATACATTTAATTAAACATATGTACATATAAATGCAATTTCCTGTGACTGTTGGATTCATATTCCAAGGTCCCTTGGACTCCTCATGATGTTTCATATTCCACACCATAACCTTTACAGATTAGGTGTCTGGCAGCTAGAATATGCCTGTGTTTCCTATCAGCTTAGTTTTTGCAGTTGTTTCGCACAAAAAGTGATTAATTTATCTCCAAATCACTTACCATTTGAAGTTGACCTACTGAAGCTAGAACATATTTGTGTTTTCTTGATGACTGTATGAAATAATTTGTAATTTTTTATTCAGTACCATACAATGTGTCAGTGAGAAAAGTATAAAATTTGGAAGCCAAAAAGAAAAATGTGAAAGCATCAAAGAAAAAGGCAAAAGAAAAAAAGTCTAAAAGTGTAAGAAAAAACCAAAATAAAATGAAGCAAAAAATGTTACAAAAAGGTGAATGCATGGAAGCGAAAGTGTCAAAGCAAAAAGAGAAAGTAGGAAAGCAAAGCAGAAGAGTTAGAATCAAAATCAGGTAAGTAAACACATAAAAACTAAAAACACAAAATTTGAACACAAGAAAGCACAAAAGCTAAAAGAAAAAGTTAGAAATTGAAATGCTCCATTTTATTTAAGGCTGGTACCAATGATGGGAAGGCTATTGCACTATTTCCACAACAATGGAAAGTTTTCCTATAGGTACAGAAGAATGAGAGTTATCTGAAAAAAAGCAAGCACCCAACCAACTTCTGAAGGCTTCTAGTATGGGTACCAAAAAGTGCTAAACAACTAACTTTTGAAATCTATAGAAGCTAGCATGGAGCTTCATTTGGAGCAGAACCAGTTGTAAGAAATATCTTACACAAAAGAGTGAAACTAAGAAGTTTACTTGTTCAAATCTGTAGCATATCAGATTACCGATCTCAACCAAATTGACATTGACCCAATTTGAATTTTTGTATGCCAAAGTTACAAAATCAGTTCAGCTGCCAACTTCTCGAGGGTGAAGAAGGTTGCAAGAACATTCACTTCCAGCAAATTTGTTCTCTTTGAAAGAAGAGAAAGAGGAAAAGAGACACGTATAGTTGGATATTAGAGGAATTTTTCTGACTTTTTATAAATCCATGCAGAGAAGAGCCTCCAAGATCATTTTGACCAATTTCACTAAGTGTGTGGTTGCTTCTCAAAACACTCAACACTTTGCAAGTGAAGAAGACAAAATTATGGAAGCTTCATTAGATAAGGATTTGGTCAAGACCATGAGGAGTCTGCAGGATCAAAATCCATTATTATAAGGTAGATTCATACCACATATTAACCAAATCATGCATGAATGGACATTCAAGACAAATCATGCAGGTGAGACAGGGAGGATGCATCTCCAGTAAAACATCAAGGAGGAATTCTTCCTAATCAAATTCAGCTCCAGTAAAACATCATGTTGGAATTCTTCTTTAACAAAATAATCAACAAGGAGGTCTTCTTCCATTGATAGGAGCACCTGTTGTGATTCAAACAGAGACTATACTTCCACCTTTAGGTGCATAAGGAGCAAAAAAGAGAAAGCTTCCATGGAAAATAAATTTCAGAAAGTGAAGGCACATGCCTTTAATGGGAGACAAAACAGGAAGAAATATCTGGGGCGATGAAGGTCTCCTTTCTAGAAATTTGATCAGTGGAGAGCCACATGCATATCCTTCTGACCCTTCTACAAAATTGCATTCACTTGAACGATGGCCATTCGATTTGTTGCAAGCAAGCTCCGAGGAGTCTGAGAGTTTTGGAACTGAGTGGGCTTTGTTCGTGCTAATTCTATTTTGCAGATTATCCAATTATATAACATAAGCTTATTTTTTAAATCTGGGCAATGATGACCATTATGGATTCGTCTAATTGATTTCTACCTGGGTGGAAGAATATTTCTCATGTCTGATTATTTATTGGGTGTCACGATGTTCAAGCCATTCTTGTAAGCACTCCATTTTTTTCTCTGAAAATGTTGAGGAGGGTTGGCTACTCCTGATGCACGAATCCATTAAAATAAGGTTGTTTCTAGTTTGTACAGCATATTAGTCATCGCAAGTAAATCATTTGTTATCTGACACATGCAATGAAAAAATCAACAAGTAATGGAATATGGCATCTAATCTCATCTTCAGAATGACACTTCTGGTGATTCGAGTAGCCATTTTTTTGTGGGGTGTTTGGTGGCAACCATTTGTGGAAATTAAGGAGATGAGTTAGATTTGGAGGAAATCCATGAGTTCTACAGAGTGGGTGCTTTGTTTCCCTCTCAGAACTCACTCTATTGGCCGCGTATTCTTATGGTCATATCTCTTCTGGATTGTAACCTCTGGATCCGTAGGGTTGTGCGTACTGGGGTTTTCCATTGTTTTTCTCTTAATATGTCATTGTTAAGAGTCACTTTCATGACAACTATGTCAATTTCTAGAATCTTGTTGTTCAACTTGGTAATCCCAATCAAAGCTGGTGAGCCATTCTGTCATTGAGCATGTGTTGGAAACATCATTGCAGTCTCTCGCTCTCATTTGGGCAAACATCATCATCATGCCTCTCAGCGACAGCATGATACCTAATCACCTCTGCTAGCCTCCTGGAAACGGGTCTACCGATCCTCATTCTTTGTCTCAAACCTTTAATTTTATCTACCCGTGGCCGAGGTGGAATCTACATGAGCAGATGCATTTGACTCTAGTAATTTTATCTGAGCAGGTTTGATAGAATGAAGGATGAATCCAAGGAAAAACAATGGGTTTGATAGAATGAAGGACAAATCCAAGGCAAAATAGGAAGAGATAGATAAATTATACAAGATCTTATCCAAATTTATGGTGATTTCTTCAGTTTAGCCACTGAAAGATGTCTAAATTTAAAGTGAAGAAAACAATGCCCCACTTTGTAACCATTTATATATCATATGGGGCTAAAGGTCTAACCAAAAGTTAACCTTTCAGCAAGGACCACTAAGTAAAACCTTCCAAGACCAACTCTTCAGCGTTGTTGTTAACCACTCAACTAGGGGTGTAGTATTTTAGAGGTGAAGATTGTCTTTGAAATGCGTGCATACCTGGGAGCATGCCTAGAATGGACAATACACGAAGGTCACATGCCTTCTCCCAATTCATAATTGGCTGAAGATCTTGCAATGGTCTAAATATCAATATCTATACCATGTCCCATGTATGAATCTTACATTTTTTACAACCCAATAAAAAAAAACTGACTTTTTTCTTACAAATATTGTGTTTCATGCTGAAAGGACTCTTTGTAGAAGGGAATAACCACAATTGGAGAAAGAGAGAATCCAATATATTGAATGAATTCAATCAAATCATTAACCAAAGAATTTACCTGAGTAAAGTATAGAGACACACGATTTTCCTAAATTCTGAGGTCCATCCTAATTCTTTTTGCATTCTCCCAATTTCTCGCTGACACCTAGGTTGCCTAAATTCCAAGCTCTAGATCCTAATTCTTTTTGTATTATCCCAATTTCTCGCTAGAATTCACCCGAAGAATATTCTCTACAATGGGAAATCACCTGAATTCCATTCACGATTATTCCTCGAACATTCTTAGCCTCGAATTTGGTAATCTGGGGTAGTTCGAAGTCATTTGACTCCAGAAAATACCCATTTTGCAAGGCTCTAAGCTATTTCAAAAAAAACCAAGATGGTTGATGGAAGGAATTAAATGGTTGAAAAGACTCATGTTTCACGCTAAAAGGACTCTTCGCAGAAGGGAATCACCATGATAAGAGAAACCGAGAAACTGGAGGGAAATAAATGAGGGAAAAAACTACTTTGATTTTTGAAAGACAGAAATCCCATGAAACATTAAATGAAATGCATGTGTTTTTCCAGTGAAATGAAATTTAAATGAAATGTGTAAGTATTCTCTGCTAGTTAATAGGGTTTTATTAATTGTAAAAAATCAGTTTGGTCTTTATGTCACCAAGTGTTATTTGAGGGAATTTTGATTTATTGATATCAAAAATGTGATTTATGATGAAATTAAAATAACTTTTGTGTAGTTAAAAAGTGTATCAATGTAGTAATGTTATGGTAATAATTATTTTCAATGAAATGTTTGGTTTAGTAAAGATAAATAATTTTTAGATATTTTCTATGATGTAGGGAGTCAATTTGGGAAAGGTGATAGTTTGGCTTCCACATGCTTTAGAATGTTGATATCTTTTTGTCCATAAACATTAGGGGTTGAAAAATAACATAGGCTCTATAGCTAAGTTTGTTCCAACTTGGCTATATTTTGAACCAAAAATTGTTATTGACCTCATGGATATGATAGAAATTTTGTGGCTTGTAGGGTAGTCTTGTCATGAAAAAAATGGAGGTACTAGGTAGGTAGGAAGAATCATTTTGGTGGAACTTGGCCATAAAAGGGACATCTATCTTTGAATAGTTTTAAGAGAAAATAAACCTTGTGGATTATTATTGTAAGGACATCACTTTAAAATCTAGGTTAGTGTGTACACACTAACCAAAGGGTGATTAGTCAAACCCACAAAAGTATGATAGGTGCCTCTAGAGAAGTAGGTGTTTTTGTGTTCTCATTGGCTAGGTATGGGTAATGAAGATAGAGTAAGATAAGAATTTAGCCACTAGTATTTCCTATAATTTTGATCCATTTTTCTAGGAACACCTTTCTTAAGGTAGTTGTACATTTAGATTAATTGATAAGAAAAACGTGAAATTAATATATTGTATGATGGATCCTTTTAGTTAAGAATTACTATTGGAAGGAGATGCCAAACATATTTTGTGAAGAGCATCTAGTATTGTGGCTAATATGAGGGTTATGAGTGCCTTAAATTTGTATACTACTCCTAATGTATAGTATTTTTTCATGGTTATTCTAGTTATTATCATTTGCAATTGCAATAAAAAACCAAGGGAATATTGGAGGTCTACCTAGGTATGCTAGTCTTACCATAATAAAGTTACATATCTAAAGCCTACATAAATAAATTTATATATACTTAATATTTTGAATTATTTTTCAAGTTTTGAATCTATTTATATATTTAATAATAGAAAAACTCAAAATGGATAAATTTAATCATAATTATTAATGAATTTCTAAAAACAAATTGTATAAGTAGTTAATAGTCAATAAATATTGTTCAACGATTATATATAATAATAAATTTAAAATAAATTAAGGGAATTTTTTAGTTTGTTATTGTCAACATTGTTGGGTATTTGGTTACTTATCTCTTAATAAGTATATCATAATGACCCATGAGGTGTAGACTACCTGGTTTGCATGGGGTTTTGTCCCCCTAGGTCACAGTTTCAAACATCATGGGGAGGGGTTGAGGATGGAAGTCACTTTTGTGGACTTAACTATCCCAAGGGACATCTAATCTCAACTAAGCCTCACACAATAATGGTGAATAGCATCCTATTGTGGGTAGATCAGTGTTCCTCTGTCCAATAAAAGGGCTAGCCCTAGCTTAGGCTTGACCTAATCACAAAAAAAAACAAGTATATCAATATGATCTTCTTGAATTAAGGACGGTACTATGTTATGTCATTAATTAAGAGTCACTGGCAAGTAACAACATGGAAAAACTAAGCTTAAAACTTATAGCTAAAGCATCAAGAGCTAGAATAGAATTCTTAAGTGATCACAGTCAAGATAATACACATCGAAGATATCATATACACATGCATCATACATATCAAGCTAAATGTGGTAGCTAAAGCAACCTCTTCCTACACCTAGTGTCCTAGACGGACAATGCAAGTTGTCATCAAACCAATTATGCATCTGTGAATTACATATAGATCCATATATCTCAGTTGTGAAATTATTGATGTAAAAGGAATCACAGGGGTTGAGATGACAATCAAAAATTAAAAATATCCTCTAAAAAATCATATAGAAAGTAGGGTAACATGTCGTGTGACATCCAACTTGAAATCTATGATGGGAAATCCTCAAAATTCAATGACAATGATAATGGATTGGATGACGATGTTAAAGATAATGACTATGATTATGAAAATGATGACATTTGAAAAGGGAGAAGATTGGCCAAGGTCATTAGCATCATCATCTTCATCATCGTAATCATTGTTATCATCATCATTGTCATTGTAACCACCATAATATTTATTATCATCATCCTATCCTTGGAAGTTGGGATTGCTACCTTATGGTTTTCTTAAGACTTAGGCCAAACTAATTTCAAGGGCCCTAATCTAGGTTTTGATGGTTTATTAGCAGTCATACGTACTCCATTAGGATGTGTATATGAATTATAAGGGTGGTGAAAATTATTGATGAAAGGAAAGTTGTTTCGCCAATGTGGAGAACCACCTCTATGGTTTTGAGCAAGTTTCTTAATTATATAAAACCTTAACCAAAATCAACATTATCTTTAATCATAAACTGACCTTAGCTTTTGTGTATGGGTCAAATATAAGATTATCTTAAGAAATAAACATCAATAGTGTTTAACTATTTGTAATGCAATTAGAAAAATAAAATATTTTGTATTATGACAAAAAATAGCCATTCTATTGAACTTTCGATGGATGTTGACTAGAGAGATGTTATCCAACTGGGGAAATATTGACTTTTCAATCATCAATATTCCAATAGATAGATAATTGACCTAACCAAATGTAAAATATTTGATGAAAATTCAATTGTCGCCGCATATTTGACCAATGAAATTATTGTCAAATATATGAATAACTTATCATAGGATATCTGAAGATAATTGTGTTTGTTGGATATCTTAAAAATGTCAGTTTTTTTTTTAAGACAAAAAATATTTGCAAGTAAAATCAAATAGTATGACTAACCTATCAGAGTACAACATTGGATTTTCCACCCATATACACTAGTGGGGGCTAGGGGTTAAGGATTATGTTGTTCATGGATTTTAGGTCAAGGAATAGAGCTTCAGGATGTTCTAGGAATTTGGATATGTAATTGTTTAATCTCGATGTTGTTATTAAGATTCTAGAATACTCCCCAAATATACAATTGAAATGAATCCCAACGCCGCAACGAACCAACCATGGGTATTGTATTGCATTATACAAAGAATCGATACGAGAGAGTTATCGGGTTAATCCGAACCGGGTAGGCAGCCGAGATTCACATGTACGTGCAAAGAGGGGAATAAATCCTCACCATCGGAATGGTGAGCCCCTACCGGTCCTCGATCCTCTCCCTATCGAGCGAGTACCTAAAGGTCCTCGAGGGGTGGCGGGGGGAAGCTTGAGCCTACCTATCCCCCCGCCGCCCGATGGAACGGGAGCAGTTGGTTCCATCGGCCGACAGCAGTGGCTTCTGTACGTGATCGTAGTATATCACGTCGTCTCGCGGCGACCCTCAACAACTTTGGATTGGCCACGTATGTTAGCTTCTTCCAACAAATTTTAACTAGAATAATTTTATGGAATTCATGATTTAAGGGTGGCAACTAAACCTCTTATCATTTGTAGATAATATGTCATTAGTGCCCTTATTGCGGTCCACATATTATTTGAGAAGCACCAAAGGAAAAAAGTAGAGAGATTGGTGTTATCGTGATCTCTTCGTGCACATGGAGGGGGACCTAGACAAGTTAGTCCCAAAATGTCTGTAGCGGTGTCTAGATCCTATCAATCCATTGTATACAAATCCAATTCAGAATGTTACAAAAATGTATCTATTGTGTGAAGTTTCACATCAACTCAAACTGAAACCGCTCACCATCAATCTGTGTGAATCTTTCTTAGTCCTCAAACCTTCTCCTGTGTGGAGCTTGAGAAAATATGTGGATACACATATCACATTATAGCATGTTGTGGAGTACATTTACAAGATACCAACCATTCAAATTTTTATATTCTGTCAAGATTGAGGCATGTGCTAAATTCCTATTATTTGCATCTTTGCATAATGGTGTCATTAATAATTCAAAGTTTCATGTCTTTCTAGTATGATCTAATTATTGCTTTCTGTAAGATTTTTTTTTCACTCCCATTATTAAAATTTTGATGTTTATGGACAATATATAGATATAATGGATGCCTTGAATAATAAAAGAGTCAATTATTTTACCATTAATAGTGTTTAGTATTAACATATGGTGTCAATTCAGTAGTTCCACTGGTGGTTACCTAGGGTTAACCTAAACAGTTCTTTCACATGCATCAAAACAAGTAGTTATAATAGGAAGGACTTGTGCCAACTTTTGTAATCGTACATGTTGAATATGCAAGTGTTGTTGTTGTGCTCAATTTCTTATTAGAGTACCTATCGGGTGACAAAGTTTGTAAAAATGTTTGAAATGATACTAAATAAGGTGGACTTGAGGGACTGAAGAATGAAATCACAAGACAATACTTGACTGAGATTTATAGGTGGCTGGAACAGAATCACCTTGAACTCCAATAAATGTTTGATTTTTACAAAGGCAACATCTGACATATTATTGGTTAGCATTTTCAACATTGAAACTTGTAGTGCACCTTTTTTTCAACTTGGCATTAGCATTGGTTCAATGAAATTAATGCATGATCATGTTTTCAGGTAAACCAGTGTCATCCACAATGCCTATGCAGAACATGAGTACATGCTCAAATCGACCTGTCTTGGCTGATATTGGTAATCATCTTCACTAACTAGTGGGTAGATAAAGGATCTTGGTCATTGTATCAACACTCACCCCAAGGGGATATCATGTGAATTTGGCTCAACACTCTCCCCATAAGGCTATAATGGTGTCAACTTCACTAACTAAATCAAGGCTTTGCACTCTTCCAACATGGATATTGTGTTTTCTCCCTCCATTAATGCACCATTCTAGAACAATAATGGCATCCCATGGCATGTATTGAATTATTGCAAAAAAATTAATGCACCCAAAACTATTACATGAAGAATGCAAAATAATGGTTAGCACAATTCCTATATCCCCACCTCAAAAAGTAAAATATATCCGTATCTAAAAAGGATTTTCCATAAATAAAATCTTTGTTAGTTAGGGTCTCTTTCTATGGTAAACCCTCCACTAGTTGACATCACTAACACCATGGATAAAATCCCTGAAATGAAATTTAAATTAAATAATTCAATCTTCCAAAGTAAAACCCACCGAAGGTTCTCACTTATATGGCAATCTAGTGTATACCTAAGTTTGGATAGCAATACTTGAGCATGTGTTTCCTTTTCTGAATATTGATATGCACAACAATGATATCACTTGGGTTTCTCTTGACACTTGATTACTATTAGTTTAGGTACTAAGGACATATTACTCAAATGTATATACATAATTTACTATACATGGATCTCATTATTAGCGTCCACATAAATAAAATTCCTAAGATAAACATTTGAGTTACTCTCATTCATCTACCTAGTATTAGTGTAGGTCCTAAATGTTTGAATTTGAAATGAATATACTAAATAAGGTGGACCAGAGGCACTAAAGAACGAAAGAACAAGACAATACTTCACTAATATCTATAGGTAGCTGGAACGTAATCACCTCAAACTCCCATCAATGTTTGATTCTTACAAAGGAAAGCTCCCACGTATTATTGATTACCATTTTCAACATTGAAACTTGTACTGCACCTATTTTTCAACTTGGAAATAGTAGTGGTTGAACAAAATTAATGCATAATCATGCTTTCAGTTAAAGCAATATCATCCACAATTCCTATGTAGAACATGAGTACATGCTCAAATTGAGTTGTCTTGGCTGGTATTGGTAATCATCTTCCTAACTAGCATCTACATAAATAAAATTCCTAATATTTATTTATTTGACTAAATAAATAAATTCCACACTATGAAAAACCCTTAAATCATCTATATTGTACAATTTAAACCACTCAAACTTATAATTTTGACAAACATCTACTCAATTTTGGACAAAATATACCTAAAAAATATTCAGAGAAAAAAATCAAAACGTAGCTAAAATACAACATTCTAAAGCCATTTTAACCCTGTTGATGGAATTTTAACATTGTAAATGGATTCAAAGACCCTTTGTCTCTAAATTTTAACATTGTGGATGGATTCAGAGACCCCTGTAGTGAAATGTAACACTTTGGTATCAAAATTGCAATTTTCCATTTCTAGACTGGTATATAATTAAAAATTACTAATATAAATGACTAATTCATATACTTGTTATTTGGTCATATTTTTATTCTTGGACTCTAATAGTCACTTATGTTAATCATTATTAATTTTGTCACTTATTATCTAGTCATATATTTTAATCATAAACTAAATTAGTCATTTAAGTTAGTCACTTATTATCTAGTCGTATATTTTACCCCTAGACTAAATCAGTGATTTAATTTAGTCATTTTTAGTTCGGTCACTTAAAAGTGCTCAAATTTAGTAGTAATTCACTTGAAATAATTGTTTTGAGTAACTTCTCTAGTCACCTAGTCATTAATTTCATCATTTTCTATTAGTGAAGTAGCATGGGCATTCCACAAACCAAATGGAAGAACTTTATAAGTAAAGGTACGCTAAGGGCATGTGAATGTAGTATTGTCTTGGTCTTTGGGGCTAATCTGGATTTGATTGTATCTACTAAATTCGTCCAAGAAGGAGAAGAATTTATTTCTTGCAAGGGCATCTAGGACTTGGTCAATGAAGGGAAAGGGGAAATGGTCCGTATTTGTAACCTTATTAGCCACTTCCCATTCTTCTTGGGAACTAACACAAGAGGTGACACCCACTCACTATATGAAATCGGGCATATGAACCCTGCATCCAATAGTTTTTGCAGTTCTTCTTTCACAATGTCCTTAATAGCTGGGTTCATCCTCCTCTAGGGTTGGTGCATAGGCTCACACTCCTCCTTCATGTAAATTTGGCGACTACAAACTGAGGGAAGCACACCTTTCATTTCCTTATTGTCCCAAATAAAAGCATCTAGGTGTTGCCTAATACTTTGCACAATTATTCTGTTTCACTGAGAGAGAAGGGTTGATATTTAAGGTTCAAGATGGGAAATAAATCTACACTAATGAGATGGTCTAGATTTGAGTCAATAGGGAATAATTCATCCCAAGGTTTATTACTAGATTCTTTCATCAACTCATCATTTGTTATGGGAGTGAGATGTCGATTCTCAAGGATATGTTCAGATCATCTTCATCATGTTCCCCCCTCCTGTAAGATGTCCAGAGTTCATATTGGGTGGGCGGTGGTGTGATAGAGTTCATATTATTCCTCCTCTTCCAATTGCAATGGTAATTCATGCTAAATAGAAGGCTGAGTAGGAGGATAAAATACCAATTGTTTAGAAAAATGTTAATTCTTAATGGTCATGTTCCTAGCCCTACAATTAATGTAAGCATCATTAGTAGCTAACCATGGCCTTACCAAGATGAGAGGATAACCATTAAATTTGGTTTAGGGTTGGAGAACTAGGAAATTAGTAGGATATTAAAAAGATTCAATGGAAACAATAACATCTTCAACAACTCCCTGAGGAGCTACTATGGATCCATATGCAAGATGCAACACTATGGTGGTGTTTTACAAAGCCCCTTGGAGGTTTATATTTACCATGGTTTCCTTATTCATCAAATTGATTGAAGCCCCAATATAAATGAAGGTGTTAGGGAATATACGACCATCAATATGCACATAGACTACAGGGATTCTAGGGTCTAGATATTTCAGGAAGATCACCCTCCCAAGCATCAAATTAGATAATTTCCCAACAACATTTATCATGGGGGTATCTATTTTTCTTCTTCTAGTATTTTTGAAACATTTCTTCTTGATGAGATTATTGTAGATGGGAGCATATTTAATAGCCTGGAGAAGGGGAATTTTAACGCACAAATTCCTCAATGCTACCAGAAGTTAAACCTCTTATGGCGTGTGCTAGATAGGGTACATCAACCTCTCAGGAAAAGGAAGGCGATTGACTTGAGGAACAATCTTTTCCTTCTCTTCTTCAAGTTATTCACGTGGAGAAGCTGGGTGGTTATTTGAAAGAAATCACCTAGAGAAAAGGTTGATCTCCTGGATTTCCTCAACATAAGGAGGATAAGATTTCTCTCCATTGTAGACATGTTGTGCTTGCTTATTGTTTGGGTTTGAATTTGTTTAAGTAGGCATTTCAGGTTGCTTAGGCTGAGTAGGATGAGTGAGCTATGGCTGAGGTTAGGGTGGAGATAGTAAAGGAGGAGGTTTGTTAACTTGAGGCCTCCACCCTTCTGATGGGTTTCCCCACTGTGAAGATTGGGGCAAATATGGAGGAAAATGATGGTTGACACGTTGAGAAGGATATGGAGGAGCATAAGGCCAAGAAAGAGGTGTGGACTAAGATGGGTGAGTGGAAGAGTAACAAGGTTGTAAGGATGCA
Organism: Pinus tabuliformis; assembly: GCA_031772625.1. Classification (NCBI taxonomy): domain Eukaryota; kingdom Viridiplantae; phylum Streptophyta; class Pinopsida; order Pinales; family Pinaceae; genus Pinus; species Pinus tabuliformis. Next base: position 655,894,242 of record CM062814.1, on the reverse strand, counting down.
CTTTTATTTCAATTATAATAAGAGTAGTGTGTACCTTACATGCCTTGTTGATAAGGCCAAGGTCCTTGAGGTCTTCTTTGACTGAAGAAACAAAGTTGCTTTGAACCCCCTTTTTCTCCTTGGTATACATATTTTAGTTTTGGAAAATAAGACAGCTTTTCTGTTGTGTGATCTTCTTCACAGACTAGGAAGAACTCTATGACATTTAATGGGCACTCATTCCTAGGATGTCTTTTGGTGGACGTAGGGCAAAAAACAGCTAGTGCCCATTATTCTTCCTCCTACTTTGCTTTGATTTGCGTGGTATCCATTTGCAGTGAAAAGGTATGTAATAGTTCTCTCTTGAAATCCTCCAACATGTTACCTATCTCATTCTAAATGGATGTTATGTAGGGAGAGGAACTGACCAAGCCCTCAAAAGTCCTACCCTTCTTCATAGCAATCCTAGAGTGGTTCTTGACCATATTTTTAATGTCATCATATGATAACTGATAAATATCTCCTCTAGAAAACATGTTGATAGTTTCCAACATGTATTCCCTAATCCCTCAGAGAAGAACTATTTTGAGTAATTCATGATCAAGGGTGCAGTTTGCCCTATCATAAGTGTGTTGAAATATCTCGTAATAGTACTCTGTCGATTCATCATGTCCTAGAGTCATCCTAAAGATTTCTTCCTTGGTTTATTTGGACCTTCAGTAGTCCCTGTACTTTCTATTGAAGGCATGTTGGATTTGGGCCTAGGTAGTGATGCTACCCCCATGAGGACCCATAAACCAGTGCAATGCTACCTATTTAAGGGTATAGGGGAATAACTTCAGATTTTTCTCATCAGAGGCATAGTCATAGGTCCTACATAAAACAATAAATTAAAGCATAAAGGTATCATGATCCTTAGAGGTTAATCCATGGAAGTGTGGAAGGGTAGTAGGGCTTATGTTATTCATTCTAGCCTCTCCATTGGTCTCTTTGGTAGGTAAAACCTCATTGTCCTTGTTTTCAGCCATAATTTGGGTATATGAAGTGGGTTCTTCTTCTTCCCCAATAGGTTCTTCAAAAATTCTAGGTTCCTCACCCAGAGGGTCTTCCAACTCCCCTGTAGTCAGGTAGGGAAGCTCGCAACCACTAAAGAATAATGATGGTTGATTGCTTGAGGGTGTGGGGGATTTTGGTAAGAAATTTCCTTGATTATCCTTACTCTTACAAGACATGAAAGATTTTTATTTTTATTTTTATTTATTTTTATTTTTATTTTTTTTAAATTTTCCCAAAAACTATATGTAAAATAGAAAATTACTCTTAAGGACAAACAAAATCTACCCAGACAACTCCCCTTCAATGACGCCAAAAAATGGTGAGCCCTAGTATTGCACCAAGAATGTTGCAACTACCAAGGGCTCCTCAACTCAAATTATCAACCCAGGGTTCATAAAAAGTTCGAGGTTATAGTTATATATGCACCGTAGATGGGACTACACTCATGCCACCCTCATTTATGAAATTAGATAAAAAAATGCAGAGAGACACTTCCATCTACTGAATTAGAATGAAATATTATTTATAAAGGGACAATTGGAAATTTCTTCTAGCTATGAAAATAGAACTGTGATTGAATCAACTTGTAAGAGCTTAATTAATCAATTCATGAAAGGGAAAAGGCTAATGTACCTGCAGAAATAAAGATATGTTCTCTTACATAATCCATCGAATTACAAATCATAATTGCATGTACCATCTACCTAGTTTATACTTTCTTATAAATTAGTAACCTACTTGCATGATAGAGAAACTAACTGTACTATGTTTTTGTATTGAAGAAGAGGAAGGTTTGGAGTGGATTAGGAGATTTTCATGAACATAATATCACATTTGGGGGTCATTAAGAATCTATGCTAAGTCAGAGTTACAGTGGGGATCAAAATTGATGAAGGAAAATATTGTACAGGTTTGCTACATGAGGCTTGTAATGCTAGAGGAGGGCATCTGAGTGATTTTTGAAGGTGGAAACACTACCTTGAGGGTATTGAGAGGTGGATAGTTGTTGAAGAAAATGAAAGGAGGTTGGTTTGAGCCCTTATCCAAGCTTAGGACCTCTCAGAGGCCTTTATTGCACTAAGAGGAGTGCTCTCGGTGTACTAGGAAGAATGAATTGTAAAACAGGGTTTTGGGATACAGTTTGGAAGTGGAAGGAAAAGATGAGGGTGCATGTTAGGCCCCTATAATACTAGTGATTCCCCCATTGCTATTGTCATTGTATCCCTTATTGTTATAATTGTGCCCCTATTGTCTCCATATTGTTATTAGTATGCCCCATAGAAACCCACTATTGTTATTTGTGTGCCCTTATGTTATTACTGTTATGACGTATTGATTATTACTATTATTGTGACCCCTTATCTAGGCTTGAATATGACAAATCAGGTCACCGTGGGAGATTTGACATAACTCATCCTTAGAGAATCTAATCTTGATCAGACTTGTGGGGTTAGAAAGAGGACTCAAAGGGCTATAACAAGACGAGATTTCATATATTTGAGATCCACATTTATAGAGATACAACAGATTTAATATCGAGCTCTTACAAAGTGAAAAAAAAGGTGTGTAGTTTTATTTTAAATTTTGCTTAAGATTGGTTTGAAGGAACTCAAAGTGAATAGTGAAGAATTATTAGCATTAATTAATGCCATGAAGAAAGAAAATGGAAACACCTAGTAAGAAACCTGAAAGCTCTAGCATGACTCATGAAGAAGAGGAAGAAATGCAACATGATATATCAAAATTACAAGACCAAGTACAACAAATTTCACTATGACTAAAGGTAAATGAAGCGAAAATGAATGGCATGGAAGCTAATATGAATGGAATGCAAGTTAAGATGGAAGCTAATATGGATGGCGTGGAAGCTAGGATGGATGGATCAATGCTAAGATGAGTGGAATGGATGCTAAGGTGAATGGCATGGATGACAAGATGGAAGAATTGGAGATAAATTTGAAGAATTGAAGATAAATTTGAATAAGTTCCTACAAGAAATGGTCACTAATGATGAAAGGGTAGTAAAGGAAACTCATGACGAGAAAAAAAAATGTTAATCATGATTTCATAGACTCTAATGTTTGATTGAAGACCCACCATGTTCCAAAAATCGATATGAGGAAGTTTGATGGCAAGGATCCTAGAACATGCATACACACAAAAGGTAATTGTTTGATCTCCATAATTGTTTGATCTCCATAATGTGCAAAACACACAAAAGGTACATATTGCAACTTTATATTTGGAACCAAATCAATTTGTATGGTATAGATGGCTTTGCTCTTGTAAACAAATTGTCACTTAGGCAATATTTATGGAAGAAATGACAACACATTATGAATACAAAAAGCAACACCTTTTTTAGCCAATTGATAAATCTCAAACAAAAGGGTTTAATGATGGAGCACATTGAGGCGTTCCAAAAATAAGGGTAAAAGATATTTTGGAGGAACATAGGATTGATGTGTTCATAGGGACTTTGAAGGATAATATCCAACATGAGGTTCACCTTTGGGAACCTGATTCGTTGGAGAAGGCATTTAGGTTAGCAAGAAAAATGGAAAGAAAAATTATGGCAACTAGGAAGCCTACCACTCACAACTATAAAGATGGAAGTGTTTCTACCCCTAGCCTTCCACAACCTACAAGGTTGACACCACAACAATTGGAAGAATAAGGAGAAAAAGGGATTTGTTATAGTTGTGATAGAAAATACAATAAAGGTCATAAGTTTGCTGAGAAGAAACTATTCTACATAGATTGTGAAGAGGAGGAAGAAAAAGAACAGGAAATGTCAAAAGAAGAGGATATACTCCAAGAACAAACCATATATAAAGAAAAAATGAATTTGAAAATATCTTGTAATGCATTAGATGGAATTACCACTCCTCAAACTATCAAGATAGAATGACATATCAAGAAGAAAAAGGTAATAGTGTTGATTGATTCGGGAAGTACCCAACATTTTATTCATTGTAAGATAGAAAAGGAATTCAATTGCTTCCTATATCTAGCACTAGAGTGTCAAGTGATGGTTGCAAGTTGAGGAACCATAAATTGCTCTAGAAAGTTCCATAATACCAAGTTATCCATGGGAGAATATGTATTGAGTAGCACAATGCTTTCCATTCCAATGGGTGGTGGTGATGTTGTGTTAGGATTCCAATGGCTACAATCCTTGGGTAAAATAGCTTTTAATTTTCGAGAACTTTCATGAAATTTTGTGCGAAAGGAAAGGAAGTTGAATTAAGGGGTATTGTAGGGAAATCAGGAAATATAATCGGCTCTAACGGTATGACAAAGCTTCTAAAGAAGGAACAACAAGGTGTAATTGCACAATTATGTTCACTAGAGGTTCCTACATTGAAATAATCTATTTCTTTAGATCTGCAAAAAGTCTTGGACAATCATTCCAAGGTATTTGAGACACCCAAAGGTCTCCCACCTATTTGTGATCATGATCATGCTATTCATTTGATTCCAGGAAGTGTTCCTCCAAACATCAGGCTATATAGATATCCCTATGCCTAAAAGAGTGAAATTGAATGTATGGTTGTAGAAATGCTAGAGGCTAGCATAATTCAACCTAGTCAAAGTTATTTCTCTACTCCAGTAGTATTGATGCACAAGAAGGATGGATCATGGCACATGTGTCCAGATTATAGGGAGCTCAACAAGCTCACTATTAAAGATAAATTTCCCATTCCTATCACTGATGAATTATTGGATTAATTGCATGGATCAATTTACTTCACCAAGTTGGATCTTCGTTCAGGATATCATCAAATCAAAATGAAGACTGAAGACATTCCGAAAACAACATTTAGAACTGATGAGGATCATTATGAATTTTTTGTCATGACTTTTGGCCTTACCAATGCACCTTATACGTTTCAAGGTTTGATGAATTCCATTTTCAAACCCTTCCTTAGAAATTTTGTGTTAGTATTTTTTGATGATATACTAATCTACAACATGTCTTGGAAGGATCATGTTGAACATGTTGACAGGGTGCTCAAACTATTGGAGGAGAAACAATTATATTCAAAAATATCCAAATTTTTCTTTGGAGTACAAGAGGTGGAATATCTAGGTCATATTATATCTCATGAAGGTGTTAAGGTAGACCCTAGAAAAATTAAAGCCATTAAGGAATGGAAAATCCCCACATCCATAAAGCATCTGCGAGGATTTCTTGGGTTGATAGGGTATTACCGCAAGTTTGTTAAGAATTATGGGAGAATATCAGCACCAATAACAACATTATTGAAGAAAGATGCATTTTCATGGACTCCAGAAATAATAGAGGCCTTCGAACATATTAAAGGGGCAATGTGCCAAGCACCAGTCTTAGCTATGCTAGACTTCACAAAAAACTTTATTATGGAATGTGATGCTTCAGGAAATGGAATTGGTGTTGTTTTAATGCAAGATGAAAGACCCATTGCTTTCGAAAGTCGTCCAATCAAGGGAAAGTATTTACAAAAAGCTATTTATGAGAAGGAAATGTTGGAAATGCTACATGCACTTAAGGAATGCGACCCTACCTAATGGGAAGACACTTCAAGGTAAAAACGGATCATAATAGTCTTAAATACTATTTAGAACAAAGATTATCCTTTGAACAACAACAAAAATGGGTCACTAAAATGTTGCGTTATGACTTTGAAATCATCTACAAAAAAGGGAAGAAAAATGTTGTGGTAGATGCACCCTCAAGAAAGGATGAGGATGTGGAAGTATTGTTGTGTGCCATTTCTATTATCCAACCATATTGGATAAATAAAGAAAGGGAGGAATGTAAGAATGACGAAGAAGTGTGGGCACTCATTCGAAAGATACAACAAGATCCCAGCACATCTAATACATTTAGCTGGAAAAATGATTCGTTATGGTACAAAGGTCGCTTATACCTATGTAAGAATTCCCAACTCAAAAAAATATTCTTATGGAATTGCACACTTCTCCCTTAGGAGGGCACTCATGATTTTTAAAAGCTTAGCATAGAGTTAAGAAGGAATTTTTTTTGGATGCCCTTAAATCAGATATTCAAAAGTTTGTGGCGGAATGTTTGGTTTGCCAACAAAATAGAGTTGAAACAATTAAGACCCCAGGTCTATTACAACCTTTATCCATTCCAAGCCAACATTGGGAAGAGGTTTCAATGGATTTTATCATAGGTTTACCCAAGTCCAAGGGAAAGAATGTCATCATGGTGGTAGTTGACAGACTTACCAAGTAACACTTTTGTGCATTATCACATCCATTTAAAGCCAGTACATTTTCTACTACATTTACGGAAACAATTCAAAAGCTACATGGAAACCCAAAGATTATTGTGAGTGACAGAGATCCACTTTTCACTGGAGATTTTTGGACAAAATTATTTTCTTGTCTCTGTACTCAGTTAGCTCATAGCTCATCTTATCATCCTCAATGTGATGGGCAAACTGAGATAGTAAAAAAATTTTTGGAAGGATATCTTCGTTGCTTTGTATCAGATAAACAGACACAATGGGTCAAATGTTTGCCTCTAGTTGAATGGTGGTATAACACTTCCTTCCATATTGCAACAAAAATGACCCCATTTATGGCACTTATGGATATCATCGACCATCGATCACATCATATTTAAGAGAAAATCCTAAGGTGCAAGTAGTGGAACATCACATTTAGCATCAACAACAAGTTCTCAACTCTTAAAGGATAACCTCACAATGATGCAGAATAGAATGAAACAATAGGCATATCAACATTGTAGTGAGAGAGGTTTTGATGTACATGACTGGGTATTCCTATGGCTACAACCATATAAATAAATGTCCCTCAAGCAAGCTAAGAAGGATAATAAATTATCACCAAAGTATTATGGTCCGTACAAGGTGTTGCAAAAGATTGGTACTATGGAATACAAATTAGAGCTTCCTACAACTTCGCGAGTGCACCCAATTTTCCATGTTTCATGTTTAAACAAGGTTATAGGTGACAAACTCCCAGTTCAAACAATATTGCCAAAACTTGATGAGGAAGGAAAAATCATATTGGAACCGGAAGCAGTCACAGAAACAAGAACTCAACAGCTACGAAATAGATCAATTTCGGAGTATCTCATCAAGTGGAAGAACTTATCTGCATGGGAGGATGATAATTTTATATAGAACCATCCAGAACCACTCAAGCATTAAGGGCAGTTCTTTTTGGAAGGATAGGGGCATGTCGGGCCCCTATAATACTAGTGATTCCCCCATTACTATTGTCATTGTATCCCTTATTGTTATTATTGTGCCCCTATTGTTCCCATATTTTTATTAGTATGCCCCATAGAAACCCACTATTGTTATTTGTGTGCCCTTATGTTATTATTGTTATGTCGGCTTGATTATATTATGACCCCTTAGAATCCTATATATAGAAGGGGGGTTTATTCATTTATATCATCCAAGAATTGTTGATTTGTGTAATGTAAAGGAGGTTGCCCCCTCGAAGAGGCTAAATTCTAAGGTGTTCATCTATCTTTTCTATATTTTTGTTAGTTGGCTTCCTAACAGAGCATAGTATGGAAGTGATGAAGGTACCCTTCTCTACATGTAAACTAGCCCTACAATCAATCACATGCATGCATCAATTTATCATTAACAAAATGAAATATTGATAATGGAAAGGATGAGTTCAATTTAAATAATATATGATTCATGCAATACCATTGATCTAATCACTAAAATGACTTCTAAGGCATAGAAGGAAAATGTAAAAAAGGAAAACAAACACTAATCTATTTCCAATAAATCATAAACACAATCTTTTTGGGCTCTGGTTGTGAATCCTTCAACTTATTCTCCCACAAGAGAGGTGATGTATAGGTTTCAACCACAGGATTTTATAGATTAATCTCTATTGAAATGTAAGGAACTATGAACTACTACTAATCAAGAAGAAACATAAGCACAAGTAGAGGGACCAAAGCCTCTAGGTTGGGCCCAAACCCAAGTATCTCAGCGCTCCAAAACTAACTCATATGAATCTTAAAATGTATCTTCTCATAATAAAAAAGTGCAGGCTTAATACATCAAATAAGAGTTGAAAATAACAATGTCAATCTTGAAGCTCAATAGCTACACCTAGATGAAAAAGATCTTTGAATCCTAATGAACTCTTCTTCTAGTTTATTTATACAAAAGGGCATCTGAAGAAACTACCTTGAATGTATGAGTGCTTCCCTCCCTGATCTCAAAAATGTTGGATTTTATCCTTCTTGATCATCACTTGGACTAGGAGTCACTCGGCTGCCAATGAACTCGAACTGGTGAGAGGGGATATGGTGATCCAAAACCGAGTTTATGGACTTAAGGAGTTGGTAAAATCCCTAGTTTCTCTCCTAGTTGTTTCCATTAAGCCCTTGCATAGTAATAGCATAAGAAATGCTTCATTTTCCTGCAATTAAACCAAATTATGCCACATACTATGAAAAACACCTTTTACTCCTCTTACTAAGGATCATATAACACAAAATATGAATTATTTTAAGAGAACGATAGTTTTAAGGCTATAGGATGGCATATTGATCTTCAAAATGTACTTATTTATGGGACTCATCAACTTTCATATGCGAAGATCTTTTCACAGTAGGATATACAATTGGAAAGGTATCAATGAGACCTAAGTATGCATAATTTTTATATGTTGATTAAGGCACCACAACTACCTCAAAATATCAAATAAATGCAAGCTCCTTTAACTTCAATTGATGGGATCTTGTGAGAGACCTAATTATCACACTACTTCATGGAAATTATTGATTCTTCTTTTCAGAATTGTGAATGATACTAATATTGTCTCAAACATACCCTTTGACATCAATAAAATATTTTAATCATCAATGACAACAGAATGTGCAACAATATCGCACTATAATTAATGACAACACCACCATAGATTGATGTCCATTGATGTCATAAATAACCCCCCTGCAAAAATTCCTTCCTTTATCAATGTCAATGTCTATATAAATGTCTACAATATCTCCCCTTTTGACATCAATGGAAAAGGATCATGTGTGTCTATCAAAAAATTCCATTCTTATGGGTGAACTTGATCCTACATTTTATAAGCATTTTTCAAAACTCCATAACATGTTCTTTTATTATCTTATGGAATTAATTGAACCATTTTTCCTTCCTACCACCATGTTGTCATTCTAAAAGGGTCTCCCCCTAATACCATTCTTGCAATGATACTCATTATTATTCATATAATTTTAAATTATCTCCCTAAGTTCGTGCTTCCTTCATTGAAAAGTGTTTGTCATGTTTTCATTCTATTAAGTCTATTAGACAAGTAATCCACTAAGGGTTTTAGGTGTGTAATGTGAAAAATTAATGGAGTGTGAGAGCCACTTGGTATAAAAAAACCAAGGGTCATAAGATATTGTATAAATTTATATCATTGTAAATAAATCAAAATCGTTCCTTTCTTTCAAATCTTGTCTACCATTTTCATGTGCATTTAATAGGATATGAAAGTGGGAGAATTCCTACCTTGCTCATGTTTGAGCCATTAGTTTTTCTTACCTTGGTAAACCTAGTTGTTACTCCTACATAATCAAGGAACTCGTATATGAGTAAATTCCACCCTATCTTGCTTCATTGACACCTTGGGAATTAGAGGATTTTCTTGAGTATCTAGAAGATTATTGATCCTACCATCTAACAAACACATTACACTTTTTCTAGTGTATTTGATACTTACAAATTGTCATTCCATTTATATTCCATTCTATGGTTATCTACTAGAACTAACCAATCATTTGTTTCATTGTCCCCCTATAATGCCTATATGTTTTCCTTTTTAAATATTGACTATTTCTAGATATTGAACAATTATTGGATTGCATGGGTATGGAAGCCGTGAATGGACCTTTGAAATGATACAAATATTTTATTTGAATTAATAAATACATTGGTTAGAATATTCAGGAAAGAACACTAGAGTTTTATAAGACTTCTTTTCAGCTTATCAGATGTTGTTGGGGGTAAAGTCCACCTGATGGACTTTCCCTAAAATTCCTTGAAAAACCCCTAGGAGAAAATATTTAAAAATATTAACATAATGGGAGAAAAATATTATGTTAATAACTTAGATTGGGATACATACTAAGTGGGGTGGAATAAAGCACTACGAGAGAAAATGATGTGCTTTAAAGAAAAAGAAAATAATATGTTTTGAAAAAACTAAAACAGAAAGGCCTAGGAAAAGGTTTGGCAGACCTTAAAGCAAGATCTTTCTCAAAATATGTTTTGAAGGAATCTATAAAATAAAACCAATACGAATCAAAGGGGTTGTTGACTCTAGAGGGAAAGAAGGTCTTAGATTGGTGGGAAATGGTAGAGGCAGTTCATGGTTGGCTGGAACGTGCTTTGCTCCTGAATATTCCCCAAGGAGTAACAAGTAGATACAATCTTATTCATTATTATGTTGAAGTTTACTTGATTAATTGATACGCATTTGAATTTTGGTTTTATTGGTCTATATGTAGAATTACATGTCTTTGTATACATAATAGCTAATTAATATTAATTTATGTGCATCGATGGAAGAAAGATGGATTTAATAGGAGTTGTTAGAGTTAAATAAGTCAGAAGCCTAAGATTCATTTTGAAAGGAAGCATTGATGGATGCATGCAATAGTTATCCATTGTATGAAGTTATTGTAATAATTTTATTAAGGTATTTGATTGTTCATGCCTATGGAAATTTTGATTAGAGAAGGGTTGAAGGATAACAATATAACAAGAAGTTTGCTATAGTTATTCTATATAAGTTTTATTATGAATATCTAAAATTTATTATGATAATGTATGGTTATTGGAGAACATGAATAGGTCTAAATGAAACAGAAAACTACATCATATTTATGTTCATTCTAATTTGAATCCAGAATATCTTCTATTTGTAAGTCCAACTAAAACAGGTAAATGACAAATAGAGTAACTCTATATCAATCCTTTTTAAATATAACATGATTATTTTCAAAATTTACATTCTCTAGTTAGACCAAAAGGTATAATTGTATAAGGTCGAGTGGTCTAATAATTACCTGGAGATTATTAAAATATAAATAGTTTCTTTAAACGTAATCAGTTGATTAATTGTAATTAAATAATAGGGGTAAGCTACATCTATCATCAAGAAGTGTATCTTTGTTGACTGTAGCGAATGAGAACCATGATACATTAAATAAAGAATTCATATAGTTGTGACCAAATATATACACATAAATAAATAATCAATTTAGATGATGGATAAATTGTGTTTAGATGTGTGTATCTATAAATTTATATATAGAAAAAATGTATATAAACATAAGAATAGTGAGAAAAATATCCATTTGGGTAAAACAAAAGAAACCAAAATAGTCAAAGTAGATTATATGTAAGTTCTAGTTATCAAATTTAAATAGTGTTAAATACATGATAGTGTAAATTTAAAATATTATTTTTTAGCTTGAGTTGGATCAGATGTTATTATATACAAAATATACATAACTAAACCATTACAAAATCTTGAGAATCATATATGCTACTACATAGCCATTTTATTAAAAGTAGGATCAAATAGAGTAACAAGAATTGAGGTTGCACATAGGTCCCATGTAGTCATCTAGTTCTGAGCATAACAATATAGCAATGATTTAAAATTTGTTATTATTAATATAAATTAATAGCCATTACAGAAGTAATAGTCACTAAAGGTCTAGACTCAAAAGGTGTTTTATAAACCTTTGAAACAATAGTGAGTCAAATCCTAACAAGCTTGCTCCAAACAACAGAAACAAAAAAATAACATTGAAATGAAAAATTTGAGAACTTGTGATCGAGTCCATATGTGTGCACCCATTTTGACAACCCCATATAATAGGAGGTACCATAGATAGTCTGTACCTATAGAGTAAAATGGTGGAATCAAAATGTTGAAAACCAAAAACTTATAATCCATTGCAACTTCAACATTTTATCTCGCATGTTCCACGGTTGTTACTTGAAAGGAAACATGACAAAATTTATTTAGTTCATTGTTAAAGGAAATGAAAAGTGACAAACACATTGGGAGAGAATCATATCAAACCCTAGTTATCTATAGAGATAGGCCAAATGGATATCCACATTCGTTTTTTTGATTACAAGTGAATTGAAGGGTTCAATATTCAAACTCTATAATAAGCAAGGAGAAAAAAATAACTGTAGGCCCAAATTTTGGATTGATCAAAGTGAACCTTTTTCCTTATTACTTGATGAAAATATAATAATTCTTCTACAAGAGTGATGTATAGACATAGTTGGAGTGATTTTTATATATTTATAATTGACTTAACCAAATTTCATACCAAGAGATTGAAAGAATCTGACACATAAAGCTGGAGGTGAAAACCCCAATCATAACTAAGGGTTTTAAACTTGTATTTCAATAGTAAGTAACCATACTATATAAATTTCATAATATGGTAGACATCCAAGAAAGAAAAAGAAACCATGGAAGATGTAGGATATATGCTAGTAGTTGATACGAAAAACTTGGAAACAAAAACGCAAATTACAACTATGCCAAGTGGCCAAATTTTATAGCAAAAAAGGAAGGGAGTATAAAAATTTAAGTTTTTGCTTTGTCACTATACCTAGTGCTGAGTGAAGAGGAGAAGCCAAAATATCTGATGTAATCCTACATGGGGGGAAGTTAGTTTTCTAAAGAGGAAAATAAAATCACCATGAAGAACCTCAAAGGCTCGAGAATGTGCAAAAACTTACTTGTAAATAAAATTGTCAACCATGCCAACAACTCATGTAGCCGAGCATGAAGAGAATGCCAATTTCACATGCATATTAGCTCTCACCTATCACCATATTCATGAGAATTAGTCCAAAGGAGAATACATATCAAGTAGAGACACATATAAACTCAAAATATGGCATCATCATTGTAAATCAACCCAAGACAAAAGTTTATCTTTATAATGTGGGCACAAAGCATAATCTTCATGGAAATTCCTTTGGTAAAATGACGAGCTATAGATTGGAGATATATGAAACACCTGGAAGGTCCAAAATGCAAACATACTTTACCAACATGCAAAGCAATGCTTGGACAACACAAATAATGAAATGAGTTTTGAATTGGGAGCAAGGTTTTTTGGAAAAACTCTAAAAAATGATCCACCATTAGATCAAGACATTTCATCCTAGTCATTTTTAATCTTACACCTTTGTACAGAATGTGAAACCCATGTGAAAGGTGTAATGTGGTATGTAGACCTAGAATAGGTGTACACCTAGACTAAAACCATTTAACACTTATCCCACTTCATTATGTGAACAAGGAGGTGAAAGGTATAAGAATACACTAATCAACCCATTTAAATCAACATAGGATATGTATCTATATATATATATATATATATATATATATATATATATATATATATATAACTTAAGACTTGGAGCTAAAAGTATAATTATTGTAATGTATTCATAATTGAATGAAGGGATGATTTAAAGTGTGAATGGTTAAGGGTTTGAATTTCCATGGTATGTGGTAAGGGACTAAATTTTATGTTAGAAATTAGGAGAAAACCCTTAAATGTAAATATTTTGAATATAACTTTTGTACAATACATTGAAATTAAGATTTTGTACAATAGATTGAAAGTATAACCAATGCCTCAAGGACTTAGTATTAAAAATTGCCAAGGAATAGTAGTAAAATTTTGGGATCCAAATTAGCAAAGTTATTAACAAAACACATGCATATACTCTTTAAACAACACAAAGATTTCATGAAAATATTCGTATAACCATTGGGGTCAGTATGGAATCCATTAATTAGAGGACAAACGCCACATATTAATGACTTTCGAAAGAGAACAAAAATTCTAGAACCTTGATGATGACAGTTAACACAATAACATAAATGAGGGTCATCCAATGAATGAAGTACTAGATTGCAAGTATGATTTAAAGTGAAGAAAAGTAAAATTATAGTAGTACTGTAGTAAAGCTTTTTTTCTAGTAAGAATTGAGGTATGTTACATATGGTATTAGAGCTATAAGTTCAAAGCTAGGACTAAGGGAAAATCAAATCAAGAAAATAGAATGAAAAAAATATTATATGTTATCATATGTATAAAATCTAATCTATGTTGTTTTTTTGAAATAAGGTATGAGTGTAGGCAACACAAAAATATGAAAGGGAAGAAACCTCAAATCAACCTCTTGGTGAAGGAGGAGAAGTGTATGTGGAGTTGGGAGGTGATACACCTCTAACAACTTAATTATTGGATATAGTATGAGATACATGGCAAGGATTGGACAACCTTAGAGCTGGTGATGAACATTTGCTGAAGGAAAGCGAAGAAAAGGTGAAAGTAATAAAGTATTTGATTGAAAAGGAAAGTCATAAGCCTCTTGATACATATGAAGATGGGGATAAGGAAGATCCTTTGAAGAGAAAAAGTGTTGATCGGAAGAGAGAAATATTTGAATGTGGAAATGAATTTGAGAAAGCCTCTCCAAAATTATGTAGATCTAGAAACAAAAATAAAGTTAAGTTATTTGGATAATTTAAGAAGATAATGCCCCCTACCTTTGAGGGCGGGGAGGAAAATGTACAAGCATGGCTACTAAATATTACTAAGTATTTTCAATTTTATGAATATGGTAATAATTTAAAATCAAGATTAACAATTTACTAGTTTCAAGGAAAAGTTTCATTATGGTGGGAAGAAAAAAAAAAGAATAATTTGGAAGAAGAAATAGTTTATTGGGTGGAGTTCTAGAAACAGTTCAAAGCCAAGTTTAATTGAGAGGTAATATGATGATCATGCTAAAGAGTTCCATTATTTAATATCGGGAAAGTTAAGGATGGATGAATTTCTTGTTAAGTCTACCATTTTTATACAATATGTTCCCTACATTAAGGAGGAGAAAGAAAAAGTAAACAAATTTTAAGAAGTTTTCCATTTTCTTATAAAGAAAGGATTGAATTTGACAATATTAAGATGGTGGATGAAGTAGTAAGAAAGGAAATACTATGTTATCAGTAGTTTAGAAATAAGAATGAAGGTTCAAAATCTTGGAAAAATAAGGATAAAAATAAATCTGTATGTGGGGTAAAGAAAAAAAAATCCTCTTTCATGAAGAAATTTGGGAGAGATCACCAGCGAAGAATTTTAGTCATAAAAATCAGCCCCAACCTACACAATAACACTGTTTCGAAGAAAATGGAGTTGAACAACAAAGGAACAACCAATGAAAAAATTATAGAACCTTTAAAGTGTTGGGGATGTGGAGAACCACATTTTCTAGGAAATTGTCCATAGAACATCAGGCCTATGCAAAATGTACAAGTTGCTCATGAAGCAACCACATGAAGGATATTGCAAGAAACATCCCTAGGATTGATGTTGCTCTAGAGGATAGAAAATTAGAGAACCAATCCACAATGGTTGAAATTGAAGGTAACACACTGAACCAACATGTATATGTATTAGTAGTGCTGGGAACTAGTATTAGGTATATTTGCCCACAAGTTCGAAATTTTAGAAATGCATGGTTAGTACACCTAGGAATAGCTACAAATTGGAAAGTAATCAGTTATATAAAACAATGTCTTGTGAAATTAAATGGATGCAAAACTAAGTTAAGTTTAAATGTACTTCCTCTAGGTTTGTATGACTTGTTGATATGCATGGACTGGTTAGAGAAAGACAAGGTTGTAATAAATTGTTTAGAGAAATATTTGACTAGTTTCGATGGTTAAGGAATTGAAAAACTGATAAAAGGCATACCTAGGGCCATTTTTGTCATGAGAATTTCAGCCTTACAACTAAAAGGAGGTTCTTTCAAAAGTTGCAAACTCATTGATGTTCAAATTTAGGAAAAGCGTTAGAAAAAATAAAATTAAAAAATAGATGAGTTAGTTGTAATTAGATAGTTTAAATATGGATTCCTAGAACAAATTCCATGACTACCACCTAGAATGGATATAGACATCTCAATTTATCTGGTACTAGGAGCCACCTTGGTGTCTAAGGCACCATATAAAATGAGTATTCCTGAGTTGTTAGAACTAAAAGTGAAATTATTGAAAATACTAGAAAAAGGTTACATCAGACCATTTATTTCACCTAGGGTGGTCCTATATTGTTTGTGAAAAGAAAGATGGCACATTTAGGATGTGAATATATTACAGACAACTGGAAAAATAAAACTGACTATTAAAAAAAAATATTTGCTTCCCCCCGCATCGATGGTTTTCTTGACTAATTTAGAGGAGCAACATATTCTCAAAAATTGATTTAAGAATAGGATAACACTAATTCAGGATAAAATATAAAGACATACAGAAAATAAAATTTTGCGCAAGGTATGGACACTATGAATTTGTAGTATTACCTTTTGGTCTTACCAATGCACCTGCAACTTTTATGTGTTTAATGAACAATGTTCTTAGTAAGTACCTAGATAAATTTGTATTGGTCTTCATAGATGATATTTTGGTGTATTCAAAGAATCAGGAAGAGCATGAAGAAAATATAACATAGGTGCTTAAAATTTTAAGAGAATATCAACTTTATGAAAAGATTAAGCAAATGTAGGTTCTATAAGGACAAAATACAATATTTGGGTCATGTCATTTCAAAAGAAGGATTATCTATTGATCGTGAAAAGGTAAAGGTAATTTTAAATTGGAAAATACCTAAGGATGTGTCAGGTATCTAGTCCTTCATGGAGATTATAGGCTATTACAAAAGGTTCATTGAAGGTTTTCCCAAATTTCCCTATCCTATTACTTCCATACAAAAGAAGGTTGAAAATTTCAAATGGATAGCCAACTATCAAGAGAGTTTTGAGAAGTTCAAACATCTACTAACACTAGAATCTATCCTAAATATTTCATATCTAGAAAACGAGTTTGTGGTATGTATTGATGCATGCCTTGAAGGGTTGGGTGGTGTTTTGATGCAAGAAAATTATGTGGTAGCATATGAGTCAAGGAAATTAAAATCACATGAAATAAATTATGTTGTATATGACTTAGAATTAGTTGTTGTTATACATGCTTTAAAAATTTGGAGACATTATTTATTTGGAAAAAAGTTTACACTTGTCATTGAAGTAGAAATGGAAATATACTACTCGAAATTTATTAACAGTGGTAAAACATATTTTGCAGATTAAATCAGAAATTCAACACAAAAAGATGAAGCTTATCTAAAAATACAATAGGAGCTAAAAAAAAATGGTACCAAGTTATGTGGGAAATTCAGAAAAATTGTTAACATATAGGAATAAGATTTATGTTCCTAACGAAACTTCCTAAAAGCAAATTGTCTTTAATGAAAATCATTAAAAACCTTTCTCTGAACTTGCAGGATATTAGAAAAAGATTTCATCCCTTAGGAGAGAATTTTATTGGTCTGCTATGAAGGAAGAAGTGATAGAGTAAATGGAAAAATGTTTAAAATGCCAATAGGTTAAGGTAGAGCACCAACACCCAATTGAACTGCTAAATCCATTACGCATTATGGAATGCAAATGGGAATTTATTTCCTCCAATTTTATCACCGAGATTCTGAAAACTAGAAGGAAACATGACTCTATCATGGTTGTGGTAGATAAATTAGGCAAGGCAACACACTTTATACATGTTAAGTCTACATTTGAAATAAAAATGATTGTAGACATATTCATGAGGGAAATATTTCAGTTACGTGGCATACCGAAAATGGTGATATTTGATAGAGATGCTAAATTCACTTCCAATTTTTGGAAAATACTATTTGGAGGAATGGGCACGTAGCTCAACTTTAGTACTACCTACCACTCCAAAACAAATGGAAAAATAGAATGAAAAAATAATATTTTAGATGATATGTTAAGGCTGTAATTTATGGAAAAACATGCTAAGTGGGAGTATTTCTTACACTTCGCCTAATTTCCTTATAATAAAAACTATTAGGCATCTATAGAAATGAGTCCCTTTGAAGCACTCTACGAAAGGAAATTCCACACTCCCTTAAGTTGGAGTTAGCCAAAAGAGAGGTTGGTATTTGGACCTAATGTTTTATAAGAAATGAAGCAAGTGGTGAAAAGTAATAGGCAAAATTCAAATACTACAAAAGACAGGCATAAAATTTATGCAGATAAGAAGAGAATGTACCAATAATTTAAATTAGGAGAACATGTGTATGTAAAAGTAAAACCAAGAAAGAGAACTTTGAAATCAGGAACTTGTGCTAAATTAAAACCAAGTTTCTATGGTCCTTTTGAGATTCTAGATAAAGTTGGTCCATTAGGTTATCTACTAGCATATCCTATCATATGAAAGTGTATAATGTTTTTCATGTCTCCTTACTGAAGAAATATATTGGGGATAGCTCTCATGTGATTGATTGGAATGTGGTACAAGTGGAACGAGAAGGATATTTCCAAGTAGAAACACTAAAATTCTTAGATTTGAGAGAAACCATGCTCCATAATTGAGCAATTTCCCAGGTTAAAGTTCAATGGAAGCAAATTTCCCCAGAGGAGGCCACCTGAGAGATGAAGGACAAAATTCATTAAACATTTCCAACTTTTTCCAAGAAGAAGGGAAGCAAAAGAAAAACACCGAGGATGGTGTTAATTTTTTGGGGGGGCCAAGATGTAACACCCCTATGTTTTTCTTTTTATCATTGATTATTTTTAGACACTGAACAATTATTGGATTGAATGGATATGGAAGCAATGATTGAACTTATCAAATGTTCTAAATATTTGATTTTAATTAATAAATAAATTGTTTGGAATATTCAGGCAAGAGCACTAGAGTTTTATAAGACCTATAGCCAGCTTATGAAAAGATGTTGGTGGCTACATTCACATGATGGACCTTCCCTAAAAGTATCCTAAAAATCCCTAGGATAAAATAATTATAAATATTAACATAATGGAAGAGAATGATTATGTTAGATCACTTAATTTTGTAGAAATACTAATTAGGGTGGAACAAACTACTCTAGGAGAGAAAGGCATGCTTTAAAGAAAAAGAAAAAATTCTTTAGAAAAACTAAAACAAAAAGGCCTAGGAAAAAGTCTAGTAGACCTTAAAGTAGGATCTTGCTAAAACTATGTTGGGAAGAATATATAAAATAAAATAGCATAGGAATCAAAGAGGTTTTTCATTCTAGAGGAAAATGATATCTTAGCTTGGGGGAACTGAAAGAGGGAGTTCATGGTTGGGTGGAATGTGATTTGTTCCTGAATACTCCACAAGTAGTAATGAGTAGATGACATATTATTTATTGTTATGATGAAGTTTACTTTATTAAGTTATAAATACTCTTATTATGGTTTTATTGATCTAAATATATAATTACATGTGTTTGTATACATAATGGTTGATTGATATTAATTTATGTGCATTCATGGAAGAAATATGGATTTAGTAGGAGTTTTAGTGTTTAATAAGTCACTAACCTAAGATTTGTTTTGAAAGGAAGGATTGGTTGACACATGCAATAGTTACTCCATTGAATGAATTTATTGTAATAAAATTATTAAGGCTTCTAATTATTTATGAATATGGAAAAGTTTATCAAAAAATAATTAAAGCATAACATTATGCTAAGAACATTTCTTCTATGGTTATTCTATTGAAGTTTTGCTAAGAATATTGGAACTTTATTATTGTCATGTATGGCTACTGGAGAAGTTTCATAACTTTGATGGAAAAGGAAAATTGTAGGACCTTTAAGTTCATTTTGATTTGAATAGGGAATATCTATTGTTTTTAGGTATAGCTA
Organism: Pinus tabuliformis; assembly: GCA_031772625.1. Taxonomy (NCBI): domain Eukaryota; kingdom Viridiplantae; phylum Streptophyta; class Pinopsida; order Pinales; family Pinaceae; genus Pinus; species Pinus tabuliformis. Next base: position 655,874,375 of record CM062814.1, on the reverse strand, counting down.
AAAAGGGTAACTTACAAATAGATTAATTTTGTATTGATCCTTTTTAAATATAATATGATTCTTTTTAAAATTTACATTCTCTAGTTGGACTGGTTGGTATAAATATATCAAGTCGACTGGTCTAATAATTCCATGGAGATTATTGAAATATAATATTTTCTTTACACACAATGATTCGATATCTTGTAATTAAATAAGAGTGGTAAGTGAAATATATCACTAAGAAGCATATTTCTATTGACTATAATGAATGCGAAGCATGATACATTAAATGAAGAATTCATATAGGTATGACCAATTATATACATAAATCATTCATTTATATGATGGAGAAATAATGTTTACATATGTATATATACCTATATAAATTTACTTATATGGTAAATGTATAAAAACATAGAAACAATGAACAAAATATCCACTTGGGTAAATCAAAGGAGACCAGGACAATCAAAGGAGATTATAGGTAAGCTCTAATTATCAAATCTAAATAGTGTTATATACACAATAGTGGAAATACAAAATATTATATTTTAGGTCGAGTTTGACTAGACGCAATTATATATGAAAAATATATAACAAATCCATGACAAATTCTTGTGAATCATATATGTGACTAGATAGCCATTTTATTGAAAGGAGAGGAAAACAGAGTAAGAAGTTTATGAGTCTCACGCAGGACCCATGGAGTCTTTTGTTGGCATTATGAGACAAGTGTTGTCCTTGACGGCAAATCACACAAATGATAAATTATAGTGCAGCAAATTTATTTGATAAATTATAGTGCAACAAAGTTTCCTTCATGTAGAGAAAAGTTCACGCACTTTTATGTAGAGAAAAGTTTATTCCATGTAGAGAAAAGTTCACGCACTTTTTTATTCCATGTAGAGAAAAGTTCACGCACTTTTATGCAGAGAAAAGTTTATTCCATGTAGAGAAAAGTTCACGCAATTTTATGCAGAGAAAAGTTTATTTCATGTAGAGAAAAGTTCACGCACTTTTATGCAGAGAAGAGTTTATTTAATGTAGAGAAATGTTCACGCACTTTTATGCAGAAACAGTTTATTTCATGTAGAGAAAAGTTTACGCACTTTCATGCAGAGAAAAGTTCCCTTCATGCAAGAGAAAAGTTCACGCACTTTCATGGTTGGTTCATGGTATTAGTCCGACAATTTTTGATCCTATTGTTTTGGCCCGTGGTATTGCATCCAAAAGTATTGATCTCACGCACTTTCATGGTTGGTTCATGGTATTAGTCCGAAAGTTTTTGATCCTATGGTTTTGGTCCGTGGTATTGCATCCAAAAGTGTTGATCTCACGCACTTTCATGGTTGGTTCATGGTATTAGTCCAACAGTTTTTTGATCCTATGGTTTTGGACCGTCGTATTGAGAAAGGACTAAGGCTATAAAAGAGGAAGGAGATCATTTGGCAAAGCATCATCTGAATTATTGAATATCTAGATCTAGAATACTATGATTGGGGTATGGTGCAGATCTGGATTTGAGCTAAAGAGGGATCTCATCGGTTGATGGAGAACAAGATCTAAGGATAGATCGGGATCAAATGTTTTGAAATGAACTATCTCTATATAGTTGATTATGCTTATTCTAGATCTGTATACTGACGCTTGTAATGATCTGAACTGGGTATAACTTACGTTTGAAATCGCTGCAAGTCATAATTGAATATTTATAGATCTATACGCGGGTTGGCTTTGGTGAAAGCACGTGTGTACGCAGGTTTGGTTCATTGTAGTAGCATATACCATTTGAGCTATGATGTTTAATGTTACAGGTGGTTCAGGTTGTTGATGTGTTCTGATGACTGTTTAATGGTGCCAGTATTCTACATATTGAGTTTGATTGATTGTGTTGATGGATGAGATCTAGTAATGGATCTAATGGACTAGATCGGGTTGCTAACACTCATATTATCCTTGTATATGTATTGATCTAGTGATTGGGTGATTCAGAAGATTGATTGATTATGTGCTTCAGTGATATTTATGGGTCCAGTATGAAAATTGGATGAAACGTGGCCTTTCAGATTATGTGTTGTGCTTCAGGTGTATCCAGTCTGAAAATGTATGAAATGTGGTACCCGGAGGAGAGAAGATTGTAGGCCGGCGCCTACGTACTAGTATCTTAGCTAGTACAAGAATTATGGGGGTTGTAGCTCTCTGCAGGTAGAAGCCTGCGTACTAGTATAAGACTGCACCAGTACAGAAATATTGTAAAAGGATTTTCTTATTAAGAAGAAGATTGAGATGACTTGCAGCAGGTGGTTTTCTCCCACATTGGGTTTCCACCTTATATCATGGTGTTCATGTGTGTGGCTTACCTGTGATGATTTGTTCTATTTTACTGCACCAATTTACTGTTAATATGGTTCATAATGTTCTAATGCACTCATTAAGGATCAACTAACTGAATCATAAGAAGTTGTGGAAGTAGCATATATGAATCTGAATATGGAAATGAAAAAGTTTTATTGATGTGATAATACTGATTCACCCCCCCCCCTCTCACTATTATTTCCAACAATTGGTATCAGAGCAGGTCCCTTGGTAGAAGCTTGATCGCTTGAAGGAGATCCGTGGAACAATGGGAAAGAAGATTAAGAAGAAAGCTCATAAGAAGAAGAAGACATATTAGAAGAACTATGACAGTGGGAGAATCGATTGGGGATTAGGTATAAGAAGCTCTTCAGATTCAGATTTAGATTCAGAATCATTTCAGAATGAAGATGAACTATCAGGTATGAATTTGCTATCCTCTGATGTTCCAGCTATCTATCCATTTGGAAAAGATGGAAGTGATAACGAAACAACTGAATGTGCTCTTATGGGTGAGGAAGAAGGATATCAAATAGAAGCATAATTTAACAGGCTGATAAACAAAATTAGTGAACAAGAAAGACTTCTGAACATAAAGAGTGGTGCCCTCAAAGAAGCTGTTACTAGACAAAAGGCTCAGTGAGAGTTATTCAAGGAGAAATATCAAAAGTTGCAGGTTGAAGCAACATCTCTAAGAAATGAAGTCAATGAAAAGAACACAACCATCAAGAAACTCAGAGATAGATCCAGTTACTATGAAAGTCTTGAAGCCACGATCCGCTCTCTAAAGGAAGATCTTGAAGAATCAAAGAAGCAGAATAAAGATCTAGTCCAAGATATTGAAAAACAAGGAAACAAAGTTATCAGCTTAAAATCTCAGCTAGAATGTGCCTTCAGAATTCGTCAAATGCAACAGGATCTGAATGAAGAACAAGAAAAGGAGATTCTCAAGCTAAAGCATCAGTTGGAAGAAGAAAGGAAAGCTAAAGAAGACATGAAGAAGCAATATCTAGAAAAAGAAGAACAACTTCGGGTTGAGGTAAATATCTTGAAAAGTAAATTAGAAGAAAAGGATAAGCTCTTACGTTTTCAAGATAGTACTAAAGTCTTAGATGATATTCTTAATAGTCAAAGATCTCCTGCTATCAAAACTGGTCTTGGCTTTCATGAATCTGTTGAAGGTGAATCTAGTTCACAAGGTGAGGCAAGGAACTCTAAAGAGAAATCTAAAATGATCAACAAGGAGATAAGAGAGATGAAAGGTCAATCTCATCATCAACCAAGGAAAGAAATTCTTCAAAGAAAATCTTTTACTCCTCCTATGAATAATGTTGAATGTTATGTATGTCATAACCTTGGACATGTTGCAGCCAGATGTAGAAGAAGAAGGGTTCAAGATCATCAAACAAACAGATCATCTCAGTCAAGGTACTTTAATGGATATTGCTTTGCTTGCAATATGTTTGGTCACAAAGCTGCTAATTGCTACAAAAGGAATATGAAACATGTAAGATGTTATTCATGTAACAAGCTTGGACATATAGCAAAGGAATGCAGGAACAACGCACGAACATCACACCAAAAAGAGAAACATCATCACACTTGAAGATATGGAAGAAAAAGAAGTTCAATCAGAAAGTGGCGGCACAACACATTATACAGACATAACAGAGGGAGCCGGAAGTGTAAAACTTCAATCTCCTACGCAAGCTTGACAAAGGAAGTTGCATATATACACGAATTTGTTACTGCAACGGTCGCGTATATGATTGTTTGAAGAAAGGCAGTAGGGATAGATTCAAGAGAAGGATTAGTTTTGCTCTAATTGATAATGGTTGCATTTTGCTAATGATGTGTGGATATGATGGTTAGAAGTATTTTGGTTCTAACTTGATATTGTTGATGTCTTGATACTTCTTATTAATATGCATGATCAGATCTGACAGATGGCATAGGTTTAGGGGGAGCATATGCTCTTAATGCATTGTTGGCATTATGGTTAATAGTCCTTGGTGATGATGCTTATATGGATAAATGATTCATCTTGCTATGATATGGTTATGAGTTGTTCAATGATTCTTGGGGTTACATAGTTGATATTTAGATCAGATTTGTGGTTGATTCTCTAATGGTGCTTACATGGTGATCTTCATAAGGATAAGGAGAAGTACATAGCTTGAATTCACATCTTCTTTACTTGATGATGAGTCACTCATATGCTGTTGTCGTCATATGCATAAAGATCATATATTACAGTTAGGATGCAGGATTCCTATTGTTCTTGGCACATATATGGATGAGCATTGTTGGCTGGATACATGGATGATTATTCAATGTTGCATTATTGGAGACATGATGATGATGAGTTCTTACCTATATGATGATAGGTTGTTATATTCCCAATTGATGATACTTGGTTCATGCAGATCTGGATGGCTATGGTGTTTCTCTCATATGATAGAATGTGAACGTTTCTATATATACATAATTCTGTTAGATGATACAGGCATACCTTGATGATTCGTGCACTAATAGAAGTTGCTGGTCTAGTTGCTGTTGACAGATACTATGGAGCAGATCATATAGTGTCATTGCTGATGTTTATCATGATCTTATTTAGGTGTTTGGTCTCTATATAAATGTCATTTATATCATTCGATGTAAAGGTCATATCAAGACTCATGATGTAATAGTGTGTCTCTATCTTTTGTAGTCATTTGATGAGATCTCTTCAGGTCATGTAACGGCCTATGTTGGTTTCCCCCCTATGCCTGGGATGAATGATGTTATTCTCTTATGTTATCTGTAAACTTTGGTATATCACCATTGTGATGGGAGATAGATGTATGTATGAATCTTTGGTGATAGGAAGGTCATTTATGATGTATAGAGTCATGTACTTCTTGTAGAACATCTTTTTTGCAGACCTTGCTTAACAGTCAGGGGGAGCATCAACAAGCATATTTCAGCAGAGCAGAGATTTCAGCATGTTCTCAGAAAAAGCATGGACAGATTGGTGCACCATGGCATATACAAAGGGGAGCTCATTCAGAGATTTCAACAGGTACTCAGGGGGAGTATGAACAACGGAATACCTTTCTAGGAAAGAGAATATCTTGGTTCGCCCTTTGCCTTGATGTCAAAGGGGGAGAGTGATTTGGTATTGTTGCCATCAAGTCCAAAGGGGGAGATTGTTGGCATTATGATGCATGTGTTGTACTTGATGTCAAACAACTCATAGAAGATCAACTCATTTATATATATCTAGATGAATCTACGGAAGAGATATCAGATGAAAATTCTCAGTATGACAAGTCCAAAGGGGGAGATTGTTGGCATTATGAGACAAGTGTTGTCCTTGATGGCAAATCACACAAATGATAAATTATAGTGTAGCAAATTTATTTGATAAATTATAGTGCAACAAAGTTTCCTTCATGTAGAGAAAAGTTCACGCACTTTTATGCAAAGAAAAGTTTATTCAATGTAGAGAAAAGTTCACGCACTTTTTTATTCCATGTAGAGAAAAGTTCACGCACTTTTATGTAGAGAAAAGTTTATTCCATGTAGAGAAAAGTTCACGCACTTTTATGCAGAGAAAAGTTTATTTCATGTAGAGAAAAGTTCACACACTTTTAGGCAGAGAAGAGTTTATTTCATGTAGAGAAATGTTCACGCACTTTTACGCAGAAAAAGTTTATTTCATGTAGAGAAAAGTTTACGCACTTTCATGCAGAGAAAAGTTCCCTTCATGCAAGAGAAAAGTTCAAGCACTTTCATGGTTGGTTCATGGTATTAGTCCGAGAGTTTTTGATCCTATGGTTTTGGCCCGTGGTATTGCATCCAAAAGTATTGATCTCATCCACTTTCATGGTTGGTTCATGGTATTAGTCCGACAGTTTTTGATCCTATGGTTTTGGTCCGTGGTATTGCATCCAAAAGTGTTGATCTCACGCACTTTCATGGTTGGTTCATGGTATTAGTCCAACAGTTTTTTGATCCTATCGTTTTGGACCGTGGTATTGAGAAAGGACTAAGGCTATAAAAGAGGAAGGAGATCATTTGGCAAAGCATCATCTGAATTATTGAATATCTAGATCTGGAATACTGTGATTGGGTTATGGTGCAGATCTGGATCTGAGCTAAAGAGGGATCTCATCGGTTGATGGAGAACAAGATCTAAGGATTGATCGGGATCAAATGGTTTGAAATGAACTATCTCTATATAGTTGATTATGCTTATTCTAAATTTGTATACTGACGCTTGTAATGATCTGAACTGGGTATAACTTAAGCTTGAAATCGCTGCAAGTCATGATTGAATATTTATAGATCTGTACGCGGGTTGGCTTTGGTGAAAGCACATATGTACGCAGGTTTGGTTCATTGTAGTAGCATATACCATTTGAGCTATGATGTTTAATGTTACAAGTGGTTCAGGTTGTTGATGTGTTCTGATGATTGTTTAATGGTGTCAGTATTCTACATATTCAGTTTGATTGATTGTGTTGATGGATGAGATCTAGTAATGGATCTAATGGACTAGATCGGGTTGCTAACACTCATATTATCCTTGTATATGTATTGATATGGTGATTGGGTGATTCAGAAGATTGATTGATTATGTGCTTCAATGATATTTATGGGTCCAGTATGAAAATTGGATGAAACGTGGCCTTTCAGATTATGTGTTGTGCTTCAGGTGTATCCAGTCTGAAAATGTATGAAACGTGGTACCCGAAGGAGAGAAGATTGTAGGCCGGCGCCTACGTACTAGTATCTTAGCTAGTACAAGAACTATGGGGGTTGTAGCTCTATGCAGGTAGAAGCCTACGTACTGGTATAAGACTGCACCAGTACAGAAATATTGTAAAAGGATTTTCTTATTAAGAAGAAGATTGAGATGACTTGCAGCAGGTTGTTTTCTCCCACATTGGGTTTCCACCTTATATCATGGTGTTCATGTGTGTGGATTATGTGTGATGATTTGTTCTATTTTACTGCACCTGTTTACTGTTAATATGGTTGATAATGTTCTAATGCACTCATTAAGGATCAACTAACGGAATCATAAGAAGTTGTGGAAGTAGCATATATGAATCTGAATATGGAAATGAAAAAGTTTTATTGACGTGATAATACTGATTCACCCCCCCCCTCTCAGTATTATTTCCAACATCTTTTAGTTTTGAATATAAAAATATAAGAATGATTTAAAATGTGATATTATTAAATTTTAATTCATAGCCTTTATAGAAGCAATAGTCACTGAAGGTCTAGACCGAAAAGGTCTTTTATAAACCTTTTAAGCAGTAGTCAGTCGAACCTTAATAGGCTCGCTCTAAACAATATAAACAAACACATAACACTAAAATTAAAACTCTAAGAGCTCATGATGAAGCCCATATGTAAGCACCCAATTTATCCACCCAAGATAAGGTGAGGTACGAGAGATAGTTTTGACCTATAGTTGAAATGTTGGAATCAAAATGTTGAAAACCTAAAACTTATAAGACATTGCAACTTCAACATTTGTCCAACAAGTTCCATGGTTTTCACCTAAAAGAAAACATGGAACAAATTATTTTAGAACTTCGTTAAAGGAAATGAGAAGTTACGAACACATTGGGAGAGAATCATATCAAACCCTGGTTACCTGTAGAGATAGTCTGCACTACTGACTACAAAGGAATTGAAGGGTTCAATATTAAAACTTTATAATAAGCCGCGAGAAAAAAAATAACTATATGCACAAATTTGGGATTGATCAAAGTGAACCTTGGCTATTATTACCTGATGGAGATCTGATAATTATTCTCCAAGAGAGACTTGTAGATACAATTGGAGTCACTTTTAAATATTTATAATTATATTAACCAAACTTCATACCCAAATAATTAAAGAATTGGAAAAATAAATTGATAGATAAAAGCACCAATCGTAACAAAGGGTTTTAAACCTAAATTTCAATAGTAAGTAGACTTAGTACAAAAATTTCATCATATTCTAGAAGTTCAAAAAATAGAAAGACCAAGGAAGATGTAGGATATATATGGTACTTGCTAATATGAAAGACTTGGAAACAAAAACACCAAATCACAACTATACCGAGTGATCACAATTTACAACAAAAATTAAAGGGAGTATAAAAATTAAAATGTTTTACCTAACACTCAGTGTAGAGGAAAGTCCAAATTCTCCTTGGCAATTCTACATGCGAAGAAGTTAGGGTTTTAAAGAAGAAAATGAAATCACCATGAGAAACCTCAAAGGATCCTAAATGTGCAAAAACCTACCTGTAAGTTAAGTTTCCAACCACAACAATGACTCATGGATTCGAGAATGAAGATAATTCTGAACACACAAGGAAATTAGCTCTCACCTATGACCATAGTCATGAGAATTGGTACAAAACAGAATAAATATCAAGCATAGACACGTATAAAATCAAATATGGAATCATAATTGTAAAGCAACCCAAGACAAAATGTTACCTTTATAATGTTGGTGCAGAGCATAATCTTCATTGAAATTCCTTTGGTAAAATTATGAGTTTTAGGTTGGAGATATATGAAACACCTGGAAGGTCCAAAATTGTCACATGCCTTACCAACATGCAAAGTGGCACTTGGCCAGCAAAAAGAATGAAATGAGTTTTTAATTTAGATGAAGGATTTTAACAAAAACCCTAAAAAATGAACCATTGTTGGATCAAGGTATTTCATCATAGCCACTTGTAATCTTACAGCTTTGTACACCATGTGTAACCCACGTGAAAGGTGTGACATAGTCTATAGACCTAGAAATATACACACACCTGGAATGGAATGATTTAATACATCCTACATCATTATCTGAACAATGAGGTGAAAGGTATAATAATATACCAATTGACACATTTAAATCCACATAGAATATATATATGAGCCATAAATTAATAATCGAATGAAGAAGTGATTTAAAGTGTGAATTGTTAAGGGTTTGAATTTCCATGGTATGTGGCAAGGGACCAAATTTTATGCTATAAATGATGAAACATTTAAACGTAAAGGTTGTCAATATAACTTTCGTATAATAGGTTTAAATTATGATTTTTTACAATAGATTGAAACTATAACCAAAGCGTCAAGGACTTAGAAGTCAAAATGACTATGTAATGGGAGTGAAATTATGGGATGCAAATTAATAAAGTTGTCAAACAAAGGACATGTGTATACTCTTTTAACGATACAAAGACTTCAAGGAATTATTCATATAACCATTGGGGTCAATATGGAAACCATTAATTGAAGGAAACCCACCGCATCTTAATGAATTTTGAAAAGAACAAAAGTTTGTGATCTTTGATGATGATAGATAACACAATATCATAAATAAGGTTCATCTAAAGTATGAAGTACTATATTGAAAGTATGAGTTAAAATGAAGACAATGACAATTATAGTAGTACTATAGCAAATATATTTATTTTAGGTCTGAATTGGCATATGTTACACCCCATATCCTCTCAAACCCAAAACATTTGAATGCATATTGACACTTACCCTCTACTACTAGTAAAAGGATTATCCACTACCAGTATATTTAGGAAATATTTTTTTGTTATAGCCCACACAGAGGAGGAAACCTCAAAAACACAAGAATTCTCACTAAAGAAAAATCTTGAAACAAACCTACACATCTAAATGACTTAAATTTTATGAGTGATATCTGAATCCTCTTCTCAAATACCTCTACCAAATTTGTTTCCATTCTTGGGTATCCGAAGAACTTTTAAATGTCGCTACCAAATTCACCTTTGGAAGGCTGGAAAAACAATTTTTGGAAGTGTGTTTTTAGGTGAAAAACAACGTTCATAATAATGAGAAGTGATAAGAAAAAAAAATCAAGTATTTTATCTTGGTGGCAACATGGTGAAGCTATTAGGATGTTGATGGGATTAGATATTTTGGTTGAGAAAGTAAATGCAGGAGTCGAGCCTCATAGACTATCCTAGGCTCCTATATTTCGCTAATGTGGATTCCAGTAGACGTGGCACACATATCGACAAGGTATTATAAGTGAATGTGTATAGAGATGTATGTTGTCCTTAGTATCGATGGTAAATATGTTAGTGGTGAGAGTCGAGAGACCCCGTGAAATACACGTGTCATAGTTTTAGAGCATGAATATAAAGTTGTTTCCCACTTTGCCATTTTGGCTCTATAACTAAATGTATAAGTAAAATATATCAATCTGAACAATTTAACATTGTGTTAAACCCTAACTCACCATTTTACCTTGAATTGATAGGTGTGTAATGGACACTCACGATGAAAGAAGATATTTGTCTCTAGATTTTCAATTGATTTTTATTTTACATCCTTCACATTCACTGATTGGTTGATTGATTGATCGAACTTTCCTCAACTTCTCATTACATTGACGATTTTACCAAGGGATCTGTGGGCAAAACTCTTTGTCTCTATGGATGTTATTGTAGTAGATTTTGTAGCTTGATCAATATAAAGTGTTAGGGGCATTGACAATTTAAGATATTTAGTGTCTTGTTTTGTTTCTCTTTTGGACATATTTATCACTTTAGCACCTAGTAGAGAGCCTATGGACATAATGCAATGGATGGATAATATTTGAGGAAGCATCATTTTGCTTTGGTCATAGGAGGAGAAAATATCAAGCTACTTTTATTTTTCATAACCTTAATCAACTTCAATATAATTTAACATTATTTTGACAAGTAATCTCTTATTGTCAATTATTATTGTTGAGAGAACCTTCAAAACATAGTTTCCAAGTATCTTAATTTCAAGCTTTTGATATTCTTAGCTATGATGGTACCATTTTATTAATGAGTTGTTATGAACATGGATCTAATTGGTGACATATTACGATCACTAAATACTTTGATACATTCCATGGTTGATTGGATGGTAAAAATCAACAAGGATAAATTTGTTGACAATAGGATTTTTCTATAAAATGCACAAGAAAAAATAGACTTTTTGCAGCTTGAGTCCCAACTACAATGAGATGGGTTACAATGTAGTCATGATTTTCAACTTGGTTTTATTCATAACATGCATCTATTTGGGTCTAAAGTTGACTCCCATCATGAACTAGTAATTGATTATATTATTGTGCCAATCTTAGTAGTACATTTGCATGGAGATGTAGAAATTCAGTTTACACTTCCCAAGCCCATCATGAGACCTTGGGAAGAAGTTGTCAATAAAAAAATAGATTCAGTATTAGATATAGAAACGACGTGTCCTATCATATTTGAAACGACACTAAGCACATTCAGATTTAAAGTGTTGTATTTATTCAAGGTGGTTCATATTCCTTGCTCTAGATCCTATTATTCTTCCACAACAACAAATTGTCAAATTTCAGCATTGTGATAGACTTGGCCATCTGAAATATCATTGTTTTGATCTTCACATATGTCATAATTTTAATATGCACACTAATCAATCAAATAGATCCATCATAAACAACCCTCATACAAGATAAAATATTCATCTTGGATGGATTTGTTCTTGAAAATGGGCTTTAACATCCAAGAAGATATTTCACTCATACCATAGGATTTGTTCTTGATCACTAAAAAGTATTGCAACTGAGATATATTCATATTATCAACATTTATGTGAGGGGGGATTTATTTTCATTTACAAGCTTCAAAGATAAATCAATTGATCTTGAGCCACAACCCAAACCTGTTGCCTGAGCCTAGAGCTGGAGTGAGCCATACCCACATTTAGAGTTGTAGTCTGAGACAGAGAAGTCGCTAAGCATTCCTTCAGTTTGTGTCCTTCCTTAAACCACCAAATTTTGAGACCTGAATTGTCTCCCCTTTTAGATAAGTTTGATACCTCAATGGTATCCCTTTTTAGATAATATTAAGACCTTAGTGGTCTCCCTTTTTAGAACACTTCCTCTATCACAAGACTTCATCTTCTAACCAAAGTTGGAAGAGTTCCATGAACAACATGAACATTCCTGGTTGAGACCCAAAGGTATCCCTTTTCATAACAATAGGGAGAACTTACTGTATTAGAATACTTCAAGTTCTAATAAGATTTGGAACTATTCTAGGAACTACACTAAGCATTCATGCTTTGGTGTTCATCCTTAAACCACCACCAGTTGAGGTCAGAGTTCTCCCTCCTTATACAATCATCTCAGAGAGCACATTTAGCCTATTGATGTCATACATTGTTGTATTTTTTATTACATATCCATTCTTTGACTCATATATACCACTAAATAAATTATATGTCAAACTATAGGAGATGAAGAAATACATTAGTGAAAATGGTACAATCTAGGAGTAACCTATGCAAGAAATTAGCTCCCCCCCCAGAGGCTTTGTAACTATTGTATGGTGAAATAGGGAGGTACATCAATAATGAATTGATATTTAAGAGGACCAATGGTGAGGCTAGTATTTAATGCTATAGATCTTAATGTTTGACCTACAAATATGTAAAAGAAACACTTGAGGGGGCTAAGGTGTGTATTATTATTTTTAAATATGAGAAATATCGTTCGTAATTTCTTTTTTTTTTAACTATTGTTTGAAACTACTAGTGATATCATTAATATAGCAGATACTAATGTGAAATAGATCATGAAAATAATATGACATGGCATGTTGAACATAGGCTCTCATTTTTTCAACATGAATGGTGTCATTTTATTTGCAAAATTTCCCCAAGTACTAGTGAAAGAAATACTTTATTTGTCTTAAGGTTTATCACTAATCAGATTATTTCCCACAAATTTATTGATGAAGGAAAAGACCTTATGCCTTATGTATTCATATATGATCTAGTTAGTAAATGGTGTTGGGTAATTTTCATTGGGGCATGCGTTCTTCAAATCTGGAAAGTTGGTACAAAAATTAATAGTTCCTCTTTTATTCATTATGAGGACATGGTTAGAGACCCAAGATCTATAAGTGTGAAGGTATATGAAACCCACATTTTTGAGGTTATCAATTTTATCATTGATGGAAAATTATCTTCTATATAGCTATATACTTTTTTTCAATAAGAGTGGCATCTAGCCTTCCATTTATATGATGTTTGAAAATATTTGGATCTAGTTTAGGCATCTGAAAGTAGAATAAAAAAAAGGACATACTAAGACTTCTTGAATAAGTTTATGTAGTAGGAAATATCTTCAAGTGAATAGATTTCCCCTAGTAAGACATTTTCCTCAATCCGAGGTGTGGTATATATATTCACCTTAATGCTTGTTGAAATATTAGCCATATTCCCCTCTTCAAATCATCAAAAGTGGGTATGTTTTTGTTCAACAAGTCTACTTGACCATGAATGAATTTATTTTATTCCATAGCATATTAGTCTAATGGACATGGCTGCTTTGGGCGAAAATAGGAATGATCATGCATATCATTAGGGAAAATTTTGATGATAGAACATTTTCCTAATGTTTAGAAACCTTGAAAAATATTATTAGTCCCTATTATGCAAAATATACATGTTTTGTTGATTCTTTTGTAAAAGTATTTGAATTTATAATGATTTATATAGTGTTTGAAAAACTTGGTGACTTTTAAAGAAAAAAAAAATTATCCTATAAAATTTGGGAGAAATATAGTTAAAAAAAATGGAAAAAAATGAATTTTATTTCAAAAGAGAATGGAAAAATAACTCATCTTCAAATATTCGTGCCTTAAGTTTCCCGACATTTGATCACGCAAATCGTATGGTGTGCTAATGGACTCAAGGATTCCTTGATTATTGTGGAAGGATAGGATATGATGAACTATACTGCAACTTGAAATGAAAGCTAAACTAGATCCTAAATCATCACCATGGAAATGAGAAACGCAATTTACATTTGCAACACTTAAAAAGGTAGATTGAAATCTAGTGGATGGGAGCTCCACTGATGTGGATATTTAAGTGACTTAGGACATAGAATGAATGTATTGGCATATGAAATTAGACACCAAAGTGTTGTTTGACGATATATATCACATGGTACATGAAATTTTATGAATCTATATTGTGTCCTTATCTATTTACACATCAATAAGGCTAATCCTTCTTATAGGTTGAGGAGGCCCTTACCCTAGTAAAAGAAGGGGAACTAATTCTTGCAACTAGAGGAGTCAAGGCTTTGCTATGAGAGCTTGCAATTATTGCATGATAGAAATTCTATCAAGAAAATGTGGATTCTTAAAGTTTCAATGGGTAGTAATGACTACGTATATTGCACAAAGAGAGGGAAATTTGTTTGTAAAGGGTCATTGTTCTTGGATGATTTTGGAAGAGTGACAATTACCGTGGGAATGGATGGTTATAGTTTCATTTCATGCATGTTTATAAGTCCATGAAGCTTGTCAAGTGTAGGATGATTGTTGATATCATGGTCAAGAAGATCACACAAGGGACATGGGGGTCATGCTTTAGGTAAACAAGTTTGGGTGGCTACAAATCAACTTGTAATATCCCCCCCCTTTCGAATTTCTACCTTTGTGGGAGTAGACCCAAGATGGAGTTGCATAGGGTTTGAATTAGTTTGATATTCCATGGGAATATGTCTAATTGGTGTTAAGTACATCTAATGTCATGGATGAAATGGGAGGTGATGGTTATAAGATCTAAATACCGAATTGGAACTCCTAAGGTTGCGTTAGGAATGTTCAACATTATTGTATTTGGAATTTCTAACTATACCTGGGAATGGAAATAGAAAATGAATCTAGACAAATGGGTAGTCCCTAGTAGGTACCTCGTATCCTTGATCTTAAAATTATGGGTGTAGTCCCTAATCTAGTTGATGTTAAGAATCACATTCAATCCATTGAAGGGCTTTAGACATAGACACCATGCACAACCAGGAGGATCCATACTTATTAAGGAGAGGTGATGGGCCATGATAATCCCCAAGGATGATGGAGCCATTATAGACCCTAGGGATTATATATAAAATAAATGCTATGATTTGTATCCCAGTCATTGATGAAATGATGTTCTTAGTATGAACTTGAGTCAAAGGATTGTACTAGCTAAGTTGGTTTAGTGTAGAAATATTCCCATTATTAGGGAAGCTCATGGTGCAATATACTAATGAATAGGATTACTTCATGGCACAAAAGAATCCATGATACAATAGGATGTAATATTCTAATATGGAACCACTAACCTCAACATCTATCAGGACTTTTTTTCTATCAACCTAAATGGGATGATTCTTGTATAACCTTTTAGGTTATGAGGTTCAAGCATCATACACATGTACTTATTATAGATGGAATGTGATCATCAGTTGAAATATTTATTTATAATTGACAAGACATCTTTCATTCTAACACGCCATTGTCAATAATGAAAAATTAGAAAATATATTTCTTAATAAAAGATTGAATTTGGAAATCTATGGATGGGGAAAATTTAAAAATTTGTCATTTTCGACATCAAACACAATAATCTAGCTCTCTAAGAGATCCATAGTTCCCAAAGCAAAGAGTAGAGACATTTCTTAAGAAATTTTTGAGAAATTGTAGAGTAATTTGGCCATAGGGAAGTAGTACAAGTGATCTATAATAAAATAATTATGGTAAACTGAAGGAAGTGGACTGTGTGCATTTAATCATAATGGATCCTTGGAAATCATAGGTTGAGCTTCAACCAATAGTAATTTTATCTATATCATTTTGTCTTTTAATGATAGGGTCTCTATGGATGGGGTTGTTTGAGTCTTTTGTAGACAACTATATTGATGTGATTGTGTGGTAAAGTTAGAATAACTTGAATCCAACACAACATTTAATAAATTCAATTCCCATGTTTGATTGGGAACTAGGGCTACAGTAGAGTTTGAGCCTTCTTTTGTAGCCAAATACTCTTGGTTAGGAAATGGGTTTCTATGCATAATAAATTGCGAAGGTTTAGGTTGAGTAGAAGATGAAGCTGGTTTGTTTCCACATTTCGTATTCTCCAATTCTTCACATGCATAGAACATTTCTTGAAGGAAGAAACACTCATGGGTATAATGAAAATGCGTACCACAATCAGTGCAAGGTTTTTTTTATGAATAGTTTTTATCTTCTTAGGCTAGCTACATTATTGTTAGGTCACAGTAATAGAGTCTCCCATGTTTTTTTCATTAGGAATTTCATCTTTCTTTTTTCGATTCCACTAGTTTTTGGGAATTTTGTTTACTGTCGCCTTTTCTTTTTTTTTCCAAATTAGGGGAACTATTCATATTTTATTGTGCATGCACCTACCTTTTATTGTAGTGGTGCATGTTGGGCCATGGAATCCTAACATGCTAGCAAAAAAGGAATTGGAGCACTTAGTTGTGCGAATACATAATAGGGTTTTGGAATTTCATTTTCACAAGTGGGATTAGTTTAATCATGCCTAGGTGAATGATGATATATATATGTGTATAGGCATATGAAGTAATATTTCTCCCATAGGAGGTGACGCAAAGAGGATTTGGAGGGGAAGAGTTATCAAAGGTATTAGTTCCCCGAATTCGTTGGCCATATTCTATTGTTATAGATGGAATCGTTTGATGTTGATGGTATGGGCCAAATCCAATCACTCTACCAGCTACATGGGATTCTCCAAACATGGGTAATCGGAAATGATTGTGTATAGATAACCTGGTTGGGTAAAGATTAGATCATATTACATGGCCTTCTAGATGGAAACTTCTTTGGTTCTAAATAATTTCAAGGAAATGCCCTTGGTGACAAGAGGGAGGAGTCACTTTAGTAACCAATCCATTAGCGCTAATCATTGATTTTGAGGGCCTTACATAGGATCCACTATCTAGAACTCTCTTGAATGTGATCAATTGTCTCAGTGGTTATATTATGGGTTTAGGCACATATAATTTTGATTCCAATATCATGCAATATTGATAAGTGAAAGTATCAAACACATACATTTGCAATAGAGGGTAACATCCCATGGGTTCCATGAAGGTTGATGTACCATTTCATAATAACTTGAGTGAATTTGTGGTTAAATAAACAAGCATGGATATAGTCTTCCATAATGGAGTTCAATGAACACCACATTTCAATAGAAAAGATGTGGCTTGAAGGATATTCTCTAACTATTCCCTCAAAGTTGGTGATATCTAATGAAAGTTTCATCAGAATTTGTAGCCAATTCAAATCACAGTGGAGAGGATTATTAATAAGTTGATTCAAATTTGGTTGATGTAAACTAGCCACAAAAGTTAAAAATGTTTGGTTAACATTTGTTTCATTAATGGATCCAATGTTGGTATTGGCATTGGTGCAAGTATTAGTGCCATGATAACCCTTAATATTGGAACCTGCAATGGGGCAAACATCGGAGACCCAATGTGCTAATGTTATTTTATTTTAGGGTTTTTGAAACTATGTTTTCCTTTTTATTAATAATTTTATACCATTTTATTACATTTTGGGTTCTATATCTACTTTTATGTCTAGAAAACATAAGTGTTTACTAGAGAAGTTTATTTTCTATGTTCTTAAACTTGGCTATGTTCTCCTTAATTTACCTACCTCTATTTTTATACATCATATAATAAAATTCTAATTTTAATTAACATAGAGTTAAATTTATTCTTATTTTTCAACACATCCTTATATTATAATAATCCACAAATACATAATATAAATAAAATAAAAAAATAAAAAATTAAGCATATTTTCTCATTTGGTGATCAGCATATCTGTGATATTCACCCCTTTTCTATATAGTATTTCAGTCAATGGAAAGTACAATATTTCATTCAATGGCCGGTGCAATAGGTTTAGTTAAATCTTTTATTTTAGGTCAGCTTTTTGTTACCTATGTTTTCATTTTAGGAAGAGGGATATAAGTTTTGCTATATTGCAGGTTGTTTTGATGAATTGAGTTGGTTTACTTGATCCCAAATCCAGAGATAAAATGAGTTACACTAGCATCGGAGATTCAACTATTAAACTCTCAAAGCAGTCTCCAACATAAATTTACTGATACAACTACAGTCAAGTTGTTAAAATGAATCTACAGTAACATGGAAGATTCAAACATTTTCATCAAAATCAGCGTTGCAGTCTCCAACCTCCACTGATAGAACTACTGTTAAGTTCAATTTATAAATGAAGTTATTGATACCTAGGGAAATTGATTGGAACTAAACATCACTGGGGATCTCCGTCCCGTCTCCTCCAATCGTAGATTATATGGTTAAATTTGTTGGTATGTGCGCATTCAGAGATTCTACGAGTTTGGCACCATGTTTTGAAGACCTCCGATAGTGGAATTCAATGCTTACTGTGCAGTAGCAACTTCGGATAAGCCAATTCCTTGCGGTAAATCTGTAATGTCACTCAATTAAATAGATGCCATATTAGACCGAAGCAGTCCATTATTGTAACTGTGACGCTTTGTAGTGAAGTAAGGCGTTGTCTAACAAGCCGCAATTTCGAGGCCACAATTTGATGGGGATGACGAATTTTTGGTTCCATAAATTTAAAAAAAAAATATATTGATTGTGGGAATGTTTAAATTCTTTTACGATGAAAATAGAGAAGCTTGATAGCTGTTATTTAGATTTTCAAAACTTTCTATCAAATATTTTTCAAAATCATACCAAAATCTGTATGGTTTTCTGAGCAAAAACGTGGATTATGCCGTGTGGGCATCCCGTGAATGTTCGGCAGTATCACGTGAATGTCTGAAACCTTATAAGATTCGTTCGGGGAATCGTATTTGCACATCCTTGATATAACCCGCAAAATCAAATCTCTTTATGGTAGAGCATGGGGTTCGTCCAGATTTAGATAAATACAAACCCTTGTGATAGGCGGTTATAACGCGTGGGACCGTGGTGAAGGTAGAGGAATTTGAAAATTCATGTCCACCACCACGACCGATAGTGAATATTTTTTCGGGAAATCATGAACACGACCCTCTATTCGCGCTCACAGGCTTTATTTCATTCCATATATAATTTAAAAACATGGAGAGGTAAAGTCGATCTATAAAATGCCATGGCCTTTTTATTCCCTATCATCTCAAGTTGGGCTGTTTGAGGCAAGGAGCAAATGAGCGTTGCTTTTGTTGCTGGCAGATGGACAATGTCATTCCTTGTAACTTTTTGTATTCACAAGATACAAATTTTATGTATTCACAAGATACAAATTTTAGTTGTGGCTTTTTAAAAAGTTATCTTTCATGTTTACTTTTTGTTTAGTTGTTAATTTTATTTATTTTAAAATATGATATAAAATTAAATTTATTGATACTTTTCAATTAATTATTCTTATCTTTTTAAAATACAATCGTACATTCCATTACATTTAACTTGAATGCCGAATTCGAATTTTAGTGACCACCTTAGATATGATCTTCAATATATTCTTTGTTGGATAGTGTTCGATCTCCTTTACTATGTATTTCTTTTCAATTTTGATGGTGACTTGACATGTGATCTTCAACATATTCTTTGTTTGAAAGCCTTGTTTTTTTAATCTTCCTTCTTTAATTTTCTTTTAATAAGATTTGGGTTATATTTGATTTTTGTTTATATTTATCATAAAATTATAATTATAATTATAATTATAATTATATTATATATATTATATATATATATATATATATAGGGTTGGCGTCTATATGTAATATAGATTGTTTATATATGATATATATGTTTTGGAATGGATTAAAACGTTTAAGTTAGATGGTGAATATATTTGTTATGTTTTTCAAGTTGAATCATCTTAGTATAAGGAGTTTAAGTTATTTACAATGAAAGGATTACAATATCTAATATTAATGATAAAAAATCTATTCTTTAGCAAATTTTAATGTTGTGACTATAAATTAATGATTTTATAAAATAATGATTTCAACTATAAACCTTTATCTCTAAATGAAGATGTTGTTTTAATTAATAGTTTAGTCAAAACTATCAACCATGATTCTACATCTAAAGAAATGACACATTCAATAAGTTGATTGATAATGTCTTGCTTGAACAACACATGGGCTCACACAATACTTTGTATTATTTCATAAAAGAAAACATACTTTATTACTTAATGAATGTTATTAAAATAATATATCTCCAAAGATTACATGAGTTGTTTGATAATGTCATGCTTGAACACCACATGGGCTCACACAATACTATGTATCATTCTAGGAAGAAAACATACATTATTACTTAATGAATGTTATTAAAATAATATATCTCCAAAGCTTACATGCATTGCATAATATTTATGTAAAGGTCTAAGTCAGCATAGGAATGTGATAATGCATAATCAACCTACAATAGTTTCTTTAAGCTCTCGAGACAAGGGGGCATCTGTAAGCATAGGAAAAAAAAGATGCATGATCAAGCTACACTATGATCTTTAAGCTTTGATGACAAGCGGGACTATATGTTTTGTATTCAATTCTAAATTTCTATTTATGAGATATTTTGTATTTAAGCTCATAGTGTCTTATTACAAGGGGAAGCATATCTTGTGTATTCAATGGTTAATTTCTATTTGTGAGATATTTTGTATTAAGATCATAGTTTTGTAATTAGATATTTTGTATTTAAGCTTATAGGAAATACATGGAACAATTTTTCGATGGTATGAAATTTACTAAGAAGAAATTTACATTGATGGAATTACAAATACTATATTTTAAATCATATGTCTAAGATATCTCAAAAGTGGGGAACCTACTATTTAACATGATACAAGATGTTAGTAAAATAACTTTCTTTTAAATAATTCACGTTCATTTATAAGATTGGAGCTTAGGTGAAAATAAGTTACTTCCCCTAAGAAACCACTGGAGATATTCGGTCTTTGATCCACTTATTAATGTATGGGTCATCAAATTATTTCAATTGTCTGAAATAAATTTTGGGGCAGCCACAAGTTCAACCACAAAATCAAAATGACTATATGTCTCTAGGAATGACCCTATTCCCAATTGAAACTTATCCACTAGTAAAGAAATCATCACTCATTAATGGATACAACATATTTGTGCCACTTTTTACCCAAGTAATGAATAAGTTAGATATATGTATGGAAGAAGATTATCTAAAGAGAAAGGTATGTCATGTACATATAAATAACAAAACTTGTAAATGAAATAGGTTTTTTTAAGATGATTAGATTGATAGGTCATCACTATGTAAATTGTTATCAAATATATGCATTAGTCACTCACCACTATGTTAGTGAATGTGTATTATATTAATTGTATTAAAAGGGACCTTCCCTACCCATTTTTAATGAAACTATTATGCCATCATCAAAGAAATACTATTCATAGATTATTATATTACATTGATATGCCTTCTTCCACTTTTTTTTCATGGAGTCTAATTGAGTGTGTGCATTTGCCCCGACTCTTTTTCTATTTCTCTATTTTATTTTATCTATTCCTCCTTATTATTAAAATTTCTCTATTTTAAACACAAGATACTTCTATTAACTTCAATTTAATAATTTTTTAACAAAAACAATTATTCTTTATATATTCATTTCAAACCTTCTCTTAAAACCATCTCATAAATTTTTTATTCCATATATTTTAAAATGTTATATATTTCCTTTGTGATGCGATTATTATTTTATTTGTAATTATAAACTATTTTAATTTATTGTATGACTATCAAAATAGAGTTAAGAGTCAAACTAAAGTAATTTAAGCAATTTAGTTCATATTAAATCATATTTTAATTTTCATTTAAAATTAATAGTAATAAGCGTTTTGAAAAGAAAACATTAACCAAAGCATAAAGTTAGTTGATACTTTTAATTGGGTTTGAAGATTCCTCGTACAAAATATCTAAAAATAATGAAATTCGGAATAAAATTCAATACAAATTTCAAAAACTTTAAAACAATATAAATTTAAAAAATATTTAAAACATTAATAATTTTCATGGTAAAATTATGACATATTAAAATTATTTTTATAAAATTTTCTTAAATGAACCATTTAAGATATTTATATTTATTATACAATTTATAGGCTTACATGGGAAACTATGGTTATGCAATGGAATTATTTTTGTTCTTCTCTAAAAGGATACCCACTCTTCGACCGAATATCCATATCTGTGATGTGCGCACATAAAATACGAAGATGTGGTACTAGGAAAATATTTTATGAAGGGGAGGAGGACGAAGGGCTCTTAGGGTGTTCCATCGTATATTATTTTCACATTGGGATTAGGTCATTATTTTTGTAGAGAAACATTGATACTTGGGAATCAATTTTTCGGTTGATCCATAGTTACCACTTCCACCATCGTGAGCATGAGCTCCTGATGGTAAGTGCTTTGATTAGGTGTTCAATTTCAAAAAATGTAATGTTATAGCATGTGATACTAAAACTTTTACCCATGACATGTGCAAATATTACGGTGGTGAGGATAAGAGGGCATGTAATAAGGATAATATGTACAATGATCAATGACCCATAAGCATGAGGGTCTCATGGGAGACATGAGTTCAAGGAGTTCGTGTAGGGCTCATGGAAACATTTAAACATTGTACTAACTAGGGTTTGAAAGAGGGGATGGTGTCAACTAGAAGAACACTATACAAATGCATCTAGAAGCTAATCCTTTGAGTGTTTCCCCATACTATGATAGAAAGTAATGACTAGTCAACTTATTAGAGACCTCTCATCATGATACATGCTTCCATTGGCACAATACCATCATTTTGAGAATTATATAGGAGGCATGTATCCCCAATGTTTTATATTTTATTGTAACATGCTATGAGAATGTTAGATGTATTTATAGTAGTGGACTACAAACATGTGTTGATGGCGATTTTATTTTTAGTTTATAAATAATACAGTTATGCATGTTTTTATTTTATCACCACCAATCCCTCAAAATGTATGAAAAGATATCTTTTGGTGGATGCGTGTGACAAATTATAATATATAATGTCATTTTGCAATGGTATCTACATAGTTATTATGGCCTCCACGAATGTGAATGAATGAAATGGATTCAAATAATATTTTCCACAATTTTAACTCAAATATTTTTTAACTACGATAGGTTTACACACATGAAAAATTTTCATTATTTGCATATAAATAAGCTGGATATCAGAATAGATATGAAGGTAATGGATATTTTGCTCCAAGGAATTGACTAGCAATCCAATCACAACATAATTATTGTTGGAAAATCTAGTGCAAATTCCACTTAAGTGATCTAAGGAACGTAAAGGGGTGAAAATTGTCCAAGCTACCAAGGCTAGATTCTATGTGTGACGAATCACACCAGCATCTTAAAAAATGTAGTAAAAGGATTATGGATCCATCTGAAATGTGCAAGAAGAAAAATAATCAGTTGTAAACAAATGTAGAAGTACCTAGATGATATAAATGTTAAAAATATGAATTCTAGAGAAACTCCTAAGATATAATTTGACATGGTATAGTCTCTTATGATACATTAGGGAAATTTTAAGGTAAAAAATTGGCCTTGGACCAAATACTGTACCCACAAAATTAACTTTAAAAGAACCAATGGATTCAATGTGATGATGTCATCCCTAGGGTAAATATTTTGGATGGAAAAGAAGAAAAAGTCTTTCTTTACTGCTATTTTCGGCTTATCTACTTATAGGTTTACTTAAATGTCCTATGAAGGAACTTGTTGGATAGAGAAATAAATTCCACATTCAACGAGTACCCACTATGCATACTTCTGAGAAGACCTACTCAAAATAAAATGAAGATACATTAAAAAGACATGTTGAACATAATTTTTTAATGTATGTGGAATTGTTTTCAATGTGGTCTTCTCAAAAGTATGAAAAGTGGGTGCTCGTTGGATGTGAAATTTGATTCCAGATCCAATGGATTTATACACTTCAAATTTGAGTAAACCTATAACGAGATGAGTCAAAAGTACAATTAAAAAGTGAATTCATTTAATTAAAAAAAAAAAACTCTTATTTTATTGTTTTAGTTATTATTTTATTAATTTTTTTAGGAGGTCCATTTTAGACATTGAAATTCCCTAATGGTTGGGAGAAATTATTCCTTGGGACCCTCAAGGAAGTATGCCTTCTTACCCAATAGTTGTTTGATAATGTGAAGGTCCCACGATAATGGCTAAAACTTCTAACAATTGAGGATATCAGGGGTGTAGTCATATGAAATGAATAGATCAAATTAAGGAAGAATACATGTATGAACATTATGTTAATATTGGGATTTTGTACACTTTGATACTTCAATGGTTTGCAGTGCAAAATATTTTCTTAATTACTGAGTGGAAAGGAGTGAGCTTAGTGGTAGTCTTAATAAAAGATCATTAGGCCCATAATCTTGGGAAGAGAATAATGTTCTATTTGGTCCTGTGTTTATACACCATTTGTTGAAGCATGGTCTTGATGATTTTATTGACAAATTTAACTTTTCCATTCATTTTGAGTTAAAAGTTTTGAATTATTGGTGTTAAAAACTAAATAGTGAAGATACCTCATGCCAAAATTCATCTTCAAAATTTCAACCAAGGTTAGGGGCTAATTGATTTGGAACCCAAAATTTAACAATCGCATGGTTCAAAGAGAAGAAAATTGTGGTTATAATGGTACCATTTAAAATTGGCATGCCCTTAGCCAATTTGGTGAAGCAATAAAAAACAACAATGATATAGTAATGGCCATCGGAGGATGGGAGTTTACACTCCATAAAGTCAATATCCAAACCATATAATGGATGTACAATGATAAGGGTATGTAATGGGGTTGGTGGTGTGCATGCCTTTGGGGGATATGACTTGAAATTAGGACAATTTTTTAATATCTAAATGCAATAAGTAAGAATAGAAAACTAAAAATATCCTTCACACATCATCTTCAAAGTAGTATCCATTCTTGAAATATGACCACTACAAGCACTAATGTGCCAACCATTTAAGACATGTTATGCTTTAGAATGTGTAGGGAAATGACATAGGATGGTATCAACACCACGATGATGAAGATAATAATAGGAGAGAAGGTATAAGGGGACTTGGTCATGAATTAATTATTTATCATCATGAGCAAAATGTTGTTTGAATTTCTACATTCAAAGATAGGTTATGGTTTCACAATACCATGAATCATGAGAGGATAAGGTGAGAAAGTAATCATCAAGAATGTCATCATTAAAGTGATGTTCCTATGCATTGATCGGTAATTTAGAATTGAACTTAAATACTTCCCATTAATGATTTGTTTTCTCAATAAGAAGAGCATAGTTTGGAATTCATGATGAAAGTAGTTTAATACATTAAGATGTAGTGACACAACTTCTAAATGGAGAAAATAAGATCCAATACCAAACTCGCCTGATAGGAATAGGATGTAAGGG
The DNA here is from genome assembly GCA_031772625.1 of Pinus tabuliformis. Taxonomy (NCBI): domain Eukaryota; kingdom Viridiplantae; phylum Streptophyta; class Pinopsida; order Pinales; family Pinaceae; genus Pinus; species Pinus tabuliformis. Next base: position 655,848,654 of record CM062814.1, on the reverse strand, counting down.
GTCCAAAAATGTTATTTCTTATGTACTATATGATACCCTATTGAACCAAAAAACTAGCCACCGCATATGTTGGAGAGGTATAGGATGAAGTCCTTATCAAAGTTAGTTGGACTAATTAAAGGAATAAATGTGAGATAATATTAAGGTGTATGAAAGTAATACTTTGTCTAATATTATCAAATAAATTAGATGTCAAACTATAGGATATGAATAAATACATTAGTGGAAATGGTACAGTCTACGATGAACCTATGCAAAAAACTAGCTCTCCCTGAGAGGCTTTGTAACTATTGTATGTTGAAATCGGGAGGTATGTCAATAATGAATTAATATTTAAGAGGGTTAATGGTGAGGCTAGTATTTAACACTATAGACCTCAAAGGCTTACCTACAAATATGTAAAAAAAACATTTGAGAGGGTTAAGGTATATATTATACTTTTCAAATATGAGAAATATGGTTCGTAATTTATTCTTTTTACTATTGTTAGAAAGTACTAGTGATATCATTAAGATAGGAGATACTAATGTGAAATAGGTCATGAAAATAATATGACATGACATGTTGAACAAAGGCACTCATGTTTTTAAACCTGAATGGTATCGCTTTATTTGCAAAATTTCTCCCTGTACTAGTAAAAGAAATATTGATTTGTCTTAAGGTTTATTACTAATCAAAATATTGCCCAGGAATTCATCAATGAAGGAAAAAACATTATCGCTTATGCATTTATCTATGATCTAGTTAGTAAATGGTATTGGATATTTGTCATTGGGCATGCTTTGTTCAAATCTGGAATTGGTGCAAACATGCATGGTTCCTTTTTTATTAATTATGAGGACATGGTGAGACACCCAAGATGTATAAGTGTTAAGGTATATGAAACCCACCTTTTGGAGGTTATCAATTTTAGCTTTGATAGTAGCTTATCTACTATGGTGAGTACGGATATAGTTTTTTAAAATAGGAGTCACATCTAGCCTTCCATCTATATGATGTTTGAAAATTTTTGGATCTAGTTTAGGCATATGAAAGTAGAACCAAGCAAGGACATGCTAAAACTTATTTAGTAAGTTTATGTAGCAGGAAATATCCTAAAGTGAATAGTTTTCTCCTAATAAGATGGTTTCCTCAATCCCAGGTGTGGTATATATATTTACCTTAATGCTTGTTGAAATATTAGCCATATTCCCCTCTTCAAAATCATCCAAAGTGGGGATGTTGTTGTTCAACAAATCTACTTTACCATGAATTAATTGCTTTTATTCCATAGTGTATTAGTCTAATGGACATGGTTTCTTTGGGAGAAAATAGGAATGATCATGCATATCATTAAGGGAAATTTTGATCATAGAAAATTTTGCTAATATCTAGAAACATTGAAAAATATTAGTAGTCCCTATTATGCAAAATATACATTTCTTGATGATTTTTGTGTAAAAATATTTAAATTTCAAATGATTTTATATAGCTTTTGTAAAACTTGACAACTTTTAAGGTGAAATAATTTTATCCTATAAAATTTGGGCGAATAATATTTAGCAAAAAGGGAAAATAATGAATTTTGTTTGGAAAGAGAATGGAAAAATAACTCATCTGCAAATATTAGTGCCTTAATTTTCCCTGCATTTGACCACAAAAATAATATGGCATACTAATGACTCAAGGATGCCTTCATTGTAGCAGAATGATAGGACACGAGGGCATATACTACCACTTGAAATGCAAGATGAACTAAATCTTGAATCATCAACATGGAAATGCGAAACACAATTTCAATTTGCAACATTTACAAAGGTAGATTGAAATGTAGTGGACGGGAGCTCCACTAATGTGAATATCGAAGATACTTAGTACATAGAAGGCATGTCGTGACATGTGAAATTAGACAACAAAGTGTTGTTTGAATATATATATATATATATATATATATATATATATATATATATATATATATATATATATATATATATATATATATATATATATATATATATATATATATATATATCTATATATATATATATATATATATATATATATATGTATATATATGACATTGTATATGAAATTTTAACGATGTATATTGTGTCCTTATCTACTTACACATCAATATGGATAGTCCTTCTTATAGGTTGAGGAGGACCTAGCCCCAGTAAAGGATGTGAATCAATTTTTACAAGTAGAGGACTCAAGGCTCTGCTATGAGTGGCTTGCAATTCTTGGATGAAAAAATTTGGGTCAAGAAAATTTGGATACCTAAAAAAATAATGGGTATTAATGACTATGCATATTGCACAAAGAGCAGGGGAAATTTATTTGTAAAGAGTCCTTGTTCTTGGATTATATTGGAAGAGTGACATTTACCATGGAAATGGATGGTTATATTTCTAATTCATCTATGTTTATGATTCCATGAAGCTTTTCAAGAGTAAGACTATTGTTGATAGCATGGTCAAGTAGATCACACAAAGGACATGGGGGCATGCTTTAGGTACACAAGTTTGGGTGGCTACAACTAAACATATATTATCTCCCTCCCTTTCCAATTGATTTCTTAGTGGGAGTAGACACAAGACGGAGTTGCATGCACATTGAATTAGTTGGAGATTCCATGGGAATATGTCTAATTAGTGTTAAGTCCACCTAATGTCATGGATGAGAGAGGATGTTAGAGTGATAAGATCTAAATACCAAATTGGAATCCCTAAATTTATGTTAGTAATGTTGGACATTATCATAAGTAGAACACTAGCTATACCCAATATTGGAAAGAGGAAATGAATCTAGACAAAGGGGTAGTGCCTAGTAGGTGCCTTGTATCCTTGACCTTATAATTGTGGGTGTAGCCTGCTAATCTACTGGATGCGAATAATAACATTCAAGCCATTAAGGGACCTGAGAGATAGACACCATGCACAACTAGGAGGATCCATACATATTGAAGAGAGATGATGGGCCATCATAATCACCAAGGTTCATTGAGCCATTATAGACCCTAGGGATGATATATAACATGAATGGTATGGATTCGATCCCAATTGTTGATGAAATGTTGTTCTTAGTATGAACCTGAGTCACATGATCGTACTAGGTAAGTTCGTTTAGTGTGAAAATATTACCATTATTAGGAAAGCTCATGGTTCAGTATACTAATGAATAGAATTACTTCATGGCACACATGAATCCATGGCCCAATATGAAGTCATATTATAATATGACATCAATAACCTCAGTACCTATGAGGACTAGTTTTCTAGCAATCTTAATGGCATGACTCTTGTATAACCTTTTACATTAAGAGGTTCGAACATCATACACATGTACTTATTGCAGATGGAATGTCATCAAGGGATGAAATATTTCTTCAAAATTGAGAAGAAATCATGCATGCTAACATGCCATTGTCAATAATGAAAAATTAGATAATGTATTTCTTAATCAAAACTTGAATTTGGAAAGCTATGGGTGGGGAAAAATGTCAATATTTAGCTTTGTCGACATCGAACACGATAACTTGGTTATCTAAGAGTTCCATAGTACCCATTGCAAAGAGTAGGGACATTTGTCAGGAAGGAAATGTTTGAGAAATTCTAGAGTAACATGGCCATAGGGAAGTATGAAAAGTGATCTATAATAAAATAGTTATGGTAAATTGAAGTAAGCAGTCTATGTGCGTTTAATCATACTAGATATCTTGGCAATCATAGGTTGAGCCTCAACCCATAGTAAATGTAATTATATCATTTTTGTTATTAATGAGAGGGTATCTAAGGATGGGGTTTGTCGAGTCTTTTCTAGACAGCTGTATTGATGTGATTATGTAGTAAAGTTCACATAACTTGAATCTATCATCAACATTTAATAGATCAAATTCCCAGGTTTGATTTGGAACTAGGCCTGGGGTAAAATTTGGGCCTTCTTTGGTAGCCAAATACTTTTAGCTAGGAAATCGGTTTGTAAGCATAATACATTGCAAAGGTTTAGGTTGAGTAGAAGATGAAGGTGGTTAGTTGTCACATTTCATATTCTCCAATTCTTCCAATGCATAGAACATTTGTTGAAGGAAGCAACACTCATGGGTGTAATGACAATGTGTACCACAATCAATGCAAGGTTTATTAATATGATTTATTTTTTCTTATTAGGTTATCTACCTTATTGTTAGCTCACGAAATTAGAGTTTCCCATGTTATTTTAATTATGGATTTGGTCTAGGTTTTATGGGTTCCACTACTTTTTGGGCATTCTGTTTACTCTCGCCTTTACTCTTTTCTTTCCCAAATTAGGGGGACTATTCATATGTCCTTGTGCATACACCTACCCTTATTGTAGTGCTGCATGTTGGACCATGGAATCCTAACATGCTAGTGAAAAAGGAATTGGAGCACTTAGTTGTGAAAATACATAATAGGGATTTCGCATTTCACTTTCACGAGTGGGACTAGTTTAATCATGGCTAGGTGCATGATGATGTATATGAGTATAGGCATACGAAGTAATATTTCCTCCTATAGTAGGTGTTGCATGGAGGATATGGAGGGGAATAGTTGTAAGAGGTACTAGTTCCCCCATGTCAGTGGCCATATCCTATTGGTATAGGTGGAATCATGTGATGTTCATGGTATGGGAAAAATCCAGGTGCTCTACGAGCTACATGGGATTCCCCAAACATTGGTGTGTCACCTAAATGACAACAAGAGTAATTGGTAATGATGGTGTATAGGTAGCTTGATTGGGTAAAGATTAGATCATACTACATGGCCTTCTATATGGAAACTTCCTTGGTTCTAAAGAATGTCAAGGCAATGTCCTTGGTGACAGGAGGAAGGAGTCACTTTGAGAACCACTCCATTAGATCTAGTCGTTGATTTCTAGGGCCTTACATAGGATCCAACTTCTAGAACTCTCTTGAATGTGATCAATTGTATGAGTGGTTATATTATGAGGATAGGTGCATAGAATTGTGATTCCAATATCATGGAAGATGGATTAGTGAAAGTATCAGAGGCAGACATTTGCAATATAGGGTAACATCCCATGGATTCCATGAGGTAGGTTGATGTACCACTTCATAATAGCATGATTCAATGTGTGATGAAGTCAAAAAATATGGATATAGTCTTCCATAATGGACTTCAATGAACACCACATTTCAATGGAAAGGATGTGCCCTGGAGGATATTCTCTGACTATACCCTAAAATTTGGCGATATCTAATGAAAGTTTCATTGGTATTTGTAACCAATTCAAATCACAGTGGAGCGGATTGTTCATAAGTTGATTCAAATTTAGTAGATGTAAACTAGCCAAAAAAGTTAAAAAGGTTTGGTTAACATTTGTTTCATTAATGGATGCAATATTGGTATTGGCATTGGCATTGGTGCAAGAATTAGTGCCAGCATAACCCTTAATATTGGAACATGCAATGGGGCCAACATGGGAGACCCAATGTGCTAAGATTATTTCATTTGAGGGTTTTTGAAACTATGTTTTCCTTCTCATTAATAATTTTATACCATTTTATACCTTTTTAGGTTCTATGTCTATTTTTTTGATGTCTAGATAACATAAATGTTTGCAAAGCCCAAAAAGTTGATTTTCTATGTTCGTAAACTTGGCTATATGTTCCGTTTACTTTCCCTACTTCTATTTTCATAGATCATATAATAAAATTCCAATCTTAATTAGCATAGAGTTTAATTTACTATTATTTTTCAATCCATTGTTATATTATAATAATCCACAAATAAATAAAAAAGACATTCTGAACATCCCATGAGAACTCGAACCCATGTTTCTCTCATTTAATCTTCTTACTATTTATCTAGTATTATCAACACATACATTATCTTCATCTCCTTTTCCCGATAAAATCTTAGTTGATAGAAGTTCTCTATAATATTTTAGTAAGAGAAGTTTTATGTCTTACCGTTAAAATTTTCATTTAATATTAAGGTTTTTGGTACTTAACTTTTCATTCTTTTGGAATTCTTAAAAAAAATCTATATCTATCTAAATGTTTTATGATAGTTTATATAAATGCAAGGAGAATTTGTAAAGCCTTCACCATAATCGCATGGAACTCAAAACCCTTCTTTCCAAAAAAAAATGGGTTTAAGCATAATTTCTCATTTGGTATATTAAACATCTATTATGATCACCATATGTGTGATACTCACCCATTTTCTATACAGTATTTTAGCAATGCGGGTACAAGAATTTGACTCAATGGCCGGTGCAATAGGTTTCAGTTAAAGCTTTTATTTTGTATTAGTTTTTTGTTACCTATGTTTTCATTTTTAGGAAGAGGGATATAAGTTTTGCTACCTAGGTTGTTTTAATGAATTGAGTTAGTTTTCTTGATCCCAAATCCAGAGATAAATGAGTTACGCATTCAACTGTTAAACTCTCAAAGCAGTCGCCGACTTAAATTTACTGATACAGCTACATTCAAGTTGTTAAAATGAATATACACTAAAATTGGGAGATTCAACCATTTTAATCAAAATCAGCGGAGCAGTCTGAAACCTCCAGTGATAATGCTATTGCTAAGTTCAGTTTATAAATGAACTTACTGATACCTAGCGAAATTGATTGGAACTAAACATCGCTGGGGATCTCAGTTCCGTCTCATTCAATCGTATATTATATCGTTAAAATTGTTGGTATGTGCGCATTCAGAGATTCTACCAGTTTGGCACCATGTTTTGAAGACCTCCGATAGTGGAATTTAATGCAAACTGTGCAGTAAAAACTTTCGGATAAGCCAACTCCTTACAATGAACTGTCATGTCACTCAATTGAATAATTCAATAGATTCCATATTAGACCGAAACAGCGCAAAGTTTTGGCTGTGACCCTCTGTAATTAAGTAAGGCGTTGTCTAACAAGACCGAAATTTCGAGGCTACAATTTCATGGGGATGGCGAATTTCTGGCTCTAAGGCCGAAATTTGGAGCGTACAATTTCATGGGTTGGCGAATTTCTGGCTCGAATGGGTCCACAAGTTTTTAAAAGAAATTTGATTGTGGGAATGGTTATTTTTTTTCCAGTAAATGGGAATGTTTAAATTCGTTTACGATGAAAATAGAGAAGTTTGACAGTTATAGTTTAGATTTTCAAAATTTTGTATCAATTTTTTTCAAAATCATACCAAAATCTGTATTATTTTCAGAGTAAAAACGTGGATATTTCGTGTGGGCATCCCGTGAATGTTCTGATGTATCACGTGAACGTCTGAAATTTGACAAGATTCGTCGAGGAATCGTATTTGTCCACCCTCGATATAATCCGCAAAATCAAATCTCATTCTTGTAGAGCGTGGGGGTTGTACAGACTTAGATAAATACAAACCCTTGGGATTGGCGGTTATAACGCGTAGGACCACCACGATCGATAGTGAATATTTTTTCGGCAAATCATGAGCACAATCCTCTATTCGCCCTCACAACCTTTATTTCATTCCATATATAATTTAAAAGCATGGAGAGGTAGGGTCAATCTATAAAATGCCATGCCATTTTTATTGTCTATCATTTCAAGTTGGGTTGTTTGGGGCAAGGGCAAATCAGCATTGCTTTTGTTGCTGGCAGATGGACAATGTCATTCCTTGTAATTTTTTGTATTAACGAAATACAAATTTTAGTTGTGGCTTTTTAAAAAGTTACTTTTCAGGCCTGCTTTTTGCTGGTTAATTTTATTTATTTTAAAATATAATATAAAAACAAATTTGGATTTATTCATACTTTTCAATGCATTATTCTAATATTTTTAAAATGCGATCGTACATTCCATTACATTTAACTTAATCCCGAATTTTAGTGGCCACCTTAGATATGATCTTCAATATATTCTTTTTTGGATGACGTTGGGTCTCCTTTACTATATATTCCTTTTTTATTTTGATGATGACTTGACATGTGATCTTCTAACATATTCTTTGTTTGATAGCTTTTTTTTTAATTTTCTATTTTTAATTCTTTTATAAGATTTAGGCTATCTTTAATTTTAATATTTTTCCCGGTCGATAGTCTTTATATATATAAAATTTGTGTCAGGAATGGACTAAAGTGTTTAAGTGAGATGGTGAGGGTATTTGTTATTATTTTTCAAATTGAATTATTCGAGTATAAGAAGTTTAAATTTTCTATAATAAAATGATTGCAATATTAATAATGATAGAAAATCTATGCTTTAAGAAATTTTAGTGTTATAATTATACACCCACATTCAATAAATTGATTGATAATGTCATGCTTGAACAACATATAGGCTCACACAATACTATGTATCATTCAAGAAATAAGTTATACTTTATTACTTACTGAATGCCATTAAAAAATTATATCCACAAATCTTACATGCATTGCATTATATTTATGCAAAGGTCTAAGTTAGCATAGGAAAGTGATGATGCATAATCAAGCTCAGGGAAAATTTTAAGAACCCCCTAAATTTATAAATATAATAAATGGGCGAATCTCCATGGTATATAGGAAAAATGGAAGGCGATTTTATCAATAATATAATATGTATATATAATTTTTTGGCGAATCTATCACCAGGCATGGCGAATATTTTACTCAATTATAAAATCTTGTAAGATCTTGGCGAGTCTTTCACTAAATAATAAAACTTTGTAAAGTCCTAGTGAATCTTCGCATAGGCTACATGCTGGTTTAATTCCCCCATTTAAATAGGCTACATTCCAGGTGAATACTATGGGTCAATACCATGTGCCATTTTGGTGAATACCATGGGTCAATACCATGTGCCATTTTTATTTTTATTAATTCTAATATTAGGGTTAATAATGGCTTTTTGCATGGTATTAATAACAATCTAGTCCATGGTATTTGTCTCATAGTATTTTGGCCATAGGTTTCACCTAAATATAACCCATTTTTTGAGTGTCCTTAAATATAAGGTGACTTATGGAGTAAATATAAAAAAATATTTTATTTGTTTACCATACCTCTCGTTTATTTATATTTTTATTAATTTACCATACCTCTTTTACAAATATGGTATTTGGCCCATAGTATTCACTTAAATAAAACCTCTTTCTTGAGCCTTCATAAATAGAAAGAGGGTTATGGACTAAATATAAAAAGAGGTTTTATTACCTTTTGAGTAAGTATAAAAAGACGTTTTATTTATTTACCATACCTCCACTTTACTTATATTTTTATTTGTTTACACCCTTACATGTATATAAGGTGACTTATGGAGTAAATATAAAAAATGTTTTATTTATTTACCATACCTCTCATTTATTTATATTTTTATTAATTTACCATACCTCTTTTATAAATATGGTATTTGGCCCATAGGATTCACTTAAATAAAACCTATTCTTGAAAATGGGCGAATGGATTCACTTAAATAAAACCTATTCTTGAAAATGGGCGAATGGAAGGTTGTAAGTCGTAATTTCAAGGGCTAAATTTACTTTTTTTACCCTCTCCCTTAAAATAAGGTGGGCTATTTGAGGTGATTTGTAAAAATGTACTATGATACAAAATATTCGCCCACTAAAAATTTAAAACCCCTTAATTTCCCCAAAGGGCGAACATTCGCCCCTAAAATTATCCTTGATCAAGTTACACTATTTTATTTGAGTTCTATATGTTGTGTATTCAATTGTAAATGTTTATTTATGAGATAATTTGTATTTAAGCTCATAGTTTTACGATTAGATATTATGTATTTAAGGTTAGAGGAAATACATAGTATCCTTTTTTGGTGATACGAAATTTAGTAAGAAGAAATTTACATTGATATAATTACAAATATTATATTTTAAAGCATATGTATAAGATATATCAAAAGAGGGGACCCTACCACTTAACACTGTACAAGATGTAAGCAAAATCATTTTCTTTTAAATAATTTACCTTTCATTTATAAGATTTGAACTTAGGTGAAAATGAAATCACTTCCCCTAAGAAACAACTTTAGATATTCCCCTTTGTCCAAATTTTGGCTAGACACGTAGGTAGTCTTTGATCCACTTATTTTTGTATGGGTCATAAAATTATTTCATATAATTTGAAATCACTTTTGGTGCAGCTACAAGTTCATGTATCTAGGAATGACCATATTCCCAATCGAAACTTATCCACTAGTGAAGAAATGCTCACTCCTCATTAATGGATACAACCTATGGAAGAATCTTATCTAAAGAGAAGTGGATGTCATCTACATATAAATAAAATAACTTGTAAACGAAATAGTTTTTCTAAGATGATTAGAATTACATGTCATCACTAAGTGAATTGTTATCAAATATATGTATTAGTCACTCAACATTATGTTAGTGAACATGTATTATATTAATTGTATTAAAAGGGACCTTCCCCACCGATTTTTAATGAACCTATTATACCATCATCAAAGAAATACTATTCATAGATTATTATATTACATTAATATGCATTCTTCCATATTTCAATTTTTTTCTTGCTGTCTAATTGAGTGTGTGCATTTGTCCCAACTCTTTTTCTATTTCTCTATTTTATTTTATTTATTTCTTTTCATTATTAACATTGCTCTATTTTAAACATTAAAATGCTTCTCTTAACGTCAATTTAATAAATTTTCAACAAAATTATTTTTCTCTATATATTCATTTCAAATATTCTTTCTAAAACCATCTTATAAATTTTTCATCTCATATATTTTAAAATATTATATATTTCCTTTGTGGTGTGATTATTATTTTATTTGTAATTATCAACTATTTTAAATTATTGTATGACCATCAAAATAGATTTAAAACTAAACTAAAATAATTTAATTTATATTAAATCATATTTTCATTTACATTTAAAATTAATAGTAATAAACGTTTTATAAATAAAAACTTTACCAAACTATAAAGGTAATTGATACTTCTAAAAAGTAATGAAATTAAGAATAAAATTCAATACAAATTTCAAAACCTTTCGAACAATATAAATTTCAAACTATTAAAACATTATTAATTTTGATAGTAAAATTTAAACTTATTAAAATCTTTTTTATAAAAATTTCATAAATAAACCACTTACAATACTTATATTTATTATATCATTCAAAATATTTATAACGTTACTATTTATTTCAAAGTTCAAATTTTTAATTATTTATACATACTATTTGAAATTTATAACATTACTATTTATTTGAAAGTTCTAATTATTAATTATTTACAGCATTACTATTTATTTCAAAGTTCAAATTATTGATAACATTACCGATTTATACTATTAAAACATTAAAAGAATAAAAATATATAAAAAAACATTTTTTATCTATATTGATTATCGTAGAATGAATATGTTCCTTTGACTCCTGCTGGTAAAGGCAATGGGAAGGGGGAGATAATCAGAACGCTGGGTCACTAATCCAATCAGATCTCCGTACCCAAAATTAAGATTTTACAATGTTTAGTATATTTTAAAAGTTCAACACTATAGTAAAAATTACTACAATCAATATAATTACATATATAATAACCATTATTAAAATCAATGATTGTTCTTCGTACAATTAGTTTGTGGACAATTTTTGTCTTGGGCATCCCTATTGTCCAAGAAGCCACTATCCTTGAAAATATTTTCAAAACTTCTATGATGCTTCGACAATTTGCATTAACATGGAAGAACCTCAAATCTTCGTTTTTAATAAGTTGTTATTGATTCAAATTCATATATCTTGTATTTTTGGTTTTCGAACCAGCTCTCTTTCATACAAATACGTGGGAGTATATTTAACTCTGCAATTATTACAAACGAAAATCACAAACAAAAGATATTGTTAAATCTTCTTCTTAAATTTGAAGCCAAAATTTCTTGCTAGAGTTTTAGATCACCCAATCTAGCTAGTTACTTGATCTTGCTCAAATATATCATTAAGTCCATCCTCAATTATTTTCTCTCTCTAATGGTACCTCACAAATCCATCCTAAATAAGATCATAATTATTGAGCACAAATTCCTTCTAGGGGCATCAAAAGAGAAAAAAAATGAGCTCTAGTGGCATGGGACAAAATATGTCATCTAAAATGGGAAAGCGGCCTTGGTCTTTGTGATCCGGATATACTCAGTAGAGTCTTAAATTCTTAAACCTTGTGGAGATGGATCAAAATCTAAAGGATTTATGGAGAAAATTTTGGAAATGTAAGATCCCCCTAATACCAAGTAATTTTAACTCATGAGAATGATAGGAAACATCAGGGGTTCCAAGATATCGAATGTTACTTGGAGAAACAAACATTTTGTCCATTAGCATAATTATTAGGAAATCATTAATGATAAAAATGAACTATTTTGGGAGGAATCATAACATAAATGGCCAACATTAGGTTAGAATGAAAAAATCCACCCAACTAAGGACTCCCTCATCATCAGGGGTCAAATATTAGTTGCACATTACTAGGATTCATCCCGCTACACTTCCTAATGATACAATTGGATCAGGGAAAATTTTAGGGCTAATATTCACACATGGGCTAATTTTCTATCCTTTTTGCAAAGAAAGATTTGCTAATTATCGTTTTTTTGTAAAAATTATTTTCCCAAATTTTATAGAATGAAATTATTTACCCTAAAAATCACCAAAAAATTATATATAGACTATATAAAAATATTATAAATTTGAATATTTTTACAAAAATATCTCCAAACATTTTATAGATTTCATATTATGGACTAGTGAGATTTGCCAAGGTTTCTAAACTTTAATATAAATTTTCATCCTTAAAATTTTCCCCGAATTGGATGTCATGAAAGGAATGGATGAGCCTTCCTCCCAAAATTATAAAAAAATTATGAGGTAAGAGTTAGGAAATATAAGAATTGTGATTCAAGAAGAAAATGGTATTATTCGTTGCGGTTATCATCCTTTAAGAAATTTTAATCACTCTGAAATTTGCATTCTTCTCATAAGAAACAAAAATGGGGATGATAAGACAAATGAAATGAAATATGGAATTTCAATCACTAGCCCAAAATCACTCTTTTTCTATGGCTCTATTATCGAATAAAACTTTGTTATGGGGCAAGCTTCAAAATCATGCTCTTTACTACATCTTAATTTGTCATCTTTATTTCTCTAATTCAGAAAATTTCAGTCATCTTCTTAGTGGTTTCATCTTTTCTACTTCTATCTCAAACCACCTTGCTATGATCTTTCAATGAACCAACATAATATAACATAATTTCCTCTACACTCTACAATTATTGCTTGACTCCCCTTTTACTAATCCCATTCTAAACAGAGCATATAAACTCATCCCCGGATTTATCATATGGGTAATTTAGAAGTAGCAATGGAAATTTAAGAATATTTGGTCCTGCACACGCATTGTTCATCAAGGCATCCTAAATAAAATAAGAGAAACAATTTATTCTCTTCCTTGGTCCTCAAAAGATTAAAAATGAAATCAACCTAAAAATGTCTAACTGAAATGGGTCTCTCCTGCTATAACTTATGGTATAGTCCTTATGTCCCCAATTTCTTCCATTCTAACCCTTCCGTCAATTCCGTTGGACCCCCACGAAGGGAGGAATTCATCAAACTTAACTTTGACAAGGCCTTGAAAGGAAATCTAGGACATATGAGTTATGGAGGAGTATTTTGTAATGCTAATGGCTAAATTATATATGCTTATGCAGGTGCCATGGGACTTAACACTGATAATGTTGTTGAAATATAGATATTATAGTAGGGACTCTCAACTATTATTCGTGAACAATTTACAACCTTGTTATTCAAGGAAATTCCAAAACCATTATCAATACCTTCTGCAAAATCGTATGTGGATCAGATCCTTCCAATTTCTATAATAGTTGGAGGTTGGAAGCTAAAATAGTTAATACCACAAAATTTTTGGAAAAAGTCATAACTACTTTCATTTCTCATTTCCAAAGAAAAGGCAACAAATTGGATGGAAGGCTAGTCAATTTTGGTCTTAGCATAACAACTTATCCCTCTAACATCAATTGGAGTTAGGAAATTCCATAAGAGCCCAAATAAGATCTCGAACTCAAACCTAGGATAGAATGTAAAAAAATATGAAATATAATTTATGATTTAAATTAAACTTTTGTTTAAAGCAATGGCATGTCTTCATTTTTTGTGCCTAACTAATTCACCATCAAAATTTGATTACTATAGTCCTTGCAATTAGAAGGGCAAGGACTAATACAAAGTATGGAAGTTTGTGACACTCCCTAATACTTCTTACTAATTGCATGGTTAAAAAAAGATAAATTGAATATACACCATAAAAACTTACCAATATTTCACCTCGTTACACCACATATGCTATTAATGTTCAATACTATGTTATTGTTATAAATGCATGTTTATAAATCTCTATCTTTCATTGGAACACAATATGTTTGTTTCAACATATGAATGGTTATACTATGGTTATGGATAGAACATCTATCATTCATTTGGAATGTAACTAATATAATAAGATTCATATATATGTATTACCATGGATAGGTCTATTTACATTTTCGATAACATATTACATTAAGTTCATAATTATTTTCCCTTAGACACACATAATTATTGTCAGTGTTAATAGTGCTAGGAATTCACTATATTACCCATCGGCAAACTTGTGGCGTGTGCTATGTCAGAGATGGAGCGATCCACACCATCTACGACTAGGGTTTGAATGCAATGGTTCCCTTGTTTGGTGGTAGTTGATGGAAATCGTTCCTTAGTTGGGTGCTACCAGTACAACCATTTTGTTTCTCAACCTCGTCTATACGGCTGCACTGCCTTACCAACTCACGGTTTGACCCCATCTCCTTGTTTCCCAAAGGAACCAACTTGGCCTCCCCATTCCCGTCGGTGACAGGTTTCCTCTGCATGCTGGAAGTCTTTGCTTGCTACTTCCTTATTTATATATGTGTTGGGAAAGCTACAAGCAGTTTGGAGGCACTCGTATCAACTTCCAAATATCTTATTCCAGGTAAGAACACTCTTTCAAGTTATCATAAGCTGATAGGATAATGTTGTTTTCCTTTTCCTCTATCATCTCTTTTTAATTTTCATAACCGCATCTCTATACCAGGAATGATACTATTGCATGAGCCCTTGGATCTTATTCAGGTAAGCATGTTCTATTGCCTGAGGTATGGTAGGGCTTTTATAAGTTTAGTGGCCATCTATAGTCGGGTTTATTATCTCATTGATTTTAATTTATCTGAAGGTATGAAGCTTTCATTTTGGTGACTTTCCCTTCCATCATGGCTGCTCCTGGTGCCCAACCCATGGACTCCTAATGGTTACTTCTCTATTTCCAGGTTCTTATTTCTCATACTCTTAATGACCCTTGATGGAGTTAAACTGCTTCTCAGATATGTTTGTCTTTTTTTTGTTAGAGACATTCTAGCATTAGGGTTTCATTGCTTTTATATCTAAAACTTATGCTAATAGATGGTTCTTCCTAAAAAATAAAATTTGGTTGGAATTAGTAATGTATATGGTTCAATTGGACTTTGTGGAAGCTAGAATTGTGTAACAGCCCTAGTGAAAATTCCATGTAATAAAAGTTAATAAAGGAAAAAATAATAACCAGGGTTGATGGGACACTTATTCCAAGTGGAAAGACATCCTAGTGTGGGTGTTCATTGGTTTAGTATGGCTAAAGTAAATTGGAAAAGGAAAAATGGCAATTTTGGCACATTTATTTATGAAAATTATGGAAATTAGGAGAAAAGGAAGGTGAAAGGTCATAGGTTGCATGTGAGGAGGAAAATGAAGGGAAATAATGGGAAATGAAGAAAATAGACGCCTAATTGATAAAAAGCCTTATGAAGATCATTTTGTAACCTTTTGTTAGTTCAGTTTTGGAGCTCTCTCAATACTCTCTATCTCTTTCTCACTCTTGGACACTTAGATTTTTCTAGGAGCATTTTTCCATTGGATCAAGAAAGGCAAAGAAGGAAAGAGGAAGCAGAGATCAAGCAATAAAGAGTAGGATCAAGCAACTATAGCCATATTATTTGTAGGTATCGATTTGTGTGTGTATTTTCCTTGCTATTTTTTGCATGCATGGTATTTCATGTGTTTCTTTCGCTGTTATGGCATGGGTTTTTCTAGGTGTGACAGTGTTTTCAGCCTAACCTTTCCATTTGTAGATATCCATGGTGTGATAGGGTTCTCATGTTTTGGTTGTGCTGAATTACCGGAGGGATTTGAAGTTGAGTGAGGTGTATCTCCCAATGAAAGAGCACATGGCCTCGTGGTCCTTGAATCATACTATGGATCATGGTAAAGCCATTGTCCAAGTAACCCCTGAGCCAAACTGTGGGTTAATGTGAATCTAGGATTGTTTTGCCTCGGTGGGCCTAGGAATCCTTTTCGGTGAATGGTAGGATATACGTAAAGCCAAGAGGTGTAATTCTCTCCATTCTATCTAGTAATCCTAGGTTGGGATATGCAATACATACTAGAGATTGGGTCTCGGTTTAGAGCCTGGTGATCTGGTGTGGATTGTGGTAAATCCTGAGAAACTAGGACACAGGAAAATTCCTCATGATGTAGGTGGAGAAATATGGTGGTATTCATGCTTGTTTGGCCTATTTATCAAGTGGAGATAATGGTAAATCCTATTATTACATGTTCATTAAGTTTTCCTAGTGATCGAGGATGGATTACAATAAAGCGTGGTTTCTATTGATGAGGGTGAGGTAATTTACCCTCGGGATGCCCTGGTTGGTTCTTTTGGTTTGAGTCCAACATTCATGCTTGGAATATGACACAGGGGTGAATGGATTAAGAGAGAATTGGCTTAGTCATTTTATGGTCAGGTGGAACATGGTAGTCCCATCCCGTGTTTGGATTTTTCATCATCAATATGGGTTAATTTTTCCTTGTATTTTTATTAGTATTATACCGGTAGATATGTGGATCATATGGTTGTGATTTCTTTCATATTTGTGTTGTTATTATGCTAGTTATGTATGTGTTTTATGACAGTGGCTATGTATGTCTCTCATTGTGGTTTTACTTGTACATGAACGAACAATGTATCTATGACGTAATAGATGATAATTTAGCAAATGATATAAGGGAACAATGTTTCATAGAAATTCTCATATAAGTATGAGACCCCTATGCTTAAATATGTTGTTTACACCTATAGATTATATATTCATGATATGTTTGATGAAATTCCTGTCATGACTAATAGGGGTCTAATTAAGGGCTTATTCAAGTATTTACATTTGTATCATTATTTCCTTGTTATCTCTTGGTTATGAAGGTTTCATTCAATTCTTAGCAATGACATGGGCTCTCAGCCTGAAAAGAGGCTCAAATCCTGGGGACATTTGCACAACACTAGGAAAAATAATCCCTAGATGTTGACATGCCTTGGAATGAGACCATCTAGAGGCTACTGGACACTGTCAAGTTTGTATCACGGGAGCATCTCGGCGTCAAGTGGTCTAAAACCTCAGTGGGAACCAGGGGCTAGTTACTTGAGTGGTTGGGATGGTCCCTCGGAGTCTTTTAGCTAATGTGGAAGGTTCGTATGTTGTGTTCCCATTGATCCCACTTCCTTAACGTCACATAAGAGGATGAATCTAATCTTAGTAGCCTCTCGTCACATGTTTACTTCAGATGGCCAGTGACTTAGGTAGATGTGGGAGGAGGGTGTTACATAATGGTATCAAGGCATGGTTCACTCCTCAAACTGGAGGGATAGTTTGTTGGTCATATTGTTGCATGTGTGTTAATCATTCTTGTGGTCTATGTGCTTGTTGCATATGCATGGTGTGATTCATGATTGTAGTGATGTCGCCATGTGGAATAGGATGTTGTTGTTATGAAGTATGTTGTCATGAGTGGATGATTGGTTACATGTTATTTATGCTTGCGTATTGTCGTTAAATGTTGATATTATTTTTTTTGTCATGCATAAGCTCATGTATGTCTATTTCATATGGTCATGCATTGATTGATGGAATCTATCTAAATTGATGGTTATGTGCTTATATGATTATGTATTTTATGTCTATATGCTATTATGATTATGTTATACACATATCACGCTCATTCGATGATCTTGCAGATGAGATATCATCCCCAAATTATGCTAAGGTACATTGGTTTCCTTTTATAATTTGGTTTAGCTGACATAGTATGCCTTGCAGGAAAGAGATCAAAATGACTAGCAAGATGGTAGACTACAAAGATTCTCCCTATGAATCAAATGAGAAGAGTGGTGTTGGGCACTCTTCTGATCTCACAAACACATTGAGAAGCTTGAAGGAAGAAATAAGGACTTGTAAGGCAGACAATGACAAAATAATACAGGAATAAGAGAAACAAGCAGAGGTTAATGCTATACTTCTTTAAAGTTTGTCATAATTTGAGTGACAAGGGCCACTTCAGATCATCCATAGACAGGAGGATAAAAATAATGGGTCATATTGTAGTAGGTCTCATGGTGGTTACAGTCGGATAGATATCACATGGTTAGAGATCAGATATTTTTGGATACTCCAGATAGGAGAGGAAATGGATACAGGTATTATTCTAGTTTTGGTTCTGATAGGCATCATGATTGTCATCGTTATCATCCTTACAGGAGGAGTGATAGGGGATATTTTCTAGATAAGTTTAAGAAAGAAAAGCTACCTACTTTTGATGGAGATGTGAAGAAGCTGGAAGATGCAGAGGATTGGATACCTGGGATGAAGAAATTATTTGAGTTGCATGAGTACATAAATAATGTGAAGGCCATAATAGCTATCTCTAGTCTAAGAGAGAAAGCAAACATCTGGTGGGAATATGTGAATCAGGTTAGAGACACCAGGATAGATGACTTGACTTGGCACAAGCTCAAGAGGTTTTTTCAAGAAGAAGTGCTTGTTATAAAGGTACTGCGAGACTAAGGACAAATAATTCTATGAGCTAAATATGGGATCAATGATAGATGAAGAGTACATGACTAAGTTCCTAGAGCTATTGAGGTAGTTAACTTATCTTAAATATGAGAAGGCTAAAGTTCAACGATTTTTTAATGGATTTCTATTAGCATTCAGAAATCAGATTGAGTATGATGAGCCTTGGTCACTTAAGGGAGTTATTGGAATTTTGAAGCATTGCTATGAACAATGGAAGCATAAAAATGAATCCCAATAAGGATGGAAAATAAAAGAAAAAGGTAAAGGTAAATGGTAGCTAGAAAGAGAAAGGCCTAAAAATGTAGTTGAGAAAGACAACATGGCACCACAAAAGAGGTTTAATTCAACTAGACAGGGACAAGGGTCACAACAACAACATAGAGGTGATGGTATTGGTCGATTGGAGTGTTGGACATGCAGAAGGGAGCACTGTAAGAGAGATTGTCCATAGAATCAGGGTGGTAGGCCTTAGATATATAGTGCAAAGGAGGCATATGCTATTGGGGATGTTAGTCAGGGTGTTCCTCGTATTTATGTAGCATTGGATAACAAACAGATAGACCATTACGAATCTATCATTGAGCTAGATGGTAAGATTTGTGATCAAGTTATTTCTATTTTGATTTACCCTAGATCTAATTATAATTATGTTATTCCTGACTTGGTGGATAAGTATGGTTTGAGTAATGAATTTCATGCAGAATACTAGTTAGTCTAGTTGGATATAAGTACAAATAAGCGAGTTTGTCATTGGGTAAGAGCTTGTGAATTTGATTTGAATGGTATTCCTACTACAACACATTTGAATGTATTAGGTTGCGATCATAAAATATTTTGTTGGACATGGATTGGTTGTTTATTCATAGAACCAATGTGTATTGTTATGACAAAGCAATTGAGTGTGTGGATGACAATGGGGAACTAACAGTCTTGCAAGGAAAGAATAAGTCCACATCAATTAGAATGGTGACAATTATGCAGGTAAAGTGCAGTCGTAGGAAAGGGTGTGTGTTTATTTTCCGTACATTTTTCGAGTGAAAAAAGTAAGGAAGTTGGGGATGCAGATGTTTTGAGCAGGTACCCAATTCTATAGCATTTTCAGGATGTGTTTCCCTAGAAGATTTCAGAGTTTCCACCTCACAGCAAAATAGACATTTCTATTGAGTTAGTGCCAGGGGCAGATCCAACATCAAAAGCACCTTACAGGATGAGGACATCTAAGTTGGTAAAGTTGAAGCTGCACTTGAAGGAAATGTTGGACAAGGGATACATTAGGCAAAGTTCATCACCTTGGGGTGCACTAATATTGTTTATGAAGAAGAAAGATAGTACTCTCATATTATTCATTGATTACAAGAAGTTGAAAAAGGTGACCATTAATAATAGGTACCTGTGACTGAGGATTGATGATTTGGTTGATCAGTGGAAGGGAGCAGTAGTGTTCTCTAAGATCGACTTGAGATCTAGATACCGTCACATAAGCATAAAAGAAGAGCACAACTATAAGATTGCATTCAGAACCGGGTATGGGAATTATGAGTTTGTCATAGTTCCATTCAATTTGACTAATGCTTGAGCTACATTTATGTGCTTGATGAATAGTGTGTTATGTCCCTATTTGGATAAGTTTATTATTATGTTCAATGATGACATATTGGCATATTCTAAAAGCGAAAAAGAGCATGATGAGAATTTAGCAGTAGTGTTGAGGTTATTGATAGAGCATCAATTTATGCTAAGCTCAACAAGTGCAGTTTATTTTAGATTGAGGTACATTACTTTGGATGTGTTGTCTTCAAGGAGGGAATTGCAATAGATCCAGAAAAGAGAAGGGCCATCATGGAGCAGGTAGCTCTTATAAATGTGGATGAGGTTAGGTCTTTCATGGGGTTGGCATGCTCTTATAGGAGGTTCATCAGGAACTTCTCACATATTGCTTATCCTATTACATCATTGCAGAGGAAAGGTAAAACGTTTGACTGGACTGACGAGTGTGAGGCCAGTTTTGAGTAGCTTAAGCAGTTGTTGACACATGCTCTAGTGTTAAATATTGTAGATCCATACCAAGAGTTTGTAGTATGCAATGATTCTTTCAAGAGAGGACTTGGCAGATTCCTTATGCAAGATGGATAGGTTGTATGCTATGAGTCACGAAAAATAAATGAGCACGAGCAGAACTACACAACACATGATCTTGAGTTAACAATGATCATACATACATTAAAGATGTGGAGGCACTATATTCTTGGCAGGATGTTTGTGCTGATGAGTGATCACATTGGGTTGAGGTATTTGTTTGATTAACTGAATCTAAACTCTCGGGAAGCTAGATGGTTGGCCATGATCAATGACTTAGACTTCGATCTTAGGTACATCAAAGGAAAGGAGAACAAGGTGGAAGATGCTCTTAGCAACTATGAGCTCCTATGGGATAGAATTATAGTATAGGATCCTGCAGGTGGGCAACCAAGATGTCAAGTATATGGAGATTGAGCACAAGTTGCGGTAGAGTACAAGTACAAGTAGTAGTACAGTTATAGGTACAAGTGCACAGGATGTGGACTATTTTCTTAAAACAAATAGATTGGTTAGATTCAGAGACATGATATACATGCCAGATAGTAGTGAGCTCAGGAAGGTGATCTTTAGGGAGTTTCATGTGAAATCATATTCAAGTCACCTTGGCTACCACAAATTGTTGACCGTAGTAAAGAAATTTTATTATTAACCAAATATGAAGAAGGATGTAGTAGACTTTGTGGCAAGGTGTTTCGATTATCAGTGTGTGAAGGCAAAGTGCAAGAATCCAGGTGGACTTCTACAACTAATTGCGATTCTGAAGTGGAAATGGGAGATCATTTCCATGGAATTTATGACATGGATGTCGAGGATAGTGAGACAGAATGTTTTCATCATGGTTGTTGTGGAATGGTTGAAAAATGTTGCACACTTCATTCCAGTCAATTCTACATTTTTAGCTAGCAATGTAGCACCAGTATTCATCGGAGATGTGGTCAGATTTCATGGAGCTCCAAAGATGATTATGTTAGATAGGGATGTAAAGTTCACTTCCAAGTTTCAGAAGGAGTTTCAGAGGGTTAAAATAATATTGGAGGACATTTGGAGGATGTACATCATGCATAAGAAGCAAAAGTGGGAAGAGTATCTTCTGCTAGTAGAGTTCGGTTACAAAAATGGGTATCAAGAAACTTTGAGGATGAGTCAGTTTGAGGCATTGTATGGGTGGAGTTTCAATACTCCCATTAGTTGGAGTGATCCAGTTAACAGGGTGTTGATTTGACTGGACATGTCAGTGGACATGGAAAATGAAATGTGGGTTATAAAGAAAAATCTAAAGGTAGCACATGATAGGCAGTAGAGCTATGCATATAAGAAAATATTATTCAAGGAGTTTTAGGTTGGGAAAGAGGTGTACTTTCGCATCAAACCAAAGAATAATTCCTTATGAATTAGATCATGTACAAAATTGACACCACAGTTTTGTGGACCCTTTAGTATTGTTGAGAGGATTGGGCCAATAGCCTATCGACTTGCACTACCTACAATAGTGAAATTCCATGATGTTTTCCATGTGTCATTGCTTAATAAGTATGTTAAATATGTTGACCATGTGATTGACTAGTCAATATTGCAGGTGGAACTAGATGAGGAATTCTAGCTAGAGCCTCCTCTATATTGCAGAAAACGTTGTTCATTCTCTAGAACCAAGCAATCCAGCACGTTAAATTCTAGTGGAAGCACTTTCAGCATGATGAAGCTACATGGGAGATGGCAAATCAAATGTACGATATGTATCCTTCATTGTTTGCTACTTGAGGGAAAGCAGTTTTGTTATGGTGTTTTGGTATATGTCTTTGGTATATATTTTGGTTCATGTTTCGTGATGTTTTTGTATGCACATATCTGTATGGATGTAAATACTACCATGAGATATGTTATAAAGCTTCGATAAGTGGTATGGGTGTCATCTCATTATGATGTTATTATTGTTATGTTGTCACGTTTGTTTGCTTCTTAGTAGGGTGATCATTATAAATACTACATCGAGCTATGTTATAAATTGTCATGGGAAGTATGTTTGTTTTTCGGCAGTTTTGCTAAGGTATAGGTGTAGTTGAACACCAAGGATGGTGTCCCCCATGGGTGAGGGTTCTGTAACATCCTTGGTGAAAATTCCATGTAATAAAAGTTAATGATGGAAAAAATAATAACCACAATTGATGAGAGACTTATTCGAATCTAAATGTTGGGAAAACATCCTAGTGTGGGAGTTCATTGGTTTAGTATGGCTAAAGGAAATTGGAAAAATAAATTGCTAAGGATTTGGAAAGGAAAAATGGAATTTTTGGCATATTTATTTATGAAAATAATGGAAATTATGAGAAAACGAAGGTGAAAGGTCATTGGTTGCATGTGAGGAGGAAAATGAATGAAAATAATGGAAAATGAAGAAAATATGGGCCTAATTGATGAAAATGCTTCTAAGGATCAGTTTGCAACCTTCTTTTTAGTTTAGTTTTGGAGCTCTTTCATTATTTTCTCTCTATCTCTCTCTCACTATTGGATACTTAGAGTTTTCTTGGAGAATTTTGGCATTGTATCAAGAAAGGCAAGGAAGGCAAGAGTAAGCAGAGATAAAGCAATGAAGAGCAGGATCAAGTAACTACAGCAATATTCTTTGCAGGTATCGATTTGCATGTGTATTTCCCTTGCTTGATTTGGAATGCATGGTATTGTATGTGGTTCTTTTACTGTTAGGGCATGTCTTTTTCTAGGTGTGACAAAGTTTTCAATCTAACCTTTCCATTTGTGGGTAGCCATTGTGTGATGGGGCTCTCACGTTTTAGGTGAGATGGATTGCGGGATGGATCTGAAGCTGAGTGAGGTTGATCCTTGAAGGATAGAGCACATGGCCTAGTGGTCTCTGTACTAGACTTTGGATCAAGGTAAATCTACTTGCCTAGTAAACCTTGATCTAGATTGTGTGTTGTGGTAAAGTTAGGATTGTTTTGCCTCGATGCGCCTAGGAATCCTTGCCCGTGAATGGCGGGGTATACGGAAAATCCAAGAGGTGGATTTATCTATCTTCGACCTAGTAGTACTAGGTTGGGATGTGCGATAAATCCTGGAGATTGGGTCTTGGTTCACTACAACAAAACAGGCGATTTACGCCAGAATTAGCACCAAATTTTAGTGTATTTTTCTCTCCATTGGGATGAGCAGCCTGGCACTAAATCTGGCTCTATTGTACAATTTTTAAAGCGTCCTTTTTTGCACCAAATTTTGTATCTTTTTTTTACTCCAAATTTTGCATCATATTTTGCACCAAGATTTGCATTTGGTTTTACAATAGGTTTTGCTTCTAGTTTTGTGTCATTTTTTGCATCTATTTTTGCATCATTTTTTGCTTCCTGTTTTGTGCCATTCTTTTCTTCTATTTTTGTGTTGATATTTGCATCGAGTTTTACACCATCATTTGAATCTGATTTAGTGCCTTTTTTTGCATCGAGTTTGTGCCAATTTTTGCATCTAGTCTTATGCCATTTTTTGCTTCTAATTTTGTACTTATTTTTACATCTATTTTTGCACCAATTTTTCTGCCTTTTTTAACACTATTTTTTGCATCTAATTTTGCACCATATGTTGAATTTGATTTAGTGCCAAATTTTTCATCCATTTTTGAACCATTTTTTTCATCCACTTTTTCGTTTCATTTGTCTCCATTTTTTGCATCCTATTTTGCACCTATTTTTGCATCATTTGTTGCATCCAATTTAGCATCATTTTTAACAACATTTCTTGCATCCAATTTTGCATCCTTTTGAACAACTAAATTTTCACCCTATGTTGGACCATGCATTGCGTCCACTTTGAATCCCATTTTTTATCTAAAGTTACGTTCAATTTTGAACCATTTTTTTCATCTACTTTTGCATTTGTTTTTGCACCAAGTTTTGAATCATTTGCTGCACCTCATTTTGCATCCAATGTTTCATCCAAATTTGAGCCATTTTTATGCCCATTTTCGCACCATTTTTTCTACTTTTGTGTTCAAATTTTCACCATTTTTTATGTCCAATTTTGCATCCTTTTTCGTGTCTAATTTTGCATCCTTTTTGGCATCCAAATTTGCATCCTTTTTTCTGCCACATTTTGTGTCCACATTTGCATCTCATTTTGCACCTAGATTTTAGTTTGAATTTTTATCTTTCATAATTTTTGGTATCGTTAGTTTCACCCTTTTTTAGTCCCATTTTGCTTCTTGTTTTGTGTCTTTTCTTACATCCTTTTTGCACCCAATTTTGCATCCTAATTTTACACCATTCTTTTCATCCTCATTTTAGTGTTCATTTTTGCATCCTTTTTTGCGCCCAATTTGGTATCTTTTTGTATGCCCTATTTTGTTCCCTTATTTGTGTCTAGTTTTGCACCTCTTTTTAATTCTACTTTAAAACCCTTTTTGTCTCATTGTTTGCATCTTGTTTTGATGGCTAGTTTAACATCCAATTTTACTCTCAATTTTGCATCGATGGTTACATTCACTTTTGGCTTCTTGTTTAGAGTTTTACTTTTACTTCCATTTTATTAATTTTATTACATAGTGAAATATATTACAGTTTCTAAATATCATTTTGCTGTAGGATTTAATGCACAGTTAGATGAACATAAAACCCTTTCAGTTTATCCCAGAAACCTAAGATAGACTGATTAAGAGAATGGTTGTTCTAAGGCTCAGGATTCTTAATAGATCAAGATGTAGAGTATAGATTAAGAAAAAAAGAATGAATTCATGTGAATCCTCGCATGCAGGTCTTGTTGGAGTTTTTAGTGTAGCTGGGAAGCGCTCCTAGATAGATCCAAATCTTGGACCTACACACAAGAGAGAGAACAAAGAAAACTTTGCAACATAATATCTTGATAATTGAAACTATCATAAAGATATAAATATTACTGAATAAATAAATATAAACCAAAATCCCATACATTCATTAGTTAAATAGTATAAGTAAAGAACAAATAGTATCATATGGAAGGAAGAACAGATAATCTATATTAATAAAGGAGTTGGAGGAAAGTTACAACCATGAGATGCAGTTGCAACAACACCTCCCCCAACTCCTACCTCCAAAACTCTCCCTCTCAAGATAGATCTCAGCAACGTGACAATACACGAGTTCCCATCATTTCCTCAATGGCCAAGCCTCCAATATATAGGAAAGTGAAGGCTATGAAGATTTCCCAAATTCCTCATTAGTTCAATTTTGGCAAAAGCTTTTGGGTGAATAATGTTTGCTCATATAAAGATGGCATTTTCAGCTTTTTAGATGCTTTTGTGCTTAGGAAAAAGCTTCCCCATGCTTTATGGCTCTTTCCCACTTTTGTATGCTTTTATTTTTTAGGAAAAATCTAAACATGAGGATAAAGAGATGACATTCCACCTTATGAGTTTCTGAAAGTGAATTTCCATGTCATAATGTGTAAGCCAATCAAAATCCTTTAAAATTTAAAAGACATACATGTGTGACTAGGCAGTGAATTTTTTTTTAATAATATAACTTACCTAATTTAACTGTGAATGGTGCCTAAGTGACCCAAAACTATATTAAATATTAAAAATAAAATTAATATCTTAATCTATAAAAGTTAGAATATCGAGAATATTTTTAATGAAGGGTAAATCATGGCGTGTTAAATAAATAAATTTAAATATAAAATCCTAAATCCTAAATTTAATTTAAATTTTAAATTTACTTTCTTAATTTATTTTATTAAATCTTGTATTGATAAATTAATTTAAATATAAAATATAAATATATGGTTATTTTGATAAAAGTGCATTTATTTGGGTAACTTAAATTTAAACTTAACTTAAATTTATATTTCAAATTTTCCTTTTAAATTTAAATTTTCTTAAATCTTGTGTTAATAAATTAATTTCAATATAAAATACATGTAGACAGTTATTTTTTATAAAAGTGACGTTTTTCTGGGTAATTTAAATTTCCTTTAAATTTTGAATTTGCTTTTTTAATTTAAATTTACTTTTTAATTTAAATTTTATTAAATCTTGTTTTAATATATTAATTTAAATATAAAATATAAAATACATATACAATTATTTTGATAAATGTGACATTTATTTGGGTAATTTTGGTAAAAGAATAATAAAAATGATATATTAAAAAATTGTCTACATGGCATTATTTTATTAGTTTCTTAATTTTTTCTTAGGTGGTTATTTTTTGAGTTGAAAATTCCTCTAATGTGAGAATTTTGGTAACAAAAGTTAGATGAAAGGGACAACTTGTTATAGACTAGGATACCATGGTTCTCATGGTACATAACTTGTATTATAGGCTTATATAGTTTAGGAGAAAGGGGTATTTCAACCAACATCATAGTATTCTCCTCCAAGATGATCAGGAGGTATTTTCATGTATAACACATTTAAGAATATATCACAGTTCAAATTCATAACTTAGTATTTGTAAACAAATTTAAGAGTAATTGACAATGTTCATAAAAAATATAGCAGTATCCTCATATATAACAATTCTCCATCAAAAAATCATTGGCAATTTTCAATATACATATATTACTACTAAATCAACACTTATGGAAAATATCATTATTCCAAGGTAAATTCACAACATTACATCAAAAAATAGTAATATCATCATACATAATCACTCCCCATAAAAAAGCATTGACAGGTTTCAACACATATATAAAGTAACAAGATAATACTAATAATATCCTCATCATCTTTAATCAATTCAACTAAGATTCAAATGTGTGATTGTCATATCAAAATATTTCATCAACACCATTATTCTAAGGTAAATTCACAACACCCATCAAAAGATAGTAATACCATCATACATAATAATTCTCCATAAAAATAATGTTGATAATTTTCGATATATACAAAAAATAACAAAATAAAAATGATAATATGATCATCATATTTAATCAAATCAACTGAAATTCAATGTAAGATTACCAAATGAAAATGTTTCATAGATATCATTATGCCAATGTAAATTCACAACATCCATAAAAGAATAGGAATCTCATCATACACAATAATTCTTTATAAAAAAAATTGTAAACACTTTTCAACATATTCATAAGGTAAAAATATAGTACCGATAGTATCATCATCATTATTCAAATAAACTAAAATTCAAATGTATGATTACCATATTAAGACATCCAACTAAATATAAAAAATAACACATGACTAGCTAGCACCACGAAAATCATAGTCAAGCTCATCCTCATGATCATTTCCATGATCATCATCCTGACCATCCTGATAATATCATCCACATAATCATCACCAATGCCATCGCCATCCTCCTCATCATCATCTCTGATATATGATGTAATCTAAACATAGTCTATATCATCATCTTTGTGGTCATTACCTATAACTTTCTGGAAAAAAAAAATCAATATTACATGTTAGTACTAATTCTATAGAAAAATGCATATTTTTATTACAATGCTAATAATAAAATGAGTTAGGACATAATAACATTTAATAGTACTAAAAATAAAATGAAAATATGGCTTAAGATATATTGGAGATCCAACTAAGATTACACTTGTAATTCACATTAAGTAGTAGAAGCATTTTTTAATCCATATGAAGTAGGTACCCATTTGTTCTTCATATTATATTGTAAATGTTTCTTATGATTTCCATGCAGAATTGGTAAATTAATATTTACTGGAAGCTTTATTTGAAATTACAATTGTAATTTAGATTAGAAATAGAAGAAATTTTAACAAAAAAAGAATGTCACATGAAAAAGTAAATTGTTTTTAATGAAAAATAAGTCGCATACAATATGAATGTCACATGAAATATTGAGTTGTTTTTAATGCATTTACTTTTCTCTATAATAAGATGGATCCTAATGTTTGTTCAAGAACAAATGCTCACAAATAATTACTTCATTTTATCCATTATCACACTTAATCCATTATGCCTAGTGACGACAATGATTCCATTCAAATTGCTTTGAACTCTCTAAATATAATGTAAAAGAGAAAACTCCACGACCACGACCATGACCACAACCCCCTCCCTTGCCTCGTCCACCATCAGAGACAATGAACTTGGAGTTATGACCACGATAGCAACCCCTCCCTTGCCTTCTGTCCACCATTAGAGGCATTGAACTTGGAATTAAGAGTACTCATGTTTTCTTTGCTCTAATTAATCTCCAAGGAATCAAAACTTGATCAATATATCAAGGACTCCATCAAGGAATAGATATATCATAAGAGAAGCTCAATAGGCTTTGTGAAAAGAGTGTGAAATAACACTTATCTCTGTTTTATGAAATAACTTGAGTGAGTGGAATGAATGGTGGGAAACACTTACCAAGGAAAGGAATATTTTTGGTCCGTCCTTATTTCTATTATTATTTTTGCTTCTTAGAATGGAGGGAAGTGTTTAAAAAAAAAAAAAAAAAAAATTAAAATATATATATAGATATATTCTTAATTTTAGTTTTTTTTTTTTAATATATATTCAGTTTAGTAATTTTTTATTTTCTAAAAAAATATATTTAGTTTCTGGTTTTTTTATAACAAAAAATATATTTTCTTTTTATAAAAATGGATTTTAAACATCCATTCATGCAAAATTTGTGATTTTATGATATAAGTTTATATTATATAAAAAAAGTAACTTAATGCCATGTGTTGTATTGCTGAGATGGGTATTATACATCTCTTCCTTGCTAAGTTAAAGAATGTGCTTGGGTTTTCTTAATGCAATAAAATTAATTCTTCTCTTCATTATATCTTGAGATTTTCAACTTGCACCTAATAAAACAATAAAGTTAAAATAGGTTTGCCTTTGTCCTTTGTAGATTTCTTTCCCCATTAATCCTTGTCTTAATAGATTAATTGTCTTATGGTGGCCTTGAGTGGTCACTCCCATTAGTTGCATACTTTTTAGTTTTATGTTAGTGACATTTCTTAGGATTGATAACATATTATTTAATTTATGAAAATGTGTTATTTTCCATATTATTGTTAAATATTAATATTAAATCTGTTGGTTTTGAACATGGTTTAGCAAAAAAGTTCCCAAAAGGTTTATAGATTGTAATTTATAATGTAATGCTTCATTGCTTGATGAAATTGTTTTAGATATATTTTTTTTAAAGATTCATTGATTGATGAAATTTTTATGGATATTTTTTTTAGTATATTAACTTGTATGTGATAAAGTCAAAAGTCACCTCCTTTTGAGATTTTCATTGGTTAATTTCCCTTAAGGCTATCAAGTTCACCATTCAGTCCCAGGTTAAGGAAATATAGGAGTCATGAAGTGGCATTGTCCAATAACTTAAATCTTGGAACATGTTTTTTTTAGTCACATTATACTTCCTTTCTGTGTAAATTCTCCACGAAAATAGTCTCATGGAACATGAGGGACCTCAATAGTAAAGGAAAACAAATACTCCTAAAAGGAAAATGGTCCGCAAAGCACCCATCAATAATGTTGATATAAAAAATAAAAATATTAAGTGAGGTTCTACCTCATATAATTAGAAAATGGGGGAGGAATTTCCAAGTAGTAGTGATTGATGATTAGATATACTTGGGTGGAATGGCTATTATTTGGAATGATCAGGACATCAAGGTTACCAATATGTTTACCTCTTTTTGCATTATGACAATATAAATTTAGTTAATTGACATTGAGGACTACTACCATGTATCCAATGTCTGTGACTCCAATATCACAAATGGAAAACCTCTATTTCTCAATTCTATTTCCAGCACAAGTAATTTATACTCCCCATCTTCGTGGATTATTGGGAGTGACTTCAATATTATCAAGTGTCTCGAGGAATAGAAAGGATGAATCACAATGTTTACCAAGAGATTTTGTAAGATATACCATCAAGGCCCTAAAGTAGTATCCATTAAAGTTCTCAAGCAATGAGTCTCCAACCCACACATGTGGATCAATGACATGTAATACATGTGTGTGTGGTGACTAACTTAATACATTGTTCTAATAACTCCACAAACTTAAGTATTTCACTCCATCACATGATTGACCGTAGTGAAACATAAGTAAACCAAAAGTAGACATGAAACCCTTAGGCAAGAAAAATTCCCTAGATCCTCAATTAGGTTCTTAAATGATGAAGTGAAAATGAAAGGGGAAAAGAGGACTTCATGATTTAACCATCACAAACATGTGATCAAGTGTGACTAGGAGTGTATATATTCATATGTTTTCCAAAGAGGGTGTGAATACATGAGTTACCATTCATTGGGCCTTATTTTTCTTTCTTTTGATTTTTCTTATATATAGGACTTATGGAATAAGGTTTTCATAAGTTTTGAACAACTCATAGATATAATATTTACATAAATTTTCACTTTAACCTTAGAGTTTAGACTTAGATAAATCATTATAGTGTATCTTTAATGATTTTGGCTTTCACTTTTTTATTTTCTTTCATCACAAATGACAAAAGGGGAAATATTTTGCCACAAATCTATGAATGCTTAATCATAAAGGTGTCATGCGATGAAAACAAATTAATGATGTTATTCCCTATGAAAATGATGGGTGTTCTCGAGAAACACTTATGCTTGTGGATGTCTCCTCCCTAGTTGAGAGGGAGTGAGCATTGACACCATATTATCCATTTTTCATGTACTACGGCCGAGACTAATAGTTGTAAGCCTACTAAAGACACCAGTAGGGAGAATGGTGGATTAGATAAACATATGGGACCAATATTCTTTGAGAATTTGTGCTTTGACTAGGACTAACCACCATAAGTCAAGTACATTAATCCAAGATAAGAATAGTCATGAGGATTGACATTTCCTGGTGTCAAATATTATGACAGTGGATTAGGAAATGATCATGCGAGGACATGATTGATGAACATCCTAGTGTGGTAAGTGCTTAAAGAGGCAGTGGTGTCCAAATTTATGCCTCCCAACATTGTGCTATGATCTAATGGAGAGATATAACTTGTTAGTCAAGGCCTTTCTATTTTGACAATGTTGGCTGCGATGATGTAAATCATCATTGATTCTTATCAATCCAGATCCCTTCTTATATGAATATTTCAACTTGAGAGTACTTTTTTGTCTCATTATGAGTATCTCCCTAGTTTAGAGGGAGTGTCATCATCTTCATTATCATCATCATCATCACCACCATCAATCTCATCATTGCATTATCGTCATAATCGCCATTCATGTCATCATCATCATCATGATTATGGACATTGTCGTCAATTGTTCATAATTATAGGTGTCGTAAGAAATATCATCAACCCAAAAAATATTACGAGTGCTCAAAAAGGGTTGTTAGGACACATGATATATGCAAGATAAATGACAACTTTATTTTTTAGAGATGATAGATGATGATCATCATCACTACCATTATCATCGTCATTATAATTTTCATCATCCCCATCATCATAATTAATGTAATTTCTATCATCATTGTTGTCAACTTCGTCATGAACATCATAATCATCATTCATGCCATTATTGTTGTTGATGATGACCAAGATGAAAATAATGATAATGATGATGACTTGGAAGATGACTCTAAAGATAATGATTATGATTATGACCATGACAACATTTAAAAATTGGGAAGATTGTCCAAGGTCATTAGCATCGCCATCATCATTGTCATTATAACCCCCATCATCTTTATCATCATTTTGATTATCATAATATTAATCAAAACTCATGTCATCGTCATCATCTTCATTATCATCATCGTCATAATTATTGACATTGTCATCAGTTGTTCATAATTGTTAATGTCATAAGAAATATCATCAATGCAAAAAATATATGAGTGTTGGAAAATGGATGCAAAAGTCAAAAAAAAAATGGGGGCAACAATAGACGTAAAATTGGATGAAGAGTGGACACAACATAAGTAGATGCAAAACAAGACAGAAAAATTGACACAAAAGTGGATGAAAAAGTAGATGCAATAGTTGATGCAAAATTGGACACAAAATAGGATGCAAACATGGATGAAAAAGTGGAAGAAAACATGGGTGTAATAGTAGGCATAAAACTTAGCATGAA
Organism: Pinus tabuliformis; assembly: GCA_031772625.1. Classification (NCBI taxonomy): domain Eukaryota; kingdom Viridiplantae; phylum Streptophyta; class Pinopsida; order Pinales; family Pinaceae; genus Pinus; species Pinus tabuliformis. The sequence goes on along the minus strand of CM062814.1, from coordinate 655,815,595 downwards.
TTTTTGTGAAATAAATATGGATACAACAATGAACAAAAAAAAAGACACAAACTTGGATGTAAAAAGGAGGAAAAATTGGATTAAAAAATGGATGTAAACATGGAACAAACATGGGTGCAATAGTGGACACAAAATTAAATTCAAAATTGGACACATCAGAAGTGGATGTAAAAGTAGATGCAAAATGGAATGCAAAAAACATAAAAATTATTTGGTGCAAACTTGGACATAAAAGAGGACACAAATGTGGATGCAAAATTGGAGGAAAATGTGGGTTTCAATCATAGGCACAAGATATGGCACAACAAAAGTGGATGAGAAAGTAGATGTAATAAAAAAACACAAAAAAAGATGCAAACTTGGATGCAAGACAAGATGCAATAAGGGATGCAAAAGTGGATGCAAACATGGGTGCAACAGCAGAAACAAAATTGGATGAAAAATATGGATGCAATGGAAGTAGATGTAAAAGAAGATACAAAATGAGATCCAAAACCCAACACAAAAGTGGATGCAAAAATAGATGCAATATTTTAATGCAAAAGTTGATGTGAAGATGGATGCAAAATTGGAAGCAAACGTGGGTACAACAGTAAGTACAAAACATGGTACAATTAGTGTCACAATAAAAGTGGATGTAATGATAGATGCAAAAAAAGAAGCAAATGAAGATGAAAAATAAGATGCAAAAAGGGATGCAAAAGTGGACGTAAACATGGGTGCAACAATGGATGAAAAATATGAAGCAAAAGTTGATGCAACAAAATTCGATGCAAAAGTAGATGCAATATGAGACACAAAACCTTATGCAAATCTGGATGCAAAGGGGATGCAAAAAATGATGTAAAAATGGATGCAAAAAATGATGCAAAAGAGGATGCAAGAGATGATGAAAAAGTTGATGCAAGTGTAGGCGTAAAAAGTGGATGCAATAAATGATACAAAAGTTGGCGAAACAAAATTAGGTGCCAAACTTGATGCAAAACATGGTGCAAAGGATGGCATAAGCATAAAACCTGGCGTAAAACCTAGTGTAAAACCTGATGCAAAACCTATTACAATACTTGGTGCTAAACTTGGTGTAAGACTTGGTGAAAAACTCGGTGCAAAATTTGCATCAATTTTTGCACCATATTTGATAAATGGACACAAATAGCACCAAAAATAGGCTCTAGATGCAAAAAAGGAAGAAAAAAGGGACACTAATCACAGGGTTTTGTTATAGTGGTTTAGGACCTAGTGATCTGTTGTGGATTGCAGTAAAGCCTGAGTGGCTAGGAGACAAGAAAATTCCTCCCAGTGTTGGTGGAGAAATCTGATGGCATCCATGCTTGTTTTGCCTATTGATTGGGTAGAGATAATGGTAAATCCTATTATTACATGTTCATTGTGTTGGCCTAGTGATCTAGTATGCATTATGGTAAAGCCTAGTGTCTATGGATGAGGGTGAGGTGGTTTAGCCTCAAGATTCCCTAATTCGTTCTTTTGGTTTGAGTCCCATATTCCTGGTTAGAATATGGCAGAGGGGTGAATGGATGAAGAGAGAATTGATTGAACCATTGTATGGTCAGGTGGAACATCGTAGTCCCATCCCGGGTTTGGACTTTACATCATCAATATGAGGTCATTTATCCTAGTATTTCTATGAGTATTATATTGATTTATATGTGGATCATATGGTGGTGATTTCCTTGGTATCTTTGTTGCTATTATGCTGGTTATGCATGTGTTTCATGACAACGGATATGCATGTATGTCATCGTGTTTTTACTTTTAAATGAATGAATATTGTATCTATGACCTAATAGATGATAATGCAGGAAATGATATAAGGGAAGAAGGCTTCATAACGATTCTTAGATAAGTATGAGACCCCTATTCTTAAATCTATTGTTTACACTTATACATTACATATTCATGATATGTTTGAAGAAACACCTATCATGGCTAGTAGGGTCCAGTTAAGGGCTTGTTCAAGTATTTACAATTGCATCATTGTTTCCTTGTTATCTCTTTGTTCTAAAGGTGTCATTCAATTCTAGGAAGTGACCTAGGCTCTGTGCCTGAAAAGTGGCTCAAGTCCCAAGGACGTTAGCACAACCCTGGCAAAAATAGTCCCTGGATGCTTCCATGCCTTGGTATGAGCACGTTTAGAGCTTCCTGGAAGTTTTTAAGTCCATATCACGAGAGCATCTGGGGGCGAAGTCATCTAAAACCTTAGTGGGACACATGGGCTAGCTACTTGAGTGGTTGGGATGGTTCCTGGGTGTCCTTTAGTTGATGTGGAGGGTCTGTACATTGTGTTTTCATTGATTCCACTTCCTTAAGGTCACATAGGAGGTTGAATATCATATTAGTAGCCTCTCATCACATGTTTACCCCAGTTGGCCGGTTAATTGGGTAGATGTGGAAAGAGGGTGTTAAATACTGGTTACGATGTAACTTGTTTGGTTTAATTGAACTCTTGAATTGGTGCCATGTAAGACTTGGGATTTCATTTTTAATTTAATATTAAGGACGAACATAATAGATCACGAAGCTAAGACACCAATTTCCCAAGAACTAGAATAGATGAAGGAGAAGCAAGATAAAGGAAGTTGGAAGACCGTATAGAAGAAAGAGAAAGCTACAACACCAATCTCGCCAAGAAAGACGAGGAGCCAAACAATTAAAAACTAAGAGAATTATAGGTCCGATAGACCAATTTGGTCTCAGTGGACGTTAACCACCACCATCATCGTCATCATTTGCAGGGTTTTTTTAAGTGTTCGTCTAAGGGTTATTCGCCTACCACCCTTGTATATGTTGTTGGCGTAGGCATTATATAATTCAATTAGTTATGTTTGCAATATTATTCCTATTCAATAGTGTATAGATTGTTTGGGTTTCATGCATGATTTATCACACATATAATGGTTTACTCCATTACTATCTGTAGTTTTATTGTATTCCTATAATGTTGTCAATCTATGAACATGATATTTCTTCCCGAGTATGTGAATATGCTTTATTCAAATATAGTTAATATCTAAAGTAATTTCACTCACAATAGTTGTATCTCGTCATTGTAATTTGTGTTTTTCTTTACAAAGACCTTACTCAAAATGGTAGTTGTATTCTATTTGGTATAAATTTGTCCATTGTTTTTTATTCCTCCAAGGAATTATTTTGTCGAAGCGGCCTTCAAGGTTGTAAAGATGCTAACCAATTACCTGTACTATAACCCTTCTACACAAGGATCTTTAGTTTGGTTCTTGCGGGGTTAGTCTATTTTATGCAACCAACTCACAAAATAGACAAAAAGATAGATCAATGACTTCAAAATTAGCCTCTTCGAGGGGGAAACCTCCTTTACATTACCCAAATGAATAATTACTGGATGATACAAATGATAAGACCTCCTTTTTATATATAGGAGTCTAAGGGGTCACAATATATTCAAAGCTGACATAACAATAATAATGTAAGGGCACATCAATAACAATAGTGGGCTTCTATGGGGCACAATAATAACAATATGGGGACAACATGGACACAACAATCATAACGAGGGCTAAAATAATAATAATAATAAGGGAATAAATTAGTATTATAGGGACCCAACCTGCCAATCTCCTTCAAAAAAGTGTTTTCCTCAATGCTTGAGTAGTTACCGATTCTTCTATATAAAATTCACATCCTCCCATGTGGAATCTTTAGCGGGTAAGTTTTTCCACTTTATGAGATACTCTGAAATTGATTGGTTTTGTAACTATCAAGTTGTTTTTTGAGTGACTACTTCAGGTTCCAATATGATTTTTCATTCCTCGTCAATTTATGGTAATATTGTTTGAATTGGGAGCTTCTCACCTATAACCTTACTTAAGCATGAAGCACAGAAAACTGGGTGCACTCGGGAAGATGCAGGAAGGTCCAAATTGTACGCCATAGTACCAATCTTTTGCAACAACTTGTATGGACCTTAATACTTTTCTGATAATTTATTATCCTTCTTAGCTTTCTTGAGGGACATTTGTTTGTATTGTTGTAGTCGTAGAAATACACAACCACCTACATCAAAACTTCTTTCACTGTGATGTTGATCTTCTTGTCGTTTCATTCTATTCTGCGACAAAGTCAGCTTATCTTTTAAGAGTTAGAGAATCTTTTGTTGATGCTTGATGTGATCTTCCACTGCTTGAACCTTAGAATTTTCTCTTAAATACAATAAGATGGATAGTGGATGGTATCCATAAAGTTCCATAAATGGGGTCATTTTTGCTGAAACATGGAAGGAAGTGTTATATCACCATTCAGTTAGAGGCAACCATTTGACCCATTGTGTCTGTTTATTAGATACAAAGAAATGAAGATATCCTTCCAAAAATTTGTTCACTATCTCAGATTTCCGATCAAATTGAGGAAGATAAGATGAGCTATGAGCTAACCGAGTACGGAGACAAGAAAATAAATTTGTCCAAAAACTTTTCCAATGAAAATAGGATCTATGTCGCTTACAATAATCTTTGGTTTTCCATGTAGATTTTGAATTATTTCCATAAATGCAGTAGCAATGGTACTCGCTTTAAATGGATATGATAATGCACAAAAGTGTGCATACTCGGTAAATATATCAACTACCACCATGATGACACTGTTTCCTTTGGACCTCGGTAAACCTATGATAAAATCCATTGAAATGTAGAAAGTACATTGGTAAGGCCAAAAGGGATGACCAAAAATTCATAATGACCCTCATGAGTTCTAAATGTTGCTTTTGGAATTTCTTCAGTCTTCATTCTAACTTGACGATATCCTAAGTGAAGGTCCAACTTGGTGAAGTAAATTGCTCCATGCAATTCATCCAATAATACATTAATGACAGGAATGGGAAATTTATTTTTAATAGTGAGCTTGTTTAGCTCCTTATAACCAAGACACATGCGCCATGATCCATCCTTCTACTAGAGTAGGGAAAGAACTTTGACTAGGCTAAATTATACTATCCTCTAGCATTTCTGCAACCATACATTCTATTTTAGTCTTTTGGACATAGGGATATCTATAAGACCTGATGTTTGGAGGACCACTTCCTGGAATCAAATGAATAGCATGATGATGATCACGATTATGTGGGAGGCCTTTGGGAGTCTCAAATAGCTTGGAATGATTGTCTAAGACTTTTGGAGATTTGGATAAATAGATGATTTCGATGTGGGAACCTCTAGCGAACATAAGTGTGCAATTACAACACGTTTTTATTTCTTTAGAAGCTTTGTCATGTCATTAGAGTTGATTATCTTTCATGATTTTACTGCAATACCCCTTAATTCAACTTCATTTCGTTCTGAAAAAACTTCAAGAAAAGTTCTTGAAAATTAAAATCTATCGTACCCAAAGATTGTAGCCATTGGACTCCTAGTACAACATCATCACCACCTATTGGAATGGGAAGCATTGGACTATTCATTACATGTTCTCCCATGGACAGCGTGATGTTATGGAAATTTCTAGAGCAATTTATGGTTCCTCCATTTGCAACCATCACTTGACACTCTAGTGATGGATATAGGAATCAATCCAATTCCTTTGCTATCTTAAAATGAATAAAATTATGGGTAATACCCAAATCAATCAAAACTATTACCTTTTTCTTCTTGATATGTCCTTCTATCTTAATAGCTTGAGGAGTGGTAATTCTGGTTAATGCATTACAATATATGGTCAAATTCATTTCTTCTTTCTTTAGGGTTTGTTCCTGGCGTGTATCCTCTTCTTTTGATGTTTCTTGTTCCTTTTCTTCTTCCTCTTAACAATCTTTGTAAAATAATTTCTTCTCAGCACACTTAAGACCTCTAGTGTATTTTCTATCACAACTGTAACAAAGCCCTTTTTCTCTTTTTGCTTCCAATTTTTGCGGTGCCAACCTTGTAGGTTGTGGAGGTCTAGGGGAAAAAACACTCCCATCTTTATAGTTATGATTGATAGGCTTCCATGTGGCCATAATTTTTCTTCCAATATTTCTTGCCAACCTGAATGCCTTCTCCAATGAATGAGACTCTCAAAGGTGAACCTCATGTTGGATGCTATCCATTAAAGTCCCTATAAATGCATCAATCTTATGCTCCTCTGGAATATTTTTTACCCTTATATTTAATTTTTGGAAGTCCTCAATGCACTCCACCATTAAACCATTTTGTTTCAAATTTATCAATTGGTTAAAAAAGGCATTGATTTTTGTATCCTGATAATGTTCTATGACTTCTTCCATAAAAATTTCCCAAGTGACAATTTTTTTAGGAGAGCAAAGCCATTGATACCATACAAGCTGATTTGGTTCCAAATATAAAGTCACAATGCGTACCTTTTACTTTTTTGCACATTATGGAGATCGAAATATTACTCTGTAGTATCCATGTTACGAGATCCTTGCCATCAAACTTCCTCATATTAATCTTTCGAACATGGTGGATCTTGAATCCAATGTTAGAGTCTATGAAATCATTACTAACATTTATTTTGTTCTCATTATATGTTTCATCTATTACCTTTCTTCCATTAGGGATCGTTTCTTGTAGAAACTTTGCCAAACCTCCTTTCAAACCTTCCTTGTCTTTCTTCAAATCTTCAATCTTTACTTATAAACCATCCATCTTAGCTTCCATGCCATCCATATTAGGTTTGATGGCATTCATCTTCAATTCCACGTCATTCATATTAGCTTCCATGATATTTTTTAAACCATCCATATTATCTTCTATTACTTTTTGTGAGAGTGAAATTTGTTGCACTTGGTCTCGTAATTTTGATATATCATGTTGCATTTCCTCCCCTTCTTCATGAGTTATGCTACAAATTTTAGGTTTCATACTAGGTGTTTCCATTTTCTTTTCATGGGGCATAAATTAATGATAACTATGCTTCACTATTCCCTTTGAATTCCTTCAAGATAGATTTTCAAACAAAACTTATGAAATTTTTTAAAAAGACTACACACCATTTTTCTCTTTATAGGAGCTCGATATTGAATCTATTGTATCTTTGCAATTTGGGATCTCCGAGGTATGAAATTTCGTGCTGAGGTAACCCTTTGAGATATATTTCCAACCCTGCAAGTCTGATCAAGATTGGATTCTCCAAGAAAGAGTTATTCCAAATCTCCCACGATGACCTAATTATAGACTGGTTCAGTAGAGAAAACTTGTACGAAGTGCCACATATCACTATTTCGACCTTTGGACCTAGAAACGATATAAAGAAAACTAAATTTTGTCTTCTTTCGGTACCTTCCAATGAAATTTCAATATGATGCTAAGAGAGAAATTTATGACGATTTTCCCCAGGTCACCTGTATGAGATATAATTTGGGAGCTTGCAAAAGCCCTAACTTCCTTGGTTCATATCTCCTATAATATAGCGAGACAATATCTGAATTTCTATCCAAGGGGCATTCTGATTTCTTCTCACATGGATTTTAATTTTAGCTTCTAAAACTTTGTAGAAAAAACATTATAGGATGGCCTATTTGAAGCAGTGAAACCCTAGAACTGAAAGCTCTGATACCAAATGTTATGCAATAATTTCAAAAAATAGACAAAACGATAGATGAATGACTTCAAAATAAGACTCTTCGAGGGGGAAACCTCCTTCACATTACACAAATGAACAATTCATGGCTGATACAAATGACAAGACCTCCTTTCTATATATACAAGTCGAAGGGGTCACAATATAACCATATTTGACATAACAATAATAATTTAAGGACACAACCATGATAATAGTGGTCACAACATAACCATATTCGGCACAACAATAACAATAAGAGCCACAATCATAATAATAATAACGGAATACACTAGTACTATAGGGACCTAATAGTGTAATCATTCTCCGTAGTAATAGGTTTACATCCCTCCTGTAATAATAGACCTCTCCACTAGTAATTTGTATTAATACACAGTTTTCACACAAGTCTCAAAATACTATTATCAATATATAGCTTTTATGAAACATGTTCTTCTTATTATTTCAGGAAATAAATTTTATGCATTAACTCCTATGTAAAAAGATTCCTTCAATATTTTTCCAAGTAATATATATATATATATATATATATATATATATATATATATATATATATATATATATATAGATAGATAGATATATTAGTTCTTGGAAATAAAACAACAAAGATTGTTTAGAATTATTCAGAATGGAAAATAACATCCTACTTTTATCAACAATATACTATTCTTCATATAATTATTTTTGGATTAACTTTTCCAGAGATGAAACCAGAAGATACTTCTTTAGACCTCGTGGCCTATGATGTTGGCAAGCACGTCCAAACTTCCCCTGTGCTTCTTAGTTTCCAAAAAAGTTTTCGACAATATTTCTTCCAAAGCCTTAGGACCACTTGTCTAGTCCGTAGTTTCTTCCTTTGTAGGGGTTTCCACTAGTTATTCCAACTCAAGAAGATGTTAGTGCAATTCTCTTCTTTTTGAAAGTGTCCTGCCAAAAGCTATACTTTTTCCTCCTCCTAGGATATCTACCTCTACCATCTAAGATTTTTCCTTTTTATCTCTAAGGGGAGAGGAATAATTGTTTCTTTCTAACTATTTGGAAAAAAACGTGTATTTTATTTTCCTCTCTCCCTGACTAAGTCCAATATTTCTCATGAAAGAAAAATATTAATAATTACCTATTTACTTTTAACATTACTCTCTTTATCCAACAAAGTTACCAAATTTAACGTAGTAACAAAAATAAATGAAACAGTTATATAGGGGTGTTACAAACTCATTTTTTATTTATTTTTTATATTATTTTAAATATTATATTTATTTATAGAATAATTAGATAAAATTATAAAATTTTATTGTAAAATTATTCGGGCTTCTTAGTACTCTGGCTACCTGTGCTCTAAGAATCCCTGATGATAGCCACTTTTAAAAGGAGAAATCCCATCTCCTTGAAGTTCTTATAAATAATGGGTATAGCAGATCTCAAAGCCTCAAGGGCTTTGACAAAGCCTGAAAAGATCGTAGAGTTAAGCATGCTCGTCATGATCCTATCTCTAAGGTTCATCTCTCGTATATCCAAGGAACCATAGATAGGATTGCCCATATCCTCATGAATATTAATGTTGCTTCTTCATTCAAACCTCTCAATACAATTAAGAATTCTCTTATATCTGTTAAAGACCCTATTGATCCTAAGGATTCGAAAGGTGTCTACCTTATTCCCTGCTTTTGTGGGATGCCCTACATTGGAGAAATAAGTAGATCTATTAAGAAGAGGATCGATGAGCATGCTACAGACATTAGACGCAATCGCTCCCTCTCATTAGCCTTAGCCGAGCATGCAGAAAAATCAAAGCACCATGTCTGCATTGAAGAATGCAAAGTCATTGCTAAGGTTGACCACTTCCACCATAGGAAGCTTAGAGAGGTGATTGAGATAGAAAGACATGGAAAAAATCTTAAAAGGGATGATGGTTGGAAATTGAGTAAGAGATGGATTCTAGCTCTCTCATTGTAAGTCATCATTACCTTCTTTTACCCTCTCCTCATCTTTCTATTTAGCGCTTTTTCTCTTTTGTTTTATGCCTTGATCCCTTTTTTTTTTGTTATTATTATTATTATTATTATTAAGTAAAGAAATATATATATATATATATATATATATATATATATAGATATATATATTTCTTTACTTAACATTATAAAATTTCTATTAGTATTTTTCTCCTTATTCTTTAATTTGAATAATATAGACTTAATTTTAATAATTATTTGATTACATTGGGATAAACTTTCTAGATTCCTAACAACTAGTTTTCTAATTGCTAACAATTAAAATGATATAATTTATAAATAAATACTTCTTTACATTAATTGAAATTCAATATTTTATTTTTAATTATTCCTTTACATATATTTTTTACTAAACATAAAATATTTTAATGAAATAAATCCTTATCGCTAACTCCCTAAAAATTAATTTCTTGACCTATTAACTAATTTACCAACTAGTTTTTAACGGCTATTTCTGGGCAATGTTGCATACTTACTACTTGTTCCTTATGATCGATGGATTTCTCACCTAGTCCTGAGGATGAACCACATTAGCTGGTTCAAAACATCGACCAAATCCTATCAATGTGATTAATCCGAAAGAATTTCTTCTATTTTGTAGTGAAACTATTTAGTTTTAAAAATTAATTTTTATTTATTTAAATATAGAAATATTTAATTATAATATATTTATAAAATATTAATTAATAAACATTTATTTACATTGAAAAACATTAATAATGAAATTATTAAATAAATATTTTAAAACTAGCTAAGTTAATAAAAATATTAAAAATTTGAAAACAACTATTTAATAATTCCACGAGCCCGACTCTGATCATAGGCCTTTACTTATAACTCTCAAATTTTTCATGGATAGAGATCCCATAGAAGATAATCCTTATAGCAAAACAAAATTAATCTTTGATAGAAATAAAAAAGATCTCTTTCTAAATGAATTAAAAACTAATTTGCTTCCTTTATCTAGTATAGACAACATAGAAGACCTCTATCATAATTTTACTACAACCCTCTCTTATTCTATTAACAAGTTCTCATTTGAAGTTTCATGTAACAAAAGAAATAGCAAAACCAACCCATGGTATGACAAAGATTGTAAAAGTGCAAGGAGAGAAATTAAGGAAGCTATTGATGAATATCTTAAAATTGGCAGGATAAAAATATACAAAGTCCTAACTAAAAGGGAAAAAAGGTAGTATATTCATAAAAGACAAGAGAATCTCTTACACCTCTCTATGGTAGCTCCTAAGAAATTTTTGAGGCAAATTCTAACTAGGAAAACTGAAGATAATAATAAAATTGCTTTACACGACTCAAATTCCCATCTTAAAAAGCTTTATGAATCTCCAAATGTCATGAATAACTTTGAAACCCTACTCACAACGAAAGAAGTTTTCTGATTATAAGACATTGATTTTGGGGTTAAACGCTTGGCAAATTGGAAATCTAAGGACATTGAAGGTTACCAAGCAGAAATCGTAAAAATTGGAGGTCCGGTCCTCACCCCCCACATCCATAAGCTTTCTAATCAAGCAGTCAAGCAAGGTTTCCCTAAACCATGGACTCAGAGCCTAATTATCCCTATTTTTAAAAGTGGGGATACAAATAACCCCTGTAATTATCGGAAAATCATGATCAACCCTCTCTTAGCCAAGCTATATGGTATTATTTTGGAAAGGAAGTTGAGCATATGGCTTGAAAGTGAAGGTAAGTGGACTAAAGGCCAAGCAGGTTTTAGACGACAACACTCAACAACGGACCACCTCATTGTGCTTAGGATCGTTGTGGAGGAATGCCGCAATGATAAATCCAATCTCTATTGCTAGTTTGTGGACTTTAGAAAGGCTTTCGATACAGTTCCTAGAAATAGCCTATGGAATAGATTAGAAGAGATACAGGTTTCCTTTCGAGTTGAGAGCTGTCACTATAACGTTATATGAGAGTGTAATTTCCAAGTTTGAATGAAATGAGGGGTGGTCCAAGGATATTAACTGTAATATAGGATTTAAACAAGGTTTCCCCCTCTCCCTACCCTATTTGGCATTTACATTGACAAGCTAGAAGGTTGTTTGGAGGAAGAAGGTTGTGCTGGCACAATCTTAGCTGGGATAGTCATCATCTTTCTTCTCTATGATGGTGATATTGTTCTTCTCACAAGGTGCCCATCTGATCTTGATAAGAAACTTAGACTTCTTAAGTATTTATGCTCTACCATGGGTATGGCTCTTAACACTGACAAAACAAAAGTTATGATTATCAAATCCAAGAAGGACAGTTATGCTAATTTCATGTATGACAATAGTAACTTGGAGGAAGTGTCTTCTTACAAGTACCTAGGAACTGATACTCATCACAAGCTCAACTGGAACTATATCATTGAGAAAAGGATTAATGGGTAGTGGAAAGCCTATTTTGGTCTTGAAAGTAATTGTAAAATGGAAAACGTCGTAATGCGGGATAGAAAGAAGCTCATCTTTGAAACTTTAGTCACTCTTGTTATCTTATATGGATGTGAGGTTTGAGGTTGCAACATCTCTAGAGAATCTTGGAGAAAGATTGAGCAAATCCAAAAGCATTTTACAACGTATAACCTCAAAATTAAAAGCAATACACCCTATCCTATTCTCCTTGTAGAAGTGGATCTTTCCCCTATCGAGAGCCTAGCTATGACTAGGCCTCTGTTGTACAACTGTAAACTCAATAACATAGGAGACTATAGACTTCCTAAGCTAGGTTTAAATTCCAACCAAAACCACCTAAGGCTCAAATGAAGTTGGTATAAAGACACCAGGGCTTGGTTAAACCATTGGGAGGTTGACGAGAATGTTGTATTGCAAAACATTAAAAACATTAAAAATATTGTTACCTCTAAGTTCAAAGAAAAAATGTGGTGTGAGAAAGATTTAGCAGCTAAAAGAAAATTAAGATATTATAAGGAGGTCGTCAACCCCACCCTAGAAGATCAAAAGTATCTCTCTATTTTAACTAGCTCAAAGAAGAAAATTAATGTAGCCAAGATTAGAATGAACTCTCATGAACTCCATAGTGAAACATGGCATTGGGCAGTTCCTAAAACACCATGGATGGAAAGGACCTGCCATCTCTGTTAGAATATGAACATCAAGGATGAAAATCACTTCCTCTTAGAGTGTCCCACGTACAACCACATTAGATCTCAGTTTCATAATATTTGTTGCAATACTGACCTTCCTAGCATTTTACGATGTGAAATTATAGTGAGCTTGGGAGGCTTCTCTCCAAGCTTTTTGAGCATAAGAATAAAATCTTAAATCCAACTAAATAATTTGTTTCTTAGGTCTGATAGACCATAATTTGGTTTCAATGGACGTTAACCATCATCATTAATTAAAAAAACAAAATTCGATATTTTTATATTTTTCAAATATTATAATAATTATATTAATAATTAAAAAATAATATACACAAATATTAAAACTATAAAAATTAAATCAGTTTAATACATTTTTAAATTATTGATTTCACGAAAACCTATTTTATATTTAAATACTTTTTCTTGGTTGATTGCAATCATATTTCCTTTTATAATGAACCAAAATTATTTTATTAAAATTGTATATTATTTTTATTTTTTAAATGTAAAAGTAGATATTAATTTATATATTTATTTTCAAATTTAGTTATATATATATATATAATTTCATATATATCTATTTGTTTTTTCTTAATTATGAATATAGTTGCAATATTCATGTATTCTTTTACACATTTATATTAATAATTATTAATTGATATATGAAACTGAAAAGTCAATTACTTAATAAAGAGAAAGACATCAAGAAAACATAAAAAGAATTCTTATCAATTTTTTATGCTAATATTTGCTTCAATTCTGGTCAGTAGTAATTGATGGGAAATCAACAATGAAAAACTAAAAGTATCTACAAATTATGGTAGAGATTTATGACACAAAATTTTGAACTAGTTATCCACATAGTGCAAAAACTAAAACTTGAACTATCATATTACAGATAAATAATTTAAATATAATAAAATTCAATCCAAAACGAAACAAATTGATCTCCTGAAAATTATAAATCTTGTAACTCTAAATTTAATTTAAAATGGAGACCACATAATGAGTTAAGTGTTTTATGTTTTTTCAACACCTGAAATGTGCCACTGCAAACAAAAGAATCGCAGATGAAAGGAGCTCTCTCGAATTGATGGAGATGACCAATGGCTCTGTCCATGGATCCTCTCGTGTTTCGGGACCATGGCTACAGATGAGGGATGGTTTCTGTAGAATTATCATAGTGAATATCGCAAAAGACATCTTGAAACTAGGCCACGTCTCTAGGCTGGTAGTGTAGAAGGGGTATATAGGAAGTGACGATGTTGAGGGTGGGGAGTTTACCCGCAAAGTGGTTGACGAAATGCTAGATCGAGCTTCTCTTGGCGGGAATGGGTTGGTATACAAATTATGTTTCATAATGTTCCAGACAGACTTGGTGCCCAGGAATGTTTGGATTCTTCTAAAAGATTCGATGTTCCTGGATGAGAAATTAACCTGGGTTATAAGAGTACTTGTAAAATGTTTGACAAAACGTCCCAGCCATTTGAGGTTACTCCTCTGTGTGTGGAGGTCATGCAATGATCAATCCCGGTAAATAAAGTATTTAGGAATTTCGGTTTTTAGAAATTCCAATTTTTGTTAGGTACCTAGGAGGAGAGTCCATTTGAGGTTACTCCTCTGTATGTGGGGTCATGCAATGATCAATCCCGGTAAATAAAGTATTTAGGAACTTCGTTTTTTAGAAATTCGAATTTTTGTTAGGTACCTATGAGGAGAGTCTATTTGAGGTTACTCCTCTGTGTGTGGAGGTCATGCAATGATAAATCCCTGTAAATAAAGTATTTAGGAACTTCGCTTTTTACAAATTCGAATTTTTGTTAGGTACCTCTGAGGAGAGTCCCTTTTAATAGTGGTTGAAGAAGAGGGTTATGCTCTTAAGCTTGTCATCAGCATTCAGTAGCGGACATGAATTCCTGTGGGGGCGGTGAGGCTCTTTTCCGAAAGAAAGCAACTCAAAATTGTGAATTCTCTGAGTTTCATCAAAGGTCCTAGTAGATATTGGAGATTCAATAGATTGCCTCATTAAGCTAGACAGTGATATATTCGCTCAACGGATCACCACTTTTGTCTAAATATGCAGAAAAGTGCATCTCACTAAGGGCTTATCGGACAAAGTTATCCTCACCCAGATAAAATTATCCTCATGTGTGAGGGTAAAGAAGTTCAACAACCACTGCACTACTAAATCACCTCTTTGAAGTGTAAAATGTATCCACAACTTGGGAACCTTCATAGTTTGTGTCCTTCCTTAACCCTAGTGTACAACACCTAGGAGCTAATGAAATCAAGTTGAGGATGAAAGGATCCACCCAACGACTCTGGCACTTGTTCAACACCCAGTGGTATCATCTCATCATTTAATGTAGGACACCTAGGATCCAATGAAATCAAGTTGAAGATGAAGGGATCCACTCAACGACTCTGGCACTGGTTCAACACCCAGCGGTATCATCTCATCATTTTGCAAAGGTGTCTCTAATTAAAATTTTCAATGATATGATTCAATAATGACAGTGCTGGAGGAAATTGCAGTAGAGTGTCATCACTTAGACAACAAGAAACAAATAATATTTAGAGCATACTCAAATTAGTAGGGAAAATTGTAGCAAAGTGTCATCACTTAGACAACAAGAAACAAATAATATCTAGAGCATACTCATTAGCTACAGAGCTCCTGCAAAATATTGAGGGTACAAACCTACCTTCAGCTATGATTGAGAGACTAATTGCTGTCGAAGTTGGAGTGACGTAAGAAAGACAGGGTAAAAAAGAAAATCTCATGAGTCAATCTCATTTAAAAAAACAAAATCAATACATAATATTAAATTATAAATCACGGCTAACTTTTTGGTAAAAAGAGAATTAATAATACCATACATGAAATAGATATAATAAGATTTTCTACCATTTATTCAAAATTCTCTGAACTAAATTTTTTTACTTTGATTTTGGTTTATTTATTTTAAGACTTTCCAAACACATTCTAAAAATTGAATTATATTGTTAACTTATATTTTATAAGTTTATAATTTTAATGATAAATATGTTAATGAAATGTAATATCTCAATTTTCTTTAATAAATATTCAATTATTCTACTCTACTAATTTATGTTTGTCAATTAAAACAATTAAAACTAGTTATTAATGATTAAAATTATCACCATATTTATTTACTTTAAATAAAAATCGATATTAAAATATTCTTATTTTTTAATAATAATTTATAATAATGAATATTATAATAAATACTAAAAACATTACAAATATTTTTAATTAAAAATACCGAATTTTAAACATTATAAATTTTATAATAACTAATATTATAAAATTTTATAATAAACACTAAAAATATAAAAAATAAAATAAAATTGAAAATACTGAATTTTAAACATAAATTGTCCTTAGGTTTAAATAATTCCTTCCAAATTAACTGGTGCATTTCATTTTAGAGAATTTTTTGGGAAGATACAAGATCGAATTACAACCGTTATCATTATTCATTTCAATATGAAGGTAATTAATTTTTTTTGGTTTTTCCAACTAATAAGATTTTATCAAAATTTCTAATTTGTCAAAATTGTTTTTCTGAAAAAAAAAACTAAACTAGCTAACTACCACTCGCGATATTGTCTTTTTAACAAATATTCAAATAAATTAACTAAAAAATTGGTTTATTATTTAAAATTTATATATTTAAAATTATTTTTTTTATTGTTTTAACACGGTGATGTAAAATTATCATTGTTATTTTTTCTATTTTATTGTATTTTATTGTTATTGTTATTGTTATGTAATTTAACTAGGTCAAAATGTTTACATACATGACATAATATCACATCATATAACATAACACTATCATATAACATAATACTAGTGCAATCACATTAAAAATATTAATGTGGTTGAAATAGATGAAAACTTTATAAATATAACAAAAAAAACTATCACAAAAAAAAAAGCTATTGGAACATGAAGAATGTCTTACCAATGTACACATTTACCTCATTAGCCATGTATAAAAAGGTTATGGGTCAACTTTAATTTGAGAAAAAAAAGCATTACACATCTTATTGTAAAATGGATAATTTTGTTAAATAAAATTTTCTAATATATTAATTTATTCATCTAATTTAAAAATGAACTTATTATAATTAGAATAATCTCAAATCCTTAGAAAATTTGTGGGTGGGGAGGTATGTGGAATGAATCTAATTTAATTTGAAAAAAAATAGAATTACACATCTGATTGTAAAATGGACCATTTTACTAAATAAAGTTTGCTCATATATTAATTTACCCCTCTAATTAAAATATGAACTTATTAGAATTGCAATAATCTCAAATCCCTTGGGAATTAGAGGGAAAGGAGCCACATGGCATGAATCTATTTTTTAAAATATATTAAAAGTCAATGTGACCTAAAAAAACTCGGTAACACACTACAATTATTGTTAAGCATTAAGTCTAAGCATATGTTGAACATATTCCCTGGGTAACACACTACAGTCATTGATAAGCATTAAGACTAAGAATCCTTCAGAACTAACCTTACAACATCTCTTCCATACCGAGTTGGAGAGAACTTCTCGCCACCTCTTCCATACCCAATTGGAGAGCACTTCTCACACAATAAAAGTTTAAAAAGTAATAAAAATAATAAAGTTCAATTTGTTATATTATAATTTTATTTTGTAGGTCAACTTTGTCATTCCAATTCAAGTTAGAAATTATAATGGTTATAGAAAAATCATCGTATAGTGTTTCTTTGGAAGTAACTAATAAGGTCCCTGATGATAAGTGGAGTTTCCACTAGAAACGTGCTAAATTAATAATGGTTGATAGGAAAATAATCCTATAGTATTTCTTTGGCAGTGACTAATAACATCCCTAATGATAAGTGGAGTTTCCAGTAGAAACATGGAATGGGGAAATTTTCTACACAATTCATGATAAATTCAGAGGTCAAGTGGATAAGTAAACATACTGCATTTTCTACACAATTCATGATAAATTCAGAGGTCAAGTGGATAAGTAAACATATTGCGCAAGTAGAAAAACTTGCATAGATCATGGCAATAGTAACTAATAAATTGAGTTGTGAAGTGGATGCGTAAATTTCTTACTCAAGTAGAGAAACTAGCATAAATTTTGGTGGGTATTAAAAGTATACACATTTATTATTTTACATCTACACAAGGGTTAAAAGAAAAGATAAATAATGGTGGGAAGTAACTCAAAGTATATTTTTACATCTGATTCTTATCCATTTTTTATTCAAAAATTTTCTTAAATTATGGCTGGAAGTAATTGATGGTGGATATGTTAGCTACTTCACTATAAGTTATTTTAAAATATTTTAGTTTTTGATAGTTTGTAAAGCTTAAAGAATAAAAAATCATTATACAAATATCTAAAAATATTGCAACGATATCATTAAATTATGGAATAAAATATGTAAGCCACATGGAATTATATTGTGAAAATGTTTCGATAAGGATTTCATGTTATGGTCCAATCTAATGTTTGAAAATTATATTTTTAATAATATTGTTTTTCCTATCAAATTTTTGTAAATCACTTTTTTTTTTTAAATATTGGAAAACAAATATTTATTTTTCAAAGTTAAACATTATAATTTGCATTAGTCAATGCTAAACTAATAGTGATCAACAATCAAATCGAATTATAGTTTTGACTAATAATGATTCCATAACCATATTTAAATTTAATTAATAATCACATAAAAACTTAATAAGTTTACAATATTACAAGTTCCTTAACAATGGATATCCACCCCCACTTTACATGGATATTATTAACTTGTAAATAGGTTTTGTTACAATACCATGGGCCAATACCATATGTTTTCAATGCCACATGCCTGTAAACCATAACTTATTTCACAATAAAAAATTAAAATGTTAAATATTTTAGACATTACATATAGCATTAATTAAATAGAGTGAAAATTCTCTATGAAATGAGTGGAGGGAGAGAGGGGGGTGTGAGAAAAGGAGAGAGGGAGGAAGATAGTGATAGAGTTGGAGCGATGAGGGAGAGAGAGTGATAGGTAGGGGAGAGAGAGTGGGAGGTGTAAGAGACAAGGACATCGAAGAATGAAGAGAAAGTGGAGAGGAGGGAGAGAGGGAGAGGAGAGGAGGGAGAGAGATGGCGTTGGAGGGGGAGAAAGAGGGAGAGAAGAGCAAAGACATAGAGAGATAGAGGTAGAGAGAGATGGAGTGACAAGGTAGGTATGGAGAGAGTGGATAGGAGGGAAGGTGGAGAAGAGAGGTGAGAGAGAGGTAGAGAAAGGGAAGAAAGAGGGAGATAAATATGGAGGGGGAGAGAGTGGGGTAGATAGAAGGAGAGAGAGAGGGAGATAATGACAGAGTTGGAGGGTAGAGAGAGAGAGATGGGGGAAGAGAGAAAGAGAGAGACAGATGGGGAAGAGAGTGTGATATGAAAATGGGGCCTAAAGGCTTCTTGTTAAGCTTACAAGAATGTGTCCCACTTCTAAGGCTTAAAGGTTCCCAAGATCTAGTGATTAACCAATTGAGGAATTAATAAGTGCTTGAAAATAGGTGTATGCTTGTGTTTGTCTTTAAATTGTTTATGTGCTTTAAGTTTATTTGCTTGAATTGATATAAAACATATAACATCAAATAAAGTAACAAATATAATGTATCAACAAGAAATTACACATAACAGTAATATAATATGGAGTTCACCCAAAACTCTTTGGCTATGTATCCTTTATCTCTAGTTAACTCGACTAGGCTCTCTGGGATTATAGAAAAGTCCTTTTACAACCTCCACACTCAACTCCACTGGTTTACACTGAAAACAATTGGCTTAGAACACCATCTTATCCCTGGCTCTAAAGCTCTCCGACTTTCTGGCTCTAGTTCTGGCTCTGGCTCTCGGCTCTGGCTCTGGCTCTAGCTCTGGCTCTGCGGCTCTAGCTTCTTGACCTCTCTCTCGGCCTTGCATGCCTCTCTAATTTTATTGACCTCCAAGTGACTCTCTCAGCAACTTTCATCTCTCTGGTTCACTCCTTGACCTCCAAGAGACCCCAAAGACTCCCTCAGCTACCTTTGTTAGCGACTTTTGCTCAATTGTTCTCTCTATGTATTTGTAAGGCATCCTTTGACTCTGTAGCTTCCACAACCATTCCTCTATTCCTTCGATCATGAGGAATCATTCTCCTTCCCAGCTCTGCCACTTCGCGCTTTAAAATGCATTCCTGTTACAGAAACGCCTGCCTAGAGTGTGGCACAAGGAATGATGGTTGTTTCCCAATGGAAAATGAACCAGTGGCCTGTTTCTAAGTGAAATCCATGAAACAACACAGTTCAGGCTCGTGACAGAAATGCACAAGAAAACGCACGTAAACACATCATGGATCTTTAGCTCGGAGTTCAAATATTATTGAATCAGCCCTATCAACCTATTAGGTCCGTTCAAATATCGCTTATCGTTATCGCTTAGGCAGAAAGTCTAAAAACCTCAATACACGGAATACATAAAAATCCTGAATTCCTGGATTTCAAAATCTATGAAATTGGGTCTATAATCCCTGTCGGGTCCACCATCCATCATAATATTGCAATCGCATCGTCATATGACCAAATGGCCAAAAATCCATTTACACAGGAAATACATTGAAAATATGAATTTCCGAATTTCAAATATTATGGAATCACGCTTATAAATTCCATCGGGTTCGCCCTTTATCGCAAGTCACATATCGACATATCGCAGTGCATTGGCCCTTTGTATCGGGAGTTCGTTGATTGCCGATCGCCAATATTATTGATCGCTATCAGCCCTGTCGGTATATCGCAATCGACATATCACATTGGTAATGTCCCGAGGGTTCTTTCCTTTGGTCATGCCGACTGCTGATCCACTCATCAGATCCTCACCATTGATTCGCACCCTCTAATCCAATGACTGACAGTCTGTTTTGGGCATGTAACTTGCATGGGGATTAAATGCCTGAAAAAGCAGTTTCCTCTCTCCTTTGTCGTGCCATGCGTCGGCCAATATATGGATTCGGGCAGAGCTCGTCCAATACTGCTTACCACCTGAGGCCCACCCAAAATACCTCTTACTGCCCCTTCATTTCGAACTCAAAAGGTTCACCTGTTTGATTTATAAATCTATCGGGTCCATCGAAGGCCATTGTGCCTATTTTAAGCCCCTTCCCTTTGTTTATTGTGATGCGATAAAGAAATGCGATGCGATGGGTTTTAAGTGTTTTTATGTTAAAAATCACATTTTCCCTTAAGTCCCATTTATATAAGAATTTGCCTCCTTTTCAAAGGACAAATGAATACTTCTTTTTATGATAACTTTTTCATTCGAAGTCCATTTTATCCCATTCAAGTTGTAGTAGATTCAGAATGAAAAGATCTATGCAATGGGGCTATTTCCAAGAGCATCCTTGGACTTTCATTTTCCTCTGTGAGGAACACTTTAGACTCAGAAGTCTATCTTAGATCCATTTTGGATCAGACCTTACCACTAAAATAAATTTTGTCTCCAAAACACTAATATACTTATCTAAATAATAAATGAAAATAACAGCACCCTCTTCTTTCATCCTCCATACACTTGCCTTGCATAGTGCCTCTGAACCAAAGGATTTGATGACTCTCCTTCTTGGATGTGTTGATCCTCCTAAGAAGAACTGTTTTCCTCGAATTCATGCAGAACTCCTGCTGAGATGGTCACAGAAGGTAGTTTGAACTTCTTTACCTAGATCAATTATCCAAGGTGGCTCAAAGAGATGTGAAGTTACATCTTCTTCACAAAATTTTCATTTGTACCTATTTCCAAAGCTTTCAATAACAATTGTTAAAAACAATTGGATGAACTAAACTCCTGCTTCAACAAAAGAAATAGATTTTCACATCTTTTGAACACCTCCATGTCTTACATCTACATACAAATGGTGGACTAGATAACAAGCCCACAAAACATGCCTTTAGAACAAATGACCCTTCAAATCAAGCATGTAGAAAAAGACCATTAGGAATCTTTTTCAAAAGATGAAACACTTCATCATTATCTCCATCTTGGAGACCAAGTTAACTTTTCCCAAGTCAACATTACATGCATGTTACCACAAAGAAATCAACCCTTCGAGTTAATTATACATACGTGTTCAAATACAAGGACAACATCAAACATCGTTGTTTTCATGCATATCATTCTCATACATGCAGTTCATCCTTCAACTTTCGCTTAAGCACACTGTACTTTCGAAGATGAAATGAACATAATGTTTCAGCAACAAAGTGAGTCTCCTACTCAACATTTTCAGTTCATCTTCTTGGTAAAAACCTGCAACTTGCATCTCATTAGCAAAGAAATGAAAATAGATTTATCAATAGACATGCAATATTAATCGGATAAAAACTATAGCCATTTCTTACCAATCCATTTCAAAGGTCTTTCTTTTGTCTACACATTAGCATCAACATGTGAATCATCCTAAAACACATCAATCGTGGAATCTTCCTTTCCATTTCTCCCATCTTCTCTTTACACTTTCTTCAGCTTTTGTGGAAGCATTGTTGGATTTAGAGTCCAACACTTTTCAGAAAGATGCCCTTGCTTATGGTAGTAAGTGAAACACATGTGCATCCTCTTGGCAACATGATATTCCTTGTCTAAGGGACCTTTGGCTTCTTGCTTCCTTTCCTTCAAAAGTTTCTTGTATGTGGTCATTCTCTCCCAACATTTAGAAACATTATGGTTATCTAAACCACAAAAAGAACACACAATTCCTTTCCCATATCTATGTGGAAATTTACCATGCTTTGCAAAACTGAAGGAACATGATTGGAACCAAATTTATACCTTTCTCTTTCACCTTTATTGCATTCATGAGGAGGTGAATCAAATGAAGAAGTGGCTCCCTTTGGAACACCATCAATCTCTTCAAGTTTGTTAGAGTTTCCAAAACTCTCTGGTTCAAGTGTGTGCTTCTGAACACTTGCATCCTGCAAATGATGTTTCAAGCTATTGCATTCCTCCTGAATACAATATTCACACTCTTGAGGTAGAAGATCTGCAATGCAACTCCTTCTTGGAGCTATTCCAATGGTCTTCATGGCAACTTTGGAACTTCCTCCATAAGACTGTCCATAGACAAGACCCAAATACTTAGGCTTTTCCTCAATCATTATTGGCTCAACAATACCTTGTGCATGTTTGCCTAAGCCTTTTCCTTCATAGCCCATCTTGGACATTAGTTTGGAACCTATGCCTTTGGTATGTTTTTCAAAAAAAGCAATATAAGCATTCTTAGAAGAATTTAAAGACAAACATGAACTATTTACCTCTTCTTCAAGTTGATACTTGACTAAGGCTTCTTTGGCAACAAAGAGTTGTGACTCCAACTCATGCATCCTTTTTAGGTTCATATTTGCAATATGAAGTTGCTTCTCCATTTCCTACAATTTGTCAGAAAGCAATTGCTTCTCTTCCTCCACGAAATCCAACTACTCTCTAAGTATGCTACTCTTCCTTCCATCCTCATAAATTTCTCTCACCATATCCATCATGGTGGATAAGTCTTACTTCATGTCTTCATCAAAGACTCTTGTGATGAAGGAGAATTTGAGGACTCACTTGTAGAAGTTGCCATTATCAAAATGAGCAAAAGATCTTTAAACAAGACTAATAAAGAGCTTATTCAACAAGCTTTTGCAACAAACCTATTATGCTCCAAGGATTTCTTTGAGGTCCTTTGGGACAAGAAGAATGCCTTTAGCCCTTCTTCCTTTTTTTCCTCTCCTGGACTGAGTTATCTATAGCTTTCCCTTCACCTCTACAAACCCAAACAATAGTCAGTCTGCAAACAAGAATACAACCAACCTCTAATTGTTTAAACACCTTTTAGACAAGCAATCTTTGCTCTGTCAATCAAACATTTTGATATAACCTTCTTTGAAGGTGAGGTTAATCAATCTCAGGCTCTGATGCCACCTGAATTCAAAAATGAGGCCTAAAGGCTTCTTGTCAAGCTTACAAGAACCTCTTCCACTTCCAAAGCTTAAAGGCTCCCAAGGTCTAGTGATTACCCAATTGCGGAATTAATAAGTGCTTGAAAATAGGTGTATGCTTGTGTTTGTCTTTAAATTGTTTATGTGCTTTAAGTTTATTTGCTTGAATTGACATAAAACATATAAAAACAAATAAAAAAGAAAATACAATGTAGCAACAAGAAATTACACATAACAACAATATAATATGGAGTTCACCCAAAACTCTTGGGCTAGGTCTCCTTGAGCTCTAGTCAACTCGACTAGGCTCTCTGGAATTATGGCAAAGTCCTTTTACAAGCTCCACACTCAACTCCACTGGTCTACACTGAACACAATGGGATTAGAACACCATCTTATCCTTGGCTCTAAAGCTCTCTGGCTTTCTCTCTCTGGCTCTGGCTCTCTTGGCTCTGGCTCGTGGCTCTGGCTCTCAACTCTAGCTCATGGCTCTGGCTTTAGCACTGGCTCTGGCACTCCGGCTCTGGCTTCTCTGAGCTCTCTCTTAGCCTCTACATGCCTCTGTAATTCTCTTGACCTCCAAGCAACTCTCTTAGAAAATTTAGCTCTCTAGTTCACTCGTTCGACCTCCAAGCGACCCAAAGACTCCGTCAGCTGCCTGTGTTAGTGAATTTTGGTCAATCATGCTCTCTATGTTTTTGTAAGGCATCCTTTGACTCTACGACTTCCACAGCCATTCCTTTGTCCCTTCGATCATGAGAAATCATTCTCCTTCCCGACTCTATCTTTTTGTGTTTCAAAACACATCCCTATTACAGAAACACCTGCCTGTAGTGTGGCACAAGGAATGATGGCTGTTTCCTAATGGAAAATGAATCGACAGCCTCTTTTCAAGTGAAATCCATGAAATAATGCATTTCAGGCTCATAACGGAAATACATAGGAAAACACATGAAAACACATCATCGTCCTTTAGCCCGGACTTCGAATATTATGGAATCAGCCCTATCAACTTATTGGGTCCGTCCAAATATCGCTTATCACTATCGCTTACGCAGGAGGTCTAAAAACCTCAACACACAGGAATACACAAAAATCTTGAATTCTCGGATTTCAAAATCTATGGAATCGGTCTATAATCCCTTTTGGGTCTACCATCCATGGTAATATCGCAATTTCATCGTCGCATGGCCAGATGGCCAAAAACCCATTTACAGGGGAAATACATTGAAAATATGAATTTCCAGATTTCAAGTATTATGGAATCACCCTTATAAATTCCATCGGGTACGCCCTTTATCGCAAGTCACATATCGACATACCACAATGCATTGGCCCTTTGTATCGGTGGTTCATCGATTGTTGATCGTCAATCAATATTGGCCCCATCATTATATCACAATCGACATATCGCATTGGTAACGGCCTAGGGATCCTTTCCTTTGGTCATGTTGATCGATGATCCACCAATCAGATCCTGACCATTGATCCACGCCCTCTAATCCGACAGTTGATAGTCTGTTTCGAGCGCGTAACTTGCGCAGGGATTAACCACCCCAAAAAGTGGTTTCCTCTCTCCTCCACCGTGCCATGTGTCGGCCAATGTATGGATTTGGGCGGAGCCCATCCAATACCGCTTACTACCTGAGGCCCGCCCAAAATACTGTTTACTACCCCTTCTTTTCGAAATTGAAGAGGTTCACCATTTTGGTTTATAAATCCGTCGAGTGCGCCGAAGGCATTTGTCCTTGTTTTAAGTCATTTCCCTTTGTTTATTGCGATGCGATAAAGAAATGTGATGCGATGGAGTTTAAGGGTTTTTATGTTAAAAAACACATTTTCCCTTAAGTCCCATTTATATAAGAATTTGTCTCATTTTCAAATGACAAAGGAAAACTTCTTTTTGCCATAACTTTTTCATCCGAAGTCCATTTTAGCCCATTCAAATTGCATTAGATTTAGAATTAAAAGATCTACGCAATGGGGCTATTTCCAAGAGCATCCTTGGGATATAATTTTTCTCTGTGAGGAACACTTTAGATTCAAAAGTCTATCTTAGATCCATTTTGGATCAGAATGAGAGAGAGAGAAAGGAAGGACGAGAGCACTAAGAGAGAGAAAGAGATGGATCCAACCTAGATATTGTATGTGTATATAAAGCCCAACCTAGATCCATTTAACTTTATATCTATTAAGTCTAGAGACAGATCAAACTTCTTTTCACTTTAAGAGAGATTTGCATCTCAATAGATTTCATTCCTCTTCGCTCTTGATAGGTCCGGAGTTAAAAATATATCTAAGCTAGTTTTATTAAAAATAAAGATTATAATGAAATTCAAAATTCAAATCTACTTAATTAACCATATGAATAGAGTAATGTGCATAAACCGCTAAAGGATATAATATAGTGGTAACTGTAAAACCCACACAAATACAAAACGAACTCCTCGTCAATGGGCATAACATTAATTTAGTCTTATTTATGCGCCAAAAAAAGTCACGAAGTGGTAAGTCCTTGGAGTGCGAGAGTTCCTTTGCGAAGGTTCAGCTTCAAAGTTCTCGAAAAACACATACATGTTGCCTGATACTCGGTTTTCAGTGTATCATTGTCTTCGGAGTATAAATAATGCATCTATTATGCAACCTGATTGAATCAATACATAGCAATATGAGTATCCTAATTCACGTCGGACTTATACATTTCCCCATAAGCATTTATGGTGTACAACAGAAGAAGTTATTCAGGTTCCAGTATTGTAATGTAATTACTTGTAATGCTGAAAAATTGTTCATGTGATTTACTAAAATCAATTGACAGATAGATCGGAGAAAGCTGCCTCGGTCAACATAGGGATGTCAATTATGTGGAAATTGTTTTCTGCTATGAGAAACTTTGTGCAAATGATATAGTTGGTCCGTGTCATCTGCGCACAGGCTCTAGATCTTCTTATCGTCGTTGGGCCTGAAAATTCACAATAGAGCTAGAAATGAGCTAATTGGAGTACAAACGTCCTTGTAGTGTTTCCATACATTTCACTTCGGATGGATCATAGTACAGTTGATTCTAGTTATCGTAACGACGCAAGATACTAAAATGACACTATGGTTAGGTGAAGTGTCCTCCACACCAGGTCATCGACACTGATATCAGCTTCCACAAATCAATAGGAACAATCGTGCGCTACATCATAGGGCTAAAGTCTTCAATATATTACAGTGACTTTGTAAAGTAGTTATTGATGAGAACTACTTTGAGGGCATGTGATTTTCTGTGTCGATGATCTTGGCTAACCTGAGTCAACCTAAATGTGCTCCCATACTAATTCCTGTGATTTTGTTTGCACCTATGGTTTTATGGTTCGCGTTATTTGTACGGTTAGATGGAATTTATGGTATTGAAATTTTCCTGGGTATGGTGGGCCCCGAGTGTTAGAATTTCAGTCAGATGGCAAAGGTTCAAAGAATCCCTTTACCAATTTTCACATTTTAATGGAGGTTGTTTAAATATTTTTTTTTGTTTTTTTTTCGGAACTCAAATGAAAAATGTTAGTGTTTAGGATCTTCTATAAATTTTAATGGTAGGAAAATCTAACAGCATTTATAAAGAAATCAATGGGATTAAACTTGATCGGTATTTATTTATAATTTTTTATTTAATTGTTAAATATTTTTTTTAAAATTCTATATATTAATGATGATGTTTACATCGTTTTTAAATTGATAGATGAATTTGAAATGTGTCTATATATATATATATGATAGTTTGAAAATAAAAGAAGTCACATATATGGTTGAACAAAGAAGCTAATATACGTATCACAATATGTGGCATTCACAATACTAAAATATGAAAATCCAAGATGAGCACAAAATGACTCCATAGGGTTCAAACACCAAGAGAAGCATCTACTCACCTATAGTGGGTATTTGAATCCTTATTCGGATATCCATTTATAGCAACCAATTTTGCATTGTGCACGCTTATACCACTTGTAACATCCCCTAGTAACTTCACAGGAAAATGGATGAGGTTAGGAAATTTTTTCGGCATTTACCAATGTGTAACTTTCTAAATTACCTATTATTTTCTCTCAATGATAATTATATAACCATCATCATTACATAGAGAAATATTTAGTAAAAGCATAGTGAGTTGCACAACTATTAAGTGCCATTGTTGTAGCATATTAATTTAGATTTCTTGTTGTAACTATGCATCGATTCATGATTCTATTAACTCAGTTAGTTAATCATATTTTTCATAATATAATCATCACATCATGTAAGGAAGGAATGAGAAGAAATAAAAATGTAATATCCCTAGCCTAAGCCATCATAAAAATTCTTTTAAAATAAGGGTTGTTGAATAATTAAATATTATTAATTCTTATATTGATATTACAAGAAGAATATTCTTCTAATTCTTAATTATAACCATATTACAATAATTGATTCTTAATTTTTATATTGACCATAGTTTATATTCTTCTATCTAACTAAATTATATTTCCAAGTTGGTAGACTTTTGTGTTTAAGAACTAATGAGTCATAGTTTTAGAAAAACTATCAATAAGTGATATGTTTTCCATAAGGCAAAACCAAATCTATATTGAAAAAAACATGAGAGATTTATGGATGATTTATGGAGTGATTTTAAAATTTAGAAAAATTCGATTTTCGGAGTGAGTTATGGATTATTTATAGAGTGATTTTAGGATTTATGAAAAATCTTATTTAGGGAGTGATTTATGGAATGTTTTTAGGATTTAGAAAAACTATTGCATTTTCTCAATTCTACTTATTGTAAGCGTATGAGAAAATATGAGAACTAATGACAGAGTACATGTAGAATGGATTCAAGAGAGAGAAAGGAGAGATCCCAAGCATGTGTTAAAAGATAATTAGCTATGTTCTTTGAAACTTATTTTGTTTGCATATGGTGCATGAAGAAATAAGAATCGAATTTATTTGCTTGAAAATTTTCATATCATAAAGAGTCGAGATTATTTCCTTCGGAAAACCTCCATGGACTTTCATGCATAGAGGAATAAGTCTTTTGTTCATTGAATTCTTAAAATATTTCTTGTGCATTGAATTCTTATAAGGCTTTCATGGCTAAATAATTGTGTGAATTGCATGAGTTATTGGAAAATAGGGTCCGAATATGTCTTTATATCTCTCAAACTGTGATAGATTTATAAAAACTAAAATATGTTTTTGTAAATTAATCTCTTATCACCAAAAAATTCATTCACATTTAAAATTTTTGTTTTCAATTTCTCGAAAAGTGTCGAAATTTGATGGAAAAAATAAGAAATTATTTAATATTTAAATCTGGAAAAATAAACTGCAAATATTCGTTTGAATATTCCAAACCATGACACTTGTGTACAAATGGAGAGGTTTTTTTCACGAACCCATTCCCAAGAAAAACTATTTTTTTTCAAAAATTTGTTTTCAGGTGTTTGGAAACCGTGCCCAAAGTTGATGACTAAAACAGGAAACACAAAGTAAAACAAAGTGTTGTCATTTGATTTATGAGCGCGATAAGAATAGTTGTTATGTACATATAGAGATAAATATTGTGTTAATGTTCTTTGAAAATAAATTAATTAATTGGATGCGCAAACATATAACTATTATGTTTGATATTTTTTTAAAAGAAATGAGTTATTCACATGACAAATATGAAACAATTATGTTGATATTTCTTGAAAAGAAGTAAGTTATTCACATGCACAAAAATAGAACAATTATGTTAATAATTCTTGAAAATGAATTAAGTTATTTCATTTAAAATATTACCGAGTATGTTCTCATGATGCATATGCACTCAATTTTTATACAGAAACATTGGACTCTTAAGGGAATATGTGCTTATGTGCATATGAATAATCTCTAGTATATTTGATCAACTAGAAATGAATATGTAAGTAACCTTTTTGAGAAAGAGTTCACTTAAAACCTTTCCATAAAACAACATTGATTGTGTTATTTGAGAAGGATTTGTTATTTATGCTAGTTCTTGAGGAAATATGACAAATTTGTTTGATGTGTGAAATGATAAGAAATATTTTTTATTCCATGCGTAATAGCTAGTGAGTTACCTAACTTTTGGAAAAAGAATAATTAATGTGTTAAATTCCTTGTAAAATAAATATATATATTTGTATGCAACGAAGTATTTATTTTTTTAGAACTCTTGAAAAAGAAGAGAAGAGAAAAACATGTCCTTGTATATATTATTGAATTAGATTATTGGAGAGGAAAATTGGTAATCGTATGCTTTATTGTGTTAGGATTCCTTTGGAATATTCTTTAGAGAAACATATACACTTGCATGCATGGAAAAATATAGTTTTGGTATTGGATTTCTAGAAAAAAGGAAGGTGCAATCACATAATATTGAGTGTGTTAGCCTTCTTTTGGGAAAAATAATATGCATTTGCACACCTAAAGGGATTAGCTATGGTATTAATTTTCTTTTGGGATAATATTGTGCATAGTTATTGGGCAAGATATTTTGGTAACAGGAAAGTGTTTCTTTGCATGCATGAAAGAATAAATGTTGCATGTTTTATCCCTAGGAAAAGAAATGTGTTTATATTTCCATGCAATATTTAGTTAGTTTATTTTGGAAAGAAATATATGTTTCACATGCAAGAAGATCAAGCTATCATGCTATTTTCTGTTGGAGAGGATAAGTAGTTGCATGCAAGAAATTATAACTGTTATGTTAGGCTTGTTTGAACTAGATCTTCCATTTTTATCCATAATAGCCATTGTGAATCGCTCTCCTATGGAAAATATGTTTCTAGAAAATAACATGCATTTGCATGCATAAGTATAGAATCTATTGTGTTATTCGTGTTGGAAAGGAAAACATAATAGTAGGAACAAATAAAATTTCTTATTTGGCTAGTTCTCTTGAATGCTAGTTATGCATTTTCATGCAAAAGATAAATATATAATATGTTAGCTTTCCTTTGAAAAGAATATGAAAGTGCATGTAATATTATGTTAGCATTTTGTTGGAAAGATGATGATTTGATAGTGATTTGCTTGTTACTAATGTATGTGAAATGGTGTAAAGAAAACATTTCATGACATTTTGTTTATGTTTTATGCATATACACAAATAGATGTTGAAGTGTCACTAATAAATATTGATTATTAGTTGATTAATAATTTATGTTTTATTTTATCATGATATCAAGTATGTCAACGACAATAATGGCAGGAAAGGATGGTGACTAGTGCAAAGAATAATTCACATTTAACATTTTGGTAGATAAATATTTGTTGGTTAACTTAGATTTAGGAATGCCAATTGTCAGATGATCCACTAATGAGAAGAATCGGGTTGCAAAGACTTAATGTTCATGGCTTCATTGGTAAATGATATCATGATTATTGTAATAGCTTATAGCTAGCTAAGCTTCAATCCAAATGATAATTCTTTATACTATTTTAAACAATGTTTAAGGGATGGACTCCCTTACAAACCATTTAGTGAGGGGCGAACACCCTCACGATCGATTCATAACAAAATTAAACATTTGTTGGTTTTCACCCTACGGGGTTTCTAGGGTATATCAGTGTCTAATTGTGTGATTTATTGTTGTGACTTCCTTACATGATGTGATTGATATATTATCAGTGATGTGATCAACTAATCGAGTTAAAATAATCATGCAATTGATGCAATGTTATATTCAGAAGTTTATGTTAATATGTTACAATAATGGTAGTAAATGGCTGTGTAACTCACTATGATTTTACTAGATATTTCTCTATAAAGTGATGATGGTTATTCTAATGGTCATGGAGGGAATATAGAAAGTAATTTAGAAAGTTACATATTGGTAAATGCTAAAAAAAATAATCCTAACTCCATGCATTTTCCTGCGATGTTACAAAAGCATGTTACAAGTGGTATCAAAGCAAAAGGTTGCAACATTGGTGCCCTTTCCGAATCATTAAGTGAAAAAGAAGTAGACGTATGATTCTAGTGGGCATCATCTCATGAATGATTCTAATTGAACTTTTAATAGACTACAATTAACATGAGATTCGTGAGGAATTAGTAATGACTTCATTAAAGATTAGAAAGTGATAATGCTTCTTTAAAACTTATGCTCATGACATTTGAATATGGATGTGGATAAAAGAAAATAAAACCTTTGTTGCACCTATGAACAATATTGAGAACTAACTAGTTATAGTGAGGGTTAATTACCAATGTTTACATGCATTCTATTAAAATATTAATTATGGTGCATAAAGTTTCAATGCATTGCTTATAAAGAATGAATGCATGTATGGTTTGTGTGATAACTAAAGAATGTAGAAGTTGGGGTTGACCATGAAGATGACAATAGAATGTTTTAAAAAGACAAATACATTGAAAGAACCTCTTTAGATATTAAAAATTAACAATGAGTCAAGTGGAATTCTTATAGTGAACTTAAATTCAATAAACATCTCATTGTATAATAATCTTGCATTTTCTTTCTTCATCTAGAGCTATAGACGGAAGTTTGCATTCCATGTGTAACTCCATGCATTTTACTACGAGGTTACTGAGGGATGTTCCACTTAAGTCTAAATTAGCATGAAGCTTAAAAGTTGAGAGTCACTAATTACTATATAAAACACTAACCTATGGGGATATAGTAATAAATTAAAGACTTTTTAGTTGTATAATACAAATAATAAAATTAACTTATTTTGTTTGTATGGGTGAAATAATGATATTTTTGTTTAATTTTGATATTTTTTATGTATTTTCTTTAGTGGTGGTATGAAATGCATCGATTGTATATTGTTATTGCTAGAAATATTAGTAATATTAGTATCATCCAAAATTGTCATTTAAAAGTGGGTTCAAACTCATCTTATTAGTTATAAGGTCCACAAAGAATTTTATTTGCGCATATTATATATATATATATATATATATATATATATATATATATATATAGAGAGAGAGAGAGAGAGAGAGAGAGAGAGAGAGATATCCAACTGTTCTAATCTTGGAAAGTGATGTTGAGCGAATATCGCAACAACCTCAAACAAACCCAAACAAAACCAACAAACTAAATATACTAATGTAAAAATCAATCATGAAACCCTTCTTTAATGCTTAAAATAACAATATTGTATGGTTTAGTCTTCACCAACACTTCTATACACTGAAATCTCATAGACTCTATTCTTTCTTCACCATCAACTTCAAGCTACCACTTCATCCATTGAAGATACAATTTCTTACAACCATCATCGATGTATTAGTCGAATGATGATTCCTAAATTAATTTCATATGGTTGTTGTTGCAGAGAAGTGGTCTCAATACTTAATCATTCTATTGAGAAACTCCCATCTTATGAAGACATAGTGCACTACATTCACCAGTTATATAGGTAAGAAGTGTAGATATTAAATGTATTCAACGTTCAGTATGCGAAAATGATCTTTTAAACACTCATAGGCACAAAAACCAATCACATATTCTATAGGACTTGTTCCTGACTCATTACATCATCTAAGAATTATAAGCTTTAACATATTGTACAAATAATCAAACTCACGATACTCATGATATGTTCTTGTGGCACCACATATACCAAGAAATAACAATTTAAATTATGTTACTTTATTATATCATTGGTTATTTATATTCATTTTAAAAAAATAAAAATAAAAGAACAAATAATCAACCCAACGAAATCCAAAACCAATCATCCTTCTTTGCTATGCCATCTTCATAACAAGAACTAAACACATTAAGTCCAT
This sequence comes from Pinus tabuliformis, assembly GCA_031772625.1. Classification (NCBI taxonomy): domain Eukaryota; kingdom Viridiplantae; phylum Streptophyta; class Pinopsida; order Pinales; family Pinaceae; genus Pinus; species Pinus tabuliformis. Next base: position 655,782,090 of record CM062814.1, on the reverse strand, counting down.
AGTTTGTCAAACAATTATAATTGTCATTCGTAACTATATTATTAATGGATCCACAAATGTCGTTTTTTGTTATCCATAGACTATAAGTATTTAATGCTACAAATAATGTGTGTTGAAAAACTACAAGTCTGAATGTGCATCGGCTGGCTACTTTGTGAACTTGATGCAGAGCACATTGAAATTAGGTAAAAAAAGTGGCAAACATAGCCAATCGAATAACTTCAAAAACAAAGTACCTTTGAAAAGCATGCTTCCTCCTATGGTATATAATGAATTCACTCTCTACAAAATAGTAATTGCGTTATTCCCAAATAATCCAAGATATTTCATCTATGTAATTTAAAATGTAACCACACACACAACTCTCCCAACAAGCCTATGGGATTGTTTCGATAGAGGTTCAATTTCTTCATTGTATTCCTCAGATTGAATTATGGAATGTTCACAATAAACATGAGTAACTTGAATTACAAAAGAAATTACTTTAAATGTTGAGAATATTTTTGGTCCTCTGTGACTCTGACATGATCATCTCATTCTTTCCAGGTGATGATGACCACAGTGATTGAATTGATGTTCTACTCACGTAGCTTATTTTGAAGCTGTCTACATAATTTCAACTAAGATTCTCCACACGTGGGCTTCATAATTCACACAAAAATAAAAAAAAAAATCACAATATTAAACTCTACCTGGCATGCTAGATATAAAATTTTATGGGAAAATGGTTTGTTCCATGTAGAATATAATTTTGATAGGACATTTCTAAGTGTCCATTAAATTTGTTTTGATGTGGTTCTTTTTAAAACTTGTTAGGATGATTTTCTTTTTAAAAATAATCTGCACATGTGATTTCGTATTTAATTTTATCCATCATTTAAATAGCATGTACGTACTATATGGATTTTGTTAACTTTTATATTGTGAATATATAAGTAATATTTTGTTAGTATAAATTTTATATGATGGAAACTTTAGTAGGAACATGATGATAAAACATGGTTCAACTATATTTAATTGTTTTCATTTCCATATGCAGTGTTTATTTATGTAATTTTCAAGAAATTTACAAAATTGGGTTGAACTATTTTAAGAATGTTCTCAAGGAATTTTTTCAAACCCATTAACCATAATGTAGTCTGAAGAGGAAAAATCAATTTAACTCTCAATGTGATGAGTTGGAGAGAATAAAGACCTATTAGGATTAGTGCTTACATTAGTATATTCGGTTTGTTGGTTTGGTTTGAGTTCACTGTAGACTGTTGAGATATTCTCTCAACATCTCTCTCCAAGATTGGAAATAGTTGGATCTCACACAAACTATATGAATGTATTATATTTTAGATTGAATATACAATATAGTTTTTGATGTGCAGATGAAAATTTATGTTGGTATTTGAGATGGTAGCTCTGGGTGTAACTCCCTCATGGGAGGGCACATGATTTAGATATGTGATTAATTTTTTATCTGTGAAATTAGATTATCATAGTCCTAGAAATGGAAGTTATTTTATTTTCAAGCCACAAGTAATTCTATCATCTTAATCCATAACCAAAAATGAGTTAGGGATTCATCATCATAAACATTAACTAATGTTATTTTTTTTTCTAAACAATAAGCGCCCATTTTCAACTATACTAAATTCCTTATATATTTTCTTCAGTTAAAAGTTATTCAAGGAACATGCCATGAGAAGCTACATTGCATAAATTTAATTCTATGGATTATGTTTCCAACTCTGAGAACCATTCCACTAAAATCACATGGGACTAACCTCGTAGCTTTGCAATCCATATCATTATCTCACATATCATATTACCCCAAATTAGGTGCCAGGCTTGATAAGTGACTCTCAAAATAACTTAATATTTGCACAAAACCTCATCTCTTTATAATCCATTCCATTCAGATGGGCTAACAATAACAAAGCCATGAAGGAATGTTTGATATTCCCCCAAACCCACCAACAAATCAATAAATGGGGGTAATTCTACTACTATTTTAGATGTATTATATCCAAAGGATTATATGATATTAATGGAAAGATGATACTCAAAAGCCAATACATAAATATTTCTACTCAATACACTCTAGTTGTAACACCTTCCTCCCACATCTACTCAAGATACCAACCAGCCGGGGTAAACATGTGATGGGAGGCGACTATGACATTATTTGACCTCCTAAGTCACCTTAATGTAGTGGAACTGACGGAAACACACCATACAAACATCCAACATCATCAACGGAGACCTCAAAACACAATTCATCCATGCAAACAGGTTGCCCTAGGGTCCCACTAATATTTTCGATATCTTAGGCCATAGTCACTCACATTCTATGGGAAGGCAAGCGACCAGCAACCCAAATTCACTCTCATGCGCCTATCTCCCAGCAACTATGGATGAAAATTGTCAATGTTGTGCTAGCGACCCTAGGATTTAAGCCACTTTCTTAGGCTCAGATCCTAAGGCACTACCCAGAACTGATCCATCTCTTCAAATTAGTAAAGTAACATGGAAATGAAAGTACCAAAGAAAATACTTGTTAAAGACCTTAACTAGATCCCTACTAGCCATGATAGGTATGTTGTCGAACATATCATCGACATGTAACCTACAGGTCTAAACAACACAATTAAGTGTAGGGATCTCATACTTATCTAAGAATAACTATGAACCACTTTTCCCTCATGTCATTTTCTACATTATCATCTATTAGGTCATAAATGCATTATCCATTCACATACAAGTAAAAACGTGCTCAGAGCCATACATAACTGATGTCAGAAAATACATATATAATGAACATAATAGGGATAGAAATACCAATAAAATCATAGCCATATGAACCACATATAATCCATTGTAATGGTAATAGGGATACAAGAAGAAATAACCTTTCATTAATGATGAAAAATCAAAACCCAGGATGGGACTTCTAGGTTCCACCCGACCATAGAATGGCTGAGCCAAATCTCTCTTCACCCATTGAACCTCATGCCATATTCCAAGCATGAATGTGGGATCTCATGGAACACATCAATCAAAACTCATCCAGGGCTTCCATAGGCCATCCACCTCGACCCATTAAATAATGATTCCACCTCACTATCGGACATCACAAAACCATCATCAGGTTGGTTTTTGTCCAAGCCTTCCAGGGCTCTAGAGCATTTTTCCAACCAAGGCTCTAGGACTAGTAACTCAACCCATAGCTTATATCGGGCTCCAGAGATTTTGTCCAACATAGGCTCCAGGAATAGTAACTCAACCGAAAAAGGGCTCCACAACATTTCTCCAACCAAGGCTTCAGTACTAGTAACTCAACCCAAGTTGGTACATGGCTTTAAAGCGTTTGTCCAACCAAGGCTCCAGGACTAGTAATTCAACCCAAGCTAAGTAAACATGAGAACCAACCAAAAGCTAGAAATGAAAGTAAACCCACAATCACCATGGATATCTAGGAAATGGAAAGGCTAGGCAATCCACTCTCGATCCAGGAAATCTTCCATGCCAATGACAGATCATGACCAAGAATCCACATGCATATGCCATGCATGTCCAAACTAGTGAAGAAATCATACATGCAACTTGGAACCTGCAAGCAAATTTGATTTAGTTGTTGATGTCAATGCCTTCTTGCACTTTCCTGCTCTTCCTTTGCCTTCTTGATCCAAGAATGCAAGTATGCCACACCCACCAAGAGTTCTCCAAGAAACATCTAAGTATCCAAGAGTATGAGAGAGAGAGAGAGAGAGAGAGAGAGAGAGAGAGAAGTGAGAGAGATCCAAAACTGAACTAACCAAATCCTACCCATTGATCCTCAAAAGCCTTTTTATTAATGAGGCCTCTATTTTCTTCATTTTCCAATATTTTATTTCATTATCCTGCTTACATGCAACCTATGACCTTTCACCTTCCTTTTCTCCTAATTTCCATTATTTCCATAAATAAATGTCCCAAAATACATTTTTTCCTATTTAATTCCTTATCCATTTCCTTTACCAATTTCCTTAGCCATAATAAATCAAATCAACACCCATTAGGATTCTTCCCCTACCATTCATATTGGAATATGTATGCCATCATCATGGCGTTATATATACTTTTACATGGAATTTTCACCAGGGTTGTTACAGAACCCTCCCACTTGGGGGAACACCATCCTTTGTGACCAGTGACACCAATAAAAAACAAGACTATTGAAAACAAAACATACTACCCATGGAGCTTTATAACATATCTCATTGCAGTATTTACAATCACCACTACTGAAACATGAAAAACATACCATTTATTGGAGGTTTATAACATAGCCCATTATGTTATTTACAATAGCCACATATACACATACACATTTTCTTGAGCCAACATATAATTATACTGTCTATGCAGCTTTACAAACTAGCTCGATATAATATTTATAACAATACACACACACACACACACATATATATATGCACATTTTCTCGACCATCAAATAAAAGTATATGATTCCTGTATCCGCATCAAGGGAGTCCAGAGGTTCACACCTCCATGCTCGAAGCAATACCAAGATTCACCCCCTTCCCAGGAAGTCTAGAATCCACTTCCATAGTCCAATTTCACCCAATGTCCAGCACTATAATCCTCCGCCACTTATCCTCTAAGTGAACAACTACTGGTTCATTATTCCAGGGCAAACTCCTAATGTGCATCTGATTCCATTTGGAAATTCTAATTACCAAAACAAATCCATCCCAAGTCTTCCCTTCTCTACTAGACAGTGCCACAGGTAATTGGGTCAACTCCTTCCATCCTGTCACTTACCTTCCAAGTTCCGCTGACACCCCCATCTCAAGCAGTCCATCCCTTGGCAAGGCTTCCTTGCACCAAAAGATACAAAACCAAGGAACATACCTACCGCAAACCATCATACCAGTCACATCATGCTCATGGAAATCAATGGACACTATTGTGTACCAATGTCCCATAATGACCCTACTCCCGAATTTCTTTACTAGCATACCGTTGCACTCTTCAGTTCCTTTTGTTGACCCTGCTAATTCTTGCAGTCGATTTTAAGCACCCAACAAGGAATTTCCGTGCTTCCTGTACCAATCACATAACTTCCATTAGATTTAAAGTAAATTGAAATAAATGCACATCATACCTCATTGGTACCTCATCAATAAGGTATGTTTTCAATCCTTCTTCCTTCCTATCACAACAAGTCAAACTAGCATATTTGACCAAATCAACATGTATAAAAACATCTCATCACATTAGCTCCAAACATAACCATCATAGATCAAAATCATCAATCACATGTAACCATCATAAACCAGAATCATAATTCACATGTAATCATCATATACCATAATCATAGGTAACATATATAATAAAGTTCAAATAAAATAATGATACTTATCCTTTAATCCAGTCTTAGCTTCTGTCTTTTCTTTATTTTATACGTGCTGTAGATCAGTTGCCAGAACCAGAAAACACCCAGTGCCTTCTCCTCCACCAAGTGCACATATTCATAGTGTGCAACACACACATGCAACCACACATGACATACGACACCATGCAACGCATGCACCTATACCTGACATAAAACACATACACCTACACCGAGTGTATGTATGTATACATGCACAATGTACATCAGAAGACATTTATCCACACACAGTGTGTGACACCACAAAATTCATACACATACACCCGATATACAACACAACACAACACATGCACCTACACATGATGTACAACATAACACAAATACTTGTCTACAGTGCAGCATAATGAATGCATGTGTCATGATACCATGACTACATAATGCACATACATAGTACCGCATGCCCACAACACAGCATGTAAGACAGGCACTCAATCCCACACGTACACCAATACCACATGTACCAAGCACCACCTGCACAACATCTACATAAAGCCATATGTACATTGCACCTTTGTACAACATGTACACAATACCACATGTACAAAGTACCACACACACGACATGTACATGACACCACATGTACATAACACCACATGCAAGACATGTAGATAGAACCACCTTCACACAGTGCCACTTGTACAACATCTACATACCACCACCTTCACACAGCACCACTCGTATAACATCTAAACAACACCACATGCACACAACTATTGAATTGTGTTATATTCTTTCCATGAATAGCTACCTTAGTGAACTATGGAGTTAGCGGGGTAGGGGGCGCGGAGCGGCCCACTTGTTGTGCGAATTGCGTAGCTAAGGGGTCATAGGGGGTTTGAAGGGGGTGGTTGGCGCCCCTCTACGGGGTCCGGGGCAATGCCATGGGGAAATTTTTTTTGGACCTTATATTATGTGGGGAAAACCTACCTATGGTTTTGTGCATGGTTTTCACACATGGTTTTGGACACAATGGTTTTCGGTCGATGGTATTGGATGCTTCAGCATGTATATATATGTATTGTAACGTTGAAAGTAACATAATGAAAAATCAAGTTGATAGTCTAAGTTTTGGGATTTAGGGGAAAATATCTGTGTATATGTTGTTTATGTGTTATGCTCTCACATTATTTATTTTCTATGTTTTAGAATTTGTATGCAGGCAATTTATGTATGGGGTTAAAACCTACATTTGGTATCAGAGTTGTTTTGGCCTCAACAGGACACCTTTGTTGCTGAGGGGTTTTAGTTAGGCATGTGGTAAACCATGTTTAGTGGGAGATCTGCGGGATTGATTCTGGTGGTGAAAGAATATGGTGAGTAGTGGAAAGATAAAGATCGAGAAATTTAATGGTCAAAGTTTTGAGTTATGAAAACTCAAGATGGAGGATTTGTTGGTAGATAAAGATCATTGGATCGTGGTAGATCTGTGTACTAAACCATTGGGAGTGTGCGATGAAGAATGGAAAGTTGGATTGGAAGGCAAAGAGCACAATATGATTGTGTCTCAAATTCAGTATTGTTGAATGTATCAGGGGAAGCTAAGGCTAAGACTTTGTGGGAAAAGTTAGGGACTTTGGACCAATCTGAGTCTCTAGTGAATAAACTCTTCCTACGAAAAAAGCTATACGACCTGAGGATGAATGATGGAGACTCAGTGACAAATCATATGAATGCATATAATACTGTGGTAAGTCAGTTATTATCTGTTGATATTAAAATTTCAGATGAAGATAAGTGCATCATTCTGTTATGTTCTCTACTAGATTGATAGGATAGTATGGTTATTGTAATAGTTAGCAATGCAACTGCCTTGTAGATTGATGAAATAGTCTCATCCTTACTAACACAGGATACGAGACAGAAAAATATGGAGAGAGAGAACGATGATTCCTTGTCTATATGAGGAAAGTCCCAGAACAAAAACAAAAATAAGTCATCAAGTGGGAGATCTAAATCTAGAGGGAGATCTAAATCTCCAAGAAAACCTATAAACATGTGCTAGAAATGCGGAAAGGAAGGGCACTACAAAAGGCATTGTAAATCTAAATCTCTTGACAAAGGAAAGAGATCTGATGATGCTCCTTCTATAGAGGTGAAAACCACCTCAGATGAAGGTGGGGATGTGCATGTGGCTTCTTCAAGTACACATGTAGATCATGAGGCATGGTTGATTGACTCAGGTGCATCCTTTCACTTCACTCCCCATAGAAAATGGTTTTGCGAGTATGAGAAATACAATGGTGGTGATGTCTTCTTAGGAGATGATAGGAAGACTAGAATCTTTGTTCGTGGAAAATAAAGTTGAAGTTGCAAGGTGGAAGGGTTAGAACACTTCCCAATGTTTTGCATATTCCTACATCAGCCAGAAATTTGATTCATGTAAGTAAGTTAGATGATGGAGATTTAAAAATAGTGTTCGATAAGGATACCTGCAAGATGGTTCATGGAGCACTGGTATTGATGTAGGGAGTTCAGATTGGAAATTTGTACAAGCTGCAAGGTAGCGCTATTATTGATGGGTGCAACCATTCTGTGGTTCCTAAAAGTGGAGCAGAAAATATAGTGGTCTCTAGAGAAAAGACCATGCTATGGCATCAAAGGCTTGGTCATATTGGAGAGAAGGGTCTTCGAATACTTCATGGTAAAGGTATGGTAGAAGGTATGACTAATAGCTCTCTGTATTTTGATTTCTGTGAAAATTTTGTATATGGGAAGCAGAATCGAGTGAGTTTCCCCTCTGGTGGTAAGAAGGCAAAACAAATATTAGTGCTTGTGCACAATGATGTGTTTGGACCTATGAAGGGTTCATCACTCGGTAAGTCTGTGTACTATGTATCATTTTAGATGAATTCTCAAGGAATACATGGATATATTTCCTTAAGAAGAAACCTAAATTCTTTGACAGGTTTAAAGAATTTAAGGCTCTGGTAGAAAACGAGACAGAGAATAAGAAAAAGGTGTTGAGGACAGATAATTATGGAGATTTTTGCAAGAAGGAATTTGAAGAATTATGTAAGAAGTGTGGTATAGCATGGTAGAAGAATACTCCATACACACTTGAGAAAAATGGAGCTATAGAAAGAATGAAGAAGACGATGATGGAAAGGGTGAGAAGCATGCTTAGTGGTGTTAGGTTAGGACAAGAATTATGGGCAAAGGTGGTGGAGACTGCATGTTAGTTGGTCAACAGATCACCTTCATCATCATTGTAGGATAGGACTCCACAAGAGTTATGAACTGGTAAGAAACCCTCTCTTTCACATATGAGGGTATTTGGATATGATTGATAGGTACATGTTCCAAAGGAGAAAAAAAGAAAGTTGGATAGTAAATCTAAAAAGTGCACCTTTATTGGGTATAAGGATGGTTTAAAGGGTTATAAACTTTGGAGCTCAGTAACAAGGAAGGTTGTGAATAGCTGAGATGTGGTGTTCAAAGAGTTGAAAGATGTTATTAAACATGAAGTCCAACCAAGGGAACCTGAGAAGATAGAGTTTGAGCTTAAGGAGGAAGAATTTGACTCTACAACAGAAGAGGAATCAGAAGATGAAGAACCACAAACTTCGGTTGTGAGAAGATCAGTTTGAGAATGAAGGCAGCCAGAAATGTATAGTCCATCTGCTTTCTGTTCAAATTTTTCTTTATCTATTACTGCTGAAGATCCTATAACTATGAAGGAAGTAGTAGATTCAGAGGATGGAAAACTCTGGAAATAGTCCATGGTTGATGAAATGACATCTTTGCACAAAAATGAGGCTTGGGATCTGGTGGAGCTGCCGGCTAGAAGGAAACCCATTGGCAACAAATGGGTGTTCAAGAAGAAGACAAATGCAGAAGGAAAGGTGGAGAAATACAAAGCTCGATTGGTAGGAAAAGCTTATTCCAGGTGTCGAGAATTGATTTTGGTGATATTTTTTCTCCTTTTTCCAAGGTAGCTTCTATTAGATTACTTTTATCTATTGTTGCTGCTTTTTATTTTGAGGTAGAATAAATGGATGTGAAGAAAACATTTCTTCATGGGGATTTTGAAGAAGAGATATACATGAAGAAACCTAAAGAATTTGCGGTGAACGGTAAGAAACAATTGGTATGCAAGTTAAAGAAGTCTTTGTATGGATTAAAATAGTCACTAAGGATGTGTTGTTATAAATTTGATACATTTATACAGGGACCTGGCTTCACAAGAAGAAAAGTAGATCACTGTGTGTATTTTAAATTAGTTGGGGATCGTACTACTTATCTGGTCTTGTATGTGGATGATATGTTACTCGTTGAAAATGACAAAGAAATTATATAGGATTTGAAGATCCAATTGTCCTCCAAATTCAACATGAAAGATCTTGGTGCTGCAAACTATATTTTGGGAATGGAAATTAAAAGAGATCTCTGAAAGAGGAAGTTCTGGTTAAACTAGAGGAATTATGTCGAGACAATACCGCGGAGGTTTAATATGCAAGATAGTAAATCAGTGAAGGTTCCTATTCTTGTAGGTGTACATTTATTTGTTGAGCAGTGTCCCAAGACACAAGAGGAGGAAGAGGAGATGTCTCGTGTTCCATTTGCAAGTGCATTTAGTAGCCTAATGTATGTGATGGTCTGTACTAAACCAGACATTGCACATGCAGTGGGAGTATAGAGTAGGTTTATGTCAAAACTAAGGAAGGAGCGTTGGATAGTAGTGAAAAAGGTCTTCAGGTATTTCTGTGGCACTAGTGATTATGGTTTGTACTACCAAGGGAGACCAAGATGCAGACTAGGTTGGATATCTAGATTAAAAAAGATCTACAAGTGGGTATGTGCTTAACCTATTTGGAGGTGTAGTTAATTATATTAGTAATAAACAATTTGTAGTGGAATTATCAACTACAAAGGCAAAATAAATGGCAGCCACTCATGCAAGCAAGGAAGCAGCCTGGTTATAGAGATTGTGTTCTGTTGGAAATAATACAGTACGCAGGCTACAACCTGCAGAGAGCTACAACCCTCTCTCGTTTTCCAGCTTCTCCTGGAAGGGAGCTCCAACCCCCTTAGTTCTTGTACCAGCTTGAGATACTAGTACACAGGCTTCTACCTGTAGAAGGCTACAACCTTCTCTTTGCTTTCAGGGACCTCATTTCATTAATTTTTAGACTGGATCCACAGATAGCATCAATCAAACATCAAGAATTTCTGCATCAACCAAACTTATTTTCAGCAATCAAAACTGAATCAAATAAACACTTCTCTTACCGCTGTACCCAGAACACAGTAACTGTAATCAAACACGAATTCTAAACCCAGAACACTGCAGCAATAAAACAGAAGCAGCTAGAACATAAATCAAGATATGTACGCTACTTCACTATTCAGCAACCTACGTGTATACGCTTCTGTACCACAACCAACCTGCGTATACACTTCTTTCATTCACAGAAAAGGCATGTATACGCACCTACACTTCACTGAACCTGCGTACAGATTTATAAAGGATAATTTATTCTTTTAAAATATTCAGTCATCAGTTAACCCAGATTATCAGATTTATAGATCAAGAGAGTGCCACATATAACAGATCAAAATCATACAGAGATACCAATGTTCAAGCCTTGAGATTTTGATCCATCAATAGTCCTTATCCTTCTTGTGCTCAGGTTCCTCCTTCATTCAGATCTAGATCTGCACCATAACCTAATCACCAGTATTCCAGATCTAGAACAATATCAGATATTCAATAAATCAGATGGTGTTTTTCCACATGATCTCCTTCCTCTTTTATAGTTTTAGGCCTTCCACAATACCACGGTCCAAAACCATAATAAACTATACCAAGGGCCCAATACCTGGGGTCAACACTTATGACAAGATACCATGGTCCAAAACCATAGGTTCAAATTCCAAGGACTAACGACCACGGACCAAAAATAAGTTTCCCACCATGTACGCGCTTTTATGTGCGTGAAAGTGCGTGTATACGCATACGTGACTTTTGAATGTCTAACCCGTGTGTATACGCGTCTTTGGCAGGGTGAACCTGTGTATACAAGATTTCCTTCATCCTGAGAGCCTGAACTGAGATCTGTCACCAAAGTGAGTTGCCATCAAGGACAACACATGTACCATAGCGCCACAGCTGTGCCATAATGCCAACATGTTCAAGTATGGGGTTAGTTCAGGGAGCTATAAAAATAGACTGTGATAGCCAAAGTGCAATTTTCTTGGCAAATAACCTTGCTTACCATTCAGAGACAAATGGCATTGATGTTCAATATCACTTTGTGCGAGATATGATAGAAGGCAAAAAGGTGTTGCTGGTAAAGGTGGACACTTTGAAGAAAACTGCAGATGCATTGACAAAATCTGTGAACTCTGATAAGTTCTCTTGGTGTAGAGAAATAATGGGAATTGTACGGTTGGATAAATGAATAATCTCTCCTGTGGCACCCTGTGGAAAGAAAACAACAAGTGGGAGAATTTTGGGTTGTGTTATATTTTGGACCCTATATTATGTGGGGTGAAACTACCTATGGCTTTGTGCATGGTTTTCGAACTCTGTTTCTTGCTGAACCAAGATACTAATCTGGAACCCATAAAGAATGCACCACCACTTGTGCTCTTCATGTCATCCACGCTTCCGGCCCAATCTGCATCTGTGTAGGCATGAAGTGTGAGATCTGTATCTCTAGGATACCATAAGCCATATTTTTGAGTTCCTTGAAGGTACATGAAGATTCTCTTGACTGCCTGAAGATGAGTTTCCTTTGGATTTGCCTGAAATCTTCCAACTATTCCCACTACATGCATGATGTCTGGTCGGGTACCGGTCAAATAAAGTAGACTTCCAATCATAGATCTATAGGTTGGTTGATATACTGCTGTTGATTCATCATTTGCACTGAGACTGCATCCTGTAGCCATAGGGGTACATATTGGTTTCGAATCTTCCATGCCATACTTCTTCAAAATCTGCTTGAGGTACTTCGTTTGAGACAAGAAGATACCACCCTCATTTTGTTGGATTTGCAATCCAAGAAAGTATGTCAGTTCTCCAAGCAAAGACATTTCGAATTCTTTCTGCATCACCAAGGCAAAGCTTTGACTCATAGCTTCTTCAATGCTGCCAAAGATAATATCATCTACATACACAACAAGTATTAGTAATTTGTCATTTTCAATTTTTATATAAAGATTGCTATTTGCTGATCCTTTTGAAAAACCTTGTTGATGAAGGTATTTGTCCAAGCGGTAGTACCAAGCCCTTGGAGCCTATTTTAAGACCATAGAGAGCCTTTTTCAGTCTGCATAAAAGATTTGGATCATTCCCAAGAATGAAACCATCTAGTTTTTCAATGTATACTTCTTCTTCTAAATCTCCATTCATAACTGATTTTACGTCCATTTGAAATACTTTGAACTTCTGAAATCTTGAGAGAGCAAGGAACATTCGGATGGCCTCAAGTCTTGCAATAGGAGCAAAATTTTCTTCAAAGTCTATTCCCTCTTGTTGAGCATACCCTTTACAAACAAGTCTGGCCTTGCTTCTAATTACTTCCCCATTTTCATTCAACTTATTTTTGAACACCCATTTTGTCCCTATGACATTCTTATCTTTTGGTCTAGGGACCAACTCCCAAGTGTTATTCTTTTTGATTTGCTCAAGTTCTTTATCCATTGCCTTGACCCAACATTCATCTTTGCATGCCTCTCTTACATTTTGTGGCTCAGTGGAGGAGAGTAATGCCAAATAGCTTGAGGCTTCTGCAATTGTTCTTCTTGTTTGTATGCCAGCCTCTTTTTTCACCAAGATTTGAGATTCTGGATGATTCTTCTGAACATACCGGGATGGAGTCTTTTCTTCTATCCTTATCTGCTCCTCTGGTGCCTCTTGAGGTTCTTCTCCATCATTAGTCTGATTTGGAGAGTAGTCTTCATCCTCTTCGATATCTTCATGATTTACTTGCCTAGGAATGTATCCTTTTTCATCAACCACTACATCAATGCTGTCAACAATTCTTCCAAGTCTTTTATTGTAACACTTATATGCTTTGCTGTGGGGAGAATAACCAAGGAGAATGTCTTCATCTGCTCTAGGTTCAAGTTTGCCAAGCTGCTCATCAATATTCTTAATATAGCATTTTCTCCCAAAAATTTTGAAATGCTTTACCGAAGGAGTCTCACCATACCAGAGCTCATGAGGAGTTTGAGTGCTGTTCACTCAGACATTTGTTTTGTTGAGAATAAAAACCGCAGCATATGCAGCTTCACCCCAGAAGGTTGCGGGATTTCTAGACTCATCAAGAATAGCACAAGCCATTTGTTGGACTATTCTGTTCATCCTTTCCGCCACTTCATTTTACTGAGGAGTCCTAGCTATAGAGAATTCCCTTCTTATTCCATGTTCTTCAAAGAAATCGAAAAATTCATTTGAGGTAAATTCCCCACCTCTGTCGGACCTAAGGCACTTAATTTTGTAATCTGATTCATTTTCAGCCAAGGCTTTGAAGGATTTGATTTTTTCGAATGCTTCGTCTTTGTGCTTCATAAGTGCTAGCCAAACAAACTTGGAGAAGTCGTCAATGAATAATGTAAGGTATTATTCTCCTCGAGGTGACCTTGTCTTAAATGGACCACATATATCTGTATGGACTAGCTCAAGAGGCGTGCTAGCTGATCCTTCCTTCTTAGGAAAGTTAGTTCTGGTTTGCTTACCAAACTGACATGATTTGCATATGGTGTTGTCTGGAAATTTGATATCTGTAAGACCACGAACTGCCTGGTATTTGCATGCTTTCCTTATTTGTGAAAAGCTTAGATGCCCCAACCTCCGGTGCCATAACCAATTTTCATCATCCTTGCTCAAATAGAATTGTTGTTGTCCTTCTTCAAATATGTATAGATTATTTGGAGTTCTTCTGCCTTTGATCACTGTTTTTCCTGTATCAAGATCACGAACACTACATCAATTTGATCAAAAATATTACCTGGGTTCC